>CM077089.1:29783003-30383003 GCA_039513925.1 Platanthera zijinensis
TGAAAGAGTGGTGCCATTAGCCCAAAGTGGTGAACTGAGATTCTGCAATTGACTAATATGTTGAGTGATGGATAGTAAGGACTCAAATGAGGGGATGTTGAAGTCTGAGATTATTGTACGATGCTGCTCTTCTTTTGTAGTATGGGACTTCTTTTTCTTCTCTGTCTCCTTGGGGGCAGTCAGCTATGACGTTACCAGGCTTGTTACAATAGTAGCAACTATGTCAGTCAAAATATGTTTGTTCTGTTTAGAACCATACCTGTCATGGCTGCTTGAGCCCTTTCTATGTCGATCACTGTCACGTCGTGATCTTCTTGAGAGGAATCCTTACCTTTCCATTGCTTCTCTTGTTCAAGAACTTTTTGAACTATCATGAGAGTAAGGAGTACTCTCCTTCAGATAGCTCTGATCCCGAGGTACTTGGATCCAATTTTTCTTCTTCACTAACTTCTTGTGTGTTGGGGATGGAGAGGTAGCCTTTGACTTCCTAGAGGTGTCTGCCTTTAGAGCAACATACTTCTCTTTGGATGCAGACATGCTCTTCTCTTCTTCAGCTTTCCTTGTGTTGAGTTGAAGCTCATACAACATCAGCTTCCCGAAGAGATTCTGAGGGTTTATCTCAGCTAGCTTTCCAAGTTCCCTGGTGGCACAGACCTTGTTGTCTCATTCTTTGGTTAAGGATCTTAGGAACTTGTCATTTCTCCGTTGGTGAAGATTCGGCCATATACTCTGGGGTCGTTGACTATCTTGAAAAAGTTCTCAAAAGTATCAGCAATGATATTCTTTGGCCCTTGCCGGAAGGCTTCGTACTTCTGATTTAACAGGGATCTTCTATCATCCCTCACTTCTTCTGTTCCTTCCATCAGAGTGACGAGAGACTATCACATCTCCTTAGCAGATTAACAGTGAATCAGGTTCTACAACATAGAGTCATCGACTGCACTTGCTATTATATTTTTGGCTTTCATCTAGTGAGTCAAGTGCAATCTCATCTTTATCTAGATCCATCAACTTCTTTGGGACTTTCTTTGTTGGATCTAAAGCGGAGACGATCATGGGTTAGGGACCTTTCAACAATCATGAGATCCTGGGATGTTACAGTGAATATCCTAAATTAATCATCTCATTCCACATGGGAAAGTTGTTCTTGGGCACAGAGGAAGCTTGGCAAAATATTTAGCCTTATCCATTGCTGGAAGATTCTCAAGACAACTTAAAGAGAAAATTGATCAATGTGTTAAACTTTAATGACCAACCTCCCTCTGATACCAATTGAAAGTGTTCAGTTGTCTACTTAAATCACCTAGAGGGGGGTGAATAGGTGAATTGTGCGTCTATTTGCGGAATAAAAAAAAGTGAACTTGCACAAAAACCAACCAAGCAAACACAGACGACAAAAAGATTTATAGTGGTTCCCCAACCTTGGTACGTCCACTTTCCCTCACCGATCTAGTAAATCACTAGACTCGGCTACTCCACTATCTCGGATTGAAAACCAATCCTACGTCTCGGAACCAAGTTCCTATAATCTCGATCCAAATGGATCTACACTCTGAAGATGAAAACTTCCTACAACTCGGAGAACAAAGCTTCTACACTAGGAGAATAATCTCCTACAAAGAAAAATATGAATTCTGAAAATACAAACAGAAAAACTTTATCAGATCTGGAAATCTCTGTCTAGGTCTTCTTTCTTGATCTATTCGGCTTTATCAGAATTTATTGAAGAAGACTCTCGATATATCTTGTTCTGAGATACTTAGACTCACACGATCAAGGAGAAGATGAAGATTTAAGAATCTCTTGATCGGCAAGTCGTTCTTTATCGAAATCGGCCCTGGCAATCTTCAAGATGAGCGGCGGCTTCTGTAATTTTTTGAGAGAGACGGCCGATCAAGAAATCTTATAATAATACGTTTCATGCACTTAGGGTTAGTCATAATGACAAGACCTTATATAAGATCTCCCCTAATGGTTAGAATTGTTATTAATGATGACACGTGAACCAATCACGTTATGTCTTTTGAAAATCCCGACGATTCTAGACTTAGCGAATTTTCTGAAAAATCTGGACTTCAGTTCTCGAGAGAGATTTAAGTACTCAAGAAAAAACTGACTACTCGAGAACTATAAGTTCTTGACTTATATAAGTACTCGAGAAGTAGAAGCTAAGTCTACTCGAGAACTATACTAGACTTCTCGAGAACTAAGGTGATAGTACTCGAGAACTAAGACTTGTACTCGAGACGTAGAAGCTGAGTACTCGAGAACTAAGTTGACTACTCGAGAAGTAGCAGCTGAGTACTCGAGAACTATAACTTAACTACTCAAGTTCTGCTACCTCAACTACTCGAGAACTGCCAACTCTACTACTCGAGAACTTGTTGACCACTCCAGAAGTGGACTTTGAAAATTTTTGATGGTTTGGAAATTTCTTTCTTCATGAATCCAATCTTCATCCAGTCTTCATCCAAGTGCTTGAATGTGAAGTGCATCCCAATAGAGAGGCTACACATGAGTCAACACCTTGGATCACATAATGAGGGATTACACTGTATGGTCCTGTGTTCATGACCCACTGTAGACTGACATTGTTCTACACTTTGCCATTAGAGCCTGCAAACACACAACTAGATAGAGAGATCAAATACAACTTAATTCATATTAGTTCAAGGGTGACTTCATTCAAATCTGGATTATTGTGGATGCAATACCCAATAAGGTTTCATCTCTTATGATTTATTTACTGTTGTGATAGCCATAGTGTGCAGGAAAGGTTTTAATTTGGAATAATGATTCTTGATAAGATAAGGGAGAGCATCAAGACTCCAAATTTTGCATGGATAATATCTCTAATACTTCATGAGATAAATCCTCAGGTATTTGATACTTCCAAAGGTACTCCCATTCATCACATGAAGAAGGTTTCTATTTCTTCCATTGAGAGGTGGGAATTAAAGTTAAAGAATCCAACTCAAGTTGCAATGGCTTCTGAAGCCCCTGCCTCAGAGGACATTACCCCATCTCCCTCTCTTCCTGAATTTGCTAACACAGCTGGTGTAGCAACTGAGGGGGAGCCTGTCTCCTCTATTCCTGATGTAAGGACTCCCTCTACCTCTCCAGTCAGATCTCCTCTTCCAGCCATTTCAACATAGTTGCATATAGATGAACAAGATCAGGATACCATCTTATCTACATCAGAGGATATAGACAAAATGATATAAGACCTTACTTCTAAAGAGCCACCACAGGTACAAACTTCAGTACAGTCTCCATCATCTGCACCATCTCCTTCATCAACCCCAGTAAAGCAACCCACTCTTGTGCATACTCCATCTTCAACCCCTAATGCATCACCAGTACCATCTCCCAAGTTACCTCCTGCTGATTCTCAAGCTGCTAAACAAGACAAACAAGACACAATCATACTTTCAGATGATGAAAAAAGTTCTCCAGAACCAATAGATCCACCCTTGAGGAAATTAGACTTCTCTCTTCCTGTCTTCACTAATGAGGAAGAAGTTGTTCTTGCTCATACTACAAGAGCTCAAAGCTCTGTAGTTATTGCAGATATTGTTCCATGGACAGCTCCTCCTCTTCCAGCTTTTGTTTCTCCTACTACTGCTGTTGTTTCTGCTCCTCCTATTTCTTTTGATATTATAAGTAAGTTTGAACAGATATTGGCTGATCAAAGGAGCACTTTGATGATTCTTTGAAAACTGTGCAAAATCATGTTACTTCTCTTAAGAAAGAAATGAGTAGAGGATTTGCTAAAATTTAGCATAACACTGATCAATTGATACATCTCTTTCAGATTGGTGGAAAAGCCCAAGACCATACTATTACAAGTGTTGGTGAAGTTATGAACCAATGTATAACTTTGGCTAGCAATCATATTTTCCTTGAGAAGAAAGTTCAAGAGAATGTTGTGAAGGTTTGTGAGGAAGTTGGATCATTTAAAGAAGACACCACTGAAACTCTTTGTGTAGAATTCAGAAAGAGGGAAACCCTTGTGAAAGAACATGTAGACAAGCTTGTAGATAAGTTTACTAAAAGTGCTACTGCTCTCTGGACTGAGAAGTTAACAGAAATCAACAAGAATGTGCTTGCTCAAATCCAATCAATGAAGTTTCACACATATGTTACTACAGTTTGGATGCACAATCAGATCTTTCCCGACTTTCAAGCAGATCTAAACATCATTCCTCATCATCTCAATCCCCTTGCTGAAAGTTAGTCTTCTCAGATGTCTGCTCCTATGCCTACTTTCTCTCATAGGCCTTCTAATGAAACTCTACCTCCAGACTCTTACACTCAAGTATGGGAAGATATTATTCCCCAGGACCTACCTGAAATCCACATTCCAAAGAGAAGGAAATATGGTGAAGGTCCCTCTGCCTGTAAATCAATTCCCAATCTAGAGTCAGAGAAGAGGAAAGCTCAAGAATGTGCTGAAATCTGAAGCCCTACTTCCAAGACCTTGATTTTAGATACTTTGAAACTGGTAATGGATTATAATGAAAGCAGATCTACCCACTACAGTTTTATTGAATGGGACCTCTTTGAGAAATCAATGACCAAGAGAAGGATTTATGATAGAGAATATGGAAGGAATAACCCAAAGGCACCCCCAAGACCACCAAAGTACTATCCTAAGCCATATAGTTATCTAAGGAGGCAATAAGAAAAGTCTGAAAAGCAACATCATCAATAACATCAGAGCTAGGACTGTGTTTTTTGGATTTTGAGATTGTGGATTGAATGAATGTAGAAATGAAATCTAAAACTATTCTGAATATATAATCTCTAGTTATGATGATTATGTGTTTTTCTTTATTTCTTACATTTCATTTTGTTCTTAAGTTTTAATCTCTAGTTCTTTCTATTGTGATATAATTCACCTTAGTGTAGAGGGTTCTGACTTCTACAAATAGGGGGAGATTATTGGGTATTGCATCCACAATAACTGAGATCTGCATGAAGTCACCCTTGAACTAAGATGAATTAAGTTGTATTTGATCTTCAATGTTAGTTATGTGTTTGCATGATTCTATTGCTAAGTGTAGACCAATGTCAGTCTGCAGTTGGTCATAAACACAGGACCATACAATGTAATTCCTCATTGTGTGATCCAAGGTGTTTACTCATGTGCAGCCTCTCTATTGGGATATACTTCATATTCAAGCACTTGGATCAGTGAATGAAGTGTTGGTGATGGGTATTTTCAGAAAGAAAACTTTTCCTAGAAATAAGAAATTCTCTAAGTCCATTACTCGAGTAATTTATTAGTTCTCGAGTAGAATATGTTAGATCTCTTGAGAAAGTTGTCATATTACTCGAGTACTATCCTTAGTTCTCGAGAAGTATTACTTTAGTTCTCGAGTAACTAGGTTTAGTACTCGAGTAGACGTTATCTTTACCTCTCGAGTATTTAGTTGTTATCTCCGAAATTTTTTAAGTATAGTTCTCGAGAACAATCATTAGTTCGCGAGAAATTCTATCCTTTGTTCTCGAGAAGTTCCTTTTCTCTAGAGAAATTATCTCTTGTTCTCGAGTAACCCTCTTCAGAATCAGTAATATTTTTCTAAGTCTTTATTCTCGAGAAGCATCATTCTACTTCTTGAGTAGAGCTTTAGTTCTCGAGAAATAACACTTCTTCTCGAGTAATTTCAGAAAGTTTTTCTCGAGTGATCTTCATTCCACTTCTCGAGTAATTGACTTTACTTCTCGAGTAATAAACATTACTTCTCGATAAATACCTCTGCACTCGAGAAATGAAGTTCAGTTTTTGCAGAATTTCTGTTAAGTCTAGATTGACGGGATTTTCAAATCAGATGATGTGATTGGTCCACGTGTACGTCATTAAGATTAATTATGACCATTAGGGAGATCCTATATAAGGTCTTATCAACCGACTAACCCTAACAACAACAATAAGAAGGATTTAAATGCTGTCATAATTTCTCCAAGTTTCTGAATGCATTCTCTCTCTTTCCTAAAACAAATGTCATCGCCACCACCGATCTTCATCGCGCAAGAGTTAGGGTTTTCGATTCAAAGGATTCAGACAAAGATTGATTTCCAGATCGTGATAGTTGTTCGTTCTCCATCATCGTTTCGATCGGGTTAAATCAAAAGAAATCTTCAGATCTCCTTCTAGCCGTGAGTTCTTCTTCAACAAAACTGATAGGGTCGTAACTTTTAAAGAAGAAGATCCAGCCAGATTGTTTCAAGATTTGAAGATCATTTGTTTGTATTTTCAATTTTTCTCTATTCAATTCTGGTAGGAGATTTTTCTCCGAGTTGTAGGAAGTTTTATCTTCTGAGTGTAGATCTATTTGGATAGAGATTGTAGGAACTTGGTTCTGAGGTGTAGGATTGGTTTTCAATCCGAGATAGTGGAGTAGCCGAGTCTAGTGGTTTACTAGATCGGTGAGGGAAAGTGGATGTATCCAAGGTTGGGGAGCCACTAAAAATCTTTTGTCGTCTATGATTGCTTGGTTGATTTGTGTGCATGATCGCTAAAATTTTTATTCCGTAAATAGACGCATAACTCACTTATTCACCCCTCTAGGTGATTTAGGTAGACAACTAAACTCATTCAAAACCACATATAAAGATAAATGTTCTCCATGAAGGGAGTGTCCACAGATATAATAAAGTACTATAACTAGGGCTTATGCCCAGTACATCCAAACCCTCACTACAAAAGTCACTCAAAGCGGAAGCAACACTAATAAACTACTAGCGATCAGGACTCACAGCCCCAGCTGTCTGAACTCTGGTACTAGACTTCCCCATCTCCAAGCGTGCCGACCTCCGGGGCTGCTCCTCCATGCTGGGCTCCATGGTCCCCTAAAATGATGTGGTTCAAAAACAACTAGTCTAAAAGACTAAGTCCTATCATCCCCCGCCCCTTCCCTCATACCTCCTAGGCACCGAGCGGGGAGGAAGAAAAGGAGAGGACATGATAGTGGAGAATAGTAAATGTAGGTGACGGCGGAACTAGACTTGCAGTTTTATGAGCATGTGTATATATAACAATAATAAAAGTAAGAAAAGCTACTCAAGAATAAGTAACCTTAGCTTATATGAAAGCACATAAGCCAAGGGATCTTTTGCAAGTCTCCTATCATATAAAGAGTCACATACCAATTTATACGATAGAGTGTCAGTTTTGCTAGCAGGTATAATATATGAATATACTGAATAAAAACCTTAACTTATAAGTACGCTCGTGCAAACTTATAAACCAAGGAGTCATTTTGTAGGGCCAATTGTATAAAGCGTCCCATACCACTTTATACTATAGGTGTCAGGGGTTTTATGCAATGGTTATGCTATGACATGCAAGTATGCTATGATGTGAATCATGCAAGTGCAACACACCGACTCTACTCTGTGTACACAGACCTTTAGTTCCCCCTTTGTGGAGCCGAACCTCCCAGGATACCTCCGTAGTGGCAAATGGAAGTTATGGGTTTGGCCTCGCCCACCTCTAAACCGGTAATTGCACTACCAGTTAGACCTATCGTATGCTTCAACGTTGGTGCACTAAGAGGAGCTCCTGTGTACTCTTGTCGGTTGGCACACTAGACTTTATTTGGCAAAGTGCTAAACCACACTTGTTGAGTCAACGTATTGGCATCGGTGTATCGACTCTCCAACACCGAAGCCCACCACCTTATACTTTATGCACATGCAAGTTATGTAACAGATACCGGGCCAAAGATCCTCGGACCATCCCGTCCGTCACAAATACTAACCGAGTCTAAGCTCCACGAACCAATCCGTCCGTCACAAATAATAACTGAGACTAAGCTCGTCGGACTAACCTGCCCATCACCAAAACCACCGAGCCAACCGCCCGTGTAACCCAATATAGCATCCTGAGATATCGAGGTGAGTGGAAGTGAATCCCTTGTTATACTAGTTACTCTTGCAGTTTATTATGCCTACAATTTAGGTTAACCCAGGACTGCCCAAGGCCTACCCCTTGAAGGGTTCTCGAGGGCACTAGGAACTACGATGGGCTGAAGCCCAAAGCTCCCTTTCGCAAGGCACTTATTATTATTGGTTAATATTTGATCCTCGATCCCTTTAGTATTACTCTGGATCTAATCCTAGTGTGTTTAACCTTCTCTATCCTATCACGGAAAGACGATCTTTTGTCGATCCCCAGCACGACCTAAATTTAGGCCGCTATATTACCTACTCTTCCCAACTTCTAATAGTATACCCTATCCACTTACCAAATCAATACACAAACATCCCAACTCTTTGGGTTCATTTTGCACCATATCATGATTTCTACAGTTTTACTAAACGCAGACCATCCTAAACTGTATGATGTATACAATGAGAGGTACTCAAAATTGTCATCCAATATCCCTATATTAATTATTGAGGGTCTATAATGACATGTTTAGCCTAAATCCAAAATTTCATAATTTTTGTAACTTAATTAGTAATTTATTTAATTTTTCTTAAGTATTCCAAGACCCAAGTTTGAACATGAAGTACCCCTTTCAGATATGTAAATGCTCTACAAAATTTATGATAATTGCATGATGACTATTGAATAGTAAAATCAGAGTCTCCCAATTTTTCAGCAAGTTTTAGACCTCTAAATCTAATTGTAAATACAACCTACCTTAATCAGTTTAAAGAGACAAGTACTGTCAATATACTTCCAAAAATTCTGAGAAAATTCAAGGATGATCATAAGGATATATAAACACTCCAGGTTAAGTTTCATAATTTATCAGTGAATAATAAACTCTAAACTTGATTTTCTTATAGTAATCCAAGTTAACAGGTTAATGTACTTAGTACAGCAATTATTCATCTACAAATTGTAATGAAATCCTCATATGAGCATAATGACCTAGGAACACTATTGATCAAGTTTCACAATTTTACAAGAGCTAATAAGTGCTAAATAATTTATTGAAAAATTTTCTATTTTAATGAGCTTATGAAGTAAGTACTGTAAACATGCATCAAAAATTTATAATAAAATTCATGTATGAAGATAATAATCAAAAATTGCTTGCAAATTTCACAAGCTTCCTATGGTCAGGGAGATCAAAATAATAAATAATCAAATAAGGGATAATTGTTACATAACAAAGGAAGTACCAAAATAATTGCACCAAATTCCCATTAAAATTTCCATAGTCTCATACTAACCCTAAGATTACACTTACCCAAATTTCACCACCTTCCACAGACTTTTGATAGCCTAATATACCTTTAAAACATTTGTGACCTAAGCTAGGGTTAAAATGTAAAGGGGCCTACCATTCTCCAAATCCTCTAAGATTCTTACCAGAGGACTTTAGATACCCTACAATCCTCCCTACCAAATTTCAAGTCCATCCAAGGGCAATTGACCACATGATCTTCTCAAACCCCTAAAGTCTAAACTTAGGGTTTGAACTTGGGTCTAAGGGCAAATCAATCCCAAACAACCCCATATCCCATATTAGGGTTTTATATGTCATGCCAAACCAGTGGCCCAAATCCCAACCTCTGTTGAGGTGATTTGACCACTTAAACCTCAAAGTGCACTTTTTATCTAAATACCCCTATCATAGCAAGGCTAGGGTTTGCAAGAATTCAATACAAATCATCTCCAAATGGGATGAAAATTTAACCAAATTGACCCAAACCAATTTTAAAATAAAGTAGGCCCATGGGGATACAAATTATATGTTGACCACTTCCTCATATAGAGCCTTTAATTATTTTTCATTAATTTTCTAAAGTGACTGTTATCATAATACAGAAAATTCATTTAAAAAGAAAAGGATTTAAATGATCAGCACAGATCTTGATGCAAGATCCGACGGTTGCTGGATCGTCTTCTTCCTCCAGCCGAGGGCCACGATAGGCTGAACCTAGAGCTTATTCTAAGACATTTTCCAGGCCACCCGGCCACCTCCCTGGCAGAGGTGGTGACCATTATTGGGCGGAGGCACGGCCACCGGAGGGGCAGATTCCGACGAACCCGACCACTTATTTTTTTCAAAAAAACCATGGAAAAATCATCACCCGATCTGGCTCATTTAAGCCTAATTCTCATCCTAAAAGATTCCTAAGATCTATCCATAGAATAAGGAGTAGAGGAGGACCTTGCTCGCGGCCTGGAGACGCGTCGATTGTCGCGAAGCCATTGGTGATGGTGGCGGCGCTCGGTTTCTGAAACAACACAGTGAAGTCCCTCGGCTCCTTCAGGTAATGGGTGGAAACGAATCCTAATAGTCCTATGATGCTTTTAAAATGATAAAATGGGGGAGGGTAGGGGTCTAGCTGGTGGTGGCCATTAATGCCCCTTTAAGAGCTTTTCGGCCATGGAGGAGGACGATGAATGTGGGCTCAATCCAACCAAGAAATGGCTGGAAACTCCTCCTCTTCCCCAGAGGAGTTGAATCCAGCCATAAAAGGGGGAGGGGAATGAGTTCAAGGCATTCAAGTGCCATTAATGCCCATGAAAGCAAAATTTTGGCCATGACTTTGGGGCTTTTCTCTCTCCTCCATTAAAGAGGAATTTGGGTTAAACAGTCTGCCACGTGGCACCCTATTACTGGACTGCTTATTGTTGCTTAAATAAGTCTTAATGAAAGAAATAGTCAAATTAAATCCATCTTGGTGCAATTCCCGAAAAGATCCCGAACCAGCAAACAGGGTCGAGAATTTCTCTAAGGCAAAAGCGTTGAGACAAGCCTCCACACTCAATGCCAAAATCCCCAGGAATTTTCTAAGTACAATGGCGTTGAGTTAGCTCATCTCACTCAATGTCATTCAGGCTATGGCGTTGAGTGAGCTCAACTCACTCATCATCATTCAGTCTATGGCGTTGAGTGAGCTCAACTCACTCAATGCCATGATTCCAGAAAGTCCTCATGTTAATTGGCATTGAGTGCACTCATCGCACTCAGCACCATTCAGCTCATGGCGTTGAGTGCACTCAACGCCATGAGCCCAAAATTCTCTTAAGTAAGATGGCGTTGAGTGCACTCAACACACTCAACGCCATTAGCCCATGGCGTCGAGTGTACTCAACGCACTCAATGTCCCAAGGTAAAAATTCTTCCTAAGTAAGATGTCATTGAGTGCACTCAACGCACTCAATACCACCAGCCCATGGAATTGAGTGCACTCAACACATTCAATGTCCCAAGCTCAAAATTCTTTCTAAGTAAGATGGCATTGAGTGCACTCAATGCACTCAACGCCACCAGCCAATGGCGTTGAGTGCGCTCAACACACTCAATGGCCCGAGCTCAAAATTCTTTCTTATTAAGATGGCGTTGAGTGTACTCAACGTACTCAACTCCATTCAACCCATGGCATTGAGTGCACTCCACGCACTCAGCGCCTGAGCCCAAAAACCTATTTAAGTAGATTCCTGATCTTCTCATCAATTCTTGTCGACTCACTCGACGCTTCCCTGACTTGTGTCAACTTGGCCTCATTTGGTTGACCCCAATGGGTCCTTGGTGACCCATTGACCTCACCTAAGGTCTATGAGTACTTGAGTAGGGTTGGTTGGGCATCTTGGGAGTCACTTGACCCTTATTAAGGGCACTTTGACCTTTTTAGGGTTAAGGTTGACTTGTGTCAACTTAGCCCCTTTGGTTAACTCTAATGGGTCCTAGGTGATCCATTGACCTCACTCTTGAGTTAGGAGGGCATGGGTGGGATCTACTTAGCTAAAGGAAGGTCAGTTGACCCTATGTAGGTCCGTTTGACCCATTGGGGTTAGAGTTGACTCAGGTCAACTCAAGCTCTAGGGTTGACTCCAGGGGACCTTAGGGCTTCTATGAACCTTCCAATAGATTGGTGAGGTCATGGCGGGACCTTAGAGTCATGGTGAAGACTCATGATCATCCTAAACTAGGGTATAGGAATTTACTATTTGCAGAGCATTCACCCCAATCATCTTTATTCCCAAGTCCACTTGGTCTCCTTGGGCTCCCTAGGGTTTTGTCATTACCTAGTCATGACAAAACCACTCCTAGGGGTCTAGTTATCTGAGATATGTTACATTGTTATAGGACAAACTGAGTATTCAAAAATTATGAAACTTGTCTAGTGAACTTTTTAGACCATTATAATGCCTTGTTAATTTTATTGCAATTTTTGGAAGTAAATAATTAGAGGTTCCTCCACAAATTTCCCTATGTAAAATTTTCTTCATTTATTTATTTATGTGGCTAAAAGAAATTTGAAGATTATGAAATTTGGCCAGTGACATTTTCTGATCATTATAGGTCTCTGGTAATTTTATTATAATTTTTGGATGATAACATCTTGTATTCTCTTTGTTAATTATTGTTTTGATCAAAAGATTTATATTTTGATTTATGATAGAAATCATTTTGGGAAAATCATGAAATTCATACCTTCCAATTAGTTAGTAAATAAGAAGCTGTGGAAATTTTTTTGAGATCATTGCATATCAGAATCTTATACTTCATGTTCAAAGTCATAGGAGGAATGATTATATGAAAATTATTAAAACGCTGATTCAATTAGGAAAAAATTACCAAATACTGGATCTGAGCACGACATGTCATGGTAGACTCCTAGAAATAATCCTAAGGCTATTGGCAAGGTAAACTGGAGTATTCACTTTCATACGCTTAAGCTAGTTCATTTGGTCTTCATATAGTGAATTGAAGCATTCGAGGTAGAATTATAGGCCTCACATGGGTGGTAATATAGTGGGTGCACCTAGTTTGGGAGGAGTCTTAATGAGGTCGCCCTTAGGCCTAATTGCTAAGTAGACTGGGTACCAAGGAGATGGATTTGTGCTCAGGACCGATGAAGTATCATCTCCCCCCTAAAGTAGTAATTCACTTGGTGTTAGCGAAAGAGCAATGGGGGAAGGGGTTTGGTAATAAATAGTTACCCATAAAAGTAAGTGCCTTGAGAAAGGGAGATTTGGGCTTCGGCCCATCATAGTTCCTAGTTCCCTCAAGAGCCCTTCACCGGGCATGCCCTGGGCAGTCCAAGGTTAACCCTAAACTGTAGGAATAAGCAGACTAAAGATTAGCCATTAAAAAATTGTCATCACACATTCACTCACCTCGTCTTTTTGATAGGATAGTTGCTTTAAACCCACGAACGGTGGATTCAGTGTTTGATAGAATTGATGGCTTGGTTTGGTGAGCCGATGGCTCGGGTTTTCATCTATGACATGTGTGTATGTGCATTAAAGTGGTGGGTCTTTGTTAATTGATGGTCATTCACACCGACGTTGATACGTTGATTTGGAAAGTGTAAGTGTTCACTTAGCCAATAAAAGACTAGCGGTATTGCCAGCACTAGTACAGGAGGCTCAGTAGCACCTGACTATGGGTGTACCGAGTAGTACGTTAGGTCTAGGTTGGGTAGTGTGAATACCGACCTAGGAGTGGGGAGGCCTAACCCACTGCCTCCGTTTGACACAATGAAAGGTACCTGAAAGTTTAGCTAACTCCAAATAGGGGAAAAAAGGTCTGTGTGCATAGAGTCGGGTGGGTGTGTCACACTTGTGTGAGTCATAATATTTATCAAGCATAACACTTCATGTCATATCATTGCATAAAACTTCTACCCCTAACGTATAAATTATTATGGGATCTTTTATACATTAGGCCCTGCAAAATGACCCATTCGTTTATAAGTTGTATGGGCATTCTTAAAAGTTGAGGTTACTTTCTCTGTGATGATATATAGTCATTTACCTCTACTTCTCATTATTATTTTCATTATGTTGTTCCTTTGCTTACAGTCTCTTTATATACTTGATGATATTATGATAGATATTTTTAGTATATTGTATATAAGGCACTATCACCTTCTCTTGTTTACTCTCCACTTTAAGTACCTTCCTCGTCATCCTCCCTCACATTGTGCCTAGGTGTTGTAGGGGGAGGGGGACCAAGACTTCATTAAACTAATGGCATGATGGGCATAACACCAGGGACTCCAACTAGGAGACAGGGTGCAGTACTAGGGGAAGCAGTAAATCAAGGAGGAGATGAACCAGTCTAATCCAGGAGTGGCAGCAGCAGTAGCCATAAGATTTGTGAGTGTTTAGTAGTTTTTCTTCCACGAGCGTTATGCAGTGAGGATCGTATGTACTGGGTAGAAACCCTTTTATTATTTCTTTTAGACTTACTATATCTTGTTGATCAGCTTTGTAACACCTCCCCTATAATGACCGTATAATATGGGTCCGGTCAGGGCCACACAACGTACAGACGCCACAGCTTTAGCATTATAAGACGACATAAACTATCGAACTTAAAATTAAGACTAAATACAGCGAAAATAGAAAACAAGAGTAGAAGTTATCCACATATATATGAGTATTAGCACGGCCTTAAGGCTTTACATCAAATAAGAGTTCAAGACTCAAATAATAACATCAAATATCAACGTGCATAAGCACTCCTAGGCTACCTCGACATGCAAGCCGGAAATATAGTGCATTAAGCATAATATTCAATCAAAACAGAGTTACTATGCAAGATGAAGCACTTCATGAGGCTTATGCCTTTTTGGCCGGCGAGCTAGCTCCTTCTTACGATCCTTGCTCTGTAAAAATTGGTTGTAACGTGGGTCAGCAAAGACTGACCTCAACTGTGTCACCAACACATCTCCTCCCGACCATCCCTAGCAAACCCCGGGGCACTCCATCACTCTACAGTTCAGCACTTCGTATGCAAATATACAAGTACATTGAAAGTAGAAAAATAAGTTTGGATGTCTCATACAACAGACATGTTTCTATGTTGAGCATGAAATAAAGGGGGCCTACTATACATCATGTATGCACACCTGGGCTTCTTCCAAGGCACCCTAGAGCATATGCTTCTAAAACATCATCAATAGGGTACTTACAATTTACCCATCGGTGTTCAAGCCACAAACACAAGGGTACTTCCAATTTCCCCTAACGACATACAAGCTCCCTGATGTAGCACCGTCCTAAGAGCCTACATGGATGACGTAGGATTACATTCACCACGCTCACACGCTCTCGATTCCGCACAACAACGAAACGCAGCAGCACAATATTTTTTTTATTTATCTTTCGCACTAACGTACGGATAGCCAACCCTCTAAAGATCAAACAATGGCTAAAGGTCGAGATCCGATCAAGCTAAAAAGGACGAATATTCGCGTCCGTTCGAGCGATGTTGTACCAAAGAAAGATCTACCAAGGAAATCCCGATTCGCAAACGGTTGATCTTTCCCTAACAAGAAATAACGAGGATCGCCAATCCTCTCGATAGTATTTGGAAAATCAATCAAAAACCACAAATCTATCAAAGAAAACTCCGCTAAATTTTATTCGTTTCGAGAAATCACGCTAAAATCGTCCACCATAAAAATGATCTAAGAAAAGAAAACTCTTGAGTAGAAGTTTTGTTACCCCTCTAGGAAAAATAGATCCGAGATGTTGGATCCACTAGAAATGATCGCTCTCCTTTCTACTCCACGGAAGGTGCTCCAATAGAATGAAGAAACTCGCTCGTCTTCTCCGCTTTGCACCGTAGAAGATCACCCAAGCCTTTAGTTGTTTCAATCGGATCTTCTCCTCCATTGATGGCCGACTAGTAGAGAGAGGGTGGAGGAAAATCATGGAGGTTGCGTGGTAATAAGAGGGAAGAAGAAGGTAGAATGAAGAGAGAAGGAGGGGGGCGGCCAAGGGGGAGGAGGAAGGAGGAGGTCCGTGGCGGTTCCAAGGAGGGGGCCGAAATTTTGAGAGGGGGAGATGCCTCTTTTGGCTAGAAAGAGAGAGGAAGGAGGGAATTCCAATTTTAGGAGTTCAAAATTCAAATTTTCATTCAATGATTGATTATCCCATATAATAGCCTATTTATAGGCTTACAAAATGAAACGGCTACATGCAGCCCAATAACAAAAATTAAATATTGTCCCAACAAAAGTGCAATTAAACAAAACATGCAAATATTTAGTGCAATTAAACAAAACATGCAAATATTTAATAAATACTTATAAGAGAATAATAAGTATTAATTAATTATTATGGCGCCGCGGGCAGAGATTGTAGCGGCTATGGCGTTTATCAAATTGGTTGTCGCGGTGACGCGCATCTTTGATCGGAGAGGCACCATCATCCGTAAGCGTGCCAGTACCATCGTCGCCTCCATCAATCCTCCCCCGCTCGAAAGTACTCATCACTGATGAGTGGGCAGGAACATAATGGCGTAGGAGATCCGCATCAAGTAGATCCACCTCCGAAGCAGAGAGCCAACAGTCGTCCGAAGCAGGACGACCACACCACCGAATCAAAAACCTGTGAACGTCACCGTCGAGAGTTGGAAACACAGCATCCTACAATATAAACAGCATCCTGCAATATCCTGTCAGGCAAGAAAACGGTCCAGGGTAACCTTGGAAATGCGTTAGGCAAAGAAGAAAAACAAGTTTCATCATCATTAGGCAGCTTACCTCCCGTAGAGTCCGCGGGAGAGAGCGATCCAGAAACAATCTCACCACCCACCCCATTAGAAGATTTAGTGGAAATATTAAACGGCGAGACAGAAAATTTAGGTGGTGGAGCGATATAAAGCGTTAAATCCGAAACATTAAAAACAGTGTAAATTCCCCAATCAGCGGGTATCTATAATAAATATGCATTTTCGCCCAACTTCTTTAACACTTGAAAAGGACTGGCTCTCTTATTCACCAATTTCTTTATAGTTCCCGAAGGCATCCGTTCAGTGGTGAGACGAACCATTACCAAATCACCAATATTCAAGGAGACCGCTCGCCGATGTACGTTAGCGTTCGATTGATAAATAACATATTGTTTATCTAATTGCTCGCTAATGTGCTTATGGAGATTGTGGACGTGCGAGGCAAAATCCTGGGCAAAATGACTAGATTTAAAAGATGGTGGTAACGGGACCAAATCAAGAGGCACAGAGGCCTTATAACCATGCATGACCATATTCGGAGACAAACCGATGGACCTATTCTTTGAATTATTGTAAGCTAATTGAGCATGAGGAAGGATAAGGTCCCATGTACCTTTGTGATCTCCCACTAAGCAATGAAGTAATCTGCCCAAGCTTCGATTTACCACTTCCGTTTGCCCATCTGTTTGGGGATGATAGGCCGACGAAAACATTAGTTTTGTACCCATAAGCTTCCAAAGTGTTTTCCAGAAATAACTAGTGAACTTAACGTCCCTATCAGATACTATCGTTTTGGGGATGCCTCGATGTGCCACGACCTCCTTGAAGTACAACTTAGCAACATGGGATGCATCGTTGGTATTATGACTAGCGATAAAATACACCATTTTGGAAAATCGGTCCATGACGACCAAAATGGAACTGTGTCTCCTAAACGTCATAGGTAGGCCCAATATGAAATCCATACTAACATCCTCCCATTGAACAGACGGAATCGGAAGAGGTGTGTAAAGACCAGCATTGGTCTTGTTTCCTTTCGCTAGTTGACAGACACGGAAGCTCCCTACAATTTTATTAACCATTGATTTAAGCCCCGGCCAAAAGAATTTATCTTCCACTAGTGTTATCGTTTTATCCCGACCGAAATGTCCCCCTAACCCTCCGCTATGTAACTCCCATACAATGAAATGGAATAATGAAGAGAGGGGAATACATAATTGCGTGTGCTTAAATAGATAACCGTGTAACACCCCAGAATCTCAAAATATGTTTGTGCACAGTTTTGGGTTGGAGGCTGTTAGACACGGCCTGGGACACGGGCGTGTCCCAGGGCGTGTCGGGTGTACACGGCCTGGGACACGGGCGTGTCCCAGGGCGTGTTCAGCTTAGTCGACGATTTATAGTCGACGATCGTCGAGCCTGGGACACGGCCTTCGACACGGGCGTGTCCCAGGGCGTGTCCGACACGTGTCCGTTCTGGGCGTGTCGCGGTGTCAAGTTGACGGTCAGCGGTCGTCAAGCGGCGACACGGCCTGGGACACGGGCGTGTCCCAGGGCGTGTCACACATTAAAATCGGAAAATGGCCTGTTTGAGTCAGAGAGGTACACGGCCGTGAACACAGCCTGGAACACGGGCGTGTCAGGTTCGACACGGGCGTGTCCCAGCCCGTGTTCTGGTATCTTTCGAGTCGGTTGCTAACCGACTGGGGAACACGGCCTTTGACATGGGCGTGTCACAGGGCGTGTCAGGCCTGTTGAAATGTTTTTCAGAGCAGATCTCGGCCGTTCGTTTCCTTCTATTTGGATCTTGTGGTCCAAAGCATTTCCAGCCTCTTTAAGGCCATGGATTGAGATGAAATCTCATTTCCACTTAGCCTTTCTCTCTCTAAAGAGAAGAAAGAGAGGAGAGCTTGGAGGAGAAGGAGGAGGAGCTTTCCGGCCGCCGGTGGAGCTTCGTCGAGCCGAATAGAGAGCCGGGTGCAGCGTTGCGGAGGCAAGGCCGCTGCGGTGATTTCCATCCGGCTAGTTCTTCTATGGCGCCGAAGCGATCGTCAAGGGTAACGATCTTTCTTCCTTGGGCAGCTGAAGCCCTTTGTTTTGCATGTGCATGGGATCCTCCATCAAGAGATGGAAATGCGTAAGTGATTCCAGCAGTTGAGTCTGCATCTAGAGCCGGAAATATGTAGTACGGCATAGGCATGCTGTGTGAAGCCCATCCAGACGTATGTCGGGATTGGTGATGTTTATAGTGCGAACCGGAGAAGACTCCGTGTATTCATCGTTTAGCCTGCGGAGATGGTGAGGACGATGTGCTTGGTGTACAGGATGCATTGTATAGCTCCTTTGGTTGCATACTTGCTAAGAGCTTGATGATGGAGTGCGGACACCTCTGAGTGGGTGGGCGCGGGAGGTCTTCAACAGGGGTTTGAAGGCTTATGCCCATACCACCAAGTGGCGATGTTAAGATCGGATGAGCGGTCGATTGGTAGCAAAGCAGCAGGGCGAATTCCCTAGGCTTGTTACACTACATGGGTAGGTCGACTGGTAGTGCTCTCGGGTTTTGGTGTGGTGCGTACCTCTGAGTGAGACGGGTGCGTGAGGTCTTCAACAGGGGTTTGGAGGCTTATGCCCGCCTACCAAGTACAAACCATAAGGTGCCCTGAGTGCACGGAGCGCCTGGCATTGAGGCCGGCGTTTGTGATGTGGTGTGTATGTTATATATCTGTTGAAATTGCTATACATGCAGGGAAGGAACCACTGCCCGGGTAAGGGGTGGGGTCGTTATAATTGGTCAGCTGAATGCTGACCGTTGCTTTGTTTATCACCCATGGGGTGGACGTCCATATGCAGGTGTTGCGGGCTGATTGGATTGAGCGGGCAAAAGCCCATGCTGCTGGTAGGCCCTTGAAGGCCGTGCGAAGTGTTGGATTTCATGTGTGGCCGGCCTGCGTGCCGATGTATGAAATTATATATATTGTAAAGAGTAACTTGTAAGGCCTTAAGGCCCTGTGCAGTGTGGTGTTGTAAACATTCCTGGTCTTTTATATAAATGTGATATTTATATATTAGTGGACATTCATTGTTATGAGTTCTTACACTTAATACAATTCCGCTAGAATGCTCTGAGTTAGGATTCGTATGGTTTGGTATTATCCTGTGACCTCACCGTCTGTTTGTGGCATATAGTGTGGGGCCCCGGCCGGACCTTCTACTATACGTCATGTAACGGATGGGGTTGTTACAAACCGTCACGGATGTAGTAGGCAGAAATAGTAGAAGGGGCGTTGTCCTGTGCGACTAAATATATATCTTTAAAATCCGGGCACAGAACATATTCGTCTTTAATTCGTTCAAACCCGATAATAGTCACCTCCATTATAGATAATAAGAGAGTGACTCGACTAAGGGCGTCCGCCACACGATTTAACGTACCCTTAAGGTGCTTAATAATGAATGTGTACTCCTGAAGATAGGAGACCCATTTTGCGTGACGTGGGCTTATTTTCCTTTGGGAGTTTACGAATTTTAGCGCCTCATGATCCGATATGATTACAAATTCTTTCGAAATAAGGTAGTGTTGCCAATGTTGGAGACAACGTATCACAGCATAAAACTCACGATCGTAATTGGAATAATTTAATTTTGGGCCCGCAAGTTTCTCGCTAAAGTAACCTACCGGATGTCCCTCCTGGCTTAACACTCCTCCAATTCCTATCCTCGATGCGTCGCATGATAGTTCAAACACTTTGTTAAAATCCGGCAACCGTAGTAGAGGGGCTTCGGACATCCGTTCCTTAATCGTTTGAAATGCGCTAGCGGTCAATTTGGTCCATATAAAATCTCCCTTCTTCATGCATTCAGTGATTGGTGCCATGATACTACTAAAATTTTGAATGAATCGTCGATAAAATGTGGTCAATCCATGAAAACTCCTAACCTCCCAAATATTCTGTGGTTCCGACCACTCTCTAATCACTTGGACCTTTTAGGGTCAACATGTATACCCTCGGAACTCACTATGTATCCTAGAAATTCCACATAAGTCACTCCAAACGCGCACTTCTTAAGATTAATGAATAAGTTCTCTTGGCGCAATGTAGTAAGGATTGTCCTCAAATGTGTTTCATGATCGATCGGAGAGATGCTAAACACTAATATATCATCGAAATAGACTACTACAAATTTACCCATGTATGGCTTAAATTCATGGGTCATCAACTGGGAGAAAGTGCTCGGTCCGTTAGTGAGTCCCTCTCCTAGCACTAACCACTCGTAAAGCCCATCCTTAGATTTAAAGGCCGTTTTCCATTCGTCTCCCTCCCGAATCCTTATTTGGTGGTAACCACTCTTAAGATCCAACTTAAAGAATATGATGGCACCGGATTACATATCCAATAGATCATCCAAACGGGGAATGGGAAACCTATACTTGACAGTTATTTTATTAATGGCCCGGTAGTCTACACACAATCTCCAAGACTTATCTTTCTTTGGGACCGACAAGGGCACAAGGGCTTTTACTATGGAGAATAAATCCCTTTGCTAATAAATCTGAAATTAATTTTTGTAATTCATTATGCGCGGAGGGATTGAGTCTGTAATGGGGAAGATTAGGCAACGATGAGCCCGGGACGAAGTCAATTTCATGTTGAATGTCCTTGATCGGTGGCAACTTGGATGGTAAGTCCACCAGATAGACGTCCTTATATTCTTCCAATAAGGTGCGCAGAGATAACGGTAGGTTCTCTAAAGAAGGTGAATCTTCCTTAGCTTGTAGACATACTAACACATAAATGACGCTATCTAAGAAGGTCTCGCGCTCTAACTCCTTCCTACTTATCAAACTTATAGTTTTCTTTTCCGCAGGCACAATTGTGTCCTTGGAAGCAATCGACGGGTCCTTAGGCGGTGTGGGTTTCAAGACAATGATCTTACCATTAAACTTGAACTGGTAAGTGTTGGCGCGTCCAAAATGGGTCATGTCATAATCATAAAGCCACGGGCATCCAAGTAGAACATGACATACATCCATAGGGATGACGTCGCACCACACCTTATCGACATAGTTCTTCACCGTAAGTGGCACCAAACACCGTTTAGAGACCGCGATAGAAGTTTTGTTCACCCATGCTATCTTATACTGATGGGGATGCGGTTCAGTGACTAAATGCATACGAGTGATGACATTCTCCAAAATGACGTTCATACAACTACCGCTATCTATTATTAATTTGCACCACTTGTCACCGCTCTTAATATTCAACGAGAAGATATTCGTCTGATTGTAATCATCCGTCGCACGCGGTGTATTAAGAATACATCTCATAACCATCATAAAGGAGTCGTCGTCAATATCACTCGGCTCGGCGTCAGATTCAGTACCGGCTTCGTAGACGATCTCGGCAGGCTCAGACGTGGAGTCTAAAAGGGCTAGTGGTTTTCCCTTAGTGGGGCACTCACTAGAGTAGTGCCCTTGGATCCCGCAAGAATAACAGGTGGCATTGGTCTTATTAATACGTCCTATTGGAACTCTCTCATCGGTGGGATTTCTGATGTTCCTAGCTGTAATGACCACGGAGTTCGGATCTGTTGACCGAAACTTTCCTTTGTCTCGCATGGAGGATGAGGGTGGGGGTCCTAAAATGGATTTTCCTTTTTGGAAAGCTCGTCCCTTGGACTTGTATGCATTGTGTTTTTCGATATCCAAGGCTGCATTGAATGTTGTGTTAAGGTCCGTGTGACCATAACGCAGAAGCTTGCTTTGGATGTCCGAATTGAGTCCCTTACGTAAACGGGAGAGCGTAACCTCGGGCATTTCTCGGATGTCACAACGTACCATCATATCCTTAATGAGTCTCATGTACTCCGCTACTGATTTATCACCCTGACGAAGGGTGGCTAATTCATCGAACATTTGGGTTCGGTGGTACGCAGGGACATATTGATCAGTCAAAAGGGCTTTAATGGCAGCCCACCCAATTGGGGGTTCTCCATTCACGGTACCTAGACGCCTCTCTTCGTTCAACCAAAATGTTTTGGCCCTACTCAGAAGTTTCATTCATGCCACTCACACCTTATCACCGTCCGTCAGTCTATGCAACTCAAAATAACACTCGATCTCCATGATCCAATCAAAAAAAACTTAGGGTTCACCCAGGCCATCATATGATGGTGGATGGATCTGAACGGCCCTAGTTATATCGAACTCATCGTCCTGATCATGAGTATGGTTTTGTCGCTCCTCTCGTTGGTTGGCGGGATGGAGTGGTGGCCCCGGTCGATTTATCCCAAAGCCGGGATTTTGAGGCGCCGCCTGATTTACAGCCAACCCTTGTATTAATTGGGTGAGTGCATCGAACCTGGTGTTAAACTCTTCCCTAAGCGCCGCAATTATTGCAGGAGCGTGCTCATCATCATGGTTGTCGACCATGTTTGAGGTGGATGGAGGATACTCCGTGCCAAGCCTCGTACGCATGAACAACACAGATACGGGGTTTCTCTTAAAAAAAGGACTGTTTGGACAAGAATTTTATAATGTAGGATTTTTATACGCTTAACGACTTGGAGAACGAAAATATTTTTTTAGACTTTTGTGCTTAGAAAAAAAAGGAGAAAATTCAGAATTTTTTTTGTAATTTTCTGTAGAAAGTTTTTTTTTTATTTTTGTTATATGCAGACCAGATCGTGAAAAATTTCAGATTTTTGTGTTTTATGAATCGTGAACGACCAAGTGTGGGTCGACGTCCTATGACAGGAAAGCGTAAGGATTCGATTGAGAAATCAACACAACCTCTCTCTGATACCAAATTTGATGTAGCACCGTCCTAAGAGCCTACACAGATGACGTAGGATTACGTTCGCCATGTTCACACGCTCTCGTTTCAGCACAACAACGAAACACAGCAGCACAATATTTTTTTATTTATCTTTCGCGCTAACGTATGGATAGCCAACCCGCTGGAGATCAAACCACGGCTAATGGTCGAGATACGATCAAGCTAAAAAGGATGAATATTCGTGTCTGTTCGAGCGATGTTGTACCAAAGAAAGATCTACCAAGAAAATCCCAATTCGCAAACGGTTGATCTTTCCCCAACAAGAAATGACGAGGATCGCCTATCCTCTCGATAGTATTCGGAAAATCAAACGAAAACCACAAATCTATCAAAGAAAACTCCGCGAAATTTTATTCGTTTCGAGAAATAACGCTAAAATCGTCCCCCACAAAAACGATCTAAGAAAAGAAAACTCTTGAGTAGAAGTTTCGTTACCCCTCTCAGAAAAATAGATCCGAGATGTTGGATCCAGTAGAAATGATCGCTCTCCTTTGTACTCCACGGAAGGTGCTCCAATAGAATGAAGAAACTCGCTCGTCGTCTCCGCTTTGCGCCGTAGAAGATCACCCAAGCCTTTAGTTGTTTCAATTGGATCTTCTCCTCCAATGATGGCCAACTAGTATAGAGAGGGTAGAGGGAAATCGTGGAGGTTGTGGGGTAATAAGAGGGAAGAAGAAGGTAGAATGAAGAGAGAAGGAGGGGGCAGCCAAGGGGGAGGAGGAAGGAGGAGGTCCGGCTGTTCCAAGGAGGGGGCCGAAATTTTGAGAGGGGGAGATGCCTCTTTTGGCTAGGAAGAGAGAAGGAAAGAGAGAGGAAGGAGGGAATTCCAATTTTCGGAGTTCAAATTTCAAATTTTCATTCAATGATTGATTATCCCATATAATGGCCTATTTATAGGCTTACAAAATGAAACGGCTACATGCAGCCCAATAACAAAAATTAAATATTGTCCCAACAAAAGTGCAATTAAACAAAACATGCAAATATTTAGTACAATTAAACAAAACATACAAATATTTAATTAGTACTTATAAGAGAATAATTATAAGTATTAATTAATTATTATGGTGCCGCGGGCGGAGATTGTAGCTGCGATGGCGTTTATCAAATTGGTTGTCATGGCGACGCGCGTCTTTGATCGGAGAGGCACCATCATCCGTAAGCGTGCCAGTACCATCGTCATCATGTTGAGGGTCGTCACCTCCATCACTCCCACATGGAACTCATGCCTCACCCCACCCGCTCGTGGGTCTCAAAACTTGGGCTTGCCTGCAAGCACTGGCTTCACGCATCAGGATTCTGCCACACACAGAAACCAACCGATATTAAAAACCCTTGCAAGACCCCACCCATTCGCGATGACCCAGACACGGCTCCAATATCGCGACCAAGTCCACCGAAGGAAACCCAGCGGGACCCAGCGGGTATCGTTTGGGCTTGTCCAAAGCTTGGCGTCCTCGTTAGTTTCACAGAAGGGGGCTTGTCTCACTAGGACACTCTCCCTACATGACTTGCACGTCATGGGCTAGCCAGCTGACCACAGAGACAAACCACCCTTAGCAGATCAAAATCCCAAGCCTTTCTCCACCCTAAACCACCATTCGTACCGCACCATCCCCGCGCCCCTACGTGTACACTAATTTTCACCCGGTCTAGTTCTAGTTACACGTACTCACACGAAAGAGGGGAAACCACATCACAAATAGTGTCTTGTCGCTAACAGATTTATAACAAAATCCTTAAGGCTCATTAAGCAACATCACCGAGTCGGACTAACGGCCGTGACTACGGCTTCACCCACAATGCCTAATCCACTAACAAAGTGGATTTCTAGTGAAATATCATGTCGGGGACAGACATAATCGACCCAGTGGCTCCTCTTAAACAATGGCGACCTGAATCCCTCTCATTTGAGAGATCTGATAACTAGAATGCTTAAAAGAAAGCAAAAAAAAAAGAAAAGATGTCATGCACATATCATAAAACCAAGAGGAGAAGTGTCATTACTTTACGACCCCACTTCCTCGCCATATAATCCTTGCCTTGCACGGATGAACATGAGCGCCTCCAAGCCCTCTTCACGGATTTGGACTCGGATCAACGGTCGGGGCTCCAAACCTCCGCCAATGGCAGAAGAAAGCTCTCTTCTTCCTCCTCCCACTCTCTCTTCCAAACCCTAACTCAACTCCAAAAAGAGAAGGAATGAGGGAGAAATCCAGCTCAGCCCTATATAAGCACTCTGGAGGGAGAGTCTTGGGCCTTAGAATCAAAATCTAAATGAAATCGGACGGCTAGAAAGCCAAACGACAGAACTGCTTTCGTCCGCTACTACCGAGCGCTAACGTTAATGCCGAGCGATAGCCAACCCGAGCCGAAAGACAGAAAAACAATGTTGCACTAACACCGGCTGTAAGTCTAATGCGGTGCGATATCTTCTTTCTCAAGAACTCAATGCTCTCGATGCCAACCCTGGAATTAGCGTCGTACGGTAACTAACTACCGCCGAGCGATAATCTTCTTAACGCTTGACGAACGGCTTTCGTCAAACGAGTTACCGCCGCGCGATAACTAACTATTGTAGGGCGATAACCCTCTCAATGCTCGACAAATGTCTTTCATCATGCCAACTGCACCCGACAAAACAAGGCTACCGTCGGGCGATAGCTACTATCACTGCGCGGTAGCTTCCATAGATTCAAGGTCTGGAAAACCGGGGTATTACAAGATTTTCCTTCATGTAGACTCACTTATAAGCATTGTGATTGTGGGCTCATTACTTATATATGATTACTTCTATTTCTTCTACAGTAAGCGATTGAGTACTTGCCAACAGAATCGGTGATTTGTGGTGGTGACCTTCACAGGAGCTAGTGTCACCACAAAGCAGCTATTCTTGGAATAAGGCTTGGTGCAAAAAAAGGGTCTTACACTTAGTAATAGTTGAGGTTGGAACAATAGTTTGGTTTGTAATATTTTCAGCAGATGATAATATATTGTCCTCTGGTTGGACATTTCTTGGAAGATTAGATAGAGGAGAGGATGATGGAAGAGTTGATTTTTTTTAGATCCAAGCTTGATAATCTTCCTGGTCCTTTTGAGAAGAGAGCAATTGAAGTCTCTTCCCTGGGGGGTGTTTACTCCCTTAGATTTACATAATTGAGGATATTGATGCTTGAGAAGTAGAATCATGAAAGTTATATATGAATTTTCCTTAACACTATATTTATGTCCCATCTATTGTAGAAGACAATTCTGAACCAAAGAAAATTCATGAGTGTTGAATTCAGATTGAATCTTTTCGAATGAATCTTTATAGGATCCAAAATGTGTCATACTTAAATTTTAGAAAGAACACCCAACTGAATCTAGAAAAATCATCCACAATAACTAAAATATAGGACTTTCCTCCTAAGCTCTGAGTGGTGAGTGGACTAAACATTTCCATGTACAGTAGATACAAAATTCTAAGAGAATCATTCTTACTAATTGGTTTGAATGAGGACTTAGTTTGCTTACCAAGTTAACAGGCTCTACATGGATTTTGATTTCTATACTTACCTTTTGGCAAGCACCTAACCAAATTATCCTTTGCAAGCTTGGT
This sequence comes from Platanthera zijinensis, assembly GCA_039513925.1. Classification (NCBI taxonomy): domain Eukaryota; kingdom Viridiplantae; phylum Streptophyta; class Magnoliopsida; order Asparagales; family Orchidaceae; genus Platanthera; species Platanthera zijinensis. The sequence continues at coordinate 29,809,886 of CM077089.1, forward strand.
TATGGTCTTATGGTTAATGTGACCAAGCCTCCTATGTTAAAGCTCATTTTTATATACATCAGCATTGAATAGATGGATTTCCTTCTTACTAGAGCTGAAGTAAACAACATATACATTTCCATTTCTAAACCCAGATAACATAATTGCATCTGTTATAGTGTTGGCAATTTAGCATAAGTTGTATGTGAAAATAACTTTGTATTCATCATCACACGGCTGGCTAATGCTAATTAGATTATGTTGAAGTCTTTCAACATAAGCTACTCTAGAGAAGGTGATATCTCCAATTTCAATCATTCTATAGCCTTTGGTTTGACCATAATTAGAGTCAACAAAAATTACCTTGGGGCTATTTTTGGCCTTGTAGTTCTCCAGCAGTTCTTTGTACCCAGTCATATGTCTAGAGCATCCACTGTACAAGTATCACAACTAGTTTATGGAGGGACATTCCTTTTCCTGAACTTCTTTATCCTCTAAATAGGCTCCCAAAGCCATCAGACATGCTTCTTCTACAGCATCTTCATCTACACTCTCTGAAGATGAGCATGACTCTAAGTCAGAGCACTCAAGGTTTCTGCAATGAAATCTCTTCCTTTCTTCTTATCCTTCTTGTTAAAGAGTTTCTTTTTGTGCTCCCTTTTGTTGAACTTATCCTTATTTTCATTAGGACATTCTAGAGAAATATGGCATGGATTCCTGCAAGCAAAGTAAATGACCTCCTTGCTTGGAGTTTTGTCAAATTTGGGCGTGTTAAATCCCTTTTCTCTTATCCTTGAGTCTTCTGCCTTTACCCACCTTCTAAACCTCCCTACTAGGAGATTAAACAACTCTTTTGAGGTTAAAGGTTCTCTATCTCCAGCCATTAGAGCCAAGGACTTCTCTCTAGGGGTAGAGAGTCTGTCCTTCACTTCATACTCAACTCTGCTCTTTAAAAGGAGTTTATAGGACTTGAGCTTGCCTAATCGGGCATCAGTGGTGATTTTTATATGCCATCTGGACTCTATGATGGCCCATATTCTTTAATCCTAAGTGCTTGGTATGCACATGAGAAGTTTGTCATTGATTTTAGTGATTGGGATCTCTTTGTCTAGTCCTAACTCATTGACTATGATACTAAATCTTTCATACATTTCATCCACTGTCTCTTCAAATTTTTTTCTAGAGGTTCTCTTATTGGGATATGAGAAGGGATCTCTTATCCTTTCTTTGATCTGTGCTTCCATCTATAATTCTAGACAGTGACTCCCAAATTTCCTTAGTTGACTGGCAGTCAACAACCTTCTGAACAATGCCATCTGACATTGTGGAGACTAGAATGTTCATGGCCTTTGTATCCTAGTCCTTTACCTTCTTTTATTCATCTGTCCATAGTGATCTTAGCATAGGTTTTGATGTGGTGTTTGTCTCTATGTCTTTCTTGTATGACATGGGTTGTCCTGTCAAAATAGAACCAAAAATGCCCTCATCAATAAAATTCATATGCAACTTAATTCTTGCCTTCCAAAGTGTGAATTTCTCTAAGTTATACACTGGAGATCTGGTAGATGTAAATCCTTTGAAATTATTTGAAGACATTTTTGAAAACAAATTTGTATTTACATCTATAACTTTACAATTATTTATATCTTTTTGATTAAGGTGTTAGCCTTTAATTGATCAACCTAGCTCTGATAATAGTTGAAAGTGAGAACAGTTGTGTAAATTCTCTGATAATTCTCTAGAGGGGGTGAATAGAGATTAAAAAACTTTACAAATAATTTCGCTTATTTATGATTTGGAGCACACACAAAATCCAGACCATAAGCTATTCACAGCACATATCAGTACAATATATATATTAAATAAGAAAGAAATGCATCAAACATAGAAGATGCCAAAGCTATAGTGATTCCCCAAAATCTAGGTACATCCACTCTTCTACCATCTTGGTAAGAATATACTATCCCAGTGTCTGAGTATTTTGATTAGGAGACTCTTAAAACCAACAACTAAATATTTTGAAGAGGAATTCTAAAAACTCTTTACTCAGTTAGTACACAAGAGAAATAGAGAGAGATTAAGTGAAGGTAGAGAAGAAGAATTCTTCTAGATGAGTCCTCTCAGCAAGAATCTGAGGACTGTTTGACATTAAGTGTTTTTATCCTTGAATATGATGAACCCCTTTCAAATAGAAGAGTTGTAGGGGTTATAAGCTTTGGATCCAATCAGCTTTTCTGAGTACTCTATTAGATTAGGTATTCTAGTACTATCAGAGAAGAGTGAGAGTTGAGAAGATGAAGAACAATTGGTTGGTTGTATCTGTTCTTGTTATATGTATTCCTTTTTATTTTGCATTCCCTTCAGTGATTATATTATATCTAGATAATTTTGAATCGTCCCTTTTATAGAATGAAATCTTCAAAAGGAATGTTGATATCTCCCAATGGTTAGAATTGCTTGAATAAAATCCATGGAAGTTCTTTGGATTAAGCATGAAATAATTCTTTGAAAAATTCCTTTCAGATTTTTACTAGACACTACGTCAACTTAAAATAAGAGCAATGTCGACTTCCTGCTTCTAAATTGAATAAGTCTATATTCGAAGTTGTGTAGATATCTTATCGACGTATGCGTCGATTTTTATCTTGAAGTAGCATCAATTTCAGTATTATAGTTTCTTTGAATTCTTGTCGAAGTGACGTAGATATCCAATCAACATTACATCGACTTTAGTCGACACATGTCCTTGACTCATGTCCTTGACTCTACTAACTTCTTAGGATTTTTATGACTATATTACCCTCTCTATACGACATGAGTAATTAACCTAGGATGTATGTTCTCTTTAAATATAATTGGTTAAGTTAAATCATAAGGGGTTTTTCCAACAAAAATTTTACAAAAAATTCTCAAAAAATTTCTGAGTGTGGCTCTCACTATATTTAACAATTTTGATGTTTAAAGCCCTTTCACTGGATCACTAGTTTAACTAGAAAAATATAAGACCTTTATTTAAAGAAATTCAATCTCTATACTGATCTTGAAGAGACATTATTGGAACCAAAAGTTGGTCTCAACGAGACTTCTCCCAAGGGGGGTATGTCGCACTTACTTCTCCCAAACTTGCAATCCTGACCAAACACTTGGAACTTGAAGACTGGACCTGGGCTGTAGCACGGAGGTCCCACCACACACCCGGAAGATCTCAAGAGTGATTCCCCACCTAAGTCGAAAGCTGAGATGGGCACCTTGGGGACTCTCACAGCCAACCAAGACATCCAGAGGATGAAGAAGCCAAAAGAACTGGATCTCCTCCAAAGGTCCCCACAGGGTAAATTTATAGAATTCCTAGTCTGGTCTGCAAATAGCGTAACTCCACTATTTAGAATTACTATATGCAACCCAAAACGATCTGCCAATAGTGAAACTCTATTGTTTGGAGGGGCTAATAACAGGACAAATCATAACTTCATGAAGGAGAGGCGAATGCTCAGGAGAGAAGAAGAGCAACCGTCTATCCCTGGCCGTGGGTGAGTACCCAATGAGACTAGCACTCATCCCTTACTCAATTGCAAGCCTAAGCGAGTGATCATAGATGTTCACACCCACCGGCTACTTTCAAGCCTCAGGCCTCGAGGCAAATGTGGGCCCGACTACCCTACTCACATGCCTCACCCGCTTTTTTGATCATCCCAAGCTATGTATCCCTCTAACCTCTGGGACTCTCTAAGGGACCCACTCAGCAAACATGGAGTTATATATAATCCTCGCTCTTTCGAATATTGCACAAGATTGGAAAGAAACATCCAAGCACGAGTGTTCGGTGAGTGGATGCTGACCTGGCAAGAATCTTTTGGTGGGTCCCCCACTTGGATAGATATACATCCAATACTGGTAGGTGAAGCTTGCTCTTCCCATTCTTCTCATCTCTCACTCTCTCATCTTTAGCTTAATTCTGCTATTGAAGGAAGTTTAGGATTGCCTTATTGCTGTAAGAGTGGAGAAAAATCTTCGGTTGCCAGTTTTTATCCCTGGCTTGCACGAAAAGCTTCGTGCTCATCCCCAAAGATAAAAAGGGCCAATATGGTCAGGCATGACCTAGCGGTAAATGGGTTCATATCACTGACTCCATCATGCCCTTTGACTCCACGGGTATCCAAACTCATTTCTCCACTCTCCACTTTTCCATAAGATGATAATCGACGCAGATATGGCTATTCGCAGTAGAACCCTTCAAAGGAGAATTATACCGGGGAAGTGATAGCAAATGTCGATCTACACTCACTCGACGCTGGGAGCAATAAGCCGGTCCTGGATATCAATTCTCATACCAGCTCAGATGACCACTTGCCAACCAGTAACTCATCCTTTGCATATTCTTTTCTACTCACTTCTCTTACTTGTACCTCTCACAATTCTCCCCATTGGGACCATATGAAAAGGTGTTTCATTGCCCAAGTCCCCAGCCGACCTGATTCCCCTAGATCTTGCCTCAGGCCTATTACCCCTGGTAGATGAGTTTCCCTATTTCCAGCCTCAAGCCAATAATCTGGCCATCGATTAGACACTTCTCCTCCCTGGACATAGGAAGGCGCACATCAGTTTTGACACACCCTTCGTGTAACATCCCGATTCATGCTAGACCCCTCGCAAGCATTTTTGAGTCAAGAGAGTTGACTCAGGCTCAGGGTGCACTAGTGGTCAGGCATCGAGTGGTCACAACGTCTTTCGATAAGTGTCGAGTGCGTCGACTTGTGGGCAGGCGTCGAGTGGTCACGATATCTTTTGACGAAGCATCGAGTGCATCAACTGGTAGCAGGCGTCGAGTGGTCACGACGCCTTTCGATGAAACGTCGAGTGCGTCAACTGGCAGGTGTCGAGTGGTCACGATGCCTTTAAAAGAAGTGTCAAGTGTGTCGACTTATAGCAGGCATCGAGTGGTCACGACACCTTTCGACGAAGCATCGAGTGCGTCGATTGGTAGCATGTGTCAATTATATAAGACGAATTTGACTTAGAAGATTTTCGGCCCAGGCTGTGTTTGTTGATTAATACTCATGGGCTGAACTGGGTTCGAGATATGTGTTGAGTGACTCCTTATGACTGGTCCTTTCAGCAAGACTTATTTTATGTAATAATGGGCTGTCCGATGAGGAAGTGACATGTGGTGGATTAACCCTAACTCCAATATTTCCTTATAAAAAGGAATTATCAGAAACCCTAGACATCCTTCTTTCTTCTTCTCCCAGTGCCGAACTTCAACACGGGAGACAAGGTTGGCATCATTATGCAGCCAAGGAGGAGGACGTGATCCATGGACAGAAATCAGGTGAGCTTCCTACCCTCTCCCTTGGTGCTAGATCTTTAGATCTATTATAGGAGAGATGTCCACTCAATAGATCTTGACTTTGGTGCGTAATGAAGATCTCCTAGGAATACAGCACGCTAGGACCTTTGTCATAAGGTTTAGTTGAATAGCTAGAGGAAGAAGGCGAAGTGATATCGTTTGTTCGGCTTTACGATGTGTGTAGAAATCTGATTTCTGTAGGCAGCGGGCTTCATTCTCGATTTAAGCCATGATCTGAGTATATCTAGGTCTTGGACTGAACACAAAAGTTGTAGCCCTCGGAAAGACCTTTCCAACGGATAGTCGAATGCTTTCTGATGAGTATTATGGCTCCCACAAAGTGAGATGGAAGTTTCAGCGTTAAACTAACATAATGAAGGCATGGACTTTCTGCCTAAGTAAGTTATATGTTAGTCGTGCATCCGAATTTTGTAATGAGCGAATTTATTTATACGTAACCATGGTAAGCTAATGGTTTTGTATGGACCTTGATTGTACAAATGATTTATTCATGTAATCCGGTAAAGATGCACTTAATAACAATGCAATCATGTTATAATTTTTGGAAGAGTTTGTGATGCATGATGCATGAATGTGTAATCTATAGTTATGCAGTAATTTATAATCATTTGAAGAACATGTGATGTGTTCCTTGTAAAATTGTGTTGATCATGCAGAAACATAAATGTCATGTTGAATGTTTAATGATATAAAGTCTGGGGAAAGATGAATGATTTGATATACATGTGCATGCTGAAATATAGAAAATGGCTAGATGAGAAAACTCCCATGGCCATGTGATATGTTAGTCATTTATCTCAGGTAATGAAGATATGAAAGGATTGACAACTAAGAAGATTAGTCTACCATGCTAAGGTAGGACTTACATGCTTGGAGCACGGATAAGTTATTATGAATGGACTCAATGTGGAGCCCTTGTGTACTTTTGAGCATAGGATTGGTATGATGACAAGGGACTCAGTATGGAGCCCTTGCGTACTATTGAGCACGGGATTGGTATGATGAGAAGGGACTCGGTTGGAGCCCTTGGATGTTTGATGGCATGGCTAAGTGTAATTGCATGATGTGTGTGTTGACACGTGATGTCATAATCCTTTGTTAAGGATAGTGTGGCAGGACTATGGGCTCACTATTCATCACACCGATGGGATTTGGCAGATAGACCTTAAGCAGTTGGGCTTGTTCATCAGTGCTCATTCCTGAGGCTCCTTCCATACCAGTGGACGGTTGGGCTTGGTCCTTTGGTGATATGCTCTCAGAGGCTCCTTCCATGCCACGACGATAAGCTAGTTGGGTTAGGCACTTGGTGCACATCTACCGAAGAACCCTTTTGAGTCATAGTACACAGAGTGCTATTTTGTTCTTAGCGTTGAGGCGTACAGAGGCCTAGTCCAAGTAGTGTGGATACCCGCCTAGTAGTGGAGACATCCGCTCTACTGTCGATGTTTGGCCACGACAGATGATGCCTGAGAGGTTAGCTACCTGCTCGAAAAGTGAGAATTAAAGTATTATGTCGACATAGAAAAACAGAGTGCGTGAGTTGCATAGGTGAATCATAAACCATTATTGCATTGCATTGTATCACATAAGATCCTCATCATATAAATTTGTATGAGCACTTTTATATGATGAGTTACTTTTTTTAAGCTGATCCTTAACTTATAAACCTATATGGGCATTTTTTATAAGTTAAGTTCTATTTCTATTGTAAAATTATATTCTTTAGTTGATTGCTCTTACTTTTATAGAATTACTAGTGTAGAATGATGATATTACTTATTATACACTATTATCATTACTCTTATTATATATGGAGATATACCACCTTCTTGTACTTATTGTTTATATATATATATAGTACCTTTCTTTCTTTCTCCCGCCCGATGCCTAAGAGTCACCGAGGTGAGAGGATGAGATAATCACTTAGTCTTTATTATTGGAACCCTATTACTGATTTGGGCTAGGATCACTATATTTTTTTAGGATGATTAGTTTGACTGAACATGTATATTCTAGGGTCATAGGTTATTATTTCCAGGGTTATACCTTCAGAAGAATTCTAGAAAAATGAAGTTCGACGAATACAGGATTCTGTTCGACGAAAGTTTAGTTCTGTTCAATGAACGCCGAGCCCAGTTCGACTAACTCAGAGTTCTAACTCTAAGCTTAGCTTGACGAATGCTGAGCTCCGTTCGACGAATGTTGATCTCTTCTCAAAAGCTCAGCTCGACGAACTAGGGTCTCAACTTGACAATCTTCATTCCTAGTTCGACGAATTCTAGAGTCTATTCGACGATTTCCAGGATTAAGTTCGACGGCTTATTTGCAGTGGTTAAGCAGTTATATTTATTCCGAGGCAGAATTGTAAGACCCCAACCTCGGAGTTGATCGCGGGGCGATCAAACAACACTTTTGGAGGTCTGAACAGGGGCACACGGCCAGGCACACGGCCGTGTGCCTACCCGTGTTCAGTGGTCTATTGTGGTTTTGTGCAGTCTCGAGTCAGAGAAGGACACGGCCTGAGACACACGGCCGTGTCTCAAGCCGTGTGTGGGGCACACGGCCTCGAACACGGTCGTGTTTGAAGCCGTGTTCATGAAGCCCGACGATCTTTCCTGAAGCTCCAGGTAACACGGCCCGTGGCACACGGCCGTGTCAGGACCCGTGTCGATCGGCGTAACTGATATTTTGGGTTGAATCCGGGCCGTCCGGATCTTTTATGTTGGATCTAACGGCTGTGGGTTAACCAAGGGGGTATTTGGGTTGAGTTTGGGGCTGAATTCCCTCATTTCAACCCTACCTTTCTCTTTCTAAACTCTTAGAGAGAGGTGAGAGCCAAGAGGAGGAGGAGCAAAGTTCCGGCCGCCGGCGGAGCACCGGAGCACCGACTCGCGATTCGAGTCTGGATCCTCGAAGGCAAGGGCAAGGTGAAGCTTTCCATCCGTCTACATCTTCATGGCGGGCACGCGGAAATCTACGAGGGTAACGATCCTCTTCATAGGGCATGTGTAGTCGCCCTTCTTTCTATGCATGGGGAAATCCCCCTCTCGTGAGTGAGCGTTGAGGCGCGGAATCCCTTCGGGTAGATATGTAAAGTCCCCGTTGTTAGAGCCCGGAATCGGAGTACGGGCGTAGGCATTGTGTGTGAAGCCTATTCGGGTTTAACCCGGATCGGTGATGTTTGCATTGCATGGCCGGAGAAGACTCCGCGCCGATGATTTTAGTTTTCCGAAACTTCTACGCGGTAGATTGCATACAGGGATCCTTGGGGGTTAACCTCGAGGCACACCCGGAAAGCTTGGGCGGAATCGCATTGCCGCCACGATGTTGCCTTGGAGGGCAAATCGGTACATAACGGGGTTATGTGCGTGTTTTGATCGTTTGTGGGATTGAGGAGAAACTTGGCCCGCACCGATGGCTAAATGGCCGTGGTGAAGTGAGCAACGGGCGTGTGGAACTCTACCCATTCCAAGTGGTCTCGGTAGAAGCAACCTAAAGTACATGGGACTTCCCGGGAGGCTGGAAACGGGCCTAGGATTCGGCTGAAAGGGCTAAATGCTCACGAGAGTTGCCATCCAAGGGATGGTGGTGGAATCGCGGTGTCGGACTGGGTCCGGACCGGGTTCACCGGTTAGTGCCCTGAGAGCACGGAGTGTGCGGCCGTGCGTGCCGACACTTGTGGCGAATAGAATACTTTATAGAATTGCTATGGTAGTTTTATATGCAGGGAAGGAGCACCGCCGTCCCGAGAAACGGGACGGGGTCGTTATAATTTGGTCAGCTTTGCTGACCGTTGCCCTTTTGTATTGCCACCTCCTGGGTGGATTGCTTTTTACAGGTGCTGCTGTGGAGCCAAGCGGCAAATAGCGGGCTAAAGCCCAAGTTGCAGCGCCAGCCCTCGAAGGCTTAGTTATTAGCTTTTTCATATTCATGTATGGCCGGCCTGCGCGCCGATGTATGAAAGACGCTATCTTGTTAAGCGAACACTTTTGTAAGGCCTTAAGGCCATGAACTCTTTTGTTTATTTTCATGTTCGTCATTCCTTTGTGGTACTTTATTACTAGTGGACATTCATGCCTATATGGGTTCCTTGTTTAACTTTAAAATGCTTCCGTTAGAATGCGTTGTGTAGGACATTGTTGTTAAATTGGTTGGAATGGTTGTCTATATTCGTAACCTTCCGGTCTGTCCGTAGTATATGGCGTCGGGCCCCGGCCGGACCTACTGCTATATGCTATGCGACGGATAGGGGTGTTACAAATTGGTATCAGACTACCGGTTTCGGTCTGGCTTATTGGAATTCACGGACGAATTCTTTTAAGGGGTGGTGAGCACGGTCACGTGCGTCATCGTTATAACATGAAAAAGAACCCATGAATGTCCACTTAGGAATGAAAATACACTTGTTGAGGAACCTGCGTGTTCCTTTAATTGCTGTTTGCAGTAGTGTTTGGTCGCTTATCGGTGTTTTTGCACGAATATAGGTGACCAGAAGTGGCGCTGGGCCGTCTGAACGGCCAGGTTCTGAGGCGAGCAGTGCGCCAAGCGATACGCCTGCAACACCTTTGTCTATCGAGACCATTAGGTTGGTGGCGGAAGCGGTCATGGCAATGATTAATGCGCAGCCTGCAAGGCAGGTGCAGCAGCCTGCTCCTGCTGTGGAGCAAGTGCCGCTTCAGACGACAGAGCAAAGGAGGGTTGAGCAGGTGGTGGTGGAGCCAGAGTTGCCGCGGAGAGCAACTGAAAGACAACTGAAGCATGTCATGGGCTTTCATCCACCGGTGTTCACGGGGGCAGAAACCCCGACCCAAGCAGAGGATTGGCTCTCAAGGGTCAACAGGGTGATGACTGCGACGGAAACTGAAGAGTGGCAGAAGACCACTATAGCGACGTTCCTTTTGGATGGGGATGCAAGACTGTGGTGGGAGGGCCTAGAGCTGCATCAGTTGAGGGGAAGGCCATTGGCCAAAGTCCCGATGGAGGAGTTTGCGAGACTATTTATGGCTCGATACCTCCCCTCGGCGCAGAGGATTGCGCTAGAGAGGGAATTCCAGAAGTTGGTGCAGGGTGATAGCACCGTTGATGAATACCTCCACGAGTTTACTCGGTTGGGGAGATATGCCGGCGCTACCTTTGCAGACGAGGAGCGCAAGACGAGCCGCTTTTATGAAGGGCTAAGGGATGATTTGAGGTTGCTACTGTCGGGGCCCAAGGCGCAGGGTTTCATGACCCTGGTCAGTTCGGCCCGGTCCTTGGAGAAGGATATGAGAAACGTGCAAGCGAAGAAGGAGAGGGAATCTGGTGGCAAGAGATCAGAGTTCAAGGCGCCGACTACGTCGAAGTCGGGCTACCGCAGATTCTCCAAGAAGTCTAGGACGTCGGGTCCAGCTCCTTCTGCAGGTGCCTCAGGGGCAACTACCAATCGAACCCCGGGCGCTTGTTTCACGTGTGGAAAGCCGGGGCACTTTGCCCGTGACTGCTGGAGTGGACGCTCAAAGTCCGAAAGGAAACAAGGAGCTACCTACGAGGAAAAGGGCAAAGCGGTGGAGTCGACCGCGTCCCACTATGCTCCGACTCAGCCTAGAGTGTACAACTTGGGCCAGCAGGAGGCCATCAAGCAAGCGGATGTGGTGACAGGTATGAGTTAATTTATGCAAGTTGACTTGAGAATACTATTACCTATTGCTTGTTAAGCTAATGTCTTTTGCTTAGGCTTTGTGGTGATTAGCGATAGTCCGGCACGGGCACTGTTCGACACTGGTGCTTCGCATTCTTTCTTGTCCGAACAGTTTATATCGCGCATCGGAGTCCCTTCTTCGATGGCGAAGGACAAGTTAGATGTATTGCTACCGAATGGGTGCTCGATGCGTGCGGACAGAGTGTGCGCCGTGAAGGTTCACATAGGGAGCCAAGAGTTCGACTTGCTAGCGTCATTATTGCCGTTAGTAGAGTTCGATGTTATCTTTGGAATGGATTGGCTGTCAGAGCAGAAGGCTTGGATCGATTGCGACCGTAAGGAGGTCAAGCTGGGTGTAGGGCGGGAGACTACTTTCGAGGGGCTTAAGGGGTCGAGCAAGACACTGATGTCTGCTCTTCAGGTGGTGAAGGCGGTTCGTGCTGGTGCAAAGCTGTTCTTCGCATTAGTGGAGGCCGCAAAGCCGAAGTCCACTTTGGATGAGATCCCCGTGGTATGCGAGTACCCAGATGTGTTCCCAGATAGCCTTCCTGGAGCCCCACCGCAGCGAGAGATTGATTTTACGATCGAGCTCGTGCCGGGTGCCAAACCCGTGTCACGTGCTCCTTATAGGTTAGCGCCAAAGGAGATGGCGGAGTTGAGGGTTCAGCTGGAGGAGCTGATGGAGCAAGGTTATGTGCGTCCAAGTTCGTCGCCTTGGAGCGCACCGGTCCTCTTCGTTAAAAAGAAGGACGGTAGTATGCGGCTGTGCATCGACTACAGAGAATTGAACAAGTTGACGGAGAAGAACAAGTACCCGATCCCGAGGATTGATGATCTCTTTGATCAGTTAGTCGTATCGTCTGTATACTCCAAGTTGGACTTGAAGTCGGGGTACTATCAGCTGAGGATCAGGGAATGTGATATCCCAAAGACGGCGTTCAGTACGAGGTACGGGCATTTCGAGTTCACGGTCATGCCGTTTGGACTGACAAATGCGCCATCGGTATTTATGGATTTGATGAACAGGACGTTCAGAGATTACCTGGACCGCTTTGTGATCGTCTTTATTGATGATATTCTAGTGTACTCGTAGAGCGAGGAAGACCACTTCAAGCACTTGCATTTGGTGTTGGAGACTCTGAGAAGGAATGAGCTTTACGCAAAGTTCTCCAAGTGCGAGTTCTGGCTACCCTCGGTAGCGTTCCTTGGCCATATAGTGAGTGGGGAAGGTATAGCGGTGGATCCGGCGAAGATAGTTGCAATACGGGAGTAGCCTGTGTTGTCTTCGGTAGCGGAAGTCCGTAGTTTCCTTGGGCTTGCCGGCTATTACAGGCGCTTCGTAGAGAACTTCTCGCGGATAGCGTTACCTCTCACAAAGTTGACCAGGAAGGATCAGAGATTCTTATGGACGCAAGAGTGCGTGCAAGCTTTTGAAGAGCTGAAGAGACGGTTGACCACGACACCAGTGCTCAGTTCGCCGAGTGGAACCGAGGGCTTTGAGGTGTATAGCGACGCTTCGGGTTGTGGTTTGGGCTGCGTGTTGTTGCAGCATGGTAGCGTGATAGCGTATGGATCGCGTCAGCTAAAGGTGCATGAAAGAAATTATCCGGTGCACGACTTGGAGTTGGCGGCCGTGATATTTGCACTCAAGTTGTGGAGTCACTACCTATACGGAGTAAGGGTCGACATATACACCGATCAAAAGAGCCTAAAATACTTGTTGGATCAAAAGGATCTCAATATGAGGCAGAGGAGGTGGATGGAGTTCCTGGGGGACTACACTTTCAAGATACATTATGTACCCGGGAAGGGCAACGCAGTTGCGGATGCGCTGAGCCGCAGGGCTCCCGCCCAAGCCAACTGGTTGTCGGTGCATGATGAGCGGCTAGTACGGGAGTTGGAGAAGCTTGAGATCTATTGCGTTGACAAGCAGTCGAGCGCCAAGGCAATGTTAAACTGGACAGAGGTGCAGTATGACCTGGCTGACCGGGTTCGGCAGGCATTGGAGTTGGATGACTCCATGAAGGAGCTTTTGGAGGCCGCTCTGGATGGGTCAAATTCCCAGTTCTCAGTAGACGATGGGTTATTAAGGAAGGATCATCGTTTGTGCGTCCCAAGTGGGGGCAACCTCCGGGCGGAGTTGATGTACGAGGCTCATCATACCAAGTACTCAATCCACCCAGGGAGCACGAAGATGTATCGTGATCTTAAAAAGTTGTTTTGGTGGCCGGGACTTAAGAAAGATGTGGCGTTGTATGTGGCCAGATGTCAAGCGTGCGCCTTGGTGAAGGCGGAGTGCCAAAAGCCGGGCGGATTTCTGAAGTCCTTGCCTATACTGGAGTGGAAATTCGACGACATATCCATGGATTTTGTGCATGGATTGCCAAGATCGCAGAAGGGAAACGATGCCATTTGGGTGATCGTTGACAGATTGACGAAAGTGTCGCATTTCTTACCAATGAGGAAGGATGATCCAGTAGAGAAGTTGGCAAAGCTCTATGTGGATAGCATTGTGCGCTTGCACGGGGTGCCCCGCAGTATTGTGAGTGATCGCGATGGGCGTTTCACGTCCAATGACTGGAGGCTAGTGCATCAAATGTTCGGCTCCAAACTGAAGTTTAGCACGGCGTTTCATCCGCAGACGGATGGCCAGACCGAGAGAGTCAACAGAACCTTGGAAGATATGCTCCGCATGTGTACGTTGGACTTCGGAAAGAGGTGGGAGGACCACCTATACTTGGTCGAATTTGCTTATAAAAATAGTTATCAAGCAAGCATTCAGATGGCGCCGTTCGAAGCTCTTTACGGAAGAAAATGTCGCACGTCGTTGTCGTGGTTAGAAACGGGTGAGTCCAAGCTTTATCAACGTCAAGACATTGAAGATGCCACTTCTTTAGTGCATACTATACGGGAGCGGTTGCGGATTGCCCAGGATAGGCAAGCCAAGTATTATAATGCCAAGCATAGGAACGTGGAATTCAGTGTTGGCGATTGGGTGTACTTGAAGATCAAGCCGTTCAAGGGTGTCTCACGGATTCGACGCTTGAAAAAGTTGAGTCCGAGATACCTTGGGCCATTTGAGATTCTGGAGCGGATCGGAGAAGCAGCTTATAGGTTGAGGTTATCAGCAGAGTTAAGTGCTTTGCACGATGTATTCCACATCTCGGTTTTGCGGAAGGCAGTGCAAGAGCCTTCGCAGGTGTTAGCGGCCGACCAAGTACCGGTGGAGGAAGGGTTGACAACGAAAGTCAAGCCCATATCTATTGAGGATTTCGAAGTCAAGCGGCTTCGGAACAAGGAAATCAGAATGGTGAAGGTCCGTTGGGATAACTGCGAACGCGAGGAGCTCTCTTGGGAGCGAGAGCAGTCAATGCGCGAGGAGTACCCCGAGTTGTTCCCCTCAGGTACTCGTTATGTTTATTTATTTATTTATTTTTTGTGTAGTCTCTGTTCTTAATTTCGGGACGAAATTCTCTTAAGGGGGAGGGAGTTGTAAGACCCCAACCTCGGAGTTGATCGTGGGGCGATCAAATAGCACTTTTGGAGGTCTGAACAGGGGCACACGGCCAGGCACACGGCCGTGTGCCTACCCGTGTTCAGTGGTCTATTGTGGTTTTGTGCAGTCTCGAGTCAGAGAAGGACACGGCCTGAGACACACGGCCGTGTCTCAAGCCGTGTGTGGGGCACACGGCCTCGAACACGGCCGTGTTCGAAGCCGTGTTCATGAAGCCCGACGATCTTTCCTGAAGCTCCAGGTAACACGGCCCGTGGCACACGGCCGTGTCAGGACCCGTGTCGATCGGCATAACTGATATTTTGGGTTGAATCCGGGCCGTCCGGATCTTTTATCTTGGATCTAACGGCTGTGGGTTAACCAAGGGGGTATTAGGGTTGAGTTTGGGGCTGAATTCCCTCATTTCAACCCTACCTTTCTCTTTCTAAACTCTTAGAGAGAGGTGAGAGCCAAGAGGAGGAGGAGCAAAGTTCCGGCCGCCGGCGGAGCACCGGAGCACCGACTCGCGACCCGAGTCCGGATCCTCGAAGGCAAGGGCGAGGCGAAGCTTTCCATCCGTCTACATCTTCATGGCAGGCACGCGGAAATCTACGAGGGTAACGATCCTCTTCATAGGGCATGTGTAGTCGCCCTTCTTTCTATGCATGGGGAAATCCCCCTCTCGCGAGTGAGCATTGAGGCGCGGAATCCCTTCGGGTAGATATGTAAAGTCCCCGTTGTTAGAGCCCGGAATCGGAGTACGGGTGTAGGCATTGTGTGTGAAGCCTATTCGGGTTTAACCCGGATCGGTGATGTTTGCATTGCATGGCCGGAGAAGACTCCGCGCCGATGATTTTAGTTTTCCGAAATTTCTACGCGGTAGATTGCATACAGGGATCCTTGGGGGTTAACCTCGAGGCGCACCCGGAAAGCTTGGGCGGAATCGCATTGCCGCCACGATGTTGCCTTGGAGGGCAAATCGGTACATAACGGGGTTATGTGCGTGTTTTGATCGATTGTGGGAATGAGGAGAAACTTGGCCCGCACCGATGGCTAAATGGCCGTGGTGAAGTGAGCAATGGGCGGGTGGAACTCTACCCATTCCAAGTGGTCTCGGTAGAAGCGACCTAAAGTACATGGGACTTCCCGGGAGGCTGGAAACGGGCCTAGGCTTCGGCTGAAAGGGCTAAATGCTCACGAGAGTTGCCATCCGAGGGATGGTGGTGGAATCGCGGTGTCGGACTGGGTCCGGACCGGGTTCACCGGTTAGTGCCCTGAGAGCACGGAGTGTGCGGCCGTGCGTGCCGACACTTGTGGCGAATAGAATACTTTATAGAATTGCTATGGTAGTTTTATATGCAGGGAAGGAGCACCGCCGTCCCGAGAAACGGGACGGGGTCGTTATAATTTGGTCAGCTTTGCTGACCGTTGCCCTTTTGTATTGCCACCTCCTGGGTGGATTGCTTCTACAGGTGCTGCTGCGGAGCCAAGCGGCAAATAGCGGGCTAAAGCCCAAGTTGCAGCGCCAGCCCTCGAAGGCTTAGTTATTAGCTTTTTCATATTCATGTATGGCCGGCCTGCGCGCCGATGTATGAAAGACGCTATCTTGTTAAGCGAACACTTTTGTAAGGCCTTAAGGCCGTGAACTCTTTTGTGTATTTTCATGTTCGTCATTCCTTTGTAGTATTTTATTACTAGTGGAAATTCATGCCTATATGGGTTCCTTGTTTAACTTTAAAATGCTTCCGTTAGAATGCGTTGTGTAGGACGTTGTTGTTAAATTGGTTGGAATGGTTGTCCATATTCGTAACCTTCCGGTCTGTCCGTAGTATATGGCGTCGGGCCCCGGCCGGACCTACTGCTATATGCTATGCGACGGATAGGGGTGTTACAAGAATGATTTCAACTTTATTTCAGACAGTTACACTCTGATAATTAATGCTAAATATTCTTAATGAATATAGTTATTTCTGGCAACATTAAATATGGAATTATCACAGAGTTATTATTCTCTTTAATTACCAAGGCAGTTAAGGAATGGCTTTAATACCAAATATTTGAATATAGCCATTACAATTCTCAAGGAATGCTTCAGTCGTTTCAGAATTAATGAATTCAAATATTTGAATTCCTCTCAGGCATTCTATATATATTGACAGAAGTTTTCTGCCTCAGGGTTAGATAATACAGACAGTACAGATTTATTGTTATGGAGAATAAGATATTCTTCTTTAAGCTTCTTCTAGAAGAACAAATCTTCAATCTGAGATTCAACTTTATATCTCTCAGAAACATATTCTAGACAGTGAAGTTTTTTCAAGAAGGCCTACATCCTTAAGAAAAGTCTCCCTCTCCTGATCATAATCTCTACACAAATCATTTGGAGCTTTTTGCTTATAATATCCACTAGGCTTCTCAGAGAATATTGATAGAGAAGACATCATCACCTTTTTAGTTTATTTCATAAACTGTGTACAAGGTTTTTAACTCCCTTCAAAAGTTATCTTTTGGTTCCTAAGTCTCCTGATCAAAAGACTTAAGTTTGGTTTTTGGGCACCTAGTCAAAAGCTCAATGTGTTGTTATCTCTCTCTTAGAAAATAAATCTTCTAGTGGCAGGGCACCTGATCAAAAACATATAATGGATTCCTACTAGGGTGGTAGAAGAGTGGACGTACCCAGATTTATTGGAGAACCACTATAAATTCCTTGTGTCATCTGTAATTGTTATTCTTTTAATTTGTGTGCTGTGATTTTTGCCTTCTACATATATAGATATATCATTTACTTTAAATCCATTATAAAAATAAATTAAAGTTTTTAAAATACACTATTCATCCCCCTCTAGTGTAAAGTAGATCTATCTGTCACTTTCATACAAATTGAGGAAGTCCTGCCTTAGGCAGAGGAGGATAGATATGATTACTGGGCTGATGTTGGGGCCCGCGCACGATCAGAGTGATCCACGAGGGGGTGGGAGTTGAGGCCTCCCAAAAGGAAAGCCTCCACACCATGTACCAAAGGAGAGTCGGCTCCACATCCCAGACCCCATCCCTAGAGGATAAGATCACCTTCTCTAGGAGTGACATGCCAGATCATGAGGGTCCTTTCTGTGACACACTGGTCATTCAGACCGTGGTCGAAGGTTTACTGTCTCCATGATCCTCATTGAAAATAGGAGTTCGGTCAATGTTGTCTTCAAAAAGGCGTTTGATTCGCTGAAAGTGGAGGCCAATAGGGTGCTTACCTCAGACAGACCTTTGTTTGGGTTCTCCGGAAGGAGGAGTGGGGCTCCATGTCACTCCGGGGGGCAGTCCCAAAACTATAGGTTTTTCATTGTAAACTCCCCAAGTAGTTATAATGCCATCTTCGGACAGCCTCTCATCAGTGCCTTCCACTGCATCCCCTCATCCTTTCATCAGTGCGTGAAATTTAATGCCGAGGCAGTCTAGGTTAGGGTCCGGGGAGACCCCAAAGTAGCGAGGGAATGCTACATCATTGTAGTGAACTTCATCTCCTAGCAGGGAGGATTCGAGGAGATGTAGCGGAGGATGGAGGAGCTGTCCAGGAAGGAATTCAAAGGAGAGGTGGTGGAGATGGAAGAATGGGAGGAGATCTGCACCCGGGTGGAGGTGGCGGAAGATGTTTTGGCAGAGCTGGCTTAGGTGATGACCATGGAGGTAGCTGAGGGAGAGGAGATTCCAGTCCCAGGAGAGGGGGATTCCAAAGAGTGGGAGGAGCAGTCCTGAATGTAGGCTGCCAAAGTGGTGGTAGAGATGGACGTTCTCACCCAAGTGGGAAAGGTGGAGAGAGTGAGCATCAGCGGGGGCTGACCCCAGAGGACCAGGGTTGGATGTTGGCATACATCCAGAAGAACGTGGACATCTTTGCATGGAGTGCGGCATAGATGTCGGGTATTGATGTGGATGTTGCCTGCCATTGTCTTTACTTGGATCCAGAGGTCTGCCCCATCTAGCATAAGAAAAGCTCCATTGTAGACTAGTTGGCCAAACCTATCAGGGAGGTGGTGGCCAAGATCCTGAAGGTCGTCTTTGTATTCGAAATCCAATACCACAGCTGGGTCTCCAACATTATAATGGTTAAAAAAGGAGACGGTCGGTGGAGAATTTGTGTTGATTTTTCTTTGCTAAATAATTCATGCTCTAAGGATTATTATCACTTTCCTCAGATCGACGCGCTAGTTGACTCAGCCTTCAATTTTTGTGTGATTAATTTCTTAGATGCTTTTTCTGGTTATCATCAAATTAGGATGCCCCCGCCCGACATAAAAGATGTCTCCTTCATCACTGGGGATGGGTGCTACTTCTATAAGATGATGCCCTTTGGGTTGAAAAATGCAGGGGCGACATACCAAAAGATGATGAATTGGATCTTCCATGAGCAAAAGAGGAGGAACCTCGAGATGTATGTGGATGATCTGATGATGAAAATCCGGGAGGTGGACTCCCACCTCCAGGATCTGGAGGAGACCTTCGGCACCCTCTGGAGATACAAGATGAGGTTAAACCTCTTGAAGAGTGTCTTCGGTGGGAGCAGGGGAAGTTCCTGGGTCATCTTCTCACCCCCATAGGGGTGGAACCTAATCCTGATAAGGTGAAGGCAATTATGGAGTTAGGGTTGCATCGGAATGCTAAGGAGGTGAAACGACTAACAGAGAAGTTGGCAAGCCTCAACAGGTTCCTCTCTCAGGCAGGAGAAAAGCGTTCTCCCTTCTTCAAAGCACTAAGAGGGGACCAGAAGTTCAAGAGGTTGAAAGAATGTGAGGAGGAATTCTAGGCCTTGAAGAGGCAATTAACTCAGGCCCCTCTGCTCCAAGGGCCAAAGGAAGAGGAAGATCTGTCCCTATATCTTGGGGTCGGGGGTGAGGTAGTGAGCTCCGTCTTAGTTCGGGAAGAAGGGAAGAAGAAGCTGCCCATATATTACGTAAGCAAGGTCTTGAGGAAGGTGGAGCTCTGATATCTGATCCTAGAGAAGTTGGCCTTTGCTCTAGTTTTCGCGGCTCGGAGGCTCTGACCCTATTTCCAGGCACACTCCATCCAAGTGGTAACTGACCATCCCATCTACAACATCTTCGAGGGGGTGGAGCATTCAGGAAGATTGTAAAAGTGGTCGGTGGAGCTGAGTGAGTTTGATATCTCTTTCATCCCGGGCCTCTCTATTAAGGCCCAAGCAATGACCGACTTTCTGGTTGATTATGTGGTTGAAGTGGCAGAGGAAAAACTCACTCGCCTAATTCCCTGGAAGGTGATGGTAGACGGCGCTTCAGGAAGACATTCCTTAGGGGTGGGAGTGATCTTGGAGAGCCCTCGGGGAATAAGGATCGAACAAATGGTGGTGGTACATTTTCCCATCACCAACAATCAAGCCAAGTATAAGGTAGTGATAACAGGATTGCGCCTGGCAAGGGAGCTAGGAGTGCATGATTTGGAGGACCTCACTGACTCTATGGTAGTTTCCTCCCAAATCAATGGGGAGTTCGAGGCAAGTGAGCCAGCTCTCCAATTGTACTTGGTAAAGGTGAAGGGGGTAATTGACATGTTTCAGACATTCTCCATTCATCATGTTCCAAGGGATGAAAATGAGCAAGTCCATTAATTGGCCAAGCACGGACCCCAGGGGGTGGAACAATCGCGAACTTATTCCATCCATCCACCGAGGATGGGGAGCTGATGGAGGTGGACCAGCACCCCTCGTGGATGGATACCTTTACAACTTTCTTATCCACGGGGAAGTATCTAGAGGGGATGGACAAGAAGTGATTTAAGCATAAGTCAGCATACTACCTCATGCGCGACGGACAGTTCTATAGAAAGACCCTCTCAGGAATGTTGGCACGTTGCATAGCCAAGAGGGAGGTCTAGAGGATTTTGGAAGAGATTCATTCTGGGGAGTGCGGAAGTCACATTGGGAGCCGGACCCTGGAGGGGAGGATAGTCAGGCAAGGGTACTTCTGGCCGACCCTGGGGCATGATGTCGCTAAGTTCGCAAAGAAATGTCACAAGTGTCAGTTGTTCTCCCCTCTCCAACTTCTACCAGCTTAGCGTCTCAGGAGAATCAAGGCACCCTGGCCCTTTGCCATCTAGGGAATGGATCTTGTAGGACCTTTACCTCAAGCCAGTGAGCGGAGGAGGTTCATGTTGGTGATGATCGATTATTTTTCTAAGTGGTTGGAGGTGAAGGTGCTAGCCAAGGGGACCTCCCAAGTGATTAGTAACTTTGTATGGGGGAAATCATCTGCCTCCACGGGTTGCCACAGGCCATCGTCATGGATAATGAACCTCAATTTACAAGCTCCGAACTCATCAGCTTTTGTGAACATCTTGGGATTGACCTCAGCTTTGCCTCGGTCCACCATCCTAGGAGCAACGGGTAGGTGGAGGCAGTAAACAAGATCATTGTAAACCTCTTAAAGAAGAAAATTGAGAATTTGAAGGGGAGCTGGGAAGAACAGCTTCCCTTAGTCCTCTAGGCCTTGAGAACCACCCCAACATAGCCATAGGGGAAACCCCTTTCAAACTCTCCCCCAGTTGTGAGGAAGTACTTACTATAGAGTTTGAGGTTCAGATACCGCGGTGGTGGCAGCAGAGGAAGGTGGAGAAGAATGGCCGGCCGAGAACGAGGATAAGCTTCGGCTCTCCATTTACATAGTGGAGGAGTTGTGCGACCTATCAGCTATCCGATAGGAAGAGATCAAGTGAAGAACGACTAAGTATTTTGGCAAGCACGTCAGATTCAAGCAGTTCGCGTAAGGGGACTTGGTCCTGAAGAAGGTGGATGCATCAGGAAGATTCGCCGCAGTGGGAAAGCTCAACCCCAACTGGGAAGGTCCATATATTATACAAGAGCCATTGAGATTAGAAGGGTATCACCTCCGGAATGTGAATGGCGAGACCCTAAGTCACACCTAGAGCGATGATGACTTGAAGCGCTTCTATCCCTAAAACATATACACATTTTCCTTTGCTGAATAATGAGACCATTTGATTTTTTTCATCACTTCTTGGCAATGATATTCATGACAGATCGAAGTTTCCTTAAGTCCCGAGCTTTCTCCTGTTGTCAGTCTCTTACCTAGCTGGCAGGATAGGTGTCCTCGGTAGACATCTTTCTTGCTCTAGGGTTAGGTCCTAAGAAGCTCCTGCTGTCAGCTGGTAGGGCCGGGATCCTCGAGTGACGTCATTATGACCATAAGGCGAAGTACGGTTGATGCTCAACACTTGCTGTAAGGCTCTTACCTAGCTGATTGGGCCGGTGATAGCACCCGGAGGTTGGCCAAAGGAAAGTATTCTCGCTCTGGGGTTAGGTCCCGAGACGCTCCCGCTACCAGGCTTCCACCTAGCTGGCAGGGCTAAGATACTCGAGTGATATCGTTATGACCCTGTAGCTGAGTCTAGTTGATGCTCAACACCCGCCATCAGGCTCCTACCTCGCTGATTGGGTAGGTGGTAGCGCCTGGAGGTTGGCCAAAGGAAAGTATTCTCGCTCTGGGTTAGGTCCCGAGACGCTCTAGCTGCCAAGCTTCCACCTATCTAACAGGGTCGAGATCCTCGAGTGACATCATTATGATCCTAGAGCTGAGTCTGATTGATGCTCAACACCCGCCGTTAGGCTCCTACCTAGCTGATTGGGCCTGTGGTAGTGCCCGGAGGTTGGCCAAAGGAAAGTATTCTCGCTATGGGGTTAGGTCCTGAGACTCTCCTGCTATCAGGTTTCCACCTAGCTGGCAGGTTCGGGATCCTTAATTGACCTCATTATGGCCCTGTAGCTGAGTCTGGTTGAAGCTCAACACCAGCATTCAGGATCCTACCTAGCTTATTGGGCTAGTGGTAGTTCCCGGAGTTTGGCCAAAGGAAAGTATTCTTGCTCTAGGGTTAGGTCCCAAGATGCTCCCGCTACTAGGCTTCCACCTAGCTGGCAGGGCCAGGATCCTTGAGTGACGTCATTATGACCATGGAAATGAGTCTAGTTGATGCTCAACACCCGCCTACAGGCTCTTACCTAGCTAATTGGATAGGTGGTAGCACCCGGAGGTTGGCAAAGGAAAGTATTCTTGCTCTGGGGTTAGTCCCGAGACGCTCCCGCTGCCAGGCTTCCACCTAGCTGGCAGGGTCGGGATCCTCGAGTGACGTCATTATGACCCTAGAGCTGAGCCTGGTTGATGCTCAATACCCATCATTAGGCTCTTACCAAGCTGATTAGGCTGGTGGTAGCGCCCGGAGGTTGGGCAAAGGAAAGTATTCTCGCTCTTGGTTAAGTCCCAAGACGCTCCCGCTACCAGGCTTCCACCTAGCTAGTAGGGCCGGGATCCTCATGTGATGTCATTATGACCTTGGAGCTAAGCCCAGTTGATACTCAACATCTATCATCAGGCTCTTACCTAGCTGATTGGGGCAGTAGTAGTTCCCAGAGGTTGGCCAAAGGAAAGTATTCTCGCTTTTGGGTTAGGTCCCGAGATTCTCCCACTGTCTGGCTTCTGCCTAGTTAGAAGGGTTGGGATCCTCAAGTGACGTCGTTATAACCCCGGAGTTAAGTCTGATTGATGTTCAACACCTGCTGTCAGGATTCTACCTATCTGATATGGCCGGTGGTAGCGCTCGAAGGTTGGCCAAAGGAAAGTATTCTCGTTCTGGGGTAAGGTCCTGAGATGCTCCTACTGCCAGGTTTCCACCCAGCTATAAGGGCTGGTATCTTACAGAGATGTCGTTATGACCCTGGAGCTGATTCCGGTTGATGCTTAACACCCACTGTCAGGATCCCACTTAGCTGATTCGGCTGGTGATAGCGCTCTGAGGTTGGCCAAAGGAAATTATTCCCGCTCTACAGTTAGGTCTCGAGATGCTCCCGCTGTCAGGCTTCCACATAGCTAGCAAGGCTGGGATCCTCGAGAGAAGTCGTTATGACCCTAGAGTTGAGTCTTGTTGATGATCAATACCCTCCACTAGGATCTTAACTAGCTGATTGGGCTAGTGGTAGCGCCCAGAGGTTGGCCGAAGGAAAGTATTCTTGCTCCGGAGCTAAGTCCTCAAATGCCCCCGCTGTAAGTTTTTATCTCACTGGTAGGGCCGGAATCCCAGGTGGACACGGGTTCCCTTAAGTCTTTAATTTCAATGTAGCTAGCAACCTAGAGAGGGGTTGAATTGGTTTGTATATGTCTTTTGATAGCTTTTTGATGTCTTATTTATTTCTTTTAGCTTTCAGCTTAGTGTGATCTAGAACTTGTCCTTAATACCTACAGTTAGGAAAAGAAAAGAAAACACAGAAATGCACACAAGTGTTTTATAGTGATTCCCCAAAATTATGGGTACATCCACTATCCTGCCACCTTGCTAACTTCTTGTTAGTCAAGGCACTTCTCCAAACAAATGCTCCAAGGAGCTTACACCTCAGATCCCTTAGGATCTCTCAGTCTACTCCAAGATTTACACCTCAGCCACAAAGGCCTATACTCAATGATACAAGTATCACCTATCTCAGACAATTAAGCCTTGCCACTCAGGCTATAGAGGATAGACCTACCTCAGAGCAAACTTGCTCTTATAACTTAGAGAGATACACTCTCCTACAACTCAAGCAATATTACCCTACTACTCAGTGAGTAAAACTCACCTACCTCAGATCCCTAAGGATCCTATAGAAATAAATAGTTTAATTAACTTTGACATGGAGAAATTTCTCTATGTCAATAACTTGAGCAGAAAAATTTCTACTCGAACTCTCCTCACAGCAAGGAAAGGATTTGCTGGAGGAATTCAAAAGATAACTTCTGAACTTGCTGTAGCAGGCTAAAGATCTTTTGATCTTGAGTCTTCAAACAGCACATTGAACCTGCTTAAGGATGAAGGTTCTTCTTTCTTTAGAACTGATTCTGAATCTGCTGTGGCAGATGGAGACTTGCACAGCTAGCTGAACTTTTCTTGCTGGAGGGCTTCAAGCTTTTTGCATGCAGTAATGGCGAAGAAGATGAATATGTTTACTCTCTTTTTGTATAATGTATGCCCTAAAAGTTGTCTTTGTCTTGGCCCAATCTCTTCCTTTTGTAGTTCACCGATCAACGGCTCTTAGAGACCGATGGACCCCACCTGCAGCTTCCAGCTACGCCTCGCTTTAATGGAAGAAGATGTACAGTAGCTTCACGGTAATTTTGTCGTGTACTGTAGCATCCCTGTACCTAATTTTACCTTAGTCGATTTTGTTGATTTCACTGATGTTCGCACCCGTGGACTTGGCCAAAATCGAGCATCAAAGAATAGGCGTTGAGTGAGTAAGCATCACTCAACACCAAAAAACTTAGACAGATTGACTGTCTCTTGGCATTGAGTGAGTAACCTTCACTCAATGCCAAACTACTTATAAAATAAATCTGTTTCTAGGCATTTAATGATTCAGCTTTACTCAACGCCACCTTTCTTTATCAGCTTTCTGATGTTTGGCATTGAGAGAGTGAGCATCACTCAACACCAAACCCCTTAGGCAAAATTCTGTCTTCACTATGCCTTGACAGTGTTGAGTGAGTAACCTCCACTCAACGCTTTTTGTCTTAACCATATTTTTGCCTCTATAGAATCTTAGGCGATGAGAGCGTTAAGTGAGCTTGCTTCACTCAACGCTTTCTTCCTTAACCAATTTTCTGTGTTTTAAAAACACTGGGTTAAGACTGTCTTACTTTGAACTGAGTCCGACGAATGGTGAACCGAGCTCGAAAAACTTTGAACTCAGTTCGACGAATTCTCAACTGAGCTCGACGAACTCAGAATTTCAATCTTTGAACTTAGCTCGACGAATGGTGAGTTGAGCTCGACAAACTCTGAACTCAGTTCGACGAATTATGAACATGGTTAAACTAGTTCAACTTATAGCCTTTTAGTTATATGGCGTTGAGTGTTTATTCATCACTCAATGCCAAAACACTTAGCCAAATTTCTCTTTAGCAGCATGGCGTTGAGTGAGTGGACTTCACTTAATGCCTGTGGACTTACCGATATTTCAGCTCATTCCAACTTAAGCTATGATTGTATAGGCTTCACTTAGCGTTATAAGTCATCTGGCATTGAGTGATATATCTTCACTCAATGCTTGTGGACTTAGACAGATTTCTGTCATCCCACACCTTAGGTAAGTGTTTACCTGACTTAGCCACTTAGGCTACATGACCCATCACAGTCATCTACAAATATGTGTATATCATTGATAAGGTTGACTTTCTCAAATCGAGGACATTGTGGGCAATGGACCCAAAAATATCCCCCTATTTGAGGAAGGAAAAACTCTTAAGCAAGTGAGTCAATGACATACACAGAACCATGCAGCAATAAGCATAAGAGAAAACTATATAATTGAGATGTGAACCTATAGTTACCACACTTCCCTGCCTGCAGAATGGAACATTACTGCATCTGCCAACTGCTTCCCCTAAATTTCTGCTATCTCACTTATCTGATCATCAGATCATCTTATCATCATCTTATCCTCCCCCTTTTTGACTTCAGCAAATAGCTTATAGGATGCACCTGATCATCCGATCACTTTATCACCTGCTCACCCTCAAATAGGCAGCAGTGAAATGTTGGAATTATGCTGGATATGCTCCCCCTTAAGTTGAGAATCTTCATTTCTTTAAAGTGCAATTCCATCTACAAAATGCCAAGTAACTTGAAACCAAATGAGGAGCAATTGAAGTTATACTAAGTTTAACATACCCAACTTAAATTTGAAGGTGTTAAGCTTGGCTTCATCTAGTGGCTTAGTGAAGATGTCAGCCACTTGTTTGTCTGTTAGAACAAAATCAAGGGTGATGTCTTCACATTTCGCATGCTCCTTAATGAAATGATATCTAATCTCTATGTTCTTAGTCCTGCTATGGGAGACAGGATTCCTGGCAATTGAGATAGCATTAGTAGAATCACAGAATAGAGGAGTTCTACTTATTTAAAGGTTGTAGTCATGAAGCTGATGCTGGATCCACAGCAACTGAGTATAGCTGCTTCCTGCTAAGATGTACTCTGACTCTGTAGTTGATATTGCCACACTGGTTTGTTTCTTACTGCTCCAAGATACCAATCTCCCTTCCAAAAACTAACAGGTGCCAGATGTGTTTTTCCTGTCCTCTTTGTAGCCTGCAAAATCTATATCTGAATAGCCTATTAGTTCAAACTCCCCATTCCTAGGATACCATAGGCCAAGATCTGGAGTGCCGTTAAGATACCTCAAAATTCTCTTAGCTGCAGAGTAGTGAGATTCTTTAGGGCAAGCATGATACCTAGCATAAACACATGTAGCATACATGATGTCTGGCCTACTTGTAGTCAAATATAGAAGGGAGACAATTATCCCTCTATACAAAGTTTCATCAACAGGTTTCCATGCTTTATCTTTGCCTACAGGCATACTTAACCTCATGGGAGTTCTCATGGTGGAGGAATTCTCCAGGCCAAATTTCTTTATTAACTCTCTAATGAACTTGGACTGGGATATGGACAAGCCATCATCAGTTTGTCTTACTTGGAGGCCCAAGAAGAACTTAAGCTCACCAATACTGCTCATCTCAAACTTCCCCTTCATAAGTTTAGCAAACTTTTTGCAGAGGTTGTCATCAGTAGATCCAAAGATGATGTCATTTATATTGATCTGAACTAGGATTATCTTACCCTTAGATTCCCTTAGGAATAGGGTCTTGTCTATTTTACCCTTGAGAATTTGTTCTCAATGAGAAAACTAGACAATGTCTCATACCATGCTCTAAGGGCTTGCTTTAGCCCATATAGAGCTTTCCTAAAT
Source organism: Platanthera zijinensis (assembly GCA_039513925.1). Classification (NCBI taxonomy): domain Eukaryota; kingdom Viridiplantae; phylum Streptophyta; class Magnoliopsida; order Asparagales; family Orchidaceae; genus Platanthera; species Platanthera zijinensis. The sequence continues at coordinate 29,837,196 of CM077089.1, forward strand.
TTATAAACAAAATCAGGTGAGTTAGGAACTATAAAACCTGGAGGTTGTTCAATATAGACTTCTTCTTTTAAGCCACCATTCAGGAAGGCTGACTTCACATCCATTTGATAGACTTTGAATCCCTTGTGTGTTGCATATGCAAGGAATAATCTGATGGCCTCCAATCTTGCTATAGGGGCAAAGGTTTGATCAAAATCAATCCCTTTCTTCTTTCATGTACCCCTTAGCTACTAGTCTGGGTTTGTCTTAACTATAATGTCATTTTCATCAAGCTTGTTTTTGTAGATCCACTTGACTCCAATGACATTATGACCGTGAGGTCTGGAAACCAGCTTCCACACCCTGCTCCTCTTGAACTTGTTCAGTTCTTCCTACATAGCTTCAATCCAATGCTAGTCTGGGTTGGCCTCTTCAAACTTCTTAGGCTCCACTTGGGATAAAAAGCTTGAATACGTGGCTAAGTTATGACTTCTTCTCCTTGTCATTACACCATAACTTGCATCATCAATGATTTGGTGTTTTGGATGATCTCTCATATGTCTGACTGCAGGTGGTAGTCTTCTATCAGTAATGGAGGAATCTTCTTATTGATCTTCATCCACTCCCAGTGTGCCTGGTAGATCTTCTGGAGTATCCATATCATCTTGGATAACTGGTGATGCTTCCTTGATGGTCAGCTTGTCCATCATCTGTTTTGTACCTGTAGTGTTATAAGAGGAGCTAGGCAGTCCACTATTAATCATGGTAGACTCATCAAAGACTACATGAACTAATTCTTCTACAACTTGACTTTCAAGTTGTAAATCCTATAGGCTTTGCTATGATTGATGTACCCAACAAATATTTCATCGTATGATTTGGCAGCAAACTTAGTTATATAAGACTTGCCATTGTGAAGCACAAAGCACTTACTACCAAAGTATCTAAGATAGCACAGATTTGGTTTTTTGCCATTCAAGATCTTATAGGGAGTCTTCTTATGTCCTTTGTTGATAGAGGCCTTGTTGAGGACATGACAGGCAGTATTTACTGCCTCCGCCCAGAAATATTCTTAGAGAGATATATCACTCAAAAGTGTTCTACCATTCTCTATGAGAGTCCTATTTTTCCTCTCAACTATCCTATTTTGCTATGGTGTTTTAGGAGAAGAGAATTCTTTATGAATCTCATGCTCTTCACAGAACTTTGTCATGTTATCAGACTAGAATTCAGTCCCATGGTCACTTTTGATTTTAACCACAGAACTGTCAAGCTCATTCTGAATTTGCTTGACAAGCCTCATGAAGACTTCAAGGGTTTCATCTTTTTTCAAAAGAAAGAACACCCATATAAACTTGGAATAGTCATCAACTATTACATGGGTATAGACTTTCCTACTAAGACTGTGAACTGGCATAGGACCAAATAGGTCTATGTGCAAGAGGTATAAGCACCTCATAGAGTCTTTGGTCCCAATGCCCTTGAAGGAGACTCTCTTCTGCATACCCTTCTGGCAAGCTGAGAAAATGTCCTCCATAGAGCAATTCACATTGGGGCCATTCCTAACTAGCTCTTGACTGAAGAACTTGTCAACTGTCTTGAAATTCAAATGGGCTAGTCTCTTGTGCCACTGGACACAATAGGAGACTTTTCATTTGCCACTAAACAAATAGGATAATCTGTGTCTATCTAAATATAGAAAGTTTAAGCAATAAACATTTCCACTCCAAGTGCCTGTCAAGATGACATCTTGGTCACTTAACCTCCTAATTAGACACTCATCATTTTGGAAGACAATAACATGGCCAAGATTAGAGAGTTGACTTATGCTAATCAGGTTGTGTTACAATCCTTCAACATAAGCCACCTTATTGATGGTGACTATTCCATAGGTAATCTTATCATATCCTCTAGTTACCCCTCTATCTGACCCACCAAAAATGACTTTTGATCCATCTTTTACTGGAGTAAACTCCTTCAAGTTGCTCCTTATTCCAGTCATGTGCCAATAATATCCATTATCCAAGTACCATATAGGATATGAAATCTTGGACTATCCTGCAATATATAGATTACTTAACCTTAGGACCCCAATATCTATTGGGTCCTAGGTGTATGTTAGCATGAAACTAAACATGTCCACCAGCAAAATTTCTGACTGGTGGACTGACCCTAGTTCTAGCCACATTGGGATTATGCTAGCAGTCATTGGTGAAATGACATATCTTACCAAAACACCAACAATCATGTATATTATATCTTCTCTTCTGTGTAGGCCCTGTGGCTTGGTTAGCGGTAGCCTTAATAGGAGGAAGATGTGTTGCAACCCTTTTCTGATTTATTTTAGCTAGAATTTGACTGAAGGTAAGTCTTGTGGCTGGGTGATTTGGTCTGCCCTGAGTGCCAGCAGCAGCAAGCTTCTTTTTAGAAAGCATGCTTCTGATGGCTTCAGATATGCCCAAATCAGCCTGACTTTTAGATTTGCCCTTAGTCTGAACCTTAGCTATCAAACTTTTAGTCTTGGCTACAACAACTTTCTTCAGTGTTGGTGCAAAGGTACCGAAGACAAATGGTCCAGATTTGGCCATTTGAAACTTCTCATTGGCAGCCTTAACTGCACACACCCTGCCAAAAATTTCACCCTAGCAATGAACATCTTTATTCACTCCTGATGAACAACCCTTCTCCCAGTGACCATAAGAGCTTTCTTGGTCATACCTATTAGAAGGTATCAAAACTTTTATAAAAAGAATGGGAGGCTTGGAAGCAATAGGATGAGGTGGAGATGGAGCTGTGCCCTTCCTTTTGGAAGGAGCAACTCTTGTGCTTCCCTTGAATCCTAACCCCTTCTTGCCCATTTGAGATAAGGAGTTTATCAAGGGGAGGATAGTACTTGGATTAGAATAGCTAGCCACTAATCTTTTCTCCTTCTCAAGCTTATCTTCAAGCTCCCTAATGAGATATTTCTTGTGCTTGATGGAGGCTACCTGAATGTCCAAGAGGAACTTCAGTTAGTTAATTACCCTAGCTTTCTGGTCCAGTAGATTAGCTGTCGTAGTCTGCTAGGCAACTGCAAGCTTAAGAGATGAAATCTCTTTAGTTTGCATCTGAGATAGCTTCTTGACCTTCTTCAAGGCATTCAGAAGCTCTACATACTTGTCAATCGGTTGATTGACATCTTCTTCAGATCCAAAATCTTCTTCACCACAGGGTGAACAACCTTCTGAGCAAGGACTAGTCTCAAACTAAGACAAAGAAGCAGAATTAGGTGATGGATGTACCTTGCCTTGACCAGGCTGATCCTGGCTATCTTCTTCATCTATCATTACCATCAGCCCTTTATAATTGTGTACATCTTCATCCACCTCTAACTCACTGTCTGATAGTGTTAGAGGAGCCCTGATTCTATCCCCCCTAGAGGATTGACTTCTCCTACTGCATCAGCTTCATCTTTAACAGTAGCAGCAACAACTAGCCCAATGTAGGCTTCCTCTTCTTCAAACTCAGAAGATGATGAGTTTGTCCAACTATTTTCCTTCTTGGCAATGAAGGACATTTCCTTATTTCCTTTGTGTTGGTGATGCTTCTTCTCCTCAGTCACCTTCCTCTTCTCCAGGCAGTCAGCTATCACATGCCCTGGCTTGCTACAACAGTAGAAAACTACTTTAGAAGAAAAATATTTATTATATTTAGAACCATACCTATCAGTCTTGGACTAGTTCTTCCTGTGATGAGTGGAATTTGAAGGCCTCTTCTTCCAATGCTTCTTCTTCATCAGCCTCTGAAGTTGTCTGGAGAAGGCTGCAAAGTCTTCATCAAACATGTTATTGTCTGATGCCTCTGAGTCTGAGCTGTCTGGCTCAGCTAATCTCCTTGGTGGAGAAGGAATCCTCTCCTTGCCTTTCCTTATGCTTTCAGCTTTGAAGGATAAGGACTTATCTTTGTCCAGTGATATGTTGGTGGTATCCTCCTCCTTCCTGGTAACTAGCTGCATCTCATAGAAGAGTAGCTTCCCAAACAATATTTGGGGAGGAGTGTCAACAAGCATGAACATCTCTATTATGGCACAGATCTTGGTATCCCAGTCTCTTGTGAGAGACCTGATAAACTGGTCATTTATTTCATAATTATTGAAGACCCTTCCATAGGTCTTCAACTCATTTATGATCCTAAAGAATCTTTTATAGCAGGTAGTTATGTTCTCCTTCAGGATTTACCTGAAAGCCTCATACTCTTGGTTGAGCAGAGACTTCCTATCATCTCTTACCTTATCTGTACCCTTTATGTAGACCATAAGTGTGTCCCACATCTCCTTGAAGGTTTGACAGTGAATCAAGTTCACGAAGGTTCAGTCATCTACAGTACTGGCAATGATGTTCTGTGCTCCCTTGTCCAAACTAGCTAATATGAACTCATCTTTGGTCATTTCAGAGAGTGTTTTTAGTGTCTGGATGTTGTCATCTAGAGCTGAGACCTTCATAGGAATGACATTTCTCTCCCTAATAGTTACAAATATTCTTGGATCATAGGCTTCCATGAATAGCCTCACCCTCTCTTTCCATATTCCAAACTGCTCCTTTCTGCAGATGGGGAGTTTCATGGAACTCAGCTCTCTCTGGCTCTCTCCTAAGCCCATGATCACTTAACTGTAGCTACCTATGGGGATCACTCAGATTGTTAAATCCTTTTTGAGCAACCTCCCTCTGAACCACTTGAAAGTCTTTAATTTCAAGATAGCTAGCAACTTAAAGGGCGGCGAATAGGTTTTTCTAGGTCTTTTGATAGCTTTTTGATGTCTTATTTAGTTCTTTTAGCTTTCAGCTTAGTGTGATCTAGAACTTGTCCTTAACACCTGCAGTTAGGAAGAGAAAAGCAAACACAGAAAAGCATGCAAGTGTTTTATAGTCGTTGCCCAAAATTATGGGTATATCCACTCTCCTCCCGCATTGTTAACTTCCTGTTAGTCAAGGCACTTCTCCAAACCAATGCTCCAAGGAGCTTAAACCTCAGATCCCTCAGGATATCTCAGTCCCCTCCAAGACTTACACCTCAACCATAAAGGCCTGCACTCAGTGATACAAGTATCACCTACCTCAGGCAATTAAGCCCTACTACTCAGGCTATGGAGGATAACACTACCTTAGAGCAAACTTGCTCCTACAACTTAGAGAGATACACTCTCCTACAGCTCAGGCAATATTTTCATACTACTTAGTGAGTAAAACTCACCTACCTCAGATCCCTCGGGATCTTACAGAAAGAAATAGTTTAATTAACTTTGACACAGAGAAATTTCTCTGTGTCAACAACTTGAACAGAAAAATTTCTGCTCCAACTCTCCTCACATTAGGGAAAAGATTTGCTGGAGGAACTCAGAAGATAACTTCTGAACTTATTGTAGAAGGTTAAAGATCTTTTGATCTTGAGTCTTCAAACAGCACACTAAACCTGCTTAAGGATGAAGGTTCTTCTTTCTTCAGAACTAATTCTGAATCTGATGTGGCAGACAGAGAATTGCACAGCTAACTGAACTTTTCTTGCTGGAGTGCTTCATGCTCTTTACATACGGCAACGGCGAAGAAGATAATGATGGTTACTCTCTTTTTGAATAATGTATGCCCTAAAAGTTTTCTTTGTCTTGGCCCTATCTCTTTCTTTTGTAGTTCGCCGATCAACCGCTCTTAGAGATTGGTGGGCCCCACTTGTAGCTTCTAGCTCTGCCTTGCTTTAACGAAATAAGACGTACTAAAAGGCAAGTTTTGTCATGTACTGTAGCCTCCCCATACCTGATATGACCTTATTCAATTTTGTCAATTTTGCAGACACAACCCTGTAGACTTAGCCAAAATCAAGTATCAGATAATAGGCGTTGAGTGAGTAAGCATCACTTAATGCCAATACACTTAGATAGATTGACCGTCTCTTGGCGTTGAGTGAGAAACCTTCACTCAACGCCAAAATACTTAGAAAATAAATCTGTTTCTAGGCATTGAGTGATTCAGCTTCACTCAACGCCACCTTACTTTATCCACTTTCTGCTATTTGGCATTGAGAGAGTGAGCATCACTCAACGCCAAACCCCTTAGACAAAATTCTGTCCTTACTAGGTGTTGACAGTATTGAGTGAGCAACCTCCACTAAATGCTTTTTCCCTTAACCATATTTCTGCCTCTTCAGAATCTTAGGCGATGAGAGCATTAAGTGATCTTGCCTCACTCAACACTTTCTGCCTTAGCCAATTTTCTATTTTTTAAAAACACTGGGCTAAAAATGCCTTACTTTGAACTGAGTTTGACGAAGGTGAACTGAATTCGATGGACTTTGAACTCAGTTTGACGAATTCTCAACTAAGCTCGATGAACACAGAATTTCAATCTCTGAACTTAGCTCGACAAATGGTGAGTTGAGCTCGACGAACTCTGAACTCAGTTCGACGAATTATGAACATGATTCAACTAGTTCAACTTACAGCCTTTTAGTTGTATGGCATTAAGTGTTTATTCATCACTCAATGCCAAAATGCTTAGCTAAATTTCTCTTTAGTAGTATAGCGTTGAGTGAGTTGACTTCACTCAACGTCTGTGGACTTAGTCATATTTCAGCTCATTTCAACTTAGGCTATGACTGTATAGGCTTCACTCAGCGCTATCAGTCATCTGGCATTGAGTAATATATCTTCACTCAATGCCTATAGACTTAGATAGATTTCTATCATCCCACACCATAGGTAAGTGTTTACCTGACTTAGCCACCTAGGCTACCTGACCCATCACAGTCATCTACTGATATGTGTATATCATTGATAAGGTTGATTTCCTCAAATCTAGGACATTGTGGGCAATGGACCCAATAGAGGACACCTAGTGGATAGTGCATCAGCAATAGGTTGCGCAGGAGGGCAGCCAGGCCAAGGGATAGGAACTGATATGACGATACCCTTGTTGTTATGGGTTACTAATGTTTGATTTTGAGAGACTATATGTTGTAGCCCTTGGGGCATTTAACTCTGATATGTATTCAGGAGCAATGTAGCTACTGTAACTTACTTTTGGACTTGTACTAGTGTGGATTTTGATTTTTATCTATTTCTTTATGTTGGGGTTGCATGGATGATATTTTTGGGAGCTTGTAGAATAGGATTCTTATAGTATCGGTCAACTCGTGTGTTGACGCTACTGCAATGAGGCTGTTCTGGGCATAAGACTCCCCTCGGCTGTGTGTTATGTTCTAGGAGGGGGGTCTTACAAATTGTCTTAGCTTGCAATGATCCTAAACTAAAGAAGTCATTGAACAATGGTGACACCCTCGCTCGAATGGTCAGTTTGAGGTCATGCTGACATAACGGAAGCATGGTGTGCCCATTATAATTCACACTAAGTATGTCCAATTGTTACCCTACGATTATCTAACCTGACCTTAGGTTTGTACCTTTATATGTAGATCCTAGCACATATAGAGCCAGTAGTGGGCACTCCCTCCCCTTCCATCCCTACTCAATTTCAGCAATCAGAACTGGGACAAACCCTTACAACAATTTTAGACACATTCATATCTTAGTAGGCCCCGGTGAGCAGCGAGCTAGGGGTTCTAACTGGTTGAGTACCTTTTGAGCCCTTTCCCCGCCTGCTTACCATGGGACGGAGTCGGCTGTTCGTACTGAGGAGTGGCTAGATGCTATATAAGAATTGATGGACGGAATTAGATGTCCAGCCAGTATGGCTGTTACTTTAGTTGTATCTGTCTTGAAATCACGTGCAAAAAGGTAGTGGAAGTCGCTCATGAGCTCTAATTTTCAAGGACGCGCATACACTGACATCAGCTGGAACGAATTTTTTGATGCCTTCTTAGAACATTTTATCCCTTGGACTGCTCGAGATGAGCTCAAAGAAATATTCCTGCAATTGAAATAAGGATCCAAGTTAGTGGCAGAATATCAGCGGGAGTTTCAGCATCTCACATGGTTTGTGGACTCCTACTATTTGGATGATCGCGGATATGCGAAACGGTTATACAAAGGTTTGCGAGACTCCCTAAGGCAATCATGATGGCGACAATGCTGATGCGACCGTGGATCCCTGTCATAGAGAGTTCGTGGATTGGGACGGTCATTGCCGCAAGCTCGAAGATGGGAGTATACCACGACGTTTCTTCACCAACGCCGCCGCCGCTACATGTTTTGCTCGATGTTCGCCGCAGCCAATAAATAAAATATATAATTATAAATTACATAATTATAATTATATATTTTATCATTTATATTTTTAGCAATTTTATTTTAAGTGTTTATTTCATGTATTTTTATTTCATGTGTTGCTTTTAATTATTTCATTTCTTATGTAAGATGGGTGCATATAACCATCACGAGTGGTTTAATTTTCAAGTGTGGAGATTGAGTGTTGTATATTATATATAGCCATGTTTATGAAGAAATTATTGAAGAATTAATAAGACTATTTGTGAGACTATGATGGAAAGAAGGCTAGTAATTAGCCTTGATTTATATTGAATGTTGTGCGTAATTAAAATCTAAATTCCAAGCATTATTTTCCCGAATATTATTCATAAAATTGGAGTGGATAAATTTCGTGAACACTTGTAGAAATCGGTTTCCATAGCCTTGATTTCTTCGGTGTTCAAGTGATTTGACAACCCTCATATTAAATTAATTTGGGGTTTGAATTTTGCAATCTATCTTAATCGATATTTTAGTCCGGATTTTTTTTTATTGGAATTGTGAATGTTTATGCATAACTTAATTGGAAATTGCTAATTGTCCGGATAGGGTAGGTCCTTTTCGCTTGAGCGAATATTGGCCTTTAGGCCTTGTTCAATCTATAAAAGGGGTAGCGTCCCTTTGCGTTGTGCATAGTTATATTGATATATTGTAGGAACCATCGTTATTATATTTTTAGAGAACTTTGCTCACTTAGTATTTAATTTATTTGACGAATCCTAAGATCGCTTTTATCCCATCAAAACTGTGGGCCTGCATCAATTTGGTATCAAAGGGAGGTTCACGTCAATTTCGTAATTGACAACCTCCTCCTTTTATTATTTCGCTATCACGCACTTGCATGTTTCTATGTTGAAATAATGAAACAAAATTTTTTAGTTTTGGACTGCCAATATCAACCTAAAATTCTCAGTTTTTCTCAAAATTCAAAAAAAAATCTGAAAATTCTCCATCATTTTATTAATAAGAAATTAAAAGAACATTTTATTTTTATTAAGTCATTATTTTTATCTAGTAATTAGAAATTTTTAATTTTTTGTCTGCAAATAGCGGCCTAAATTTTTTATTTTCCTATAAAAAATCAAAAAAATAATAATAATCTCCATATTATTTTCATCCATAAAATCAAAACTAATATTTTATTACCCTAGTTGCTAAGCGGGAACAAATTCGTCTTTCCTAGAGTTTAGTGGGTCAGGTTCATTTTTCATTGCATGTGCACAAGAATCAGATCGAGTTTTCTCTCTGGTTCTCCCTATTATGGCCTATGAAGTTCATGTTTCCCTTTTAGACTATTGCTATGATAAAACCATGGCTAAGCACACCCCATCCTTTCCTTCATACCATAGGAATACCAATCGTCCCCACGCTTATTCTCTCATTAGAATTGAGGCACCTACTTATGATGGTTTAGAGTGTCCCCAAGTTTTTATAGACTGGGTTAAGCAAATAGAGTGCTACTTTGAGTGGTACAAATCAACTAACGCGGATAAGGTGCGAGTGGAGAGAATAAAGTTGTTAGGTAGAGCTAAGATATTCTAGTTGAATGAGGAACGACGTTTGAGAACCGAGAACGGTAAATTACTTATTTGTTGGGCAGACATAAAGGCCATGCTGACAGAATAGTACGTCCCTATGTACCATCGAATATAATTGTTAGATGATTTGGCTACCCTTAAACAAGGGAATAAACTGGTCTCTGAGTATATGAATCTTCTTAAGGATATGATGGTTAGGTGTGGTGTGAAAAAGATGCAAGAGCTCACCCTCTCTAGGTTTCGTAAGGGGTTAAACCCTGACATCTAGGGTAAGTTACTGCGTTATGGTCACACCGACCTGAACACCACTTTTAATGATGCTTTAGAAATTGAGAAGCACAACATTCATAAGAATAAGATGTAACACCCCTCCCTATTACGTGCAACATAATAGAGGGTCCGACCGGGGCCCCACACCATGTCTTACAAACAGGCAGAGACATTATGAAAAAATATCAAAGAACGTGTCCTATCTCAGAGCATTCTAGCGGAAGTATTAAGGTTGCAAGATTGAACTCAAACATTAAAGAAGATGTCCACTACTAAACTCAAGCATTTCATATATATATATCAAACAGTTTGGTCTTATGGCCTATTACAGGTTTCTCTTTATATAACAAAACAGTTTCCATACATCGGCGCGCAGGCCGGCCATACATGAGTCATTTACACTAAGCAAAATAGACTTCAAGGGCTAGCACAACCGCAACAGTAGCTTTAGGGTCTTCCACCCTCGTTCCGGCTTGGTCCTTCATTACCTGCACGAAATAAGCCCAGCAACGGTGGCAAACAGTGCAACGATCAGCATATAGCTGACCACTTATAACGACCCTGCCCCAGGCATGGGGCAGCGAAATTCCTTCCCTACACAACATTATATGCATATATATATATATATATATATATATATATATATATATATATATATAGATCTATGCTACAATTCACAACACACTTGTATATCCGTACAAGTCATCACACATCACAAACGTCGGCTCGACAGCCCGACGTTCCGTGCTCTCAGGGCACGTTATCTGTGTACCAGAAAACCAGGGTCCCACCACCGTTCAGAGGTCCCAGACATGACGGCAAATCTTGAGCATTTCTAATCTTTATGGCTCACTGACCAAAGATTCTCGCTATGTGATCCTAATAGGGCCTTAAGCACCCAAGGTTAGATAACCAGAATGCGGGTACAGATCCGCCTTTCCCGTTGCTCATATTCGTCAGACTCAAGACTGGACTAATGTGGGTACAGCTTCACCTTTCCCGTTTGCCACACAGGCCTTTCAAAGTTGCAGCCCTAACGGCTCAACAAAACACATAGCAACATTCATAGCCACCTGGGTTGAAAGCACCAAGCGTCAACCCACCGATTTTCTTGGATATACTCTAGTACTTCCTGTTGCACCAAGCTATAGGTGTTCACCAAGAACATCACAATCAATTCATCAATTCAGAGATTTCTCTGATATGCACACAAACATTACCAATCCAGACCAACCCGTCTAGATAGGCTTCACATAGCATGCCTACCCGTACTTCTCGCTTCCGGGACTAAGCCAACAAATCAAGGGATGAAACCTACCATCCCAAGAGAATCAAACTCTACTTTTGTAGAGGATTACATGCATATACAGGAAGGAAAGACTTCACAAGTCCAAGAAGGAAGTATTTACCCTTGGAGGACGTTTTGGAGCCATGGAGAAGCACTGTCCGGATGACAACTACCGCTTAGAGCTTTGCCTTCTCGAATCCGGCTTCTGATCGCAAACCCGACCTCAAACACCAGCCGGATCTCCACCTTCTTCCTCTCCTCACTTCTCTTTGGAAAGAGAAAGCCTTAGCCAAAATGAGGCTTATCCCCTCATTTCCTGAATAAATATCAGTTGGGAAATGCCAAGGCCGTTGGATCTCCATCAAGAAAATGAACGGCTCATAACCCTGCTGAAAATTATAAAAAATGACCTGACACGGCTTGTGACACGCCCATGTTACAGGACGTGTTCTGCATTTTCGAACTTCACCCGACTTATCCGAGCTGGACACGGCCCTGTGACACGCCCGTGTCACAGGCCGTGTGCCTAACATGGCTTTGGACATGCCCGTGTCCAACCCGTGTTCACAACGCCTCAGATTGACCGAAGAGGATACGGCCTAGCACACGCCCGTATCACTAACCGTGTTCACCATGTCTCATTTTGCCCGAAGAGAACACGGCCTAGCACACACCTGTATCACTAGCCGTGTGAAGGACACACCCTTGTGACACTCTCGTGTCACAAGCCGTGTACCACCCCGCCACAACCCAGCTACTAGCCCGAGTAGGACACGGCCTGGGAACACGCCCGTGTTCCTGGGCGTGTCAGCGTAGACACGCCCTGGGACACGCCCGTGTCCCAGCCGTGTCACTTTTCCAGAACTTCACCTGGGCTTTTGGGGTGTTATAATCCTTCCCTCCTACAAAAAAAATTTTGTCCCGAAATTTTGAATAGCAAAATACTTAACATGTTATAAACATTTTGTACATCACAATACAAAGCACTTAACAGTTTACATAAACAACTCGGGAAACTCTGCCCTCATGGTCTGCTCACGCTCCCATGTAAGCTCCTCTCGGCCACAATTGTCCCACCGGACTTTGAACATCCCGATTATTTTGTTCCTCAACTATTTCTCGACTGCATCTTCAATCCGTATGGGTCTAACTTTCATTGTTAGCCCACTGTCGACTGATACTTGGTTTGCAACCAACACTTGTGATGGCTCTTTCACTGCTTTCCGCAACATCGAAACATGAAACACATCATGTAAACTTTTCAATTCAAGCGGTAGCATTAACCGATAGGCAGCTTCACCAACACATTCATTACTTCAAATGGTCCTAGATACCTCGGGCTCAGCTTATTCAGACGCCGTATCCTGGACACACCTTTAAATAGCTTCATCTTCAAGTATACCCAATCGCCCACCGCAAACTTTACATCCCAGTGCTTGGCATTATAATACTTGGCCTTCCTATCTTGAGCTATCAACAGTCTTTCACGAATCATGCGTACCATTTCATTAGTATCAGCCACTTCTTGTCGCTTATAAAGCTTTGTTTCACCCGTCTCCGCCCAAGACAACGGTGCACGACACCTCCTACCGTACAAAGATTCAAAAGGGGTCATCTGAATGCTGGCTTGGTAACTGTTATTGTAGGCAAATTCAATCATAAAAAGATGATCTTCCCATCTATTTCCAAAATCTAGCGTACACATCCGGAGCATATCTTCTAACGTCCTGTTGGTTCTTTCAGTTTGACCATCCATTTGGGGATGAAAGGCCGTACTGAAATGTAACTTTGTGCCCAACAGCTGATGGACTAGCCTCCAATCACCCGATGTGAAACGCCTATCTCGATCACTAACAATGCTACGGGGTACACCGTGCAACCGTACAATCGACTCCACATACATTTTAGCCAATTTTTCAACTAGAACATCTTTTCGATTTGGAATAAAATGAGACACTTTTGTTAATCAGTCCACAATTACCCAAACCGCATCATTTTCACGCTGTGATCTTGGCAATCCATGCACGAAGTCTATGGAAATGTCATCAAATTTCCACATAGGAACCGGTAACGATTTCAGAAATCCTCCTGGTTTTTGGCATTTCGCTTTAACTAAAGCACATGTTTGACCTTTAACAACATAATGCGCTATGTCTTTCTTCATACCAGGCCACCAGAAGCTTCTTTTCAGATCTCTATACATTTTTGAGCTTCCAGGATGAATCGAATACCTTGTAAAATGAGCTTTATACATGATTTCCTCACGAAGTTTTCTCTTATCGGGAACACATAACTGATTGCCTTTTCTCTAAAGCCCATCAACACATGTAAACTGAGAGCTCATATCTTCCGCTGCATAACGTTGCAAACTTTCATCCAGTTCCGTTGCTTGACGGATTCTATCCATCAGGTCATATTGTACCTCTATCCAATTCAAGCACACAGTCGCAGCAGTATTCTTTTCAACACAAGAGATATCCAACCGTTCCAGCTCTTGGATCAACCATTCATCATGATATAGAAACCAATTCGCGCTTGCCGGAGCCCTACGACTCAGGGCATCTACGACTACATTCCCTTTACCAGGAATGTAATGAATTTGGAAGGTGTAATCACCAAGAAATTCCATCCACCTTCTCTGTCGCATATTTAGCTCTTTTTGATCCAGGAGATATTTCAGACTCTTATGATCCGTAAAGATATCTACTTTTATGCCATACAAATAGTGACGCCGCAACTTAAGTGCAAAGTTGACTGCGGCCAATTCTAGATCATGGACTGGATAGTTCCGCTCATGTACTTTCAGCTGGCGTGAGCCATAAGCTATCACCTTACCAAACTGAAGAAGAACGCAGCCTAAGCCACTCCCTAATGCATCACTATAAACCTAAAAGCCATCTATACCACATGGCGTCGTCAAGATTGGGGCCATGGTCAAATGACACTTTAGCTCTTCAAAATCTTGTGCGCACTCTGGAGTCCAAACAAACTTTTGCTCCTTCCACGTGATTCTCTACAAATCGCTTGTAGTAGACCACAAGCCCAAGGAAGCTCCTGACTTCCGCTACCGTTGTAGGGACAGGCCACTCCTACACAACAATAATTTTGGCAGGATCTACTGCAATGCCTTCTCCACTAACCACATGGCCCAGAAAAGCCACTGACGACAACCAAAATTCACACTTAGAGAATTTGGCATAAATCTTATTCTCCCTCAGGGTCTGCAACACCATCCGTAAATGATTTTCATGTTCTTCTTTGGATCGGGAATATACAAGGATGTCATCAATAAAGACGATCACAAAGAGATCCAAGTATTCCTTAAACGTTTGGTGCATCAAATCCATAAACACCGAAGGTGCATTAGACAATCCAAATGGCATTACCATGAATTCATAATGCCCGTAGCGTGTGCCAAACGCCGTTTTGGGTATGTCACTTTCCCAAACTCTCAATTGATAATACCCTGATTTCAAATCCAACTTAGAATACACCGAAGAGACAACTAATTGATCAAACAAATCATCGATCCGTGGAATCAGATACTTGTTCTTTTCTATCAGCTTGTTCAGTTCTCTATAGTCAATACATAGACGCAAGCTGTCGTCCTTCTTTTTCACAAAGAGAACCGGCGCACACCAAGGCGACTGACTTGGGCGTATGAAACCTTGCTCTAGCAACTCTTGCAACTGAACTTTCAACTCCGCCATTTCCTTTGGTGCTACTCGATAGGGGGAACGGGCCACATGTTTTGTACCTGTCACAAGCTCTGTAGTGAAGTCGATTTCCCTTTGGGGAGGTAACCCCAGGAGGTCTTTTGGAAACACATCTACGTATTCCGACACAACTGGCACCTCATTCACACTAGCCTTTGGCTCCACCGCTGCTACTAGTGTGAAGAATAACTCGGCACCTTTCCTGACTGCATTCAGAACTTGCAGAGCGGATATCAACATTTTACTCATCCCCTGCATGCCATTAAACTTTGTTTATTGTTCTGTGTTCTGTCCCAAAATAACTTCTTTGGAGGTACAATCAATACAGGCATGTTGATCTGACAACCAATCCATTTCGAAAATTATATCGAACTCTGATATCGGCAACACTAGTGCTTCCAATTTGAAATCCCAACTTCTGATTTTACCCTCTACACAACCACCTTATCCGAGCACAAAATACATCCGTTAGGTAAGAGTACCTTCAAACTGTCCGTTGTATCCCGTATTGGCGCTCCAATGCGCAACACGAAATCCTTCGACAAAAACGAATGTGAAGCACCGGTATCAAACAGCGCTCGTGCTTGACGATCCCAAATAAGGAAAAATCCTATAACATCATAAGCACAATAAACACAATAACACAAGACATAAAGAAAAATAGAAATCACACGCACCTGTGACGACATCAGCCTGCTTAATGGCCTCCTGTTGTCGCAGATTAAAAACTTGATGCTGCACTTGCGAAGCAGAAGACTCCATCGTCGCCTTCCCTTTTTCTGCATACGATTCACCCGGCTTCTTATCACCCCTTGGAGGGCCAACGCGATAGTCTCGAGCAAAATTTCCCAGCTTGCCACAAGTATAGCAAGTACGGGAACCATAGCCCGACGACGCTTCCGAGGTAATTGATGAAGGAGCTTGTCCAGTAGGTTTGGGCTTCTTACCCCATCTCCTTTTGTATCTAAACATCTTCGGATGTGGCAGTTTGAACTCCGGCTTTGCAATTGCCAAGTTCCCTTTGCTTTGACCCCGCCTCAAATCCACTTCCAACGACCGAGCGGTGCAGACCGAAGCATGAAATCCCTAGTCCACAGAACTCGAGAGCAAATGCCTCAACTCGTCCCGTAGTCCTGTATAGAACGGACTGGTCTTGCGCTCTTCCTCGGTAAAGGTAGTGCCCGCATAACGTCACAAACATGTAAACTCATGCAGATAATTGATAGTTTTACTTTCAAAACTACCTAAACACCTAGAGGGGGGGTGAATAGGTTCTAATGCTTGTTTTAAACTTAAGGCAGAATATAACTATAGACTACAAATAAATGCAGATAACACTGCAGCACACACAGCACAGCAATCACAGATATGAACACATTACAGATTGCACACAGATTTATAGTGGTTCCCCAAGGTTTGGGTACATCCACTTTCCCCCTTCACCTATCTAGCAGTGTGCTAGATTCGGCCTAACATCCACCTTTATCTCAGAACCTCAGATCCTGTTGGGTACATTAGAAAATGTGTACCTGATTTGAAGAAGCCCAACTTAGCTCAATGATATACATCAAGGTGTATTTGATGTTGTTTTGAGTTGACATGTGCAGGTGAAGAAGTATTAAAGAATGCAGAAAAAATATTCTAAGTCCACATGTCGACACCTGAAGAAATTGTGTCGACACTTCAGAATATTTGTGTCGACACTTCAGAATATCTGTGTCGACACAGAGAAAGATAGTCGACCACATTTATGTCGACACTGGGAAGCAGTGTCGACACATAAAGAAAATCGTCGACCTCAGCACTGGGAAGCAGTGTCGACACAGTGAAAGATAGTCGACACCCAGAGAAAGTTAGTCGACTAGTGAAAGATAGTCGACCAGAGAAAAATAGTCGACTAGTGGAAGATAGTCGACTAGTGAAAGATAGTCGACCAGAGAAAGATTGTCGATTCATAAAAGAAGATAGTCGACCTCAACTGTGTCGACACTGGGTGGATGTGTCGACACCAGAAGATTAAGTCGACTATGCTTGTGTCGACACCAGAAGACTGAGTCGACATATTTTGGCAGAATAGAAGATTGCTGTGTCGACACCTGAAGGCTGAGTCGACACATGCTGAGTTCTGAATCTACAACAACTGTGTCGACACACAGGACTTGTGTCGACACACTGCAGAGTCTAGACCAAGTTATTTTCTGAAGAAGCTGTGTCGACTTAAAGGCAACTTAGTCGACATCATCAAAGACTGTGTCGACACCAAAGTCACTTGTGTCGACACAGATAGACAGATTGGTCTCGACACTTTCTAACTGACTGTCTCGACATTTTGCTGTCCAAGGCTAAGGTACAGGAACTGTTTGAAGACTTAACAGCTGTGGGTTGCCACCGTTTAACTGAAGCTGTCAGACCTGTCAGAAAACAGTTAGAAACCGGATCAGCCGGTTACCATGAAGAAAGTCTATAAATAGACACATTCAGAAGGAAATTAACAACTAAGAAAGATAACTGAAGAAGATCTAAGAAGAAGAAACAGAAGGATTACGATCCTGTTGTAGTTTCAATTCAAGAAAGTGCTAAGCTCTAAAGAAGATCTTCATCAGTGGATCTAAGAAGAAGAAGAAGTCTGAAGTATCAAAAAGGGTGTTGGATAGAGAGGGATCCAGTCATCTTGAAGAAGAAGAAGGATGCCATCTATGGTTTCTCAAGAAGCTATTTGGAAATCAACTCAGCTAAGTTCAGATTCAAGAAGCTTTGAAGAAAGCTCAGATTCAGTTGATTTCATCAGCTGATCAAGAAGTGTCTTGTCCTCTTCTCTCTCAACAAAGGCAAGACATTAAAATATCTTTTCTAAATTTCTGTAGGATCTGTTTACACAGATCTGAGTTGTAAGCCTGTGTTATAAAGGCTGAGTGTAGGAGAGGTGATCTCTGAGTGGTAGGGCTATTTTCCTGAGTGTAGGAGAAGGTTATTCTCTGAGTGGTAGGCCTTTAGGCAAGGCTGAGGTAGGGCTGTTGAGCCTGAGTTGTAGGAACCTATCCAGGTTCTGAGCTGTAGGATCTGAGGATCTGAGAATAGTGGAAGTTTGGCCGAATCTAGCATACTGCTAGATAGGTGAAGGGGAAAAGTGGATGTACCCAGATCTTGGGGAACCACTATAAAACATTGTGCAATCTGTGATGCTTAGTTATCTGTGAATGCTGTGCTAGATGTTTTAATTTGTAATTGAATTCTGCCTAGAAGTATAAACAAGAAATTAGAACCTATTCACCCCCCCCCCCCCTCTAGGTGTTTAGGTTGTCTTGAAAGTAAAACTATCAAGTGGTATCAGAGGGAGGTTCCTCAAAAAGGACTTAACAGTCTGAGGTAGATCTGAAAGGCAGAATCAAGATTCAAAATGATGGGTTCTGGTGAGAATCATAAGGAGCTAGGGTCTATGAAATTACCCATATGCAAGAAAGAAATTTTTGGAATTTGGAAAGAAAGAGTCAGATTGTTTATGGAGGCATCTGACCCAAGGATTTACATCACAATACAGGAAGGCCCCTTCATACCAATGAAGGTATCAGTTCTTGATGCAAATATCCAAACTCCAAAGAGTTATTCAGAAATGACCAAGGATGAAATCATCTTGGCAACCATGGATAAAAGAGCTCAGAACATTATTGTTAGTGCCATAGATGATTCAACATTTCAGAATCTGATTCACTGCAAGACCTCCAAAGAGATGTGGGACACATTGATTGTATACATGGAGGGATCTGAAGAAGTAAGGCAGGACAGGAAATCTATGCTTAATCAGGAGTATGAAAGTTTTAGACAAGGAAAATCTGATAGCATAACTGAGTGCTACAAGAAATTCTATAGAATTATGAATGAGCTTATGTCCTATGGAAGAGTCTTCAGTACTTATGAACTGAATGACAAATTCTTGAGATCCTTAACAAAGGATTGGGATACAAAGATCTGTGCCATAGAGAAGTGGCTAAATTGGCAGAGATATCTCCTCCCACCTTGTTTGGAAAGTTGCTATCCTATGAAATGCAACTTATGGTGAGGAAGGAGGAAGAAAAGAATTCAAGAGGAGAGCATAGAGAAAAGACTGTGGCATTCAATGCAGAAGCCACTAGAAAGAATAGGAGGAAATCACCATCTCCTCCTAAGGAAGTTGCAGAAGATAGTTCTGAAAATTCAGATAAGGGTTCAGAAAGCTGTGATTTAGATGCAGACTTTGCTGCATTCACAAGGAAATTCCAGAGGTTCTTGAAAAAGAAGCAATGGAAGTCTAGGCCTTCTACATCACAGCAAGTTGATGACTATTATCAGAAGAAAAGGTCATCAAGGAAAGAGAAGAGCAGATCAAAGCCCAGTAAAGCCACTACTTCAAAGATTGTCTGCTATTGTTGCAATAGGCCTGGACATGTAGTGGCTGACTGTCCTGATAAGAGAAAGGAGTCTTCAGACAAGAAGAAGACTCATCAGAAAGGCAAGAAGGAGAAATCCTTTATTGCAAAGAAAGATAAGAGTCTAACAGACCAGTCAACTTCAGAGTCAGAATCTGAAGCTGAAGCATATTTTGGACTATATGCTGCATCTGAAGAAGAGGAGTTTCTGCAGTTGCTAGACTCCATCAATGAACAAAAGAATCATCAGTGTATGGGGCTGATGGCAGGATCAGAAGAGGACATATGCCAGAATCAGTATGGTCCTAATAAGGTACAATGTCCTTCTATTACATCTGTTTGTTGTACAAGTGGAGAATCAGCTACATCTGCATCAAGTGATGTAGATGCATCTGAATCTGAAGGAGATGTCTATCAATTGATAGACAAGTATGGGGACTTGTTGCAGGCCCTTAAGAAAAGCAAGAACCTGGTTAAATCTCAGGCTCAGGAAATTGCTGAACTAAGGGTTGCTACAACTGAGTTAGAGAAAGTTATTGATCAAAAATTAAATGAAATTGCCAAGCTGAAGAATATTACTATTATTCAGATGGGCACAATTAACTATACTAATGATCAAGTGAAGATTCTGGAGGCCAGACTTAGAATTGAAAGGGATTTAGTGGCTAGTTACTCTAAGCCAAAATCTGTCTTACCCTTGATAGATGAATTTGTCACTCAAAAGGGTAAGGCTGGATTAGGATTTAAAGGTAACTTCAGGGCTGGCATATTCAAGAGGAAAGGCAAAGCTCCTGTTCAGCCACTAAACCTTTCAGTCCCCATAGAGTTTAGTAAGGTGAAAGTGCCTTCTAACAAATATGATCATGAAGATATTCAAGGTCATATTAAGACTAATGTTCTGAAGAGCAAGGGTGTAAATGCAAGCAGGCCTACCTATGGTCATAAACCCAATGGTTTTAAGAAATCAGTAGGTGAAGTTGCTGCAGCACCAACAATGAACAGAAATTCTTCTGACAAGGATGTATCTAGATCTAGATACAATAAGTTTGAATGTTGGTGTTGTGGCAAGAGAGGCCATTTTGCACTAGACTGCTGGTATAACCCAAGTGTTATAAAGAACAATAGTCTACCTATTAGAAGAGGTTATGGTAGCTTTATTAATGCTAACCTGAACCAAGGACCCAAGACTTACTTGGGTTCTAAGGGTAAGTAATTCTGTGTTGCCGGTGAATCCAAGTAACCATGCCCCTATATGGTACTTGGATAGTGGTTGTTCCAGGCACATGACTGGAACAAAGGGGCTACTGAAGGAGTATTCATCTGTCAAAGATGGACCTAAAGTGATCTTTGGTGGATCTGAAAAAGGAGTCATCAAAGGTTTTGGTAACATTTCTTCTAACCTAATTACTATCACTCAAGTGGCTTATGTAAAAGGCTTGAAACATAATCTAATAAGCATAAGCCAGCTAAGTGATTTAGGATATGACATTTCATTTGTTAAAGATGGATGTCATATCAAAAGGTCAAGTGATCAAAAGATCATATTGACTGGGTATAGGAAGAGAAATGTATATTGTCTTAATTTTGAATGTGAGAATAAGGCTTCTCCCATCTGTCTTGTAGCTGATGACAATGCTTCTCATTGTGTTAAGTGGCATAAGAGATTGGCTCATCTAAACTACAAGACAATTGGCCAACTCTTTAGCAAAGAGTTAGTGAGGAATGGACCTCAAGTTAAGTGTATAAAGGAAGGGATATGCTCAACTTGTCAAAAGGGCAAGCAGACAAAATCCTCCTTTCAAAGCCTTGAAAACAAGGATTCTGTGAGGTGCTTATACCTCTTGCATATGGATCTTTTTGGTCCTATGCCAGTTCACAGTCTAGGTAGGAAAGTCTACACTTTTGTGGTTGTAGATGACTATTCTAGATTTACATGGGTGTTCTTTTTGAGACAAAAATCTGAAACCCCAAGTGTATTACTTAATTTTGTAAAGCAAATTCAGAATGAACTGAATAGTACAGTGGTCAAAATCAGAAGTGACCATGGTACTGAGTTTCAATCTGAAAGCATAACAAAATTGTGTAAAGACTTTGGGATTTTCCAAGAGTTCTCCTCACCTAGAACACCTCAGCAAAATGGAATTGCTGAAAGAAAGAATAGAACATTCATTGAAGCTGGTAGAACTCTATTGAGTGACACCTCTCTCCCAGAATATTTTTGGGCTGAGGCAGTTAACACTGCTTGTCATGTAATCAATAGGGCTACTATCACCAAAAGTCACAAAATGACTCCCTATGAGATTGTGAAAGGCAGAAAACCAAATCTATCTTACTTTAGGATCTTTGGTTGCAAGTGTTATATACTTAACAATGGCAAGTCATTTTTGACTAAGTTTGCTGCCAAATCCCAGGATGGGATATTTGTTGGGTACAATACAAATAGTAAGGCCTATAGAGTCTTCAACTTGACTACTCAAGTTGTTGAAGAATCTGTGCATGTTGTGTTTGATGAAACAAGATTAATCAACTGTGAGTTGTCTTGTAGATCAAATGACTCAACAGGTATAAGCAAAAGTATGGACAAGCTCTCCATTACTGAAGTATCAAAGGAAGATGGGGCATTGGAAAATGAAGGCTTCTGTCCAGGGGGAGAACAAGACACTATAGAAGCTGATGAAAATCAAGAGATTCAGCTAAATGAAGGAGCTGGAGATGTTCAACCAGAAGGAAATCTTCCTCCAGCTACAAGATATTTAAGAGATCATCCAGCTGATCAGATAATAGGTGATCCAAGACAGAGGGTGCAAACTAGAAGCAGAAATCAAAACACAGTTCTACATTCAAGTTTCCTGTCACAAATGGAGCCTAAGAAGTTTGAAGAAGCTATCCAAGACCTGCACTGGATTGATGCTATGCAAGAGGAGCTGAATCAATTCAAAAGGTGCAATGTCTGGGAGCTTGTTCCTAAACCAAGAGGCCACAACATAATTGGCACAAAATGGATCTATAGGAACAAGCTAGATGAAAGAGGAATAATAGTAAAGAATAAAGCAAGATTGGTTGCAAAAGGATACAGGTAGGAAGAAGGGATTGACTTTGATCAAACCTTTGCTCCAGTAGCAAGGCTGGAGGCAATCAGAATATTCCTTGCCTATGCAGCCTATCAAGACTTCAAAGTATACCAGATGGATGTGAAGTCAGCATTTCTGAATGGTGATCTTAAAGAAGAAGTATATGTAGAGCAACCATCAGGTTTTGTAGATCCTCTTAAACCTGATTTTGTTTATAAGCTTAGGAAAGCTCTGTATGGGTTAAAGCAAGCCCCAAGGGCTTGGTATGAAACCCTGTCTACTTTCCTTATTGAGAATAAATTCTCAAGAGGAAAAATTGACAAAACTCTATTCCTTAGGGAATCCAAAGGCAAGATCATCTTAGTACAGATCTATGTTGATGACATAATCTTTGGATCTACTGAAAACAACCTTTGTAAAAAGTTTGCCAAACTTATGCAAGGGAAGTTTGAGATGAGCAGTATGGGGGAACTGAAATTCTTCTTGGGACTCCAAGTAAGACAGACTGATGATGGCTTGTCCATATCCCAGTCTAAGTTCACCAAAGAATTGATTAAGAAATATGGAATGGAGTCATCCTCCACCATGAGAACTCCTATGGGAACAAGTATGCCTATATGCAAAGATGATGCAGGTAAACCTGTTGATGAGACTTTGTATAGAGGAATAGTTGGCTCACTATTATATCTCACTGCTAGTAGACCAGATATTATGTATGCTACATGTGTCTGTGCTAGGTACCAAGCCTGCCCTAAAGAATCTCATTATACTGCAGTCAAAAGGATTCTGAGATATCTTAAGGGCACACCTAATCTAGGTCTTTGGTACCCTAGGAATAGAGATTTTCAACTAACAGGCTATTCAGATGCAGATTTTGCAGGATGTAGAGAGGATAGGAAGAGTACTACAGGTACTTGTCAATTCCTGGGAGGAAGACTAATATCATGGAGTAGTAAGAAGCAGACCAGTGTGGCAATTTCCACAGCTGAGTAAGAGTATGTTGCTGCTAGAAGCTGCTGTGCACAGCTATTATGGATGCAGCATCAGCTTAAGGATTATGGTATTCAAGTAAGTAGAACACCTCTTTTGTGTGATTCTAAGAGTGCAATTTCTATTGCTAATAATCCTGTTTCTCATAGTAGAACTAAGCATATAGAAATAAAATACCATTTTCTTAGAGAACATGTAGAAAAAGAAGACATCTCATTGGAATTTGTGAAAACAGATTATCAAATAGCAGATGTGTTTACTAAGCCCCTAGATGAGACCAAATTCAATAAATTCAAAATTGAATTAGGTATGTTAACCATTGATTAGTGTAATCACAAAATCATCAACAATGAAGTTGAAGTGGTAACAAGACATTCAAGTGATATAAAGACACATTGAAGTAGTATCAAGTACTTTGTAGTACTTATAAGTTGTGATGAACAAACAGAAATTGGCTAAGTAAGATGGTGTCGACACATTCAGTTATATTGTGTCGACTCAGGGTAGTAATGTCGACAAGTCAGAGATGTTGTGTCGACACAGAAAATATGTGTTGACACTTAAGAATCTTATTGTCGACTTATCCAGGAATGTAGTGTCGACTTCACCAGGATAGTGGTGTCGACACTTACAGATTTTGTGTCGACACTTATACTAAGAGTCGACACAGAATTTCTGAAGCTCTACTAAATATCTCTGGTGTCGACATAACAGCAAATTGGTGTCGACACATAATAGACGGACTTGATGTCGAGACAATAGAAGCTTGTGTCGACACATTCCATCTGTGTCGACACTTATAGTCTGTTTTTGGCGACTTTTGATCTTCTTTAAACAGAAGGTATAAATAGGTCAAAAACTCATTCTGTCGACACGCTTACAAGGTTTTCGAAACCCTGTGTCGACATTCTCTCTCTCTCTCTCTTTCTCTCATCTTTCAAGCTTTCACGACTGATCAATGGCGCCAAAGATTGAAGATAATGTGAATGAAGGATATGAGTTGGTGCGCCAGGCCTTTGCTGCTGCCCCTCCAGATGTTCTCGGGGTTATCTCTCTCCTCTCCGACTCAGGATTAGAATTTCTAGTCTCCGAACCATCTAAGATTTGGAAGAAGGAGGTGCATGAGTTCTATACCTCTGCATCTGTAGACTCTGAGAGTCATGAGATAAAATCCACAATTCATGGGTCACCAGTGGAGATTACACCAAGTAAGTTAAGAATAATTCTACAATTACCTTTAATTGAGAATGAAGAGGATGTCCCTGCTTCTAAATCAAGGGAGGCTCTTCAATGGTGTGGATTGGATTCCATCATGAAAATTGGAGCTGAATTCAACAGGAAAGGAATGAATCAACAGGGCAAGTTCCTGTCTGAGGTGGTTGGAAAAGTAATTTTGTGCAAGCCAGGTGGACATGATAGGATTTCCGCCTATATGTTCAGCCTAATGACCAGGATTGTGTTTACAATTCCGACGGATTGGTTAACTGTAATCTTTGAAAAGATTAAGGAAGGAATCAAGAAGCCAAATCTGGCTAGAATAATGAGTATATACCTAAGTAAGGAGATTCCTGATGTTATGCAACAACAACCTGGAACAAAAATTAATCACATGCGAAGGATGGACATGAGATTGTTCTCCAGATGGGATAGGGTGCTGACCAAGGAGATGCCTGAAGTGGAAAGGCAGGATTCACCTGAGAAATCCCCAGGTCATGCTACAAGTACTGAGCACCAACAAGAAGAGCAAGTAAGACAAGAGGTTGAAGATCAGCCTGCTTCTACACAAGTTCAGGATGCCACAATACCTGAAATTCAAGAAGAAGAAATAAGAATACCAGCTCAGCAAGTTTATTCACCTACACAAACTGTATCTACTCATGACCAGGTACAGGTGCAGGGGGAGCTGGTGTATTTTCCTACAAAAGACATTTCTAATATTTCTATTTTTGCACAGGTCCAGGAAAAGCAAGTGTCCTCATCTGCACAGGACATCCCCAATACTGAACAAGTACAGGGGGAGAAGCTGTCTGAGCAAGTGCAAGAGGAAGCTCAAATTGATTTATCTCAAGATTTGAATACTGCAGATGTACCAGCCCAGAAGGAATATACTCTTGAGGAGTTATTTCCAAATGATGAAATAGTTACTGATAGAATGGAAGTGGAGCAAGAAATTGAGGGGGAGCCTGTGCATGTTGAGACTGTACAACATGGCACTGAAGCAGCTGTTCCTCCTCCTCCCAAAGAAAGAGTTCAAATTGAAAGTACTTTTGATTCTGAAAATGAAGAAGCCAGGGTGGCTAAGAAGAGAAAACTTATGGTCTTCCAGAGAAGGAGCAAGAGCTATAAGCAGGCTCTACAGTCTTCAGCACATCACACTCCTTCTGACTTTGATTATAACAAGTTCTTGGTCGATTTACAAGTGAAATTGGATGAACACAGAGTGGCTATAGAAAAATATATTGATGAGAACAACAAGTCCCTGCAATTTGACTTAGCTCAAGATATAAAATCAATCAGGTTTGAGGTCAACATGCATAAGAAGGAAATGACAGATTGCTTCCATAAGGGAGGTAATGCTGTGGCATATTTGGCAAAACAACAGCAGACTATCATCCCTAAGGTGGATGATATTGCTTTAAAGCAAAGCTATGTCTTGGAAAATCAGATAAGGATGAATGACAATTTAACTGAATCTCATCATAAGATCATTGAGGAATTGAAAAAGATTGTTCCAGGCCTGCCTGCAGCTAGAGCAAAAGAAATGGAAGAATTTGATAAGAACTTTCAAGCTGCTATTGATTCGGTTAAAACTGCTATCACTACCTCTCAAAAGGAAATATCTGACAAGCTTCTAAAGTTAAAACCATTTTTTAAAGAGGGTGTGAATTATCTAGATGGCCAAATCAGATTTCAAAAGGAAGATCTAAGAGATCATGTTACTAGAGAAGCCATAAAGGGGGAGAGGATGTTAGTTCATGCAGGCTCAGAGCACACCAAATGGGTGACCAATAGTATTCGAGCCACATTGGGATATCCACCATTGTGTGATGATGCTATGGTGGCTGAGTCAGGAATACAAACAAGTCTACTTGAAGGCAATCAACCTGAGGTTGCCCAAGTCATTTACCCTCCTCCAGATTTTGACATGATTGATCAGCAAGTTCAAGGAATGTATAGTCCTCCAAAGGAGGTTATTAATGTTGTTATTGGGAAGGTTGATAAGCCTGAGGCTACTTTGAAAGACCAGCAAGATGCTCTACTATCTAAGAAAAGATTTAGAGAGCAGGCTGAACTTAAGCCAGACTTTGAGCAGTGGAGTCCTACTTCCAGAAATATAATACTCACTGCATGGAAGGCTGTCAAAGACCAAGTGCAGGAAAGAGGCAAGTGGTACAATGAGATGGAATGGTAGAAGTATGAAGCCAGGCAAGAGGCCATAGTACAGTTTAGAAGAAAAGCCAAGCTGGGTAGGCTGCCTCCAGATGCTCAGGAGCCAAACAAGTACTTTCCAAAGCCCTTTCATTATTTTGAAAGGCAAAGGCTCAAGGAAGAAGCAAAGAAGAAGGCTGATCTAAAAGGCAAGAAGCCAGCTAAAGATTCTGAAGCTCCTGTGAAGGCTCAAGTTCTATCTGGCAAAGGGATTGTCATTAAAGAGCCTGATCAGTCTTAATTTTTAGTTCTTTCAAAGTATTTTGTAATGTTTTGATTAAATCATTAAATGTAAATCTCTGTATTCAAACATTATCAAGTTATAAACAAAATGTTGTTTGGTATCATATAATGTTCATTCTGTGATGGATTGTTTTTATGTTTTGTTTATATTAAGTATTCCTGTTATGCCATATAACATCAGTTTACATTTTTTATAAATGGTGTATATCATTGGCTATAGGGTTATGACTTCTCCAAATAGGGGGAGATTGTTGGGTACATTGGAAAATGTGTACCTGATTTGAAGAAGCCCAACTTAGCTCAATGATATACATCAAGGTGTATTTGATGTTGTTTTGAGTTGACATGTGCAGGTGAAGAAGTATTAAAGAATGCAGAAAAAATATTCTAAGTCCACATGTCGACACCTGAAGAAATTGTGTCGACACTTCAGAATATTTGTGTCGACACTTCAGAATATCTATGTCGACACAGAGAAAGATAGTCGACCACATTTATGTCGACACTGGGAAGCAGTGTCGACACATAAAGAAAATCGTCGACCTCAGCACTGGGAAGCAGTGTCGACACAGTGAAAGATAGTCGACACCCAGAGAAAGTTAGTTGACTAGTGAAAGATAGTCGACCAGAGAAAAATAGTCGACTAGTGGAAGATAGTCGACTAGTGAAAGATAGTCGACCAGAGAAAGATTGTCGACTCACAAAAGAAGATAGTCGACCTCAACTGTGTCGACACTGGGTGGATGTGTCGACACCAGAAGATTAAGTCGACTATGCTTGTGTTGACACCAGAAGACTGAGTCGACACATTTTGGAAGAATAGAAGATTGCTGTGTCGACACCTGAAGGCTGAGTCGACACATGCTGAGTTCTGAATCTACAACAACTGTGTCGACACATAGGACTTGTGTCAACACACTGCAGAGTCTAGACCAAGTTATTTTCTGAAGAAGCTGTGTCGACTTAAAGGCAACTTAGTCGACATCATCAAAGACTGTGTCGACACCAAAGTCACTTGTGTCGACACAGATAGACAGATTGGTCTCGACACTTTCTAACTGACTGTCTCGACATTTTGCTGTCCAAGGCTAAGGTACAGGAACTGTTTGAAGACTTGACAGCTGTGGGTTGCCACCGTTTAACTGAAGCTGTCAGACCTGTCAGAAAACAGTTAGAAACCGGATCAGCCGATTACCATGAAGAAAGTCTATAAATAGACACATTCAGAAGGAAATTAACAACTAAGAAAGATAACTGAAGAAGATCTAAGAAGAAGAAACAGAAGGATTACGATCCTGTTGTAGTTTCAATTCAAGAAAGTGCTAAGCTCTAAAAAAGATCTTCATCAGTGGATCTAAGAAGAAGAAGAAGTCTAAAGTATCAAAAAGGGTGTTGGATAGAGAGGGATCCAGTCATCTTGAAGAAGAAGAAGGAAGCCATCTGTGGTTTCTCAAGAAGCTGTTTGGAAATCAACTCAGCTAAGTTCAGATTCAAGAAGCTTTGAAGAAAGCTCAAATTCAGTTGATTTCATCAGCTGATCAAGAAGTGTCTTGTCCTCTTCTCTCTCAACAAAGGCAAGACATTAAAATATCTTTTCTAAATTTTTGTAGGATCTGTTTACACAGATCTGAGTTGTAAGCCTGTGTTATAAAGGCTGAGTGTAGGAGAGGTGATCTCTGAGTGGTAGGGCTATTTGCCTGAGTGTAGGAGAAGGTTATTCTCTGAGTGGTAGGCCTTGAGGCAAGGCTGAGGTAGGGCTGTTGAGCCTGAGTTGTAGGAACCTATCCAGGTTCTGAGCTGTAGGATCTGAGGATCTGAGAATAGTGGAAGTTTGGCCGAATCTAGCATACTGCTAGATAGGTGAAGGGGGAAAGTGGATGTACCCAGATCTTGGGGAACCACTATAAAACATTGTGCAATCTGTGATGCTTAGTTATCTGTGAATGCTGTGCTAGATGTTTTAATTTGTAATTGAATTTTGCCTAGAAGTATAAACAAGAAATTAGAACCTATTCACCCCCCTAGGTGTTTAGGTTGTCTTGAAAGTAAAACTATCAGATCCTACAGCTCAGAACCTTGAAAGGTCCCTACAACTCAGAACCCTGAAAGGTTCCTACAGCTCAGGCTAATAAGCCCGATCTCAGCCTTACCACAAGGCCTACAACTTAGAGAAATACCTTCTCCTACACTCAGGCATAAACAGCCATACCACTCAGAGAAAACCTCTCCTACACTCAGCCTTTATAAACTAGGCTTACAACTCAGATCTATAAATAGATCCTACAGAAATTGAAAAGAGTTTATAATATCTTGCCCTTGTTGAGAGAGAAGGAACAAGACAGCACTTGATCAGCTGATGGATGAAATCAACTGGATCTTAGCTTTCTTCAAAGCTTCTTGAATCTGAACTTAGCTGAGTTGATTTCCTGACAGCTTCTTGAGAAACCTGTGACAGCTTCCTTTTTGTTCTTCAAATGGCTGGATCCCTCTCTATCCCACACCATTGATAATACTTCAGAATTCTTGAAAGAATTCTACTTAGACAGATCCTGAGAGATTGTACCCTTCAGAATGTCTTCTTAGATCTTCTCACGAAGATCTTCTTCCTTGCCTTGCACTTTCTTGAAATGATCACTCAATCAGTTTCTATGTATTGCTTCTTTTTTTCGTTTTTCTTCTGAATATGTCTATTTATAGACTTCATCCTTGGTAACCGACTGATCCGGTTTCTAACAACCTTCTGACAAGTCTGACAGCTTCTGTCAACCTGTTGTAACTCACAGCTGTCAAGTCTTCAAACAGATCTTGTTCCTTTGTCTTTGTTAGCAAAGCGTCGAGACTGTCTGTTAGAAAGTGTCGAGACCATCTGTTAATATGTGTCGACATAAGTCACTTAGGTGTCGACACAGCCTTTGATGATGTCGACATGTCTGCCTTTATGTCGAATCAGCTTCTTGATACTGGATCTTGAGAATGTGTCGACACTGAGTATTTGTGTCGACACAAACACTTCACCATACTCCAGCAATTAACTTGGTCTAGACTTTGATGTGTGTCGACACAAGTCCTGTGTGTCGACACAGTTGATGTAGATTCAGAACAAAGTATGTGTCGACACTGCCTTCAGGTGCCGACACAACTGTTGTCGACTCTGCCTCTGTGTGTCGACTCAGTCTTCTGGTGTTGACACAAATGTTGTCGACTCTGCCTCTGTGTGTCGACACAGCCTCCCAGTGTCGACACAGTTGATGTCGACTATACTTCTGTGTGTCGACACTGCTTCCCGGTGTCGACACAATTGTTGTCGACTATACTTCTGTGTGTCGAAACTGCTTCCCGGTGTCGACACAATTGTTATCGACTCTTTTTCCCTGTATCGACACAGCCTTCTTCAAGTGTCGACACAATTACTCTGAAGTGTCAACACAGCTTCTTCTGGTGTCGACTCTTGGACTTAGAATAATTTTCCTGTATTTTAGTACTTTCTTAACCTGCACATGTCAACTCAAAATTACATCAAATACACCTTGATGTATATCATTGAGCTAAGTTAGGCTTCTACAAATCAGGTACAAATTTTCCAATGTACCCAACAATCTCCCCCTTTTTGGAGAAGTCATAACCCTTTTAGCTAATGATATACACCATTTATAAAGATTTAATATGATGATGTACAAGAGCATAACATAACAGTAATCTTTATAAACAAAACATTACATAACAGATTCATCACAGAATAAAGATGAACATGAAGAAATGATGTCAGAACAAGGTTTTGTTTATTAATGTAGAAATGTTTGTTACAGCATGTTTACATTGATTGGTTTAACAAACAAATCATTACAAAACATTTGAAAGAACTGATAAACTAAAACTAAGACTGATCAGGCTCCTTGATGACAATTCCTTTTCCTGGTTGAATCTGAGCCTTCACAGTAAGTTCAGCATCATCAGCTGGCTTTTTGCCTTTCAGTTCAGCTTTCTTTTGAGCTTCCTCCTTGAGCCTTTGCCTTTCAAAGTAATGAAAGGGCTTGGGAAAATACTTGCTAGACTCCTGAGCATCTGGTGGAAGCCTCCCCATCTTAGCCTTTCTTCTGAATTGAACTATGGCCTCCTGCCTGGCCTCATACTTTTTCCATTCAATTTCATTATACCATTTTCCTCTTTCATGCACTTGATCCTTCACATCCTTCCAGGCAGTTAGTATAATGTTCCTTGAGGTGGGGCTCCACTGCTCAAAATCAGGTCTTAGTTCAGCTTGCTCTCTAAATCTCTTCTTGGATAATTGA
The DNA here is from genome assembly GCA_039513925.1 of Platanthera zijinensis. NCBI lineage: Eukaryota > Viridiplantae > Streptophyta > Magnoliopsida > Asparagales > Orchidaceae > Platanthera > Platanthera zijinensis. The sequence continues at coordinate 29,868,645 of CM077089.1, forward strand.
GCATCTTATTGATCTTTCAAACTGGCTTCTGGCTTATCAACTTTTTCAAGAACAACATTAGTAACCTCCTGTGGAGGACTGTATATTGCTTGCACTTGCTGATGAATCATTTCAAAATCAGCAGGGGGGTATATGACTTGGGCAACCTCAGATTGATTACCTTCAAGTAGACCTTGTATTCCTGACTCAGCAATGGCATCATCATCACACAATGGTGGATATCCCAATGTGGCTCTGACACTGTTGGATACCCACTTGGCATGTTCTGAGCCAGCATGGATAAGTACCCTCTCCCCCTTTAGGACTTCTCTAGCAACATGATCCCTAAGATCATCCTTCTGAAACCTTATTTGGCCATCAAGAAAATTCACACCCTCTTTAAAGAATGGTTTTAATTTGAGAAGCCTGGCAGATATTTCTTTCTGTGAGGTGGTGATAGCAGTTTGAACTGAATCTAGGGCAGCATGGAGCTTCTGATCATAAACTTCCATGTCTATAGCTCTTGCAGCAGTCAGCCTGGTAGCAGTATGTTGGTACCCTAGTTTGATTTGAGTTTAGTCCTCTCCTTTGTGCTCCTTGACCCAAGAAATATCTATGGTCAATGGTTAGAAGTCTAGCTGTAGAGTCCTCACTTTTCCAGATTGAGAATTTGGTTAAGTAGTTTTTCGTTCGACTATAGTCGAACGCCGCTCGACTATCGTCTATCGGCTAATCTACGATCGTCTATCAGTTGGTCGACGCTTTGTCTGCGCTGATAGTTCGACTATCTGTTGATAGGTCGACTATCTGTTCTGCGTTGATAGTTCGACTATCTGTTGATAGGTCGACTATCTGTTCTGCGCTGATAGTTCGACTATCTGTTGATAGGTCGACTATCTGTTCTGCGCTGATAGTTCGACTATCTGTTGATAGGTCGACTATCTGTTCCGCCTTGATAGTTCGACTATCTGTTGATAGATCGACTATCTGGTTTGTTTTGATAGGTCGACTATCTGTTGATAGGTCGACTATCTGTCTTCTGAGATAGGTCGACTATCTGCTCGATAGGTCGACTATCTGTTTGCGCTTGATAGTTCGACTATCTGTCCTGATAGATCGACTATCTGATAGTTCGACTATCTGTTCTGATAGGTCGACTATCTGCCGGGGTAGTTCGACTATCTTCTTCGATAGGTCGACTATCTGGATCGTTCGACTATCTGCCCGATAGTTCGACGATCTCCGTGCGTCGGTCGACGATCTCCGAAGGTCGTTCGACGTTTTCTGCCTGCCTTTATATTTTGTATTTATTTATTATATTTAATTAATTAATACATTTTCTAGCACATTGTTTTAAGCTGTATGATAAAATTACCAAGCAATATTTGCTCCATCTCTTTTGCCTGAGTCAAATCTTTTTAAGATAAAGTTGTTTGTCTTATTAGCTGTCTTTGTAAATTACTTTATCTGCTGACAGCCCTTTATAGCCGTTGGACTGAAAAGTCTTCTATTTGCTATAAAGAGTAATTCTTTGATGTGACTTTATTTAGTCCTTCTGTTATTTGATTTGGTCCTGCAGCTTCTTAGAAAAAGGGTTATTCCTTTTATAGAATGTTTTGCTGCAGAGATTGCTTTGTCTTCTTGATTTTTACAGCCCAGGTCTCAAGACTCAGAAGAAGACAAATAATTCAAATGGAAGAGAGCTGTTGCTTGCTGATGTTATATAAAGAACCCTTTGAAGAAGGATTCAAGCTAGTCAAGAGAAAATAGTCAATAGTTGAGAGCTGATAGCTAACTAGTTGTTCATTCAAGCTTTCAAGCCTTCTCCAAGTTCAAGCTTTCTGCTCTCAGCAAATTCCATCTAACTGAGAAGTGTTAAGATCTTCATTTCTTCTTCAACCTGAGTTCTCCTGCTTTCAGGAAGTTCAAACTCAGAGATCCTTTGAAGAAGAAGAAGAAGAAGATAGCTGCTTGAAGAGATTTGATTTTGTTATTTACTTTCTTCCTGTAGCTTTTCCTTCAGAACTTTCTGAAGAGTTTTCTGCACTGAAGCAAGACTTCACCTGGACATCTTTGAGCCAGGGGGAGCCTTGATTCTTTAGAGCTTTCTAGCTCAGTGCAAGTTTTTGTGCTTCTCTAATCTATTGTAAAATAGAGAAGACATCTTAACCTTCTTCCCCCTCCTGTACAGGGTTATTACTCCCTTCAAAAGTATCCCTTGGTGGCAGGGCACCTGATCAAAAACCTATGCTTGGTTTTTAGACACCTGATCAAAAGTCTAAAGGGTTTCTGAATCTACCTGAAGCAGATTCTGTTGGTGGCAGGGCACCTGATCAAAAACCTGAGTGGATTCCTACCGTGTGGGTAGAAGAGTGGACGTACCCAAGTTGTTTGGGGAACCACTATAAATTTCCTTGTGTCATCTGGATTCCATTGTTTAATTCCTATATTGTGGCTGTGATTAGATATAACTAGGTTGCTAGTTGCTGGTTAGGTTTTCCAAGCCTTAACTGTAATTACAGTTAGCTTGAGTTTGTGCACATCACTTGTGTTAGACTCTAGGGTTAAATCAATATCTATAATCTTTCATTCCGCACTTCACTCCAAGGGAGTTGGGTAGACCATTAAGTTTTGTCTAGTGCAAAATTTGATAACTCTATTCACCCCCCCACCTCTAGATTAGTATCTATCCCTTCACTTTCAATTGGTATCAGAGGGAGGTTGACTGACTGAATAGGCTAACACCTAAGTCACAAGATCCTGATAGATACCAAAGCTTATAGATATTCACTATCATGGCCCAGTCCAAGGATTATTCTAGCACCAGACCTCCAGCATGCAACTTAGCTAAGTTTGGCATCTGGAAGGCAAGGATTAAATTATATATGAATTCTATTGATGAAAGTATTTTTGCTTCTATTTTGTCAGGTCCCCCAAGAGCACCTGCTGCTGCCACTGCCTCATCATTTGATATGAGTGCAGTGCCTCCTCCAGATTATAATGATGAATACAAGAAGGCCAAAATAGCAGATGCCAAGGCAATGAACATACTGGCTCAGACAATGTCTGATGAGGTGTTCCAGAAGGTAGCTGACTGCTCCTCAGCAAAGGCCATGTGGGACACACTGAACCAGATTGTAGCTGGTTCAGCTGATGAAAGGAAGGACAGAAGGTCCAACCTGATCTCACAGTACGAGAACTTCAAGAAAACTGATGCTGAATCAGTTGAAGCTATGTACACCAGGCTCAGCTCAATCATCAATGAGCTGAGAACCCTGGACAAGGACATATCATTAACAGAGGTCAATGATAAGATTCTTATGTGCTTCCCTAGCACATGGGATCTAAGGATCTGGCCCATCAAAGAAGCCAGAAGTACTAATGAGATCTCCACTGAAGCCCTTCTCGGCAAGCTCAAGTCTTTTGAGCAAGTGCTGAAGACCAGAGAAGCAGAAGCTGAAGCCAAGACCCCCACTCCAACAAGAAAAGAGCAATCTCTAGCTCTTAAGGCTGCAGATGTCTCTGAAGGCAGCCAATCTAATGAGGAACTTATGGCACTGTTTGCCAAAAGGTTTCTCAAGATGGGGAGAAAGGAGTTTAGAAAGAAGTCTTCACGTTATGAAGACAAACCAAGGTATGATCGCTCTCCTGCTAAAGAAATTATCTGTTATGGTTGCAGGAAGCCTGGACACATCTTGCCAGAGTGTCCAGAGGAGAAGAACAAAGAAAAGAGAAAAGATAAAGAACAGCACAGGAAGCACTCCAAGCCATCCTCCTACAAAAACAAAAAGAAGGAGAGAGGTTTCATTGCTGAAACCTGGAGTGATTCTGATGAAGAATCCTCCTCATCAAGCTCCAGTGAAGATGAGGAAGAGAAGAAGGCAAAAGAAGTTTGCCTGATGGCAATAGATGCCTGCAGCAATCAATCTGCTGCAGAGAGTTCTGATTCTGATGAAGAGATGCCTACAGAAGATGAGGTACTTTCTTCTTATGATTTTACTTCAGAAGAATTTAAATTAGAATTTAAATCTTTATGTTTAGATTTAATTAGCTCAGAAAAGGAAATAAAAGAACTTAGAAATAGGTTAGCTGACTCAGAATCAATAGCCTCTGAAAATGTTAGGTTAAAGGAAGAACTCACTACTTGTAGTGAAGAGATTAAATTTCTTAAAATAGAGTTAGCTAAGTCTAAGAGATTAGAAGAATCCCTTAATGGTAGAAGCCTTAAGTTATTAGAAATTACCAGCATGACTAACACTAGGTCAGGTAATGATAAACTAGGCTTAGGAGCTTCTCCCAGTGAACCCCCAGTCATTCTTAAAAATAATCTTTCAACTCCAGTGAACTTCATTTCAGCTAGTGGAAAGAAGAACACTGAGCAAGTAAACCTTGTTAATAAAATCTTAAATAAAGCTAAGAGAGAAAAGAGAAAGAAGTTCTTTAAAGAAATGCAAAGAGCGTCGAACGCCACTCGACGATCGGAAGCTCCATGGTCGAACGAAGGTCGACGATCTGAGCACCCATCGTCGAACGTCGATCGACGATTTCAATATGATTTTCAAAATCACAATCAATTCCATAGAAACCTAAATGAGAATAGAAACCCTAGGTTTGTTGACCCATCATCAGCATGGAGAATCCCACCTAGGAGATCTCACCCACTAGGTTATCACCCTCAGCCTGCATTTTCATACATTTCCAGTTTTTCTTATGTGAAAAACAAGGGACCCAAGGTTACCTGGGTCCACTCTGTCTAAATAATTGTCTTGCAGGTGAAGGCCTATCCAATCACTCAAAATAAGTGGTATTTGGATAGTGGATGCTCTAAGCATATGACAGGAAATAAAGATCTACTGTCAAAGTTCAAAGCTAAGCTCGGCCCAAAGGTTATCTTTGGAGACTCCAGCTGTGGTCAGACAGAAGGCTATGGCAAGATCACAATTGGAGCAGTTACTTTCAAAAGAGTTGCTTATGTCAATGGACTGAAGCACAATTTGATTTCAGTCAGCCAGCTGTGTGATGCTGGCTACCAAGTTTCATTTTCTAACTCCTCTTGCAATATTACTTTAAATAATAATGTTGTTTTAGTAGGTATTAGAATAGGTAATATTTATTTAGTAGATTTCAATTCATCTCACTCTGAAATCTGCCTGTTTAATGAAGTAACCCTTAATAATAATTCCCTGTGGCATAAAAGGCTTAGTCATGTAAACCTTAAAAATATATCTAGGTTATCTAAGCACAACCTTGTTAGAGGTTTACCTTCTTGCCCCTACAAGAAGGAGAGCCTATGCAAGGCTTGTCAGCTAGGCAAGCAAACCAAGAATTCTTTTAAATCTGTAAATAAAAGTGATTCTCCTAGAATCCTGTATTTATTACACTTGGACCTTTTTGGCCCAATAAATGTACAGAGTTTAGGAGGGAAGTATTACACATTAGTAATTGTAGATGACTTCTCTAGGTTCAGTTGGGTTTTCTTTTTGAGAACTAAGTCTGATAACTTCAAAGCCCTTACAGACTTTCTACTATGTGTGCAGACTGAGTACTCTACTCATGTGGCCTTGATCAGAAGTGATCATGGTACTGAGTTTGACTCTCTTCTCATGCAAGAATTCTGTGAGAGAGAAGGTATCAAACATAGCTTCTCAGCTCCTAGAACTCCCCAACAAAATGGGGTAGTTGAAAGGAAGAATAGAACACTTATTGAAGCTGCTAGCACATTGTTGGCAGATGCTAACATGCCTCTATCCTATTGGGCAGAAGCTGTTAGTACAGCCAACTATGTCTTGAATAGAAGTTTGATACACAAACTTAAGTGTAAAACTCCTTATGAGTTGCTTAAAGGAAAGAAACCAAAAATTAATTATTTTAGAGTTTTTGGCTGTATTGTTTATATTCATAATAATAATAAAGAATATATTAGAAAGTTTGAAGCAAAAGCTTCAATGGGAATCATGCTTGGATATTCCCAAGTAAGCAAAGCTTATAGGGTTTATAACAAATCAACCTGTAAGATTGAAGAATCTGTGCATGTGACTTTTGATGAGTCTCAGATGTTTTACAAGGAGAAAGAAAATTCTCCTTCCTCAAGTTCTTTGCAGGTACATGATGCCCCTCAAGAAATTCTTCAACTATCAACTCTTCAGATCACTGAATCAGACAGTGATGAAGACATTGCTGAAGCTGTTGAAGCTGTTGCTGTTCCACCAACAGTAGATCAAATTCCTCCTGAGGAATTAATCCCAACTGTTGGTGAAGATCACATCCCACCTGCTGATATTGTCACACTTAGAGATCACCCCACATCTCAAGTGATTGGAGACATATCAGCTGGTGTACAAACAAGACACCAATTAAGACAGGATGTGATGCATGCTTGTTTCCTCTCACAGGTTGAGCCCCTCACCTTTAAAGATGCAGAGCTAGATCCCCACTGGATCATTGCAATGCAAGAGGAGCTCAATCAGTTTGAGAGATGTAAAGTTTGGACTTTGGTTCCAAGACCTAAAGGCCAACTGATCATAGGCACCAAGTGGGTGTATAGAAACAAGTTAGATGCAAATGGAATTATAGTAAGGAATAAAGCTAGGCTTGTAGCTCAGGGCTACAGACAGGAGGAAGGTATAGACTATGACCAAACCTTTGCTCCTGTTGCAAGGCTAGAAGCAATAAGGATCTTCTTGGCCTATGCAACCTTCATGAAGTTTAAGGTGTTCCAAATGGATGTCAAAAGTGCATTCCTGAATGGTGAGCTTAAGGAAGAGGTGTTTGTTGAACAACCACCAGGGTTTGTTTCTTCAACTCAGCCCTCACATGTTTTTAAGTTGCAGAAAGCTCTTTATGGACTAAAGCAAGCTCCTAGGGCCTGGTATGAGACCTTAGCTAGTTTCCTGTTAGAGCACAACTTTACTAGGGGAGTAGTTGATAGAACCCTTTTCGTCAAGCATCACAAGGACACAATCCTGTTAGTTCAGGTGTATGTAGATGATATTATTTTTGGCTCCACTGATCCCAAACTTTGCAAAAGGTTCTCTGACCTGATGCACTCTAAGTTTGAGATGAGTAGCATGGGTGTGCTGTCTTACTTTCTTGGTCTCCAAGTTAAGCAAGATGCTGATGGTATCTTCATCTCCCAATCCAAATATGCCAAGGAATTGGTAAAGAAATTTGGGATGGCTGATGCTTCAGCAATGCCTACACCCATGGCTACTAATGTAGTTATTGATTCTAATGATCACGGCAAGCCAGTTGATCAAAAGAATTATAGGGCCATTGTTGGTTCCCTATTATATCTAACTGCAAGTAGGCCAGATATAATGTTTGCTACATGCCTTTGTGCTAGATTCCAGGTCAACCCCAAGGAATCTCATCTGATTCTTCTAAAGAGAATCCTGAGATACCTGAAGGGATGTCCAGATCTAGGACTTTGGTACCCAGCTGAGTCAGAGTTTGAATTAATTGGATATTCTGATTCTGATTATGCTGGTTGCAGAGTTGATAGGAAGAGCACCTCAGGAACTTGCCAGTTCCTGGGAGAGAGATTGGTCTCTTGGTTCTGTAAGAAGCAGGCTTCTGTCTCAACTTCAACTGCAGAGGCTGAATATATAGCAGCTGCCAGTTGTTGTTCACAGATCCTGTAGATTCAAAACCAGCTTGTGGATTATGGTTACTCACACAAGAACACCAAGATCATGTGTGATAGTACCAGTGCTATCTCAATTGCACAAAATCCAGTGCACCACTCTAGAACGAAGCACATTGAGATTAGGCACCATTTCCTGAGAGATTGTGTGGAAAAGAACAAGATCTGTCTTGAGTTCATATCCACTGAGTTTCAGAGAGGTGATATATTCACCAAGCTTTTAGATGAACAGAAGCATCTGTTCTTTTTAGTTCAACTAGGCATGATCAATGGACGAGACTAAGTGTGACTTTATCTGCCTATGTTGAAATCTATTTGAAGATAGTCGAACGACGTTCGAAGATAGTCGATCGGGTCAAGCCCATCGTCGACCTATGGTTGATGAAAGTTTGTCTGATTGAAGATCGTCGACCGACGTTCGACCATCGTCGAACAGGTCGAGCTCATCGTCGATCTCTGGATGACAATAGCCTGCTGTTTGAGAAGCCAGAAATAGTCGAACGATTGTCCGACTACTCTGCTTCTGAGCCGATCGTCGAACGGCCGTTCGACCATCGGGTCTAGATCTTTTTAATAGACCGACTATATCCGGTCTGATATAAAGCCGATAGTCGACCTAGGTCAAAAGATCTTTTGCTTTATCGTCGACGGAGCATGCCTTTTCGCATTCTGCTTTCCCGCTTGCGATTTTCTGCCGCTTCGTCCCCTTCTTCTTCGCCGTCCTTCTCGAGCTTTCTCCAGTGAATCCATGGCGGTCTCTCCAGCAGTTCTGGCCGTTGTGAAGTTTGATGCAGGATTTAGCGTGGATTTCGACGCATTCAGCAGCTGCGATGCAGGAATCGTAGAAGTTCTACAGCTATGCAGGGATCAGGGATTAGAGAAGTTAATGTCTGCAAGGATTAAGATAAACATCCCAGAAATCAAAGAATGGGCTTTCACATCGTCTTCCACAGACGAATCGATGACTGGTACCATCGGCGGAGAAGAGGTAATCCTGACTCCGGCCGTTTTATCTAATGTTTTTGGATTAGTTAATGGTGACGAGGATTATGAGCAAGATGCTCAGGAATTCGGAAGAATGCTAGTTGAGCTGGGACATGCTGAGGGCATTCCCACGAAGCTGCTCAAAGTGAATTTTCCTTTCAAAATCAAGTTTCTGGCTGAGTTAGTAGGAAAAGTGCTCCTGGGTAAGCACTCTGCTCACGATAATATAACAAGGCAGCAATTCGCACTCATGTGTGCGATTGTTAATCGAAAAAGGATAGATTGGGCAGCAGTGGTGTTTGATTTAATAAGGAAAAAGAATGGCAAGAAGGAAGTCACCCTAGGAAGGGTTATCGGAATTTTCCTGAAGGAAAGGTACCCCCATCTGCTGAGTTCAACCGCAACAACAATCAACGCCAGCAAGAAGATGGATCCCCACCTATTCTCAAAATGGAAGAGAACTTTTGTGAAACCTGCTCCAGCAACATCTGAGGACACAAGGGCTGAATCAGTCACTCCTCACCATGTTGAAGCTAGCTCAGATCTTCCTTCCTCCTCCTCTGCATTGCTGTCTGCCTCAGTTGAAGTTCCATCAACTTTAGCTGAAGTACGACCTTCTTCCTCTGCTGCTCCAGAAACAACTACGGTTGTTCCTCTTTCCCCTCCAGCATCTCCTCTACCTGCTCATCTGGCTAGGATATCTGCTCCTAGCTTTGATTTGCTAGGTTCTGAGAGGATTCCTACTCCTCCTCCGTCTCCCGTTTATTCCCAAGTTAATTCTCCAATTAACTCTCCTGCTCCAACTCCAGTTCGATCCCCTGTCCACACCATTTCTCATCCCAGCACCACTCCCATATCTGCTGCAGCTCCATCCACTTCACATCCTTCATCTATTGAGATCTCTCCTGAACTTATCTCCCGCATTGTGGAGCTGATTACCCCGTCAATCAAAACCATGATTGAAGAGGCAATCGCTCCCCTTGCAGCCTCCATTGATCTCTTAACTGCCTCCATCAAATCCCTTTCAAAATCTGCTGAGCCATCTTCCTCAAGGGGCCTGGTTTCAGTATCCACTGAAATCAGGTAGGGGGAGATGTTCCATGAAGATGCCTCAGACCATCCTGCCTCCCCTCTAGCTATAAAAGATACAGTCGTGTCTGCCCAGGAAGAATCTGCTCCTGCTGAGAAAGAAATAGCTCCAGTTTTGTCTGATAAGGAAATAACAGATGGAATCATGTTGTCTGAATTTGCAGTGAAAGTCTGCCTGGAAGATCTTACCACTCCTGTGATTGCTAGATTCTTAGAAGGAATTATAACTTCATATCTGAATGAATCATGGGAAATGGTCAAATATGAAGGTAACTCATTTATTCGTTTTGTTGATGAGTCGATTAATTTGTTAGTTTGTGAATTCCTGGAAGGAATGATTTCTGTTTATTTAGCAGACCTGTATTCATAATTCTACAGATGATATTAGAGAAAATTTATCTGCTCAAATAATAGAAATTGTCTCAGAGGCTGCTCCAAGTATTCCTGATATCCCAGTAGATCCTGAACTGGAATCTTTTCTAGATGATAGAGAGGATGAATCTGAAAATCAAGATAAAGTCAAAGATGGCTCTCATGTTCTGAATTTGGAAGAAGTTCAAGCAAGAGCTGCCTGGGATTTAAGAGTACAGTCTTTAGAAGAGAAAGAAAAGGAATTGCAAGTTGAAAAGTCAACCATCTGGGATGACTCTCCAGGGTTGGACTTAGATTCCCTTCTGGCTCTGGATGCCATGGAAGAGGAAAGAGAAAAATCTGCTCTGAAGCTTAAAGAAAAGGCTGTTTCTGAACCCTATGATCCGTATGAAAATCCTCCCTCATCTCATTCTGATGATGATGATTCTGATGTTTCTGAGAAGTCAAAGAGAAAGAAAGCTGTTTCAAAGAAAAGAAAAGCTCCTCCTCCTCCTCCTCCCAGTAAGGATAATGATATTCCCTATTACATTTTGAAGGGCATTGACCCTAAATCCAAGGAATTTCAGCACTGGATGTGGTTTTCAAAGAATCAGCAGAAAGAAAGAAAAAGAACTAAGAGGTATGATAGTCCTGCTTCAAGATGGACTCCCAGAGGTCCTCCTCCTCCTCCTCCAGGTGCAGGAGCCTCTGGGAACCTATCAGCTAATCCTGCTGCCTCTTCTGGAAGATCTGCTTCTTTTCAGCCCCAGCCAAGACAAAGTTATCAAAGCTCGCAAGGCAAATCGTTTTCTGGTTCTCAAAGACAAGTGAAGGAGGCTGTGGTTCAAAGACCAACCTTTTCCCCTCCTCCTTCTCCAAAGAAAAGAATTCCATCTCCAACACCAGTTCAGTCTGAGGAAACTGTTTCAAAAGGTAAATAGTTCACTTTGTGTTAAAAATATCTAGCAAGAACCTCTCTGCTAAGTTTGCTTCTAATGTCTTATCTAGTTATTCAAGATAAAATAGCTGATGCTGCTTCTCCTGAGCCTGTGTATGAAAATCCTGAGCTTGATCCTAACTTTAGGATGGCTCGCTTTCAAGAACTAGTAGGAGCAGCTCAAATAAGAAAAGCTAGAGCAGAAGGAAAAGATACGACTGGTCTAACTACCATGTCTGCCTACAGAAAGAAAGAGTTTGAAAAGTTCCAGGTTAATCCTGAGATTTTTGATCCATCAAAATATATGGAAAAGCATCCGGAAGTAGTAGTCCCAAGAGCTACAGAATTAAAGATCATTGGTGCGCAGGACCTGAAAATGTCAAAGAAAGAATCTGATGATCCCTTAAGGAAAATATCTTTTGTTTCTAGCTCTTCTGTATCTAAGCCTGACTCTGTTGATCCATAATTTGATTAACTGCTGTGCTATATTTGTTTATCTGTTTGATAATCTGCTAGTTAATTGTTAACTATTTTCTGTATTATTTTAGTGTTCTATAGCTAGCTGTTTGTTTTTAGTTTTTGAGAGACTTAACTCAAATAGGGGGAGATTGTTGGTACCCTAGTTTGATTTGAGTTTAGTCCTCTCCTTTGTGCTCCTTGACCCAAGAAATATCTATGGTCAATGGTTAGAAGTCTAGCTGTAGAGTCCTCACTTTTCCAGATTGAGAATTTGGTTAAGTAGTTTTTCGTTCGACTATAGTCGAACGCCGCTCAACTATCGTCTATCGGCTGATCTACGATCGTCTATCAGTTGGTCGACGCTTTGTCTGCGCTGATAGTTCGACTATCTGTTGATAGGTCGACTATCTGTTCTGCGCTGATAGTTCGACTATCTGTTGATAGGTCGACTATCTGTTCTGCGCTGATAGTTCGACTATCTGTTGATAGGTCGACTATCTGTTCTGCGCTGATAGTTCGACTATCTGTTGATAGGTCGACTATCTGTTCCGCCTTGATAGTTCGACTATCTGTTGATAGATCGACTATCTGGTTTGTTTTAATAGGTCGACTATCTGTTGATAGGTCGACTATCTGTCTTCTGAGATAGGTCGACTATCTGCTCGATAGGTCGACTATCTGTTTGCGCTTGATAGTTCGACTATCTGTCCTGATAGATCGACTATCTGATAGTTCGACTATCTGTTCTGATAGGTCGACTATCTGCCGGGGTAGTTCGACTATCTTCTTCGATAGGTCGACTATCTGGATCGTTCGACTATCTGCCCGATAGTTCGACGATCTCCGTGCGTCGGTCGACGATCTCCGAAGGTCGTTCGACGTTTTCTGCCTGCCTTTATATTTTGTATTTATTTATTATATTTAATTAATTAATACATTTTCTGGCACATTGTTTTAAGCTGTATGATAAAATTACCAGGCAATATTTGCTCCATCTCTTTTGCCTGAGTCAAATCTTTTTAAGATAAAGTTGTTTGTCTTATTAGCTGTCTTTGTAAATTACTTTATCTGCTGACAGCCCTTTATAGCCGTTGGACTGAAAAGTCTTCTATTTGCTATAAAGAGTAATTCTTTGATGTGACTTTATTTAGTCCTTCTGTTATTTGATTTGGTCCTGCAGCTTCTTAGAAAAAGGGTTATTCCTTTTATAGAATGTTTTGCTGCAGAGATTGCTTTGTCTTCTTGATTTTTACAGCCCAGGTCTCAAGACTCAGAAGAAGACAAATAATTCAAATGGAAGAGAGCCGTTGCTTGCTGATGTTATATAAAGAACCCTTTGAAGAAGGATTCAAGCTAGTCAAGAGAAAATAGTCAATAGTTGAGAGCTGATAGCTAACCAGTTGTTCATTCAAGCTTTCAAGCCTTCTCCAAGTTCAAGCTTTCTGCTCTCAGCAAATTCCATCTAACTGAGAAGTGTTAAGATCTTCATTTCTTCTTCAACCTGAGTTCTCCTGCTTTCAGGAAGTTCAAACTCAGAGATCCTTTGAAGAAGAAGAAGAAGAAGATAGCTGCTTGAAGAGATTTGATTTTGTTATTTACTTTCTTCCTGTAGCTTTTCCTTCAGAACTTTCTGAAGAGTTTTCTGCACTGAAGCAAGACTTCACCTGGACATCTTTGAGCCAGGGGGAGCCTTGATTCTTTAGAGCTTTCTAGCTCAGTGCAAGTTTTTGTGCTTCTCTAATCTATTGTAAAATAGAGAAGACATCTTAACCTTCTTCCCCCTCCTGTACAGGGTTATTACTCCCTTCAAAAGTATCCCTTGGTGGCAGGGCACCTGATCAAAAACCTGTGCTTGGTTTTTAGACACCTGATCAAAAGTCTAAAGGGTTTCTGAATCTACCTGAAGCAGATTCTGTTGGTGGCAGGGCACCTGATCAAAAACCTGAGTGGATTCCTACCGTGTGGGTAGAAGAGTGGACGTACCCAAGTTGTTTGGGGAACCACTATAAATTTCCTTGTATCGTCTGGATTCCATTGTTTAATTCCTGTATTGTGGCTGTGATTAGATATAACTAGGTTGCTAGTTGCTGGTTAGGTTTTCCAAGCCTTAACTGTAATTACAGTTAGCTTGAGTTTGTGCACATCACTTGTGTTAGACTCTAGGGTTAAATCTATATCTATAATCTTTCATTCCGCACTTCACTCCAAGGGAGTTGGGTAGACCATTAAGTTTTGTCTAGTGCAAAATTTGATAACTCTATTCACCCCCCCTCTAGAGTAGTATTTATCCCTTCACTTTCACAGTATCTTTTAACTCAGTGAGAATTGCATTGTGAGAGTCAGCAAGATTGTCATTCATTCTTAGCTGATTTTCAAGAACATATCCTTGTTTCAATGCAATGTCATCCACTTTAGAAAGGAGAGTTGACTGTTGTTTTGCTAGAAATACCACAGTATTACCTCCCTTGTGAAAGCAATCTGTCATCTCCTTTTTATTCTGATTGACCTCAAATCTGATTGACTTTATGTCTTAGGCCAGATCAAACTGAAGTGTCTTCTTACTTTCATCTACATATTTCTCTAAAGCTCTTCTCTGCTCATCCATCTTCACTTGCAAATTCACCATGAATTTATTGTAATCAAACTCAGAAGGAGATTGATGAGGTGTAGTCTAGAGAGCTTGCTTATAGCTTTGACTTCTTCTCTTGAAGACCATGAGCTTCCTTTTCTTAGCCTCCCTTGCTTCTTTTGTCTCAGAATCTGAAGAACTGTCAATTTGAACTCTTTCTGAAGGTGTTGTAGGAATTTATGTCTAAGTGACATGTTGTTCTTCTTCAACATTCACTTGCTCCCCCTCAACAGCACCTTTCTCCTCCTCAACCCTTAGGGTGGCATCCTTATCAGTAGCAATTCCATCATCAGGAAACAACTCATCTAGAGTGAATTCCTTTTGTGCTTGAGCAGAAGATAAGTCATCAAGGCCAGCAGTGTGTAAATCTTCTGATAAGTTTACTCTTTCTTCCCCTTGTACTTGTTCAGAAATTGACTCCCCCTGCAACTGTTCAGGATTAGAAATATTCTGGGCAGGAGTATGAACTGGCTCCCCCTGCACCTGTGCAGGTAATGTTTCTTCCTGGGCTTGAGTAGACCCAATCTGGTCCTTAGCCTGCTCTCTAACTTGTTCTTCTTGAAGTTGTTCAGTGTCATGATCATGTCTTGGTGATGTCTCAGTAGTGTCCTGCCTGTCCACTTCAGGCATCTCTTTGGACAGAACTCTATCCCATCTGGAGAATAATCTCATGTCCATTTTCCTCATGTAATTGATTTTGGACCCAGGAATCTGTTGCATGACCTCTGGAATGATTCCAGCCAGGTATAAACTCAAAATTCTAGCCAAATTTGGTTTCTTGATTCCTTCTCTGATTTTATCAAACAGAACTGCAGACCAGTCTGTGTTAATCTTGTAGATTATTCTTCTCATGAGTGTGAACATCATGACAGAAATCCTATCATGGCCTCCTGGTTTACACAAAATCACTTTTCCTACTATCTCAGATAGAAACTTTCCCTATTGATTCAATCCCTTTCGGTTGATGGCTGCTCCAATCTTTAGGGTTGGATCCAATCCACACCACTGGAGAGCCTCTCTTGTCTTTGAGGCTGGGACTTCTTCTTCTCCCTGAATACTGGGTAGTTGAAGAATCTTTCTGATACTTTGTAAAGTAATTTTAATCTTAGTCCCATGAACTGTAGATTTTATCTTGAGACCAGTGGAGTCCAAAGTTGCAGAAGTATAAAATTCCAATACCTCTTTCTTCCAAATCTTTGTAGGTTTAGATACAAGGTATTCCAATCCATTGTCAGCAATAAGAGAAATCACCGGTTTGATTTCTGGCACGGCTTTGTCGAATGCAGCCCTAACCAACTCATATCCCTCATTGATGTTATCTTCAACCTTTGACGCCATTGGAAAGATGTGAAAGCTTGAGAGAAGAGAAGAGATATTGTCGACACTAGGGTTTAGTCTCGGAAACCTGGTAAGTGTGTCGACAGAATATGTTCTTGACCTATTTATACCCTTCTAATCAAAGAAGGTCAAAAGGCGGGCAAAAATCGTCTAAATGTGTCGACACTGTTGGAATGTGTCGACACAAACTTCTTTTGTCTCGACATCAATGTTGACTACTTTGTCTCGACATCAATTGATGATATGTCGACACAGGAGATACTTAGTAGGACATCAGAAATTCTGTGTCGACTCTTAGTACAAGTGTCGACACAAAATCTGTAAGTGTCGACACCATTACTCTGGTTATGTCGACACTACATTTCTGGATGAGTCGACTCTTTGACCCTTAGGTGTCGACACATTTTCTCATGTGTCGACACAATTTCCCTGACTAGTCGACATGACTTCACTGTGTCGACACTTTATCACTGAATGTGTCGACACCATTTTACTTAGCCAATTTTTTTGTTCTACTATGTGAAACTAACATGTGGCCAGCATTCCTAATTCAATTTTAAATTTATTGAATTTTGTTTCATCCAGTGGCTTAGTAAATACATCTGCAATTTGATAATCTGTTTTAACAAATTCCAATGAGATGTCTTCTTTTTCTACATGTTCTCTAAGAAAATGGTATTTTATTTCTATATGCTTAGTTCTACTATGTGAAACAGGATTGTTTGCAATAGAAATAACACTCTTAGAATCACACAATAAAGGTGTTCTACTTACTTGAATACCATAGTCCTTTAGCTGATGCTGAATCCACAATAGCTGTGCACAACAACTTCCAGCTGCAACATATTCAGACTCAGCTGTGGATATTGCCACACTGGTCTGCTTCTTACTGCTCTAGGATATCAGTCTTCCTCCCAAGAATTGGCATGTACCTGTAGTACTCTTTCTATCTTCTCTACAGCCTGCAAAATCTGCATCTGAATAACCTGTTAGTAGAAAATCTCCATTCCTAGGGTACCAAAGGCCTAGATTAGGTGTGCCCTTAAGATATCTCAGAATCCTTTTGACTGCAGTATAATGTGATTCTTTAGGGCAAGCTTGATACCTAGCACAGACACATGTAGCATACATATTGTCTGGTCTACTAGCAGTGAGATATAATAGAGAGCCAATTATTCCTCTATACAAAGACTCATCTAGAGGCTTACCTGCATCATCTTTGCATATTGGCATATTTGTTCCCATAGGAGTTCTCATGAAGGAGGATGATTCCATACCATACTTCTTAATTAATTCCTTGGTGAACTTAGACTAGGATATGGACAAGCCATCTTCAGTCTGTCTTACTTGGAGTCCCAAGAAGAACTTAAGTTCCCCCATACTGCTCATTTCAAACTTCCCTTGCATAAGTTTGGCAAACTTTTTGCAAAGGTTGTTCTCTGTAGACCCAAAAATTATGTCATCTACATAGATCTGAACTAAGATGATCTTACCTTTAGATTCCCTTAGGAATAAAGTTTTGTCTATTTTACCTCTTGAGAATTTGTTCTCAATAAGGAAAGTAGACAGGGTTTCATACCAAGCCCTTGGGGCTTGCTTTAACCCATACAATGCTTTCCTAAGTCTATAGACATAACCAGGTTTAAGAGAATCTACAAAACCGTATGGCTGCTCTACATATACCTCCTCTTTTAGATCACCATTCAGGAATGCTGATTTCACATCCATTTGGTATACTTTGAATCCTTGATATGCTGCATAGGCAAGGAACATTCTGATTGCCTCCAGTCTTGCTACTGGGGCAAATGTTTGATCAAAGTCTATGCCTTCTTCCTGCCTGTATCCTTTAGCAACCAATCTTGCTTTGTTCTTCACAATTACTCCACTCTCATCCAACTTATTCCTAAAGATCCACTTTGTGCCAATGATATTGTGGTCTCTTTGTTTTGGAACTAACTCCCAGACTTTGCACCTTCTAAATTGATTAAGCTCCTCTTGCATAGCATTAATCCAGTGTTGGTCTAGGATGGCTTCTTCAAATTTCTTAGGCTCTAGTAAAGATAGAAAACTTGAGTGCAGGACTGTGCTGAGATTTCTGCTTCTAGTCTGCACTCCTTGTCTTGGATCACCTATAATTTGATTTGCTGGATGGTCTTTTAGATGTCTTGTAGCTGGAGGTAGATTTCCTTCGGGTTGAACATCTCTAGCTTCTTCATTATGCTGCACCTCTTGGTTGTCATCAGCTTCTATTGAGTCTTGTACTCCCCTTGGACAGTAGCCTTCATTTTCCAATACTTCATCTGCATTTGATGCTTCTGCAATGGAAAGCTTGTCCATCCTCTTGCATATACCTGTTGGATTATTTGATCTACAAGCCAACTCACTGTTGATTAATCTTGTTTCATCAAATACAACATGAACAGATTCTTCTACAACTTGAGTAGTCAAGTTGTAGACTCTATAAGCTTTAATATTGATGTTGTACCAAACAAATATCCCATCTTGGGATTTGGCAGCAAACTTAGTCAGATAAGACTTGCCATTGTTAAGTATATAGCACTTGCAACCAAAGATCCTAAAGTAGGATAGATTTGGTTTTCTACCTTTCATAATTTCATAGGGAGTCTTTTTGTGGCTCTTGGTGATAGAAGCCCTATTGATCACATGACATGCAGTGCTTACTGCCTCAGCCCAGAAATATTTTGGAAGAGAGGTGTCACTCAACATAGTTCTACCAGCTTCAATCAATGTCCTATTCTTTCTTTCAGCAATACCATTTTACTGAGGTGTTCTAGGTGAGGAGAATTCATGGAAAATCCCAAAGTCTTCACATAATTTTGTCATACTTTCAGATTGAAATTCAGTGCCATGGTCACTTCTGATTTTGACCACTGTACTGTTTAGTTCATTCTGAATTTGTTTCACAAAACTAAGTAAGACACTTGGGGTTTCTTATTTTTGTCTCAGAAAGAACACCCATGTATATCTAGAATAGTCATCTATAACCACAAAAGTGTAGACCTTCCTACCTAGACTATGAACTGGCATAGGACCAAAAAGATCCATATGTAAGAGGTATAAACACCTCACTGAATCCTTGTTTTCAAGGCTATGAAAGGAGGATTTTGTCTGCTTGCCCTTTTGACAAGCTGAACATATCCCTTCTTTAATACACTTAACTTGAGGACCATTCCTCACTAACTCTTTGCTAAAGAGTTGGACAATTGTCTTGTAGTTAAGATGAGCCAACCTCTTGTGCCACTTGACACAATGAGATGCATTATCATCAGCTATAAGACAGATAGGAGAAACCTTGTTCTCACATACAAAATCAAGATAATAAACATTTCTCTTCCTATACCCAGTCAATATGACCTTTTGATCACTTGACCTTTTGATATGACATCCATTTTTAACAAATGAAATATCATATCCAAGATCACTCCGCTGACTTATGCTTATCAGGTTATGTTTCAGACCTTTTACATAAGCCACTTGAGTGATGGTAATTTGATTTGATGAAATGTTACCAAATCCTTTGATGATCCCTCTTTCAGATCCACCAAATATTACTTTAGGCCCATCCTTGACAGATGACAGCAGCCCCTTTGTTCCAGTCATGTGCCTAGAACAACCACTATCCAAGTACCATATAGGGGTATGGCAACTTGGACTTTCCTGCAATACAAAATTACTTTCCTTTAGAACCCAAGTAAGTCTTGGGTCCTTGGTTCAGGTTAGCACCATTCACATCAAAACTACCAGCAGCTCTTCTAACTGGTAGACTATTGTTCTTCCTTACACTTGTGTTATGCCAGTAGTCTAAGGCAAAATGGCCTCTCTTGCCACAGCACCAACATTCATACTTGTTGTATCTAGGTCCAGATATACCCTTGGCAGAAAAATTTCTGTCCAGTGATGGTGCTGCTGCAGCTTCACCCACTGATTTCTTATAACCATGGGGTTTATGAACATGGGCAGACCTATTGGCATTAACACCCTTGTTTTTCAGAACATCAGTCTTAATATGACCATGAATATTTTCAAGATCATATTTGTTAGAAGACACTTGTACCTTTCTAAACATAACAGGGACTTTAAAGTTTAGTGGCTAGACAGGAGCTTTGACTTTTCTCTTGAATTAGGCAGCCCTGGTGTTACCCTTGAAGCCTAATCCTGCCTTACCCTTTTGAGCCACAAACTCATCTATTAAAGGTAAGACAGATTTTGGCTTAGAGTAACTAGCCACTAAATCTTTCTCTATTCTCAGTCTGGCCTCCAAACTTTTAACTTGATCATTGTTATATTTGATTGTGCCCATCTAAATAATAGTTATATTTCTCAGTTTGGCAATCTCATTGAACTTTTGATCCAATACTTTTTCAAACTCAGATGCAGCCACCTTAAGATCAGCAATTTCCTGAGCCTAAGTTTTGACTAGGTTCTTGCTTTTCTTAAGAGCCTGCAATAAGTCCCCATACTTATCTATCAACTGATGAACATCTCCTTCAGATTCAGATCCATCCTCATTACTTAATGCAGATGAATCTGACTCTGAACTGGTACTGTAATATGAAATTCTAGAATTACATTGTACCTTACTAGGACAAGGCTGATCCTGGCACTTATTGTCTTCTGAATCAGCCATCAGTCCCATACACTGATGGTCTTCTTGATCATAGATGGAGTCCAGCAATTGCATAAACTCCTCTTCTTCATTAGCTGCATACAGTCCAATATAAGCTTCAGCTTCAGATTCTGACTCTGAAGAAGATTGATCTGTAAGACTCTTCTCCTTCTTAGCAACAAAGGATTTCTCCTTCTTGCCCTTTTGTTGAGTCTTCTTTTTGTCTGTTGACTCCTTCCACTTATCTAGACATTCAGCCACCACATGTCCTGGCCTATTGCAGCAATAGCAAACAATCTTTGATGTAGTAGCTTTGTTGGGCTTAGATCTACTCCTCTCCTTTCTTGATGATTTTTTCTTCTGATAATAATCATCAACTGGCTGTGATGTGGAGGGCCTTGACTTCCACTACTTCTTCTTCAAGAACCTCTGAAACTGCCTTGTAAAAGCAGCAAAATATGCATCTGAATCACTGCTTTCTGAAATCTGATTGTCTGAATTTTTTGAATTATCTTCAGCAGCTTCCTTAGGAGGTGATGGAGATATCCTCCTATTCTTTCTAGTGGATTCTACCTTAAAGGCCACTGACTTCTCTCTATGCTCTCCTTTTGAATTCTTTTCTTCCTCCTTCCTAGCCATTAGTTGCATTTCATATGGTAGCAACTTTCCAAACAAGGTTGGAGGAGAAATGTCTGCCAGTTTGGCCACTTCTCTTATGGCACAAATCTTGGTGTCCCAATCCATTGTCAACGATCTCGGGAATTTGTCATTCAGTTCATATGTACTGAAGACCCTTCCATAGGAC
The DNA here is from genome assembly GCA_039513925.1 of Platanthera zijinensis. Classification (NCBI taxonomy): domain Eukaryota; kingdom Viridiplantae; phylum Streptophyta; class Magnoliopsida; order Asparagales; family Orchidaceae; genus Platanthera; species Platanthera zijinensis. Next base: position 29,889,485 of record CM077089.1, read on the forward strand.
ATTAGTTCATTCACTATCCTGTAGAATTTCTTGTAGCATTCAGTTATGCTATCAGACTTCCCTTGTCTGAAACTTCCATATTCTTGGTTGAGCATAGACTTTCTATCTTATCTAACTTCTTCAGAACCCTCCATGTAGACAATCAAAGTGTCCCACATTTCCTTGAAGGTTTTACAGTGAATCAAATTTTGGAAAGTAGAATCATCTATGGAACTCACTATAATATTCTGAGCTCTCTTATCCATAGTTGCTAATATAATCTCATCCTTAGTCATTTCTGAGAAATCTTTAGGAGTTTTTTGATTTGCATCTATAGCAGACACATTTATTGGGATATATGGACCTTATTTTACAGTGATATATATCCTTGGATCAGAAGCCTCCATTAACAACCTAACTCTTTCTTTCCAGATTCCAAAAATCTCTTTCCTGCAGATGGGTAATTTCATTGACCCAAGTTCCTTGTGATTCTCTCCAGAACCCATTTTCTTGATTCTTGATTCTGCCTTTAGGGATCTAACTCAGACTGTTAAGTCCATCTTTGAGTAACCTCCCTCTGATACCACTTGATAGTTTTACTTTCAAGACTACCTAAACACCTAGAGGGGGGGGTGAATAGGTTCTAATGCTTGTTTTAAACTTAAGGCAGAATATAACTATAGACTACAAATAAATCCAGATAACACTACAGCACACACAGCACAGCAATCACAGATATGCACACATTACAGATTGCATACAGATTTATAGTGGTTTCCCAAGGTCTGGGTACATCCACTTTCCCCCTTCACCTATCTAGCAGTGTGCTAGATTCGGCCTAACTTCCACCTTTATCTCAGATCCTCAGATCCTACAGCTCAGAACCTTGAAATGTCCCTACAACTCAGAACCCTAAAAGGTTCCTACACCTCAGGCTAATAAGCCCTACCTCAGCCTTACCACAAGGCCTACAACTCAGAGAAATACCTTCTCCTACACTCAGGCATAAATAGCCCTACCACTCAGAGAAAACCTCTCCTACACTCAGCCTTTATAAACTAGGCTTACAACTCAGATCTATAAATAGATCCTACAGAAATTGAAAAGAGTTTATAATATCTTGCCCTTGTTGAGAGAGAAGGAACAAGACAGCACTTGATCAGCTGATGGATGAAATCAACTGGATCTTAGCTTTCTTCAAAGCTTCTTGAATCTGAACTTAGCTGAGTTGATTTCCTGACAGCTTCTTGAGAAACCTGTGACAGCTTCCTTCTTGTTCTTCAAATGGCTGGATCCCTCTCTATCCAACACCTTTGATAATACTTCAGAATTCTTTAAAGAATTCTACTTAGATAGATCCTGAGAGATTGTACCCTTCAGAATGTCTTCTTAGATCTTCTCATGAAGATATTTTTCCTTGCCTTGCACTTTCTTGAAATGATCACTCAATCAGTTTCTATGTATTGCTTCCTTTTTTTCGTTTTTCTTCTGAATCTGTCTATTTATAGACTTCATCCTTAGTAACCGGCTGATCCGGTTTCTAACAACCTTCTGACAAGTCTGACAGCTTCTGTCAACCTGTTGTAACTCACAGCTGTCAAGTCTTCAAACAGATCTTGTTCCTTTGTCTTTGTTAGCAAAGCGTCGAGACTGTCTGTTAGAAAGTGTCGAGACCATCTGTTAATATGTGTCGACATAAGTCACTTAGGTGTCGACACAGCCTTTGATGATGTCAACATGTTTGCCTTTATGTCGACTCAGCTTCTTGATACTGGATCTTGAGAATGTGTCGACACTGAGTATTTATGTCGACACAAACACTTCACCATACTCCAGCAATTAACTTGGTCTAGACTTTGCTGTGTGTCGACACAGTTGATGTAAATTCAGAACAAAGTATGTGTCGACACTGCCTTAAGGTGTCGACACAGCTGTTGTCGACTCTGCCTCTGTGTGTCGACTCAGTCTTCTGGTGTTGACACAATATTGCCGACTCTGCCTCTGTGTGTCGACACAGCCTCCCAGTGTCGACACAGTTGATGTCGACTATACTTCTGTGTGTCGACACTGCTTCCCAGTGTCGACACAATTGTTGTCGACTATACTTCTGTGTGTCGACACTGCTTCCCGGTGTCGACACAATTGTTGTCGACTCTTTTTCTCTGTGTCGACACAACCTTCTTCAAGTGTCGACACAATTACTCTGAAGTGTCGACACAGCTTCTTCTGGTGTCGACTCATGGACTTAGAATAATTTTCCTGCATTTTAGTACTTTCATAACCTGCACATGTCAACTCAAAATAACATCAAATACACCTTGATGCATATCATTGAGCTAAGTTAGGCTTCTACAAATCAGGTACACATTTTCCAATGTACCCAACAATAATCATCCACACTATTCTCCCCTTGAATCAACCGTTGGAACTCCAACTCCAAAGCAATTCTCTGCTGCAACGGCAGATGCTTTGCTAAAAACAACCGAGCAAACTCTTCCATAGAGACTCTCATCAACTGTCTGCCTACCAAGTGATGCAGTTCTACCTCATCCCACCACAGCCGAGCCTCTCCCTCAAGTAGGAAAGTGGCTAGAGTGACCTTCTGTTCCTCTTCAACCCGAATAGTGGTCAAGATACGCTTGATCCTTGCAAGACAATCCTTTACCTGGGTTGGGGAACCCGCCCCGGTAAACGTCGGAGGATGAAAGCTCATGAACCGCTTCAACTGTTGATCTGCTGCCCGCAGATCAACCACCATATTCACCGGTTCTTGCCGTACTGCCACAGGCACTGGTATAGCCTCAGGTCGAGCTTGCCCCGCCTGCTGAGCGTTCATCACCGCAAGTACCGTCTCTATAATCAATCATACAGTTTCAGTAGATGGAGGAGGTGTGGGCACCTCTGCCAGTGTCGCACTCTCAACAGAACGTTGAGGTTCCGACTGACCCGCAACACTTTGAGTCACCTATATGTGTAGAACAACACAATTCAGCGACCAATCAAACAGTAAACAGGCAAAACAAAACACACAAGTGTACCAGACCAGTGTATTTCCAATCCTACGTGGGCATGTTTGAGTTCAATTTATTTTATAATGACAACAATTACACAGGCTCGCCACCCCACAAAATAATTCGACCATGAATTAAAAGAAGGGGACCGAAGAATCTGATACCAAATTGTAACACCCCTACCCGTTACATGCAACATAATAGAGGGTCCGGCCGGGGCCCCACACCATGTCTTACAAACAGGAGGAGACATTACGAAATAATATCAAAGAACGTGTCCTATATTAGAGCATTCTAGCGGAAGTATTAAGGTTGCAAGATTGAACTCAAACATTAAAGAAGATATCCACAACTAAACTTAAGCATTTCATATATATATATATCAAACAGTTTGGCATTATGGCCTAATACAGGTTTCTCTTGATATAACAAAATAGTTTCCATACATTGGCGCGCAGGCCGGCCATACATGAGTAATTTACACTAAGCAAAATAGCCTTCGAGGGCTAGCACAACCGCAAAAGTAGCTTTAGGGCCTTCCACCCTCGTTCCGGCTTGGTCCTTCATTACCTGCACGAAATAAGCCCACCAACGGAGGCAAACAGTGCAACGGTCAGCATATGGCTGACCACTTATAATGACCCTGCCCCTGGCACGGGGCAGCAGAATTCCTTTCCTGCACAGCATTATATGCATATATATTATAGCTCTATGCTACAATTCACAACACACATGTACATCTGTACAAGTCATAACACATCACAAACGTAGGCTCGACAGCCCGATGTTCCGTGCTCTCAGGGCACGTTATCGGTGTACTGGAAAACCAGGGTCCCACCACCGTTTAGAGGTCCCAGACATGATGGAAAATCATGAGCATTTCTAATCTTTATGGCTCATCGGCCAAAGATTCTCGCTCTATGATCCTAACAGGGCCTTAAGCACCCAAGGTTAGACAACCAGAACGTGGGTACAGATAGGCCTTTCCCATTGCTCATATTCGTCAGACTCAAGACTGGACTGATGCGGGTACAGCTTCACCTTTCCCGTTCACCATACAGGCCTTTCAAAGTTGCAGCCCCAACGGCTCAACAAAATACATAGCAGCATTCATAGCCACCTGGGTTGAAAGCACCAAGCGTCAACCCACTGATTTTCCTGGATATACTCCAGTACTTCCTATTGCACCAAGTTACAGGTGTTCACCAAGAACAACACAATCAATTCATCAATTCAGAGATTTCTCTGATATGCACACAAACGTCACCAATCCAGACCAACCCGTCTAGATGGGCTTTACACAGCATGCCTACCCGTACTTCTCGCTTTCGGGACTAAGCCAACAAATCAAGGGATGAAACCTACCATCCCAAGAGAATGAAACTCTACTTTTGTAGAGGATTACATGCATATGCAGGAAGGAAAGACTTCACAAGTCCAAGAAGGAAGTCGTTACCCTTGGAGGATATTTTGGAGCCATGGAGAAGCACTGTCCGGATGACAACTACCGCTTAGAGCTTCGCCTTCTTGAATCCAGCTTCTGATCGCAAACCCGACCTCAAACACCAGACGGATCTCCTCCTTCTTCCTCTTTCTTCCTCTCCTCTCTCACTTCTCTTTGGAAAGAGAAAGCCTTTGCCAAAATGAGGCTTATCCCCTCATTTCCCAAATAAATATCAGTTGGGAATTGCCAAGGCCGTTGGATCTCCATCAAGAAAATGAACGGCTCAGAACCCTGTTGAAAATTATAAAAAATGACCAGACATGGCTTGTGATACGCCCGTGTCACATGTCGTGTTCTGCATTTTCGAACTCGAACCGACTTATCCGAGTTGGACACGGCCCTGTGACACGCCCGTATCACAGGTCGTATGCCTAACACGGCTTTGGACATACCCGTGTCCAACCCGTGTTCACCATGCCTTAGATTGCCCGAAGAGGACACGGCCTAGCACACGCCCGTGTCACTAGCCGTGTTCACCATGTCTTATTTTGCCTGAAGAGGACACGGCCTAGCACACATCCGTATCACTAGCCGTATGAAGGACACGCCCTTGTGACACACCCGTGTCATAAGCTGTGTACCACCCCGCCACAACCCAGCTACTAGCCCGAGCAGGACAGTGCCTGGGAACACGCCCATGTTCCTGGCCGTGTCAGGGTAGACACGCCCTGGGACACGCCCGTTTCCCAGCCGTATCACTTTTCCAGAACTTCACCTGGGCTTTTGGGGTGTTACATAAGACTCGTTCGTTACAGAAGGGAAAGTCCATCTTAGGACCACCACCCACGTTTAGGGAAACCATTCCTAATAGGTCTTATGTCTTGGACTCCAAAAATGTTACTATTAGGGTGTTGCCTCTGTTAGCCTCGATGACTGAGCCTCCTAAGATTGTGATTGAAACCAATGAGGATTCTGACGTAGCTATGATATCTCTTGATTATGAGGATGACCTCGTAGGTGGTAGTATTTCAACATGTACGTTAGTGCCCGACAATTCTGATGAGTCTGAATTTGAGGGAATACCAAGTGATTTAGAAGATGATGTATGGGATGATTATATTCTAATCTGTGAGAGTATTTTGTTGTCTATTATGTGCCCTACTAGTGTTGTGTCCATTCACCCTAGTATTGAGTGCCCTCTCCAGGATACGATCCCCATCGTATTAAAGCCTATGATTACACCAAATGAGATTGTATCTGAGTTATCTGAGGATTCTAAAAGTGAGGATGTCACTATTTTTATTATGGATGTGCTACCATCTGAGGGAAGGGTATTTTTGGACAATTCTTTGGTTGTACACCCACATGAGAGTTCTTTGATGTTGTCACCATTGGGTGAAATCAATACTAAGTCAGATTTTATCCCGGGTTTGAATTTATCGACCCTTCGCCCTACTTACTTGCCGCATTATTTGACTTTTTAAGATGTGGAACAGGTAGACCTAGTCCAAGTTTTGTGTCACGCCCACTTTATTAGTTCCTATAATGGTGTTGTATCAGCGTATAGATATCACTATGTTGAGCGTACTAGTATTTGGACTTTTCACCGCACCTCATAGACATGACTACGCATCACTTTTGATAGCCCATTTTTCTACGTGTCCGACTACGGTTCTGTCCTCTACTACGACTGATTCTGATTCTTTGGCAATTGTGTCTCTGGTTGTGGTGTCCCCTATACATACTTATATACCACACCTGGTAGCACACATTTACCCACCGCCTTTTGATGACCCTCATTTCCCCATGTTAGTGACTTTAGTTGGGTCCCTTGAGTTGTATAGCTCGCACATCTTTTCACATTCGGGACCATCCAACTCTATTTTTCAGGATGAGCGGTTCTCCTTGGCATATTTGTTGAAACCGAAATTTGGCTTCTATGGAGTTCGACCCTTGGGGAAGGGGTTATCGCATACCTACTTCTCCCCTGCAAGCTTGAAGACTAGAAAAAAGAACAAGAACTGGACCCAAGGGCTTGACGTGGAGGACCCACCACACACCTGGAAGATCTTTGAGCGCTACCCCTCCTTAACCAAAAAGCCGGACTAAGGTATCTCAGGAAATGCTAAGTAAATCTGGAAGGCAGGTCAGCGTGCCCTCTGAGATACCCCTTGGGTCCTATTTATAGATTTCTGAGAATGACTTGCCAACAACCCATTTAATGTTGCTCTAAAATTACTGAAGGCCCCTTGGGCTAGCCTGCTAACAGCCAAACTCCGTTGTTTTCACCAGCTAAGTGCAGCCCACCCGAGTCTGCCAACATCGAGACTCCGCTATTCTAACTGGCTAAGGGCAGGCCTGCAGGGGAAAAATGGTAAAATATATCACAGTTGAAGAGGGGCGAGTGACCTCGGCACCAAGAGCCGGGGCGCCGAGTGGACTCGGCACCAGGCCCCCAACTTACTAGGTACTTGGGTGAGGCTTGGCCGATCTGGCCCCTATCGACCCACTCGCTGAAGATGGGTATACATTGAGCTCGGCGAGTGGCCGGGAAGTGTGATAATACGTTTTATAGCCTAAACTATTATCGTATTTTCTAGTTTATATTGTACAAATCATGTATTATTATTAGTTTATTTTTATCATTTTTTTGTAAATATTATTGCCACTAACTTTTTCCTCTCTTTCTGCAGATTTTCTGAAAATTGGTCAAAAATGACCTGACACGCCCCCCTGTCACGCCCTCCCTGGGCGTGACCTAGGGCTTGTCTACTGATCTAGAGGAATCCTCCTGATAGAGACAGAAAACTAGGAAAAACGGCTGTCACGCCCCCTAACATGCCCTCCCCGGGCATGTCCCCGGGTGTGACCCCGGGTGTGTCTCCCTCTATCGCAAAGCCTGCCGCCGCATTAAATGCCGTTTCGCCATAACACGCCAATAATACTGTCACGCCCCCTATCACGAGCGTGACACAGGGTGTGACCCTTCCTTTTTCGGTGACTGACGGATTTCCAACCAATGATTTCAACACGACATGGTTGTCACGCCAACCCTACATGGGCGTGACCTAGGGTGTGTCAACTGACGTACAGAGGAAATCATCCTTCCTGCCATAGTCCAGAGCACGAGGTCAACACCGCGCCAGTCACGCCCCCTGACACTCCCTCCCCGGGCGTGTCGTAGGGCGTGACCAACCCGTGAAAAATTCCTATAAATTCATACCCCCCTTCCATTTCAAAGAGCTTGGGTTGAGAGGGGAGGTGCTGCCCCTTTGTTTCTTGGTTCCTTTTCAAGTTTTTTTATGTCTCTCTCTCTCTCTCTCTCTCTCTCTCTCTCTCTCTCTCTCTCTTTGTAATTTTTTCCTTAACCTAGATTATTGTTTTCTTTGTAATTTTTCTTAGCTTGTTTTAGTCCTTTAATGTTAGTGATAGCTTAGTTTTATTTTCATGCACATGTAATTTTCATTTCTAAGTGTAGCTCTTCTTCATTAATATAAAAGTGTTCTTTTCTTACTTGTGTCCCTTTTATGCTTTACTACTCATCCCCCCTCCTCCATTCTATTATGATTAACTAATCCTCCTTGTACTCGATCTTGATGATCTGAGGTTCGAGCGATTAAGTTATGATGCTTTGAATTTACCTTTTCTTTTTAGGGTTTAGGCCTTGGATTACTCTTGATTTTTCATGGGTTGGAGGTATATTATCGATATATACTCTCCACCTTTTCTTTCATTCTAGGCTAGCCGAGAGGCCGATAGAATGAAGTTAGCATTCAAGAGTAAAGGGAGTTGTACGCACCCCTCGAGAGAGGCAGACGTCCAAATCTCCCGGATTGGAGTAAAATCCAATAGTGGGGTTCACCGCGTAAAGCGAGCTTTAGGCCTACGATTCAGACGAGAGTCGGTCGGAACTTCCTAAACTCAGTTGGGCATGACTTCGAGAGAAGCGTGTTTAAGCTTTTGGAAACTCCACGGTCAAGGACCTTTACCCTATTAAGTTTAGGTTTATTTTTATTGCATTTTCTTAATTAACTCTTGCCGAGGTGATTCTTGATCGAGTGCTATTCCATTTCACAGTTTCAGCCTTCCGCTATATTCACTTATTCTATGCTCTTTAATTAACTGCGGTAGTTCTCTTTCTAGCTTTAGCTTTCTTTCCTTTATTGCACTTAATTTCTCAAAACCCCTGTTTCCCCGTTGATAAGACAATAGCGTTCGTGTGAGTAAGCATACTCGACAGTTCCCGGATTTCAATATGACACTTGTGTCCCCTACCTACAGTTCGATAAGTATACTTGCCTATATGGATTGCTAGTTCGGTTGCATTTATCTTCTATTAACCCTAGCGCACACCAAGTTTTTGGTGCCATTGCCGGGGACCAACTTCCATTGATATATTGAAAACACGAACCTATTAATTTTATCTTTTCTCTTTCTCATCCTCTTTCTTAAATTTTAAAAAAAATAAAAAAATTTATTACCGCTCTTAATAGTAACCACTTCACAATTTTTCTACACCACCTAATTCTCTCGGAAAGCGCAAAGCGGTTTTACGTGCCTCTATCTTGTCTAGTACCTTGCGAACCCTTCACCGGGTAGTCCTTGGGATGTCCGTGAGTTAATCTATAAAAAAAATGTATTTCAAAAAAAAATTATCTTGCTTTTCTTTCTAGTTTAATATATTTCTTCTCTTCTCTTCCTTTAGTGCATGACCCGCGGGAGTCCGTCGGTAATTTTGGACTTGGACCACAAAATTGAGCGTACTCTTCGGATAAGATCGCGTTTCAAGGTCCTACTATCCAAGTGCCAGTTGAGGATGCTGAGTAATTTTCTACTCTTAGAATGGAACAACCCAACGTGGATGAAGCCTTGCAAAGGACTATGTCCTATTATACAAGACCAAATCTCGAGGGAACAGAGTCAAATATAGTTCGCCCTATTATAGCAAATAATAACTTCGAACTAAAACCTAGCATAATTCAAATGGTGCAGCAATATGTGCAATTTGACGGACTTCAAGATGAAGATCCGAACATACATATAGCAAGCTTCCTTGAAATTTGCGACACCTTCAAGATAAATGGTGTCACAAATGATGCAATCAGGCTAAGACTCTTCCCTTTCTCTTTAAGAACTAAAGCTAAGCAGTGGCTGAACACCCTCCCTAAGAATAGCATAACCACCTGGAATTAATTAACTGAAAAAATTTTTGCGAAGTATTTTCCGCCAACTAAAACATCAAAACTTAGGAACGACATCTCTGCCTTTGGACAAATAGACTCTGAAACCCTATATGAAACTTGGGAGAGATTTAAAGAATTATTAAGACGATGCCCATATCACACGTTGCACGTATGGTTTAAGGTACAGGCATTCTATAATGGGCTAAATCAAAGCACAAAGCAAATGATAGACGCGGCTTCTGGCGGTACTTTAAATCATAAGACCCCGGAAGCATCTCTTGAGCTTTTTGAGGACATGGCCATGAACACTTATCAGTGGAATGTGCCTAGGTCCCGCCCAAACAAGCCTACAAGTATCTATGAAGTGGACAATGTCTCCCAGCTCGCGCTACAAGTTGAAATATTAAGCAAAAAGAAAATGAAGATGACTGCTGCCTCCGCCCCTCAGGTATGGGAATCTGTAACTCCTTCCTCAAAACAATTAGATTATGTTAACAACATGCCTAGGAACTCTTTTAATAATTTTTCTGCTTCGAATTTTCATCCACCTGGTTTTAATTTTCCGAATTGTTATAATCCTGCCTTAAGAAATCATCCGAACTTTTCGTGGAGTAATCCATCGAATGCTATGCGCCCGCCACCACAAAATGATTTTTCTGCACCACCACCACCATCTCTTCAAAGTTATCCAAAACCTCCAATGTTGGAGGAAATGTTTGCAAAGTATATGAATGTGAATGACGCTACGATAAGGACCTTAACCAGATCCGTAAAGAGTCTTGAAAATCAAGTAGGACAGCTCGCTAAAATTGTCTCCGAGCGACCCGCAGGGTCTCTTCCTTCCAATACCGAGCCCAACCCGAGAGAGCAAGCGAAAGCTATATTTCTTCGGAGTGGGAAGAAAGTTCCCGGTGTGGTAAGTGAAGAGCCCGAGGAAAGCTCCGCTCCTGCTTTTAAAAATCAAAGATCCACACCCGTTTTTAAAAATCAAAACTCCGCTCCCGTTTTAAGAATTCCACCCTCTGCCGAAGAAGTTATCACCCCTCTCTCCACATTAGAAAAAGATCTCACTCCACCACCCATCTTTAAAAATGATCCAACCCCGCCTTACCCTTCCGAACTTAATAAACAACGTCAGGACGATCAGTATTCTCGTTTCCTAGAAATCTTCAAGCAAATCCACATAAATCTGCCTTTCCATGAAGCAATTTCGCAGATGCCGAAGTACGCCAAGTATCTTAAGGACCTCCTGACCAACAAGAAAAAGTTAGAGAACCTTTCGAATGTCACGTTAAATGCTGAGTGCTCCGCCATTTTGACAAACGGTTTGCCGAAGAAAATCAGTGACCCGGGTAGTTTTTCTATCCCGTGTGTCTTCGGTGATCTTTTTGTCAAACACGCGTTAGCCAACTTAGGAGCGAGTATGAACCTAATGCCCCTCTCGTTGTTTAAAAAGCTAGGAATCGGTAGCCTCAACACCACATGCATGAGTATCCAGCTCACCGACCGATCGGTCAAGTACCCGTTGGGAATAGTGGAGGACGCTCTAGTAAAAGTCGACAAGTTCATCTTCTCGGTGGACTTTGTCATTTTGGACATCGAAGAAGACCTCGAGGTTCCCCTGATCCTTGGCCGACCCTTCCTTGCCATATCCAAAGCCATCATTCACGTAAGCAATGGTAAGCTCTTCCTTCGAGTAGGCGACGACGAAGTCACTTTCTCTATCACCCCTTCAATGAAGAACACCCTAGCAAATGATGACTCCTGTTTTTTCGTAGATGTCGTAAGTGATGAATCCTCCTACTGCCTCTCCAACTTTGAAAAAGAATTTTCTGATTTTTGTTCTTCTTCTTCTTTTCCAACTGAATCGCTGCAAGAAAGTGTAGAATCCTCTTCTCGTCTAGCTGATTTTGAAAAAGAATTTTCTGATTTTTGTTCTTCCTCTTTTCTTCCAACTGAATCACTACAAGAAGCCTCATTAGCCGCTAGCCCCGCCCCTTGTAATTTTCCTTATAAAAAAGTTTACGAAGATATTGTTTTCGAAAAAGAAAGAGTTTCTAAATTCTTTTATGAAGAACCCCCTACCCTAGAACTTAAAGAACTTCCTAAACATCTCAAGTATGCCTTCTTAGAAAAGAACTCCAAGCTGCCAGTTATAGTTTTGGCCAACCTCACGGATGTCCAAAATGAAAAACTTCTTTTAGTTTTACGTAAACATCGCCGAGCTATTGCTTGGAAGATATCTGATATCAAGGGCATAAGCTCATCCTTCTGCACCCATAAAATTTTAATGGAAGATAATTCGCATAACTCTATTCAACCTCAGCGTCGTATAAACCCGAATATGAAAGAAGTAGTTAAGGGCGAGGTTATGAAATTATTAGATGCAGGAATTATCTATCCTATATCAGACAGTAAGTGGGTGAGCCCTGTTCAGGTAGTACCAAAGAAGGGAGGGATAACGGTAGTTAGTAATGAAAATAACGAATTAATCCCGACATGGACGGTGATGTGTTGGCGTATGTGTATAGATTATAGGAAGCTGAATGACGCCACTCGCAAGGACCACTTCCCTTTACCGTTTATCGACCAGATTTTAGAAAGATTATCCTGCCATAACTTTTATTGTTTTCTCGATGGCCTCTCAGGGTATTTTCAAATCCTCATTTCTCCCGAGGACCAAGAGAAAACTACGTTTACTTGTCCCTTCGGCACCTTCGCCTACCGAAGAATGCTGTTTGGATTATGCATTGCGCTAGCTACATTCTAGCGATGTATGCTCGCTATCTTTGACAAGTACGTAGAAAGCATTATGGAGGTCCTTATGGATGATTTCTCCGTGTTCGGCGATTCCTTTGATAGATGTTTAGAAAACCTCGAAAAAGTCTTAGAGCGACGCAAAGAAACTAACCTTGCTCTAAATTGGGAAAAATGCCATTTTATGGTAAGGGAAGGTTTAGTTTTTGGTCATAAAATTTCTGAGAGAGGTATTGAGGTAGATATTGCAAAGATAGAAGTTATCGAAAAGCTGCCGACGCCTACGAATATAAAAGCTATAAGAAGTTTCTTAGGTCACGCAGCTTTCTACCGCCGCTTGATAAAATATTTCTCCAAGATCACTAAGTCCCTTACCCATCTTCTAGAAAAAGATGCCCCATTCATTTTTGATGACTCTTGCCTTTCTGCCTTCAAATTAATAAAAGAAAAGTTAATTAATGCACCGATTATGATAGCTCCGGTGTGGATCTTTCTTTTGAGATAATGTGCGATGCGAGTAGTTTCGCGGTGGGAGCCGTATTGGGCCAACGCATATCTAAAAACTTCCACCCTATCTATTACGCTAGTAAGACGCTCACATCTGCACAGGAAAATTACACCACAACCGAGAAGGAGCTCTTAGCTGTAGTTTTCGCATTTGATAAATTCCATCCTTACATTACGCTTTCAAAAATCATTATTTTTACGGACCCCTCGGCCCTCAAGTACCTTCTTGCCAAAACGGATGCCAAGCCTCGCTTGATTCGCTGGGTCTTACTCCTCCAGGAGTTTGACTTAGAGATCCATGATAAGCGAGGAGCCGAGAACTTGGTCGCCGACCATCTATCCAGATTAGACAATCCCTTTATAGAAAAATTAAATGAAAAATCTTTTAATGATTATTTTCCTGATGAGAAGCTGCTTTTAGTTAGCATGCATACTTCTCCTTGGTTCGCGCACATCACTAACTATTTAGTGGCCTGGGTGCTCCCAAAAGAGTTCTCCTCTCAGCAAAAGAAGAAATTCTTTTCTTAGCTAAAGAACTACTTTTGGGAAGACCCGCATCTTTTCAGAATCTGTGCGGATCAAGTGATAAGGAGATGTGTTTCTTATGAAGAAAGAATTGATATTTTAAAACATTTACATGAAGGTCCGACAGGTGGGCAGTATCAAGCTGCTCGCACCGCTCACAAGGTGTTTTGCGCGGGTTTTTACTGGCCTAGCCTGTTTAAAGACGCGCAAGACTTTGTGAGCAGGTGTGATAGTTGCCAACGGTCGGGCAATATTTCCAATAAAAATGAAATGCCGCAAAATTATTTCCTAGAGTGCAAAATTTTCGACCTCTGGGAATCGATTTTGTTGGCCCCCTTCCTTCTAGCTCGGAAACAAGTATATTTTAGTTGCCGTTGATTATGTTTAACGATGGGCTAAGGCCCAAGCTCTTCCTATGAACGACTCCCGAGTTGTAGTCACGTTTTTGAAAAAATTAGTTTCTAGATTCGGTATGCCACACGCCATCGTTAGCGACAAGGGTTCCCATTTCTGTAACGCGTAATCTTCCAAAATTCTTACCAAATACGGCATTACATATAAGCTTTCAACTGCCTACCACCCCTAAACTAACGGACAAGTCGAAGTAGTAAATAGAGAAATAAAAAGAATATTAGAAAAGACTATTTCAACTTCTAGGAAAGACTAGTCAGCCAAGCTTGACGATGCTCTATGGGCCTACCGAACAGCGTACAAAACTGCCCTCGGATGTACGCTGTATCGGCTGGTCTATGGAAAATCGTGTCATCTGCCCGTAGAATTAGAACACCGAGATTTTTGGGCCTTAAAATTTTTAAACTTCGATCCCCACTCTGTCGGTGACTTTAGAAAATTTCAACTAAATGAACTCGATGAGTGGCGCTCTTACGCTTATGAAAATAACAAACTTTATAAAGAGCGGACGAAGCGTTTACACGATAAGAACTTAAGGCACCCTAAAAACTTTAAGCCGGGCAACCAGGTCCTTTTATATAATTTTCGATTACGTTTATTTCCAGGAAAATTAAAATCTCGTTGGTCTGGGCCCTTTTCTGTGTTAGAAGTTTTTCCATATGGAACTGTTTTAATTTCTCACCCTGATAAGGGTAATTTTAAAGTGAATGGTCAGTGTCTTAAACTTTATTTCCCTGATGATGATGTCAGTCCAAACATTATTAAGTACCTGCTGCACGAACTCTAGCTATGAACTTTTATTTTTTGTTAAAAACAATCTTATTTCTGGACAACAATAATTTTGGACAATCTTATTTTTTTGATACGTCGAGCTCAACAACGCTTTAAACAAAGGGCGCTCTTGGGAGGCAACCCAAGTTATCCTTTTTTCTTTCTTTATTTTACAATTTTTGCCCCGGACGGCACCGACAAGCTGAACCTTCTGCGATCGCCTGCTTCGGCGTTGCTGCATCCATCACGAAGTCCAAAAAAGATATTCGGGGGAGCGGCATCACTTAGTTTTTGCAGCGAATAAATCCGGGGAAGTACATGTTTTCAATTCTGTCTTTCAATTCTGTACTTTAATTTTCTCTCCTTCTCCAATCCCCTTCTTTTGCCATTGAGGACAATGTCCATTTTAAGCTTGGGGGAGGACTTCCTCCTTCATTTTTTATTAGTGTAAATATTCTTATTTTCTATGTATATTTCTTTTCAAAAAAACCCCAAAAAAATGAATATCCTAAAAATCCAAAAAAAAGAAGAAAATATTTCCAAAATCCAAAAAAAGAGAATATTTCACAAAATAAAAAAAATATACGCTTTTTTGTTTCTACTTTTTGATAGTTTAGACATTTTGGTATTTCAACAGTACCCCAAGTTTTTGTTTTATTTTACTCAAAATTTTCTATAAATAACTCAGCTAATTATAATATTTCTAATCGTTCTTTTTAATTATGTTTCACAAGTAAAATGTTGGTCATGCTGTGTTTCTAATTCACGGTAGTATGTTAAGGTGAAATATTTTCCTAAAAACTCGCATTTCTATTATGGTTTTTATTCTTTATTTTCTTTACTTTATCAAAAATTCATCATCCACTATTTTTTCTTTTCATTTTTGAATAATTTTTGTAAGGTCAACTTCTGAATAGCGTAGTAGATGTGAACGATCCAAGTCACCTATTATTTTTTTTTCAAGAAAAATTCATCAAGCTTCATTTATTATCTAGGACTCGTTTTTTGAAATTTTTCAAACCATTATTTTAAATAAATTTAAAAGCATGAAAATGATTTAGGCCGTTTTTTGTTTTTGTTTGAGATTTCCTGCCAACCTAAAAACTTTTACCACTAGTTAGCCGCTTTTAAGCCTTTTTTCCGATTTTATTTGATAGCTCCTCCTTTCATTTCATTTTCACCAAAGCCAAAATTTCCAACATATCTAATCACACTAGCTTTTTGAGTTTAATAAAATATTTTCACGATTTTGATAGGTTATTTTGTGATTTTTGTGGGAGAATGGTTTTTGAAAAAGTATGCTCAAAAGATATGGTTGTTTTTGTTTGGCCAATTCAAAATGAAAATAAAAATATTTTTGGCCTTTATTTTGAAAAAAGAAAAAAATGGAGAAAACAAGAAAAAGAAAAAATATATATATTTTTGAAACTCTTTGTTTTGGTTTAGTGTGATTTTAAGCCTTCACATTTATCTTTGAATTTCACTCATAATCATATTCCTAAACCAAACATTTCTGTTCTATTTAAGTCCTTTTGATTCACGCCTTTTAAATTTTATTTAAAAACTAAGAAAAGAAGAAAAGTAAATCAATTTTAGTTTTGGATTTCAAATTAGATTTTTGTTATTAAACTGATATAATTATAATACGTTGTTCGGATCTAGTAACAACTCAATGCATTTTTTTTCATTTTTGTTGCTTTACTTAAATCTATTTAAAGAATTTCGTCAAAATTTTGGATGATTTATTTTCATTGAGTAAAGTTTATAAAGGTTTTACCATACCTAAATAATTATTTTAGATTTACGTTTCATCTTTTCCCTACTTGGAGTTTCGCATAGTACTTGTGTGGGCATAATTAGAACTTTTTGATTAGTCTTCTTTATGATTATCTAGTTTTTATATTTTTGCTTGGGGACAAGCAAAGCTTAAGCTTGGGGTAATTTGATAATACATTTTGTAGCCTAAACTATTATCGTATTTTCTAGTTTATATTGTACAAATCATGTATTATTATTAGTTTATTTTTATCATTTTTTGTAAATATTATTACCACTAACTTTTTCCTCTCTTTCTGCACATTTTCTGAAAATTTGTCAAAAATGACCTGACACGCCCCCCTATTATGCCCTCCTTGGCCGTGACCTAGGGCATGTCCCCTGATCCGGAGGAATCCTGCTGACAAAGACAAAAAATGAGGAAAAATGGTTGTCACACCCCCTGACATGCCCTCCCCGGGCGTGTCCCTGGGTGTGACCCCGGGCGTATCGCCCTCTGCCACAAAGCCTGCCGCCGCATTAAATGCCATTTCTCCACAGCACGCCAATAGTACTGTCACTCCCCCTTTCACGGGTGTGACACAGGGCGTGACCCCTCCTTTTTCAGTGACTGACTGATTTCTGACCAATGATTTCGACGCGACGTGCCTATCACGCCCACCCTACACGGGCGTGACCCAAGGCGTGTCAACCGACGTACAGAGGAAATCATTCTTCCCACCAGAGTCCAGAGCCCGAGGTCAATACCGCGCCAGTCACGCCCCCTGACACGCCCTCCCCGGGCGTGTCGCAGGGCATGACCAACCCGTGAAAAATTCCTATAAATTCAGACCCCCCCTTCCATTTCAGAGAGCTTGGTTTGAGAGGGGAGGTGCTTCCCTTTTGTTTCTTGGTTCCTTTTCAAGTTTTTTTATGCTTTTCTCTCTCTCTCTCTGTAATTTTTTCCTTAACCTAGATTAGTGTTTTCTTTGTAATTTTTCTTAGCTTGTTTTAGTCCTTTAATGTTAGTGATAACTTAGTTTAATTTTCATGCACATGTAATTTTCATTTCTAAGTGTAGCTCTTCTTCATTAATATAAAAGTGCTCTTTTCTTACTTCTGTCCCTTTTATGCTTTACTACTCATCCCCCCTCATCCATTCCATTATGATTAACTAATCCTCCTTATACTTGATCTTGATGATCCGAGGTTCGAGCGATTAAGTTATGATGCTTTGAATTTACCTTTTCTTTTCATGGTTTAGGCCTTGGATTACTCTTGATTTTTCATGGGTTGGAGGTATATTATCGATATATACTCTCCACCTTTGCTTTCATTCTGGGCTAGCCGAGAGGCCGATAAAATGAAGTGAGCATTCAAGAGTAAAGGGAGTTGTACGCACCCCTCGAGAGAAGCAGACGTCAAAATCTCCCGGATTGGAGTAAAATCCAATAGTGGGGTTCACTACATAAAGCGAGCTTTAGGCCTCCGATTCAGACGAGAGTCGGTCGGAACTTCCTAAACTCAGTTGGGCATGACTTCAAGAGAAGCGTGTTTAAGCTTTAGAAACCTACACGGTCAAGGACCTTTACCCTATTAAGTTTAGGTTTATTTTTATCGCATTTTCTTAATTAACTCTTGCCGAGGTGATTCTTGATCGAGTGCTCTTCCATTTCACAGTTTCAGCCTTCCGCTATATTCGCTTATTCTATGCTCTTTAATTAACTGTGGTAGTTCTCATTCTAGCTTTAGCTTTCTTTCCTTTATTGTACTTAATTTCTCAAAACCCATGTTTCCCCGTTGATAAGACAATAGCGTTCGTGTGAGTAAGCATACTCGACAGTTCCCGGATTTCAATACGACACTTGTGTCCCCTAGCTACAGTTCGATAGGTATACTTGCCTATGTGGATTGCTAGTTCGGTTGCGTTTATCTTCAAAGAACCATGGCGCACACCAAGGTGCGGGACTGAGCTGGTTCGCCCAGGGACGGATTAGGGATTGCCCGCATAGGAGGTATGGGCCATGGCTGACCCGCCAAAGGGCTGACCCGCCCGAGAGGGCGCGGGCCCTCCTGAGAGGGCGCGGGGCACGGCTGACCTGCTTATTAGTCCAAGTCCTCTCCTCAAATACGAGGTTGTCCACAATCTTCGCTCTTTTGAGCTTTGCAAAAGCTCAGAAAGAAACATCCAACCCCACGTGTTCGGCGGAAACCTTGCTGAGCTGTAGGGAATCTTTTGTGGGGGACCCACCTTTACGTTATAAATAGGTTGTCTGACCTCGGGGGGAGCACCCCCTTTTTGCTCTTTTCTGTGATTATTTGCTGGAAGATGCCTATATCTGAGGAGATGCATGCTCGTCTAGCAGTTGTGAGGGAGGGTGCCCGGGAAGCGGCTCTCAAAGCCGCCCCGTAGCTAGCGCGCGGGTCGCCCGACTCCCTATTTAGGCTGAAGAAGTGAAAGGTAATCTGGTGACCTATGCCGGGTGATGCCCTCGCCTCCGACTTTGCTGGAGATGCTGAGGTCGTCCCTGAGGTATGTAGTCCCTCTCTTTGACCATCCGCATCGCCCCCTGACATCTCCTTTTTGCAGGAGGTGCCCCATGATGACGAGGAGGGCATGGTAGACCTTGGGAACTCCATCCTGGTGGAGACTGATCGGATTGCGAGCCCCCTGTCCCAGACGCACATCTCTCCCATAGAGCCCCATCATCGAGGCCCCCTGGATTGGGGAACCCTCTATTTCCTTTGGGGAAGAACTTTTCCAGGGTCGGTCGGGCCCTTCTCAGCTAGTTGATAGGACGGGTGATGTGCCAATGACGTGTAACTCTCTCGCTTTACCCCTCTTTCCATTATCGGCTTCCTCTGACCTCGCTTTTGTAGGTTACACCGCAATTCTTTCCGACGTCGAGATGAGCGAGGGGTACTCACCTCCCTGATCTGGACCAGATCTGGGATTACCTGGGGGACCCACTGGATGCCAAGAAGATGAAGACACAAGTGACGAAATTATTTTAGAAGCACACGCTTTTGCTGCAGGAGGTCTTTGATAGGGTGGATAAAGATAAGGCCAATGCGGAGGGACGACTTGCATCCTTGGAAGGGGCAGGGCATCCAGCTAACGAGGAAGGGGCGACATCCCCGGGCGTGCATATCACGCAAGCCGAAGAGCGGCATAGGCATGTCTTGGAGCACGTCGATCTGACCCAGCAAGAACTGATGGCGGTCCGCGAGTATCATTATCCTCTCGTGCCGCCTCGAACTGGCAAGCGGGGGAGGGGCAGGTGGAAATGGATCCAATACTGAGCTGCCTGCCCTCCCCGTCGGCGCTTCCTGCTACCCACTAGGCCCGAGTCGCCTCGCGCATGCGACTATCGAAGCTTCTGGAACTATTAAACTTACCGAATAATTCTTGTAATAATTCAGGACCTCCCCTGCCCGCCTATGGCGGGCACTTGTAATTCTTGTGACTCCGTTGGTGTTCTTGACCCCTGGAGGGGATGCGGGCGAGATAAACTGGCTCGGTCGCCTCTTCTTTCTATCAGACTCGCATCGCGAGGGCGACTCGCTGAACCCTAGGTATACCTTTGCCGAAAGGGGCAAGCCGACTACCCATATGACAATATATTCTTGCGCGCGAGAGCGGGTACGGGCGGCTGTGGCGAGAACTTCTCACAGCTGACTGGCGAATCGATGCGGATCCGGGTTGGGTTCGGAAGCCGAAGCGTCGGGGTTAAATTTGCTATCCGCACTTTTCCCTCCATTGGGAAATTTTCCCGCCTTTTCTGATTCTATAAATAGGCCCTACCAATTCATTCTTTACCTACCGCATTTAAAGCTTCTTCCTGCCTCCCCCGAGAGAATCCATTTCATTTGTTCAGCGCAGCTCTCGCAGGATGGTCGGCAGCAGCGGCGAGGCGGATGAGAGGGGGAAGTGCGCTTGGACTTTCTCTGAGCACGACTTCCCTCTCGTCGTGATTACGGAGACAGAGTTCGTATATGCTTTTGGCAACTTCATTCTTCAAGGCTTCGAGGCGAGATGGACTGCGAAGGATGAGTGAATTAACGAGCTCTCTGCCGAGGAGCTCGCTTTCCCGACAGATCATTTTGAGGCAGGCCTCCAGCTACCCCTATGGTCGGAGGACCGCCAGGTCCTCAAGTACTATGGGGTTGTCCCCGGGCAGATGACCCCCAATTCCGTGGCAGTCATCGTGGGATTCGTGTGCTTCCTGCGGGAGGAGCGAATCAAGTTTAGCCTTCCGGTTTTCCAAAAACTATTCTCCTTTTGCGCGAATAAGGATGGGACTGCCTGCTTCGCAAGCACCCATGTAAAAGTGCGGGAGACTGTCAATAAGAGTCATAACTGACTCAAGAAATTTGTGTTCGTCATGGGGGACTTAGGCAACGTCCCCTTCTCGCCGGTTCAACTTGGCGAGGCGAGCTAATGCCCCCAGTGCTTGGGTGGCCACGAAGCAAAGTTGTTCGGGTTCTTCACTGGGAAGAACTTCGAGGTGGCCTATCTCTGCAGGAATTTGGACAATCTCGTCCCCGTCCTGCCCGGTGAAGGTAAGTGATTCGCCTGCTTCTGCTCTTTTTAGAACCATCCCCTGAATATTTCTAAGTCTCACGCTTTGTGCAGGCGAGCATGAAATCCCCATTAACCCTCCTTACAAGAGTGCGCGGCCTGCTCCCGGCGAGCTTGTCCGTGCCGAGGCAGCGTCCTATGCACGCCGAGAGCTCTCTGCTCCTCCCCCCCGCAAAGCGGACCAACCGCGAACAACCCCAGGCTCCACCTCCACCCAAGAAATCAAGAAGGGCAGACGATCCCCTCACCCCCCCCCCCCCTCGCATGCTCGCGAGAAGGGCAAGGCCACCACGAGTCAACCTGCAGCCAATCTTGCCTCCATGAGTCAGCCAGTCACCGTAGCTGCTATCGAGGAGGACGGCACGTCGCAACCGCAGAAGGGGAAACAACCTATTGGGGGACCTGTGCCCAGAGGCACCGCAACTTTGGCTACGACAAGGGGCCCTCAGAACAGCACGGCGTCTCGCTCCTCCAGTGGGATAAGGAGAACAACCGGGTTCTCATATCCTCGCTGCTGCAGAGCTGTCTAGAGCAAAAATTAAGTAGCTCGGAGGCTTACAACAACTTCTTTGGCCTCTACGGGCGGGAGGACACCACCATCTACAATGAAGAGGCGACATGGGTGCTCATACATGAAAGCGCGTGGGCCCAGCTCCGCAACCTTGAGCTGGCCCATATGGTCCGCCGGCAGTGTCTTTGGTTGGACAGGGACGCCCCGTCCCTCAACAAGCTGATCGCCGAGAAAGAGGCGGCCTGCAAGCTCGATCAGGAGGAGGTGGCCGAACTACGGAAGCAGGCCGAAGCGTCCGATGCCGCCCTTGCACAGTATCTGGGGGGAATGGTACGTTCCTTAGCTCACGTCCGCCTCCTCTCACTTATGTGTGGTTTAACATAATGACTTTTCTTCTCCACAGGATGCGATGACGGCCAGTCATATGGGCACTGAGATCGCCACTCTTTGGCAGGAAAAATAGGCGCTTCAGGCACAAGTGGACGCGTTGGAGGCTGCTGCGACCACCCCACCACCGTCTACCAGCGGCTGCCAGCTCGCACATTACAGAAATTATGAGATCGAGGTAATGATGTAGAAGAATGAGGCTGGCGCGGCGAAGTATACCCTCTAGACGTTGCAGCGGGCCAATCTTATTAGGGGAGACGGTGCTAAGCTTCTGGCGAGTGAGGTGGTACCGGAACTATTCCTTCCGGCACCCAAGCCAGGCAACGGTCCCTACCACCGCATATAAGGGTCTGCCGCTCAGGGTTCGCCTCACCGAGAGCTTTCATTCGTCCTACTTTTATCATGGCTGCGATGCGGTCCAGAGCCCAATTTTATAATAGAACCTTTTTTTATTTCCCCTATGTACATAAGAACTTTTATCTGCAATGCAAATATATTTACTTCTCGCACTCGTCTCTTGATTCTCGCATTTGTTTTTATCTTTTTCATTTTTGAATGTTCTTTTGATTTTGCAACTGCGAGCGAGTGAGATTATTCGTTCGCTTAAAATTCTGAACTCAAGTTTAGGAGTGGGGGGTAAGTTAGCCGCGATGCGAGCGGAAGGCTCGCCTCCTCCACCCTGGCTCGCTTCCCCCATTCGCATCATTGGGCAGGTGAGAAGTCCCCAATGTGCGTTAGGACTTAGTGCGGGCCGGCTTTCCAGGGGTCTGGGCGTGGCCGAGTTCTCGCCGCCTAGACCCCTTATGTGGGACTTGCCGATCTCTAGGCCGAGGCCAGCACCCTTGGCTCGCCAACTTTTTGAGGTCCCCTCATCGACCAGCCGATTCATTAGTGACGAGGTCGGTTAGCTCCTTCCCTTATATGTTGTTCCCACCAAGCCCCCCCCCCCACATTCTCGTCGAATAGTGGGGAGATCAGAGCGAGCCTTTGGTATGGCGCTCATCCCCTGGATATTTGGTGGGGGCCCGCCAGCTTGATCTGTCTGGTGTTTGGTCAAACTCCTCCAAGTGACTTCCAGCCCTTCTAGCTTTATGAGGGCCTGGCAGCGAGATCTACTCGGGGTCTGTGGTAGACTATTCCGAGTGAATTCCAACCTTACCAGCTTGATGGGAGCCTGGCAGCGGGATCTGCTCGGGGTCTGGGGCAGACTCCTCCGAGTGACTTCTAGCCCTGCCAGCTTGGTGGGAGCCTGGCAGGGGGATCTACTCGGGGTCTGGGGCAGACACTTCTGAGTGAATTCCAGACCTGCCAGCCTGATGGGAGCCTGGTAGCAGGATCTACTCGGGGTCTGTGGCAGACTTCTCCTAGTGACTTCCAGCCCTGCCAGCTTAATGGGAGCCTCGTAGCGGTATCTGCTTGGGGTCTGTAGCAGACTCTTTTGAGTGACTTCTAGCCCCGCCAGCTTGGTGTGAGCCTGGCCGCGGAATCGGCTCGGGGTGTGGGGTAGACTCCTCCGAGTGACTTCCAGCCCTACCAGCTTGGTGGGAGCCTGGCAGTGAGATCTTCTCAGGATCTGGGGCAAACTCTTCCGAGTGACTTCTAGCCCTGCCAAATTGGTGGGAGCCTGGCAACGGGATCTACTCGTGGTCTGGGGAAGACTCCTCCGAGTGACTTCCAGCCCTACCAGCTTCGTAGGAGCCTAGCAGCAGGATCTGCTCGGGGTCTGGGGTAGACTCCTCCAAGTAACTTCCACCCCTGCCAGCTTGATGGGAGCCTGGCAGCAGGATCTGCTCGCGGTCTTGGACAGACTCTTCCAAGTGACTTCCAGCCCTGCCAGCTTAGTGGGAGTCTAGCAGCAAGTTCTTCTCGGGGTCCAGGGCATACTTATCCGAGTGACTTCCAGCCCTGCCAGCTTGGTGGGAGCCTGACAGCGGGATCTGCTCGGGGTATGAGGCAGACTCTTCCGAGTGACTTCCAGCCCTGCCAGCTTGGTGGGAGCCTGGCAGCGGGATCTACTCGGGGTCCGGGGCAGACTCCTCCGAGTGATTTCCAGCCCTACCAGCTTGGTGGGAGCCTGGAAGCGGGATCTGCTCAGGGTATGGGCCAGACTCCTCCGAGTCACTTCCAGCCCTACCAGCTTGATGGGATCCTGGCAGCGAGAACTGCTCGGGGTCTGGGGCAGACTCGTCCGAGTGACTTCCAGCCCTGTCAGCTTGATGGGAGCCTTGCAGAGGGATTTGCTCGGGGTTTGGGGCAGACTAACTCTTCCAATAGTGCTAATAAAGTCCCGGGTATCAATAACTCAAGAAGTTTTATTTCACATAAAAATAAAGCTTACATGGTACAACCCCTTGACCTAGGGGTAAAAGCACTTCAGGTCGTCACCACTCCAGGTGAGACCTAGAATCTTGTCCTGCACATTCCGAAGGCGATACCCTCCGGATTTTAAGACCTACTGTACTATGTATGGCCCCTCCCAGTTGGGGTTGAGTTTTCCAATTGCGGCTAACCTCCCGGTAGCATCCACCTTCCTCAGGACTAGATCTCCTTCTACGAATTATTTGACTCTAGCGTGCTTGTCAAAGTACTTGGCCATTCTTCTCTTTACCTCCTCTTGCCTGATGGCAGAGAGGTCTCGTAGCTCTTCGATCATATAGAGGGAGAGTCGTAGCTCTTCTTCATTCTCGGCCCTCCAGTCCTCCCTATTTTCTCCTTCCTCGACCACACGAGGAGTTCGGACCTCGAACTCTATTGGGAGCATCGCCTCGCACCCGTGGGAGAGTTTGAAGGGGGTCTACCAAGTAGCCATATTGGGTGTGGTTCTGAGGGCCCAGAGGACTGAGGGTAGCTGCTCCGCCCAGCTCCCTTTCATATTCTCCACCTTCTTCTTAAGGAGGTTGACGATAATTTTGTTTGCCACCTCCACCTACCCGTTGCTCCGGGGGTGGTGGACAGAGGCAAACCTGAGTTTGATCCCAAGCTGTTCATAGAAACTGATGAATTTGGCATTGGCAAATTGAGGCCCGTTGTCCGTGATGAGAGCCTGAGGCAACCCATGTCGACAGATGATATCCCCCCACATGAAGTTCCTGATGACCTGGGAGGTCACCATGGCCAAGGACTTTACTTCCATCCACTTTGAGAAGTAGTCTACCATGACTAGCAGGAATCTTCTCTGGCCGCTGG
Organism: Platanthera zijinensis; assembly: GCA_039513925.1. Lineage (NCBI taxonomy): Eukaryota > Viridiplantae > Streptophyta > Magnoliopsida > Asparagales > Orchidaceae > Platanthera > Platanthera zijinensis. Next base: position 29,914,494 of record CM077089.1, read on the forward strand.
CCTGGGGGAAGGGCCCGACCAGGTCCATTCCCCAAATGGCAAAGGGCTAGGGTGCCATGATACTCCTGAGGCATTAGGCTGGTTGCAGCTGAAGGGGGCAAACAAATGGCACTTATGACACTCCTTTGTGAATTTCACCGTGTCTCGGCCCAAGGTTGGCCAGAAGTACCTTTGCCTGATGATCCTTCTTTCCAGCGTCCGGCACCCCGAGTGGCTTCCACACTCCCCAGACTGGACCTCCTCCAATATCCTTGGAACCTCCATCTCGCCTACGCATCGTGCCAACATGCCCAAGAGGGTCTTCCTATATAGTTATCCATCCCTCATGAGGTAGTATATTGACTTGTACTTGAGCTTCCTCTTGTCCATCCCTTCAGGATACTCCCCGGTGGATAAAAAGGTCGTGACTGGATCCATCCACGAGGTTTGCTACTCCACCTCCATCATCTCTCCTTCCTCGATGGAAGGGTGGAACAGGTCAGTGATGGTACCTCCCACTCGGGGGCCATGCTTTGCCAGCTGATCCACCGGCTCGTTCTCCTCCCTGGGAACGTGCCGAATAGTAAAAGTCTGGAATGCGCCAATGATCCCCTTCGCCTTTGCCAAGTATAATTACAGGGTCGAATCACGTGCCTCGAACTCACCGTTGATCTGAGAGGCCATCACCATGGAGTCAGTGAGGACCTCTACATCACACACCCCTAGCTCCTTAGCCAAGCGCAGTCCCGCGATCTCTGCCTCATACTCGGCTTGGTTGTTGGTAATGGGAAAATGCACCACCACCGTTTGTTCAATTCTTATCCCCTGGGGGCTTTCCAAGATCACCCCTTGATGCAGGCTTATCCTTTTGGCGTTAAGGTGATGAGCATAACTGAACGCAACGCTCTTCGGTAAACCTCATGTCACGTTCAAACATAAAATTCAGTATCATCTAAACTCGGACATTCATTATATTTAGATTACGGAGGGTTCGTAAATCCCTTCAAGATAATACCAAGGCGATAGGCCAAGGTCCTCTCAAGCAAAAAGAACCCACACGGTTCAGTCGAGCGTTGTTGTACCAAAAGAGAATCTACCGAAAACAAAGATTCGGACAGGGGTGGTGAAAGTGAGGGTACGATCTACCTTTACCCTAGAGGGGGGGTGAATAGAGTATTTTAAAATAATTTTGCAAATTAAAATTAATTGGCAGTGGAAGACTTAATTTATTTATAGGTATACTGTGCTTGCAGTAAATAAAACAAAGTAAAGCAAGATATAAAATCACAGCACACAGTAAAACAAACACAAACAACCAGAAGACACAAGGATCTATAGTGGTTCCCCAATCAACCTGGGTACATCCACTCTTCTACCACCCTAGGTAGGAATCCACTGCAGGAATAGTTGATCAGGTGTCCTGGGCACCAATGAGCTTTTGATAAGGTTCTCAAAAACCAACCCTGATTTTTTTATAAGGTGTCTTGCCACCACTGAGTTTTGACAAGGTCTCAGAAACCAAACACAACTTTTGAAGGGAGTTTTGAATAACCCTTTTACAGCAGAAAAAAAAAAGAAAAGAAGGTGAAGTTGTTCTTCTCTGTCAACAGTCAAAGAGAAGACTAGTGGATTGTTGATGTCAAAGCTCCCCCTGAGATTTGCAGTTGTTCAGGAAGAGAAGCTTTGCACAGGGTGATAGGCCTTCAGAATGATTGAGATCTCCAGCAAAGGATGATTTCAGCAATGGCTGAAATGTGATGTGTCTGGAGTCTTGATTGATGAAGCCTTGAACACTTGAATCAGAGATGAGATCTGAAAGAATACATAAATAATTCTGGTCTGTATGTTGATCTCCTTCTCTGTTATATATCTTGTATTCTGTAAGAACTCTAACACCGTAATCCAGTAGTTCTTGTGTGTGTGTCTCAAAAAAACTATCTGTTGTTTGTCTCTATCATTCTGAAAAGATATAGTGAGATCTATTCTTTTAGATAGTTGTTGGCCAGTCATAAATGACTTCCTTAATTGATAACTATCTCTGGAGGAAAGTCCTAAGAAACATTCTCTTTTTAGTCTCCTTGAAACTTGCTCCAGATTAATTGAAATGGCTACAAAATCCTTTGCATTAACTGTTGGATCTGAATCAATTTGAGTTCCATAACTGACTGATTTTGAAATCCTGAAATCGTCGATCTCTCAAGAAAATCGTCGATCTGAGCTCGACTACCGTCGACCTGAGCTCAGAGACTAGAACTTGACTTGAAGTAGAAATCGTCGATCTGAGCTCGTCTATCGTCGACCTGAGCTCAGAGATCTGGATTTTGGCTTGAGATAGAAACCTCAATCTGAGCTCGGAGATCGTCGAACCGAGTTTGACGACTCGTAGAACTGAGCTCAGAGATAGTCGAACTGAGTTCGACGCCTCATCGATCTGAGCTCGACGATAATTGCCTTATACTTTCTGCACTTGTAGTCTGAACTAGGAGATCTTGGGGGCTGCTTTCAAACCTAAGTTCTAATCCTTAGACCTATTCTAGTTTGACGTTTAAATCTATACAATGAGGTTAAGACACACTCCTATGGACATAGTGATCCTTACCCAAATCAGTAATAGGATGTTCCAACAATCTCCCCCTATTTGGGTTAAGATTACTATTTACATGACAGATAGGAATTTAAAAGCATACAAGCAGAAACAAAAGCAAATTCAAAATTACAGAATAGTGAATAACAGCATTGTAGAAGCAAATGAATAATTACAGTAGTTGTCAGAGAGAGATATATATTGTTCAGCTTACATATTCAGTCCTTTTCCTTACCCTTTTTGAATAGAATTTCCCTGTTGGGATTTTCAGCTTCTTTCTTAGATCTTCTGTCATCAGCTGCACCTAGAGAGGTTTGAGATTTGGCTCTGGGGACAATTGCCTCTGGGTGCAACTGCATGTATCTCTCTGGGTCAAACAATCTTCTAGAAGAATATCTATCAAGCTCTTTCTTTCTCTGTTCAGACAATGTTGAAATGTTTGAAGTGTCTTTTCCTTGTTCTCTTGCTTTCTTTATCTGGTCTAATACAACTAATTCCTTCATCCTTGTTGTCCAAGAGACAGGATTGTTCTCTGGATCTTCATAAGGAACAGGAGGTTCATATCTATTAATAGTATCAGCAGGAGGAGCTCTTGAGGGAACAGGTTCTTTGAGCATATATGGGAATAGACCAGAAGTTGAATCAGTTGGGCCTTGTCCTTCCCTTTGATAAGTATGCTGTCTAGATTGTCCTCTTGAATATACTCTATAACCCCTTTGATTTCCTCTGAATTGACCTCTTTTGGACTGGTAGCCTCATTGTTGATGTCCTCTGGATTGTGATCTTTCTTGAACCTGAGAGGAACTTTGAGATGTAGCATGAGAGGTTTGAGGAGCTGAACCTCTACCAGATCCTGCATCTGGAGAAGGAGGAGGAGGAGGAAGATTATGATGAGATGTGCCTTGGTGATACTTCCTTCTCTTCTTCATACCCTTCAATTGGTTTTTGGAGTATTGCATCCAGGGTTCAGTTATTGGACAGTCATGCAGTATGTAGTAGGGAATATCATTATCATTAGTGACTTTCTGTAGAGGAGCTCTCTTCATTGCTTTGCTTCTTGCTTTCTTCTTCCTTGCACTGGTTGCATAGGAGTCATCAGAATCATTCCTAAACTCATCACTTTCTGAGCTTTGAGGATTGTCATACATCTCATCAATCCTTTTAAAGTATTCCTGTTGTTGTTTAGTTTGTTTAGTTGAAGCAACAACAGCAATAAAGGAGCTGGAGCTGGAGCAAAGGTAGCAGGAGCAGAAACACTGATAGCAGGAGCAGCACTAACTGGTATACTAACAACAGGAGATTCTGAAACAATAATTGGAGAAGCAGGCTCAACAATAATATCAGGCTCTGAAACACTAGCCTCTATCATTATCATATCATCAGTAGTAGCAGTAGTAATTTCCACAGCCTTGATTGAATTGATGTAAGATAATATCAAGTTGGGATCACAGCTAGAGACAAGCATAATGGCCTTAGTAAGATCTTCAGCATCTTGTGTTGGAAGATATCTGTAATACAGTACATCAAAAACTGACAGCGGAGACCTGAGGTCAACTGCATTGAAAGATGGAACTGGAGTTGGGGCTGGAGCAACTGACACTTCTTCTTCTAGTGCAGGCAGCATTACTTCTTCATTTGGCATCTCCCCCTGCCTGGATTCAGTGTAGACTGGATCAAGGCACCCCAAAGATGGGATTGCCTGAGGAGGATGGAAAGAAGAAAGCCTGGCAGATAACTCATTGATGGATTTGAGAAGTGGAGCCAAGGAAATATCTAGCAAGAGTGTTAGCCTGGGAGCTAACATCTCATAAAGCTTATTTGCAAGGGCAGGAATATCTATTTGCTCAAGAGATGCTTGAGTAGAGGTAGAGGAGAAATTTATAGAGATTGATGATGTTGGAGGAGCTACAATTATGTGGAGAAATGATGTGGATGGAAGAGGAATGGATGGTTCTGATATGGGGATGGTGGTGATAGATGTCACTGTAATGGAGATGGATGGGGTGAAAGATTGTTGAGCCAGAATTGCTTGTAGTAGTTATTGGTAAGAAGTAGAAGATGATAGGGGCTCTAGAGGTGATGAATGAGAATCATCCATGAAGGAATCATCTAACAGATTGAATGATGGAAGGTGGATGGAAGAATCAATGTCAAGAGGGGGATAGTAATGTAGAGGATGGAATTGCTCTTGATGAGTGGCTGGAGGTGGTGAAGAAGTAGTTGGAGATGGAATTGAGATGGGAGAGAAAATTATGAGTGGGGAAGAAATTGAAATTGAAATTGTGGATGTAGGGATGGTTGAAGAAACAGGAGGTGGTGATGGTGAAGATGAGGAGGAGGAAGCAGCAGGCAATTCTTCTAGGGGGGCAGTTGCTTGAGGTTAAGTGACTGGAACAGTCCTTGTGCCTGAAGTTGAGGTAGTTTCAGGACCCCTGCTAGGTTTGGCAATCTTCCTATCCCACTTTCCAAAGAGAGCATAGGAGAGTCTCTTGGAAGCATTTATGTGCATACCATTTGACACAAGCAGTTGGGGGCATCTGTTATGCAAAAACAAGCCTAATATCCTCCCAAAGTTAACAAAGTTCTTGTTAATCTTCTTCTTAATTAAATCAAAAAAGAGTTCTCCCCAATTCAGATGTTTCATATCAACTATAACAGTCATCAAGCAAAACTGATACCTAGAGATTGTATCATGAGCAGAATGTTTTGCTAATAGAACTTTTCCCACTATATCAGCCAAGAACCTATACTCCACTGAAAGGTTTTTCTTAAGCAATTTGTTAGGGTTTGCTGCAGTATGTCACATTCTATCCAACATAGTAGAAAACTCTTCTCCAGACAATTCCACTGTATCATGTCCAGTACTTAATTGAAAATCTTCTGATAAAAGTGCAGGAGTAAGGGATACCTGGGTTTCTGATATACTCCCGACCACAGTATTTTGATCCAGATTATGGGCTATGTATACCCATTCTTTTATTTCATCTGCAGCCAACTTCATCCTTGTAGACATGATTATCACCAACTGTTGCTCCTTGAACAGCTCTAGAATATCCTTGAATATCTGATCACTTCCTTCAAACGAATCCATATCTATATCAAAACTGGTATCAAACTTCATTGAGGCTAAGAAAGCAACAGAGACGGCCATGTTTTTCCTGCAAAAACAAACAAGACCAAGTGCAGAGAGGTTTGGAGGGAAAGAAAGCTCTGTAGAAAGTATGAATGCGCAAAAGGAGAACGACGGTCGAAAAATGATTTTTATATTAGGGTTCGACGCTGAAATGGAAAGATCATTGAACTCAGTTTGATGATCTGGGCTTCTAAAGGAAACTAAAAGGTCTTCAACATCGTCGATCTCCGTTCGAAGATATTGGAGAGCGTCGAGCTGCGTTCGACGATCTCTGACCGGAGAGAGATAGTCTAGCACTATCAGGAAAATGTTGAGCTCCATTCGACGATTTCATGAGAACGTCGAGCTCTGTTCAACGATCTTTGTGAAAAATGTCGAGCGCAGTTTAGAGATCAGAAAGAACCTACAGACACTAGAAAAAAAAATCAATTTTTTTTGCCTAGTCTTGGTCAATTTTAAGGTTTTAAAGACTTGGATCTTAATTTAAACTTTCTCCATTTAACATTCCTAACTGATTTAGGAAGAATGTGTGTTTCTTTTCATCCAAGGGTTTGGTGAAAATATATCCCCTTTGCAAATCAGTTGGGATATATTGAAGTTCAATTTTATTCTTTTCAACATTATCTCTTAGAAAGTGATGCCTAATCTCTATATGTTTTGTCCTACTACGGAGGACTGGATTTTGGGCTATAGAAATAACACTGGTGTTATCACAAAATATTTTTGACTTATCTAAGTTGTAACCATAGTCTAGGAGCTGATTTTGAATCCACAATATCTGTGAGCAACAACTACCTGCTGCCATGTATTCAGCTTCAGCAGTTGTTGTGGACACAGATGTTTGTTTCTTACAAAACCATGAGACAAGTCTGTCACCAAGAAACTGACAAGTTTCACTGGTGCTTTTCCTGTCTACTCTACATCCAGCATAATCAGCATCTGAAAATCCAATTAATTCAAATCCTGAATCTTTTGGATACCAGAGACCTAGATTTGGACAACTTTTCACATACCAAAGAATCCTTTTTACTAATGTTAGGTGTGACTCTCTAGGGCTTACTTGGAATCTAGCACAGATGCATGTAGCAAACATTATGTCATGCCTACTAGCTGTAAGGTACAATAAAGAGCCAATCATTAATCTATATATTGTCTGATCAACAGGTTTTCCATGTTCATCAGTATCTAATACAGCATTAGTTGGCATAGGTGTTTTCATACATGATGCTTCAGACATACCAAATTTCTTGACCAACTCTTTTGAATACTTGGTTTGAGAAATGAATATGCCATCAGCATGCTGTTTGACTTGCAATCCTAGAAAGAAGGAAAGCTCACCCATGCTACTCATTTCAAATTTAGAATGTATTAGGTTGGAGAACCTCTTGCACAAATTTGAATCAGTTGATCCAAAAATAATGTCATCTACATAAATTTGTACTAGTAGGATATTGGACTTATGGGTTCTAATGAAAAGAGTTTGGTCTACTCTACCCCTTATAAAATCATTTTTCAAAAGAAAGCATGCTAAGGTCTCATACCATACTCTAGGAGCTTGCTTGAGACCATATAATGCTTTATGCAATTTAAAAATATAATCAGGATGAGTAGGAGAGATAAAACCTGGGGGTTGTTTGACATAGACTTCTTCCTTGATATCTCCATTGAGAATTGCACTCTTCACATCCATTTGATAAACTCTGAATCTCTTGTGTGCTGCATAGGCTAGGAATATTCTTATGGCCTCTAACCTTGCAACTGGTGCAAAGGTCTGGTCATAATCTATTCCTTCTTCTTGAGAGTATCCTTGTGCAACTAGCTTTGCCTTGTTTCTTACAATAATACCTTGATCATCCAATTTGTTCCTGAACACCCATTTTGTTCCAACAATGGAAAGATCCTTTAGTCTTGGCACTAGCTCCCAAACTTTGTTTCTTTCAAATTGATGTAACTCCTCATACATTACAATGATCCAGAGTGTATCTTGTTCTGCATCTTGTATGGATTGAGGCTCAATTTGAGATAAAAAGCAGGTGTGCATCAGGTTTTGGTTGACCTGATTTCTGGTTTGCACACCAGCTGAGATGTCTCCAATCACTTGGGAGATTGGATGATCTCTTGATGTTACTAAATCAACAGGGGGTGTTGATTGTTCACCAACCTGTGTTGTTATTTCCTCTTGTGGAACAACAACTGGCTCTTCAATGTGGTTCTCATCAAGATATTGAGTGTCCTCTTCATCTTCACTGCTTTCACCCTTTTGTAGGATATGTGAAGGTGTTGTATCCTCTTCTATAATGTGTAACCTGTTCAAATTTTCTAAAAGAGAATGTACCTGCAAAGGTTCTATGGTAGAAGTATTCTTCTCCTTATAAGACATGTTAGTTTCATCAAAAGATACATGTACAGATTCTTCAATTTTAAGAGATGACTTGTTAAACACCCTATAAGCTTTACTAATCATGGAGTATCCCAGAAACACTCCTTCATCAGCTTTGGCTTGAAATTTTGCTATTTATTTCTTGTCATTATTGTGTATGTAACAAATGCAGCCAAAAATTTTGAAATAATCTACTTTAGGTTTCTTTCCTTTGAGTAATTCATAGGGAGTCTTGCCCTTCAGCTTATGTATCAAACTTCTATTCAACACATAGTTTGAGGTGTTCACTGCCTCTGCCCAAAAGGGTAGAGGAAGGTGAGCATCTGTCAACAATGTAGTAGCAGATTCAATAAGGGTTCTATTTTTCCTTTCAGCTACCCCATTTTGTTGAGGAGTTCTAGGAGCTGAGAAAGTGTGCATGATCCCTTCACTCTGACAGAACTCTTGCATAAGAAGAGAATAAAACTGTAACACCCCAAAAGGCCCCAATAGACTCAACTTGAAATTTGAGTAGCAGGTCAGGTTACACGGCCTGGGACACGGGCGTGTCCCAGGGCGTGTCGGGTGACACGGCCTGGGACACGGGCGTGTCCCAGGGCGTGTTCTATTTATTTTGCAAAATTGGCCTATTCCGGGCAGAGCCGGACACGGCCTTGAACACGGCCGGGAACACGGGCGTGTCAGGCTGGACACGGGCGTGTCAGCTGCCGTGTTCCGACCCGTGTTCTGGTTGCAGTTCGATGGAGCAGGAGACACGGGCGTGTCTCAGGTTTGACACGGGCGTGTCAGGTCCGACACGGGCGTGTCGTTGACCCGTGTTGTGCAGTCGGTTCAAGCTGTGTGCACCGTTTAAGGGGTACACGGCCTGTGACACGGGCGTGTCACAGGCCGTGTCGGCCAAAAAGTGAAATTCTGGGGAAATCTTGGCCGTTCAGTTTCCTCTCTTTTGATCCAAAGGCTCAGGTGGTTTCTTGGGCTGGATAAGTCGTGAAAGAGGATTGAATCTTCATTCTTCATTATTCTTAAGGAAGAGAAAGAGAGAGAGAAAGAGAGGAAGAAGGAGGAGGAGACCTAGCCACCGGCGGAGCTCCCGTGGTTCGATTCGTGATCCGAAGCCGGCGTTGTGACGGCAAGGCTGCTGCGGTTCTTTCTCACCGGCTAGTTTTCGATGGCACCGAAGAGATCGACAAGGGTAACGATCTCCCTCCTTGGACATGTGAAGTCCTTCTTTTCTGCATTGCATAGGGAAAGCCCTTCCCCGCGAGTGTGCGGTGGGTTGTGGTGTCCCTTGGGGTAGATATGTGAAGTCCCCCTTGTTAGAGGCCGGAATTGGAGTACGGCTCTAGGCATGCTGTGTGAAGCCCATCTGGATGGAATCTGGATTGGTGATGCTTGTTTGCATATCGGAGAAGGCTCCGTGATAATGGCTTGTGATGCCTATGGCTTGTGATGCCTTGTTCCTACCTGTTGCTTGGTACGGCAGGAAGTACTGGACGATGTCCAGGAAATGAAGAGGGTTGGCGGCAACTCTTGTGGCCGTGCGTTGCCACTTTGTGAGTAGTTGAGCCGTTGGGCTGCAACTCGTTGAAAAGGCTGAGTGCCGAACAGGAAAGGTGAAACCGACCCGCGCCTATAAAATGCCATGGATACTTCCGTATTCGAGGTGGCTCGGCGACTTGAGCAACGGGGGGTGGCTGATCCGTACCTGCGTTAGGTCCGTCCGACTTGGAAGCCTGGTATAGGTTTTGTTGGAGCGCCTAATGAGAGTCTTAGGCCCGCGCGCCGGAAAGACTAGAAATGCTCAAATACCGTGTAGACGGTGGTGTTGACCCTGGTATTCCGGTACACCAAAAATGTGCCCTGAGTGCACGGACTGTCGGGCCGGGCGGCCGATGGTTGTGATGGCTTAAATGTGCCTGCACGCACATAGTTGCTATTGATGATGCCATGCTTGCAGGGAAAGAATGCTCATGCCCCGAGAAAGGGGTAGGATTGTTATAATTGGGTCAGCTGAATGCTGACCGTTGCATTGTTTGCCACCGGTTGGGTGGATTGTTCCCGTGCAGGTGCTGGAGAGCCAAGTGGTAAGTGATGGGCGGGAGAGCCCTACTGCTGTTGCTGCTGCTGCTGCGGCTAGCCTGGAAGGCTAAGCGAATGGCTTTGTTTTGTTTTCTCTTTTACTCATGTATGGCCGGCCTGCGCGCCGAGGTTTGTAAAACATGATGTATGTTCAGAGGAACTGTAAGGCCTTAAGGCCAAACTCTTGTGGTTGTGTACATTCCGTGGTATATATATAAATGTGGTTTTATATATTGGACATTCCGGTTAAGAGTTCAAAGTTGTAACTTAAAGCTTCCGCTAGAATGCTCTGAGTTAGGATTCGTGTTTGGTTTGGTATTATCCTGTGACCTCACCGTCTGTTTGTGGCTTATAGTGTGGGGCCCCGGCCGGACCTTCTACTATACGTCATTTAACGGATGGGTTCGTTACATTTTGGTATCAGCTTTTCGTCGGTCTTCCTCTTTCGAATTCGTGGTCGAATTCTTTTGTGGGGTGGCGAGCACGTGTTTGTGCGACCTGCTGTAACGCTAATGAACTCTGGAATGTCCATTAAGGAATGTACAAACTCTTGTTTGAGGAATCTGCGCGTTCCTTTTTGTGTTGTTTTGCTTGCATACGTTCGCTAATGTGTGTCTTGTCCACCTATAGGTGACACGTAGTGGTGCTGGGCAGTCTGAGCCCCAGCGTTCTGATGAGAGTGCGGCACCAGCTGAGGTGCCAACACCTCCTCCATCTGCGGAAACTGTTCGTTTAGTTGCTGAGGCGCTCTTTGCCATGATTCAGCCGACCGGGCAAGCGCAGCCGGCGGTAGCGCCAGTTCGTGTTGATGTAAGACCCGAGCCGGTTGAGGCTGTAGATCCACGAGCAGCTGACCGACAGTTGAAGCAATTCATGAGCTTCAGTCCTCCGACGTTTGCGGGAATGGGATCCCCAACGCAGGCGGAAGATTGGTTGTCGCGTGTCAAGAGGATAATGACAGCGATCAGGGCGGAGGAAACTCTCAAGGTCACCTTGGCCACCTTCATGTTGGAAGGAGAGGCGCGGTTGTGGTGGGATGAGGTAGAGTTACACCATTTGGCGGGCAGGCAATTAACACAAGTGTCGATTGAGGAGTTCTCTCGAATCTTTCTGGCGAAACATGTCCCAGCGGCGCAACGTATTGCTATGGAAAATGAGTTCCAACGGTTAAAGCAAGGGGACGATAGTGTGGATATCTACTTGCACGAGTTTACCAGGTTGGGACGATATGCGGGAACAATCTTCGCTGATGACCAAAGGAAAACGAATCGGTTCTATGAAGGATTGCGGGATGAGTTACGATTCCTGCTTTCGAGTTCTGTGAGCCAAGGGTTTCAGGCGTTGGTTGATACTGCGTGCGCGTTGGAAAAGGACATGAGGCGAGTGCAAGGGAATAAGGGCTTGGTGGTGTCTAAGCCAAAGTTTCAAGCACCTCGCCCAGGCAAGTCGTTTTACCAGAAGAAAGGGGGCAAGAGGTCCAAGCCATCTGGGCAAGTGACTACGACCGTTGTGTCGGGAGCGACATCAAGGCCGGATGCTCGTACGTGCTACAACTGTGGCCGGGTGGGGCATATTGCTCGTGACTGTCGAGTTGTGCAGCCCAAAGGGGAAAAGAAGACGGGTGCGTCGTATGCTGAGAAGGGCAAAGCGGTGGTGGATTCCTCTGCTTCCCAGGCGCAGCCCCGAATCTATCAACTTGGCCAACAGGAAGCGATTAAGCAAAGTGACGTCGTCACAGGTACGAGTTGATTTAGTTTACTTGCTGTGCTTTTGGTTTTGGTTTTGTTTAGCTTGTGCATGATGTGTGTGTGCTGCAGGCTTTGTCCTGATTCGGAATAACTTAGCGAGAGCCCTGTTTGATACGGGTGCTTCGCATTCTTTTCTGTCTGAGGATTTCGTATCTCGCATTGGGGTACCGAGTCATGTGACGGTGGATAGTACAAGGGTGCTATTGCCGAATGGCTGTGTGATGCTTGCGGATAGGGCTTGCGATGTGGATGTGCAAATAGGAAGTCGGGATTTCGGTTTGAGTGCAGCTGTGCTACCGTTATCGGAGTTTGATGTGATCTTTGGTATGGACTGGCTCTCGGAGCAGCGTGCCTTTATTGATTGCAACTCCAAAGAGATTACACTGGGCCAGAATACCGGGCTTGTGACGAAGTTCGCTGGTATGCGAGGAGTTGGCGGAACGTTGTTGTCTGCACTCCAAGTCATCAATGCTGTGCGGAAGGGCGCGGAGTTATTCTTCACGCTAATTCAGGCTGTTGAGCCAAAGGCCAGTGTCGGTGAAGTGCCAGTTGTGTCAGAGTTTGCCGATGTGTTTCCTAAAGATCTTCCTGGGTTACCACCCCAGCGGGAGATTGACTTCTCTATTGAGTTGGTGCCAGGTGCGAAACCTGTGGCCCGCTCTCCATATCGCGTCGCGCCAAAAGAGATGGCTGAGTTGAAAGTCCAACTGCAAGAGTTGTTGGAGCAGGGATATATACGCCCAAGTATGTCACCTTGGAGCGCGCCTGTTCTCTTTGTGAAAAAGAAAGATGGTAGCTTACGGTTGTGTATTGACTACCGCGAGTTGAATAAGCTGACGGAGAAAAACAAGTATCCGATCCCACGGATTGATGACCTTTTTGATCAGCTGGCGGGATCAACGGTCTATTCCAAGTTGGATCTGAAATCGGGATATTATCAGCTAAGGATTCGGGAAGGTGACATTCCCAAGACAGCGTTTGGAACACGCTACGGTCATTATGAGTTCACGGTAATGCCGTTTGGCCTATGTAATGCGCCTTCGGTATTTATGGACCTAATGCATCGAACGTTCCGAGAGTATTTGGATTTGTTTGTTATTGTGTTTATCGATGACATCTTAGTATACTCTCAGTCGGAAGAGGATCACGCAAACCATTTGCGGTTGGTCTTGCATACCCTGCGAAGGAATAAGCTTTTTGCCAAGTTCTCAAAGTGCGAGTTCTGGCTCTCTTCAGTAGCCTTCTTAGGCCATGTGGTAAGCGGAGAGGGTATCGCGGTGGATCCGTTGAAGATAAGTGCCATCCGAGATTGGCCAGTGATGTCTTCAGTGGCCGAGGTCAGGAGCTTCCTTGGACTTGCGGGCTACTATAGACGGTTTGTGGAAAACTTCTCACGGATTGCTTTACCTCTCACCACGCTGACGAGAAAAGATCAAAAGTTCATATGGACGCCGGAGTGCGCTCGAGCTTTTGAAGACTTGAAAAGTCGTTTGACCACGGCGCCAGTGTTGACGTCTCCATGTGGTACCGATGGGTATGAGATCTATAGTGATGCATCTGGGAGCGGCTTAGGCTGCGTTCTTCTGCAGTTTGGGAAAGTGATTGCTTATGGCTCGCGTCAGTTGAAAGTGCATGAGCGGAATTATCCCGTCCATGATTTGGAGTTGGCGGCGGTAATCTTTGCGCTCAAGTTATGGCGGCACTATCTATATGGCGTCAAAGTGGATATCTATACGGATCACAAGAGCCTAAAGTATTTGTTGGATCAGAAGGATTTGAATATGCGTCAACGAAGATGGATGGAGTTCCTCGGGGACTACACCTTCGAGATTCACTATACTCCCGGGAAGGGAAATGTGGTCGCTGATGCTTTGAGTCGGAAGACTCCGGTACGGGCAAGCTGGTTGCAGAGGCATGATCAGCGTTTGATCCAAGAATTGGAAGCAATGGAGATATCGTGTGTTGACAAGGGTGCGTCAATCGATGCGTGCTTGAACTGGACGGAGGTGCAATATGACCTTACGGACAGAATTCGGCGAGCAACGGAGCTTGATGAAAGTCTCCAGCGCTATGCTAAAGATGGGCCGGATGATCAATTCTCTTGGGATAACGGGTTGTTACGGAGAAATGGTCGAGTGTGCGTCCCAAGTGTGGGTAAACTGAGGGAAGAGTTGATGTACGAAGCTCACTTTGCAAAGTACTCAGTTCACCCAGGGAGCACAAAGATGTACAGGGATATGAAAAAGCTGTTCTGGTGGCCCGGACTAAAGAAAGATGTGGCTCGTTATGTGGCTAAATGCAACACCTGTGCGTTGGTGAAAGCAGAATGCCAGAAGCCTGGCGGTTTTCTGAAGTCGTTACCTATTCCGGAGTGGAAGTTCGATGATATTTCGATGGATTTCGTGCACGGGTTGCCGAGATCTCAACGCGGTCATGATTCCATCTGGGTGATTGTGGACCGGTTGACGAAAGTGGCGCACTTCCTTCCCAACAGAAGAGACGATTCAGTGGAAACCTTGGCCAAGCTGTATGTGGAGCAGGTTGTTCGACTGCACGGTGTTCCCCGGAGCATCGTTAGTGACCGTGATGGGCGGTTCACATCGAATGATTGGCGGCTCATTCATCAAATGTTGGGTACAAAATTGGCGTTTAGTACGGCCTTTCATCCCCAAACGGATGGCCAGACTGAACGAACCAACAGGACGATGGAGGACATGCTCCGCATGTGCGCCCTAGACTTTGGTAAGAGATGGGAAGATTATATATTTCTCGTCGAATTTGCCTATAATAATAGCTACCAAGCGAGTATTGGTATGGCACCATTCGAGGCGTTGTATGGTCGGAAATGCCGTACACCGTTAGCTTGGGCAGAAGCAGGCGAATCGAAGCTGAATGGGAAAAAGGAAGTCGAAGAAGCTACTTCGCTCATCCGCTCTATTCGGGAGAGGCTATTGATAGCCCAAGATCGTCAAGCCAAGTACTACAATGCCAAGCACCGGAACGTGGAGTTCGCGGTGGGTGATTGGGTATATTTAAAGATCAAACCCTTCAAAGGTGTGTCCAGGATTCGGCGTTTGAAAAAGCTAAGTCCGAGGTATCTTGGTCCATTTGAGGTGGTGGAGCGTGTTGGGGAAGCTGCTTATCGACTAGCACTGTCAGCGGACTTGGGTGGATTACATGATGTGTTTCACATCTCAGTCCTTCGTAAGGCGGTAAAGGATCCAGCTCAAATCGTGGAGGCTGATCGGGTACCGGTCGAGTATGGGCTAACGACGAGGGTTAGACCCATTCGGATCGAGGATCGAGCCGAGAAACAGTTGCGGAACAAAGTGATCGGGATGGTCAAGGTCCGATGGGACAATTGTGGCCGTGAAGAGCTAACATGGGAGCGGGAGCAGACCATGCGAGCTGAGTTTCCCGAGTTATTTGTATAAACTGTAGACCGTGTACTTTTTGTTATAACATGCTTATAGCATTGCTGGTTTTCTTTCCTTACCGTGCAAATTTCGGGACGAAATTTTGATAAGGGGGGGAGGGTTGTAACACCCCAAAAGGCCCCAATAGACTCAACTTGAAATTTGAGTAGCAGGTCAGGTTACACGGCCTGGGACACGGGCGTGTCCCAGGGCGTGTCGGGTGACACGGCCTGGGACACGGGCGTGTCCCAGGGCGTGTTCTATTTATTTTGCAAAATTGGCCTATTCCGGGCAGAGCCGGACACGGCCTTGAACACGGCCGGGAACACGGGCGTGTCAGGCTAGACACGGGCGTGTCAGCTGCCGTGTTCCGACCCGTGTTCTGGTTGCAGTTCGATGGAGCAGGAGACACGGGCGTGTCTCAGGTTTGACACGGGCGTGTCAGGTCCGACACGGGCGTGTCGTTGACCCGTGTTGTGCAGTCGGTTCAAGCTGTGTGCACCGTTTAAGGGGTACACGGCCTGTGACACGGGCGTGTCACAGGCCGTGTCGGCCAAAAAGTGAAATTCTGGGGAAATCTTGGCCGTTCAGTTTCCTCTCTTTTGATCCAAAGGCTCAGGTGGTTTCTTGGGCTGGATAAGTCGTGAAAGAGGATTGAATCTTCATTCTTCATTATTCTTAAGGAAGAGAAAGAGAGAGAGAAAGAGAGGAAGAAGGAGGAGGAGACCTAGCCACCGGCGGAGCTCCCGTGGTTCGATTCGTGATCTGAAGCCGGCGTTGTGACGGCAAGGCTGCTGCGGTTCTTTCTCACCGGCTAGTTTTCGATGGCACCGAAGAGATCGACAAGGGTAACGATCTCCCTCCTTGGACATGTGAAGTCCTTCTTTTCTGCATTGCATAGGGAAAGCCCTTCCCCGCGAGTGTGCGGTGGGTTGTGGTGTCCCTTGGGGTAGATATGTGAAGTCCCCCTTGTTAGAGGCCGGAATTGGAGTACGGCTCTAGGCATGCTGTGTGAAGCCCATCTGGATGGAATCTGGATTGGTGATGCTTGTTTGCATATCGGAGAAGGCTCCGTGATAATGGCTTGTGATGCCTATGGCTTGTGATGCCTTGTTCCTACCTGTTGCTTGGTGCGGCAGGAAGTACTGGACGATGTCCAGGAAATGAAGAGGGTTGGCGGCAACTCTTGTGGTCGTGCGTTGCCACTTTGTGAGTAGTTGAGCCGTTGGGCTGCAACTCGTTGAAAAGGCTGAGTGCCGAACAGGAAAGGTGAAACCGACCCGCGCCTATAAAATGCCATGGATACTTCCGTATTCGAGGTGGCTCGGCGACTTGAGCAACGGGGGGTGGCTGATCCGTACCTGCGTTAGGTCCGTCCGACTTGGAAGCCTGGTATAGGTTTTGTTGGAGCGCCTAATGAGAGTCTTAGGCCCGCGCGCCGGAAAGACTAGAAATGCTCAAATACCGTGTAGACGGTGGTGTTGACCCTGGTATTCCGGTACACCGAAAATGTGCCCTGAGTGCACGGACTGTCGGGCCGGGCGGCCGATGGTTGTGATGGCTTGAATGTGCCTGCGCGCACATAGTTGCTATTGATGATGCCATGCTTGCAGGGAAAGAATGCTCATGCCCCGAGAAAGGGGTAGGATTGTTATAATTGGGTCAGCTGAATGCTGACCGTTGCATTGTTTGCCACCGGTTGGGTGGATTGTTCCCGTGCAGGTGCTGGAGAGCCAAGTGGTAAGTGATGGGCGGGAGAGCCCTACTGCTGTTGTTGCTGCTGCTGCGGCTAGCCTGGAAGGCTAAGCGAATGGCTTTGTTTTGTTTTCTCTTTTACTCATGTATGGCCGGCCTGCGCGCCGAGGTTTGTAAAACATGATGTATGTTCAGAGGAACTGTAAGGCCTTAAGGCCAAACTCTTGTGGTTGTGTACATTCCGTGGTATATATATAAATGTGGTTTTATATATTGGACATTCCGGTTAAGAGTTCAAAGTTGTAACTTAAAGCTTCCGCTAGAATGCTCTGAGTTAGGATTCGTGTTTGGTTTGGTATTATCCTGTGACCTCACCGTCTGTTTGTGGCTTATAGTGTGGGGCCCCGGCCGGACCTTCTACTATACGTCATTTAACGGATGGGGTCGTTACAAAAACTCTGTCCCATGATCACTTCTGATCAGGGAAATGTGAGTATTGAACTCAATCTTTATGCATTTGAGAATCTCTGTCAAACACTTAAAGTTATCAGACTTCTTCCTCAGAAAGAACACCCATGTGAATCTAGAGAAGTCATCTACAACAACTAAAGTATAAGATTTGCCTCCCAGGCTTTGTACTGTAATGGGTCCAAAAAAATTCATGTGTAACAGATACAAGATCCTTGGTGAATCACTCTTATTAAGTGACTTAAAACTATTTTTAGTTTGCTTGCCTAATTGACAAGCCCTGCAAAGTCCTTCCTTCTTGTAGGGGTCAGAAGGTAGTCCTCTAACAAGGTTGTCCTTGGATAGCCTAGCAATGGTTCTAAGGTTTACATGTCCTAATCTCTTATGTCATAGTTCATTTGGTTGACAAATAGAGTTGAACAAGCAGATATCTACCTTAGTTGAATGAAAATCTACAAGATAGATGTTACCTTTCCTTTAACCTGTCAACACAGTTGTGTTGTCCTCTGATTTGATTTTGCATGAGGATTTGTTGAATGTCACCTGGTAGCCTTCATCACACAGTTGACTGATGCTGATTAAGTTGTGCTTCAGTCCATCCACATAGGCCACCTTCTTGAATGTGACTGACCCTATCTGGACTGCACCATATCCCTTGGTTTATCCAAAGTTTGAATCTCCAAATATTACTTTGGGTCCAAGCTTGGCTTTGAGGGATGTAAGATTATCCTTACTCCCTATCATGTGCTTTGAGCACCCACTATCCAGATACTATTGATGGTTTGTTGTTGGATATGCCTTCACCTGCACATAAAACAATTTATTTGTTTTTGACCCAATTTACCTTGGGCCTGGGTTGATAACCTTTAAAATTTGAAATAAAAGACATCCCTGGTTGACTTTTATAGCCTTCAGGATGATATCTCCTAGGAGGTATTATCCACTCAGCATAAGGGTTAAAGCTTTGGGATGTAGGACCTCTGGGATTGAAGTTTGACTTACCCTTAAAAAAATTTTCAAAGCTCTGAGCTCTGTTCGACAATCTCTGAGCTACGTTCGACGATCTTGGGTCAGATCTTCGAGCTCTGTTCGGAGATCGTCGAGCTTCGTTCGACATTTTCTGTTGAACTTTGTTTTTCTTAGGTAAATCAGAATTTTTCCTAGCCACCTCTACAACTCCCTTTCCTTTATCTGAAATAAACTTAATTGAGGTTGTTAACACTATAGGTTGGATGGATGAAGAACCCAAGCCCAGTGTACTGTTAAGTCTTGAATTCACTGTGCTTGTGATGTCCATCAGTTTGATGCTTCTCCCATTGAGGGATTCTTCAAACTTCTTTGCCTCAGATAGTTCACTTTTCAGTGAAGCTATCTGCTCCCTACAGCATTCCAACTCCTCAGAGAGTTTGAGGTTATCTGATTTAAAAGTGCTATGTTCAGACAATTGATTTCTGAGAGAGATAATCTCTTTCTCAGACTTGAGTAGGTCTAAACATAGTGCCTCAAATTCAAATATAAAGTCCTTTGAATTGAAATCAAAAGAATTTATTACCTGATCTTCTTCAGCTTCATGTTCAGATTCAGATTCTAACTCTTGTTCTGCATCAGAATTATGTTGAGAGGCATTAATAACCATCATGCAGAACTCCTTCTCTTGGGCATCATCTTCATCATCACTTGAGCTTGATAAAGCCTCTGATTCTTCTTCAGTCTCACTCCAGATTTCAGCTACAAATCCTTTCCTGGTGTGTTTGTTCTTGCTGGAGGAGGATTTATCATTGTTATTTCTCCTGAAGTCTTTGTCTCTTCTCCTATCTTTCTTATCTTTCTTGTCCTTATTTTGGTTTTCTGGACAGTCAGGCACAATATGGCCTGGTTTCCTGCATCCAAAACAAATAATTTCTTTATTACTGGACTTTTCATACCTTGGCTTTTCATGGCCTCTGGATGAACTTTTCTTGAAGTCTTTTCTAGTCATCTTGTAAAATCTTTTGGCTAGTAGACACAATAACTCTTCATTGCCTTTGACTTTGTCTTCAGGCTGATCTTCTGTAGCTTTGAATGCAATTGTCTTCTCCTTCCTGATTGCTGGAGAAGCTGGCTTTTGCTCTTCCTCTCTATTTTTGATGAGCAGCTCATAAGACTTGAGCTTGCCCAATAGAGCTTCAGTGGTGATCTCATTTAGGCTTCTTGGCATCCTTGATTGGCCAGATCCTTGAGTCCCAAGTGCTGGGGAAGCACATTAGGATCTTAACATTGAGTTCAGTCAATGAGATCTCCTTGTCCAAAGTCTTTAGTTCACTAACAATCAGACTGAATCTGTTATACATGTCAGCTACTGACTCAGTTTCTCCCTTCTTGAAATTCTCTTACTGGGTTATGAGATGGGATCTTCTGTCCTTTCTTTCATCAGCTGATCCTGACACAAGCTCAGATAGCTTGTCCCATATTTCTTTTGCTGAGTTGCATTCAACCACTTTTTGAAATATGTCATCAGACATTGTCTGAGCCAATATATTCATTGCCTTAGCATCAACAACTTTCCACTTTTTGATTTCTGCATCTGTTCCTGAAGGGGGTGGAACAGCACTTGTACTTGTACTTTCTGGGGGTATTGGACACACGTGAAAACAGAATTGAAGATATCCTCATCAATAGAATTCATGTATAATTTAATCCTTGCCTTCCAAAGTGCAAACTTAGAAAGATTGCACACTGGAGGTCTGGTGCTTGCATAGTCTTTGTTTTGTGCCATGGATTTATATGAAAATAAATATAATAGAAATAGTAACCCTCTATTAAGGTTGATCTTGTCAGAGATCTTTTGGTTCAGGTGTTAGTCTGTAGGAACAACCAACCTGATGATGGTTTAGTTATTGAATAACCAACCTGGCTTTGATACCAATTGAAAGTGAGGGTAAGATCTACCTTTACTCTAGAGGGGGTGAATAGAGTATTTTAAAATAATTTTGCAAATTAAAATTAATTGGCAGTGGAAGACTTACTTTATTTATAGGTGTATTGTGCTTGCAGTAAATAAAACAAAGTAAAGCAAGATATAAAATCACAACACACAGCAAAACAAACACAAACAACTAGAAGACACAAGGATCTATAGTGGTTCCCCAATCAACCTGGGTACATCCACTCTTCTACAACCCTAGGTAGGAATCCACTGCAGGAATAGTTGATCAGGTGTCCTTGGCACCAATGAGCTTTTGATAAGGTGCTAAAAAACCAACCCAGATATTTTGATAAGGTGTCTTGCCACCACTGAGTTTTGACAAGGACTCAAAAACCAAACACAAAACTTTTGAAGGGAGTTTTGAATAACCCTTTTACAGCAGAATAAAAGAAAAGAATGTGAAGTTGTTCTTCTCTGTCAACCATCAAAGAGAATAATAGTGGATTGTTGATGTCAAAGCTCTCCCTGAGATTTGCAGTTGTTCAGGAAGAGAAGCTTTGCACAGGGTGATAGGCCTTCAGAATGATTAAGATCTCCAGCAAAGGATGATTTCAGTAATGGCTGAAATGTGATGTGTCTGGAGTCTTGATTGATGAAGCCTTGAACACTTGAATCAGAGATGAGATCTGAAAGAATACATAAATAATTCTGGTCTGTATGTTGATCTCCTTCTCTGTTCTATATCTTGTATTCTGTAAGAACTCTAACACTGTAATCCAGTAGTTCTTGTGTGTGTGTCTCAAAAAAACTATCTGTTGTTTGTCTCTATCATTCTGAAAAGATATATTGAGATCCATTCTTCTAGATAGCCGTTGGCCAGTCATAAATGACTTTCTTAATTGATAACTATCTCTGGAGGAAAGTCCTAAGAAACATTCTCTTTTTAGTCTCCTTGAAACTTGCTCAGTTTAATTGAAATGACTACAAAATCCTTTGCATTAACTGCTGGATCTGAATCAATTTGAGTTCCATAACTGACTGAATTTGAAATCCTGAAATCGTCGATCTCTCAAGAAAATCGTCGATCTAAGCTCGACTACCGTCGACCTGAGCTCAGAGACTGGAACGTGACTTGAAGCAGAAATTGTCGATCTGAGCTTGACTATCGTCGACCTGAGCTCAGAGATCTGGATTTGGCTTGAGACAAAAATGTCGATCTGAGCTCGGAGATCGTCGAACCGAGTTCGACGACTCGTAGAATTGAGCTCAGAGATAGTCGAACTGAGTTCGACGCCTCGTCGATCTGAGCTCGACAATAATTGCCTTAGACATTCTGCACTTATAGTCTGAATTAGGAGGTCTTGGGGGCACCTTTCAAACATAAGTTCTAAGTCTTAGACCTATTCTAGTTTGACCTTTAAATCTATACAATGAGGTCAAGACACACTCCTATGGACATAGTGATCCTTACCCAAATCAGTAATAGGATGTTCCAACAGGTGGTTCTCTCCCAACAAAATAAAAACGAGGGCCGCCATGCCTCACAAACTTAAAAGGAATAAAGAAAACACCACAAAAATATATGAAGAAATTAACCACGAAATTTCAAACGTTTCACAAACCACGCAACGCGTATATGCCACAAGATCTATCAAGAGGGAAAATCACAGAATAGAAGACATTTTCATTACCCAATCGGAATGGATGATTCTAATTACTCTCTACTTGGATCAACCTTTAACGGCTCTGCCGGAGTCACGTCGAATGGAGAGAAACTTTTTCGCCTTCATCGCTTCACGCCGGAGTTGGAATCCAAAAAGAAAATCTTTGCCTTGGCCGATTTCTTCAAGGAGGTTGGTTGAATGGTTGCTTTGTTGGAGGTCGGTTTTGAGGGGAGAAAAGGAGTAGGAGAGGGTTGTTAAGGTGCGAAAAGAGGAGGGAAAGAGGGCAGGAGTCTTGTGGCCGAATTTGACAAGGAGGAGATGGAGGAGGGTGGCTAAAATTGCCAAGGAAGAGGGGGAAAGAGGGATGGCCGAATTTTTGCCAAGGGGGAGGAGGATCTCAAAAGATCTTTAGGGGGATAATTTTCTTATTCTTCTTCTCTCTCTAATCAATCCTTCATAACATGGCTATATCTAGCCTACACCACTCAATCTCCCTCCATTCAAAATTCAAAATTCAAATTGAAAATATGATGGTTATATGCACCCATCATAGCACATGAAATGAAATAATTAAAACAACACATGATGGTAATAAGCTCTCATCATTACACTTGAAATGAAAATTAAAATAAACATAAAAATGACTTAATAATTATTAATAACTATTAATAAATTATTAATAATTATTAATAAATTGGTTTGCGCCCCTGGTGAATATTAAGGCGACGCTCCACATGGTCATCACGGCGCCGCAAATCTTTATTTGAAGGCGAAGAAAGTTCTTCTGTAAGCACGTCGTCACCGTCTTCAATATACTGAGGGCCGTCATCTTCATCAATCCTCCTCCGCTCAAAAGTACTCATCACCGATGAGTTGGTCTGAATGTACCGATCATCATGCCAATGAAACACGTAGCGGCAAACATCACCGCTTGGAGAAGTGAGCACTTTAACTTGGAGTATCTTGTCATGCAAAAAGATGGCCCTAGAGAACCTCAGAAAAGCATTAGGCAATAAAGGATAACAAATTTCTACATCAACAACCAACGTATCTCCAGTGAAGAGCGATGAAGATAGCGATCCAAGCATAAACTCATGACCCAAACCCAAGGAGATCAAAGTGGAAAATTTATACGAAGAGGTAGATATTTCAAGTGGCATAGAAGCATGAAGCGTAAAATATGAAATGATGAAAATAGAAGCTATGCCCCAATCAGTGGAAAATTCTAAAAGAAATATCATGTTTCCAAACTCCCTTAAGATTTGCAAAGGATGGACTTGCCGATTCGTTAATATTTTTAAGGTGCCCGGGGGCATCCGTTCAGGGGTGAGACAAGCCATAACCAAATCATCCACATAATGGTGGGAGACTCTCCGAGACAAACTAGCAAGTACTTTAAAGGATGCATTTTGAATGATTAAGATGTTAAGAATGCGCTTAATTAAATTAAAACTGTGAGGGATGAACCCATGTGCAACATGACTTTAATCAACAGTAGAAAATAACGGGACTAAGTCAGGTGGCACGGGTGCTTTAAATTCCGTGGATTCAAACGTTGTAGTTTTAAATTTTGATTTAAATTTGGATTTAAAAATGTCATAAGGAAATGCCAGCGGAAAACGCTCACCGCCAACTATAGAGTTGGACGCTCCCAGATTCGAAAGGAAATGTGTGCGACACAACTCAACATACCCAACTACATTCACTAACGTGTGCATGCATGGATCATTAAAAGGTGGAGGATAAATGCATGCGACCGGGCTTGACAAATAAGTGAGTCTGGGGGACACCTCATTAAAAAGTGCCATAGCCAAGGAATCACTAGCTGTCCAACACAAAACCTTACCCATCGCCCATTGGTCAGCTGGACGGTCCATCCTAGGAAAAGAATAGTCAGATCTATGAAATGGGATGGAAAGACGGAATGCGACAACTAACAATTCGCTCACACACATCCGTATATGTATGTCTAACGGGGGAGCTAGATAAATACGCATCTCCAAATATCTCGGAATAGAAATGACACGCTCATTTCCTAACAAGTCATCTAATCGATTCAAGTGAACTGGAGGGAGAGTCGACATGGATGATTCCAGAGGTGGGGTTAAGTCAAACTCATCGTCAAAATACGGATTTAACGTCCAAGAAAAATCCTTTGATAAGCCAACAAAATCAATGGGAAGATCAAACAGTGGATTCATCCTCACAAAATACTCAGCTGGATCGTCATCACCTAACTCACTCTCAGATAAACATTCATCACAGGATGACTCTACCAACTCAGCCAAAATGTCTTCCAACCTACTAGATATTTCATCCAAATCAGGATCAGTAACGGTCTCAATAGTAGGCAAAATCGAACACGACAAAATTTCTAATCCACATTGGACTACAGGCAAAGGAGATAACATCAAAGAACTATCTTTCGGGTCCCCAGCGCTATCGTCATCCAAAAGTAACCCACTTACACAGGGAAAAGATTCCAAAAAACACAACCTTTGCCAACCAAATCTTCCCATGAAGTAGGTACATCGTCTAAATCATGATAGAGGATTGGGCAAATCGAATCCCGGGGAGAATCTAATCTAGCTTGAACCTCAAACAACGACAATAATATCAAAGAACTATCCCCCGGGTGTGCATCACTAGGATCATCCCATTGTGACTCTTCAGATAATGTTGATAACATCGAATAATTACTGTTCAGATTCATAGCACTAACATCTTTCAAACATAACCTCTCCGCAATAGATAAGTCTTCCCAATCAGTTGGAACATCCTTTAAGTCAAGGTAATCACTAATAATAGGGAAATCCACACTCACCAGCTCCCTAGATAACTTAGATATATCCTCAGTAGGTGTAATCGTAAGCTCTAACAAGACGGGGATCGTAGTTTGGAGAGGGCTCTCGATACTAGGGCGATCAGTCACAACGCTAGTAGGGCTAATAATAGGCAACGTACTATTCTCACAGATCTAAATGTAATCATCCCATACATCATCTTCTAAATCACTAGGGATTCCCTCACTTTCAGAATCATCAGACTCGTCGGGCACTATCGTATGTGAAGGAATACTCTCACCTAGCTGGTCATCTTTAGAATCCAGAGTTAATATATCAACATCAGCAACTTCAAGATCAAGAGATTCCCCAGCTACATCAGCATCCTCATGGGTATTAGTCACTATATCAAGGGGCTTAGACGTCGAGATTAAAGGAGGCCTAACCCCAGTAGTAACATTTTTCGATTCCAAAACATAGGGTCTAGACGGCGTATTTTCCCTAGGAGTGGAATTAGGCACACTAGGCGTAGTCCTGTCGTTGTGGGGAAATGATCTAACCTGAGGCATAGGGTAACTCCTATAAGAAAATACGGGGCCGTAACTATTCTTACTAATGGGTGTGGTGCTATTAATACGCAGGTATGCGGGATCAAATTGATCCGAGAGGAGGCTACACATGTGCTGCCAAGCATAGCGATAGCTACCAACACGAAGCTCTTCATTTAACCAAAAAAATCAGGCTCGACCTACTAATCGCTCTCGGGCAAAGCTAACCTTTTCATAGTCATCCCATAAGCGATAATTAAAATATTGTACTAATCCCTTAAGCCAGTCTCTAAAATTTTGGGGATACTCCAAACCGTCATAAGTAGGATAAATGTGGTGTGCCCTAAGGGGGGGTTTAGTCATATCCATAGCATAGGAAAAGTCTAACCAGGCAGAATATACGTCATATGCCATCTAGTGAGAACCGAAGAGGAGACTCACCTGGAACTTGTGCACATGCAATGAATAATTAACCTGACCTATTTAATTTTCAAAGAAGTAATTGTTCCCGCTAATTACTTTAAATAACAAAAAAAAATTTATTTTCTTGCTGGAAAAAATATGAAGATTATTAAATAATTTGTTTTTGATTTTTTTGCTGAGAAAATAAAAATATAGGCCGTTATTGGCAGACCAAAATTAAAATTTTATAATGATTTAATAAAATTAATGGCTTAATAAAAATAAAATATTTTTTTTTTATTTCTTACTAATAAAATGATGGAGAAATTCCAGAAATTTTTTTGAATTTTGGGAAAAAATTGAAAATTTTAAGCCGCTATTTGCATACCAAAAATTTTAAAAATTGATTTATATGATGCGCAATGAAATGTGCAAGTGCGTGTCGGTGCACAAAAGCAAAAGGGGGAGGGGGCCAATTAGAAAATTTACGTGAACCTCCCTCTGATACCAAATTGATGCAGGCTTATCCTTTTGGCGTTAAGGTGACGAACTTAACTAAACGCAACGCTCTCCGGTAAACCACATGTCACGTTCAAACATAAAATGCAGTATCATCTAAACTCGGACATTCATTATATTTAGATTACGGATGGTTCCCAAAGCCCTTCAAGATAATACCAAGGCGATAGGTCAAGATCCTCTCAAGCGAAAAGAACCCACACGGTTAGGTCGAGCGTTGTTGTACCAAAAGAGAATCCATCGAAAAATAAAGATTCAGACAAGGGTGGTTCTCTCCCAACAAAATAAAAATGAGGGCCGCCACGCCTCACAAACTTAAAAGGAATAAAGAAGACACCACAAAAATCTATGAAGAAATTAACCACGAAATTTCAAACATTTCACAAACCACGCAACACGTATATGCCGCAAGATCTATCAAGAGGGAAAATCACAGAGTAGAAGACATTTTTGTTACCCAATCGGAATGGATGATTCCGATTACTCTCTACTTGGATCAACCTTCAACGGCTCCGCCGGAGTCACGCCGGATGGAGAGGAACTTGTTCACCTTCATCGCTTCACACCGGAGTTGGAATCCACAAAGAAAATATTTGTCTTGGCCGGTTTCTTCAAGGAGGTGGGTTGAATGGTTGCTTTGTTGGAGGTCGGTTTTGAGGGAGAAAAGGAGTAGGAGTGGGTTTTTAAGGTGAGAAAAGAGGAGGGAAAGAGAGAAGGAGTCTTGTGGCCAAATTTCACAAGGAGGAGATGGAGGAGGGTGGCCGAAATTGCCAAGGAAGAGGGGGAAAGAAGGATGGCCGAATTTTGCCAAGGGGGAGGAGGATCTCAAAAGATCTTTAGGGGGATTATTTTCTTATTCTTCTTCTCTCTCTAATCAATCCTTCATAACATGGCTATATATAGCCTACACCACTCAATCTCCCTCCATTCAAAATTCAAATTGAAAATATGATGGTTATATGCACCCATCATAGCATATGAAATGAAATAATTAAAACAACACATGATGGTAATAAGCACCCATCATTACACATGAAATGAAAATTAAAACAAACATAAAAATGACTTAATAATTATTAATAATTATTAATAAATTGGTTTGAGCCCCTGGCAGATATTATGGCGACGCTCCACATGGTCATCACGGCGCCTCAAATCTTTATTTGAATGCAAAGAAAGTTCTTCTGAGCGCATCATCGCCGTCTTCAATATGTTGAGGGTCGTCGTCTCCATCACCCCTACTCCCAGGGAATGTATTCCCGACGCGCCATCCACCATCACCTTCCAAGGGATTGGGCGGGGGAGTTCCGCCTCCATCACATCTACTACGTAATCGGCCAGGAAGTCGGCCATCACTTGCGCTTTGATCGAGAGGCGAGGGACAAAGGAGATGTCGAACTTGCTCAACTCCACCGACCACTTGGCCAACCGGCCTGAGTGCTACATTCCCTCGAACATGTTACGGAGGGGTGGTCAGTCACCACTCGGATCGAGTGTACCTAGAAGTAGGGCTGGAGCATCCGGACCGATATGATAAGGGAAAATGCTAACTTCTCCAGGATAGGATACTGAAGCTCGGCCTTCCCCAGGACCCAGCTTACGTAGTAGATGGACATCTGCCTCTTCCCCCTCTTCGCAAACTAATACAGAGCTCAGGGCCTCCGCCCCGACCCCTAAATACAAAAACAAGTCCTCCCCCTCCATTGGCCCTTAGAGCAGGGGGGCCTACATCAACTGCCTTTTCAAGTCCTGGAATTCCTCCTCACACTCCAAGGTCCATTCAAACCTCTGACCCCCCCCCCCCCCACCCTCAAAGTTTTGAAGAATGGAGAGCACTTCTCCCCAGCCAGGGAGATGAACCTACTCTACCCTGCTAGCTTCCCTGCTAATCGTTGTACCTCCTTGGCATTCCTTGGCGACCCCAACTCCATGATTGCCCTTAACTTGTTCGGGTTGGGCTCTACACCGGTGGGGGTGAGGAGGTGCCCCAAGAATTTTCCCTACTCACCCAGAAGATACACTTCATGGGGTTTAGTCTCATCTTGTATTTGCGGAGGGTGGCAAAAGTTTCTTCTAGTTCCTAGAGGTGAGAGTTGATGTCTATACTCTTGACCATGAGTTCATCCATGTACACCTCCAAGTTCCTCCCCCTCTGCTCTCCGAAGACCCTATCCATCATCTTCTGGTAAGTTTCCCCTGCATTTTTTAGCCCAAAGGGCATCATCTTATAGTAGTTGATGAAGGAAACATCTTTGACTTCGGGAGGGTGCATCCTGATCTGTGGTAACCTGAAAATGCATCTAAGACACTCATTACAGGGAAATCGATGGCTGAATCAACCAGCACGTCAATCCGAGGCAAGGGGTAACAATCTTCAGGACATGAGTTTTTAA
Source organism: Platanthera zijinensis (assembly GCA_039513925.1). Classification (NCBI taxonomy): domain Eukaryota; kingdom Viridiplantae; phylum Streptophyta; class Magnoliopsida; order Asparagales; family Orchidaceae; genus Platanthera; species Platanthera zijinensis. The sequence continues at coordinate 29,943,190 of CM077089.1, forward strand.
GAAGTGAAAAGTCTACACACATCCTCCACCGGCCATCTCCTTTTTTAACCATTACAATGTTAGAGACCCAGCCAGGGTATTGAATTTCAGATACAAATCCGTCCTTGAGGAGCTTGGACACCTCCTCCCGGATCAGCTCGACCAACCTGTCTGCCGTGGACCTCTTCTTCTACTGGATAGGGCGAGCCTCCGGGTCTAGGTTGAGTCGGTGACAGGCCACATCTGCATAAATCCTGAGCATCTCAGCGGCACTCAAGGCGAAGACATCCACGTTCTTCCGGATGCACTCTAGCACCCTGCCCTGAGCCTCCGGAGTCAGCCCTCCACTAACGCGGACCTTCTCCACCCTCCCCTCGAGGGCGAGAACCTCCATCTCCACTACCTCCTCTACCGCCTCCAGGTGATATTGCTCCCCCTATTCTTCGGCATCCCCTCCTCTGGGGGCGAGGACCACCTCCTCACCTTCCTCCACGGCCATCGCATCGGTCGGCTACTGGACCACCTCTATCTCTTCCTCCTGAGGGCGGGTCACCTCTACCTCCATCTCCTATCCCCCAGCCTCTAGCTCTGCCTCCTCCATCCTTCGCCCCATCTCCTCGGCCCATGCCTACCATGAGATGGAGTTCACGGCTGTGACATAGCACTCCTTGGCCACCTTAGGGTCTCCACGGACCCGGACCTAGACCCTGTTGACGTGAAACTTCAAGCGTTGGTGGAAGGACGAGGGGATACAGCGGAGGGCGCTGATGAGGGGCCTCCTAAAGATGGCCGTGTAGCTGCTAGGGGCATCCACTATGACGAACTTGCAGGTGCGGGAATGCCCCCCAGGGTGACATGGAGTCCCAGTCCTCCTTCCACCTCCTTCCTCTCTCCTGAGAATCCGAAAATGGGGCCATCCGAGGCAAGTACCCTCTTTTCCTCCACCTTCATCGCGTCAAACGCCTTCTTGAAGATAATGTTGACGAAGCTCCTGTTGTCCATGAGGATCGGGGCAGTTGTAAAGTTCTTGATGGCTGCCTGGATGACTAGCGCATCGCAAAATGGATCCTCGTAATCCAGCAGGTCCTTCCTTGAGAAGGTGATTTTCTCTTCTTGGGGCGGGTTTTGGGATGTGGAGGCGACGCTCCTCTGGTATATGGTGTGAAGGCTCGCATTGCGGGAAGCCTCGACGCCAGCCCCTCCATGGATCATCCCGATCCTTCCTCGGATCCCCACATCTACCCGGTCCTCGCACTGATCCTCATCCGTGTGCTGAAGGACCTCCTCGATTCGCACCTCCTAGCATTCCCGCTTCCACTGCTGCTCCCTATTTCCTCGCATCTTGAGAAACTCCGGGCACTTAGTTGTGGCATGCCCCTCCTCCTGATGGAAGTTGTAGTAGGGAAACTCCACCTTGATGTCCCTTCTCCTCCTTCTCGTCGCCCTCCTTCTCTCCCCCATGGCTATCACCAGAGCCTGCTCTTGGTCGGGAAGAGGCGGCCTCAACACTTGCCTCCCTCCTGGGGGGTAAAACTAGCCTTGGCCTCCCTGGTGGTGGTCCCCTCCATGGAACCCTCTTCTCGCCCCCTGCTCCTGCCACTCTAGCCTCCACCCTAGCCGATGATTCGTCTCCTAGCTCCCCCACTTGGGCATTGCGGCTGTTGTTGTTGTTGCTCCCCCTATCGGGGTTTAGTTCTCCTCTCCTCTTGATTTCTGTCCCCATGGGCCTTTCCTCTTCGGTAGCCCACCTGGCTAACCTTCGGGCAAACTTTGGATTCGATGCCTCCTCGTCGACTTCCCTCACCGCCCTCTCCATCATCTCCTTGTAGGAGAGGGGGGATCCTCTTCAGCTCCATTCTGAAGATACCCTGCTGCAACCCCAAGGTGAAGGCCATCATCGAAGTATGACCCGGCATCTCCTGGACTTGGGTGACCTCCTCCTAGAAGCAGTCGATGTAGCTTCCCAGGATCTCGTTCACCCCTTGCTTGATCCGGAAGAGGGAATCTAACTCCTTCCTCCTCTTGGAGGTTGTGAACCACAACATGAACCCCTGGCGCAGGTTCTCAAAGCAGTATATGGAGTTGGCTGGTAGCTGATGAAACCACTCTCTTACCTTCTCCTTCAGAGTAAGGGCAAAGAGCCTGCACTTAAAGCAGTCCGACATCTGTTGAATGGAAACCACATCCTTGAACCATTGGACATACTGAACCGGGTCCACCTTTCCGATATAATAGGACATTTTGGGCTCCCTGAACCCGTCCGAAACTGGTGCAGAGGAGACCAGCTCGCTGAAGGGGCTTTCTCCCCCTATTGGGTGAGCTGGAGGATCTCGCCCCCCTCCCATCTCGTTGATCCTGCCATTGCTTCCCGAGCTCGGGAAGAGCACTCGCCTGGGGAGGTTGATACCACAGCCTTCCTCGACAACCTCCTTCCTTGCTCGCCTAACCGGGGCAACCTCGCCGAGTACGGGGTTCGCGGGCACGGGAATTGCCCGGGTCGAGCACTCGGCATGCGCACTGAGTGCGAATCTGACTAGGCCGAGCACCTCCTACCTGAATTCCTCGAACATCCCCACCGTTATGAGAGGGGGAGGGGTGGTGAGTCAGTCCTATCTAATCCCTGTCCTTCTCCTCCAGTCATTGGACTCACCGAAGATTTTCTCTGCTTATCACTCTCCACGCTCACCGCACCAAAATGTTGAAACCGAAATTCGGCTTCTGTAGAGTTCGACCTTTAGGGAAGGGGTGATCGCACACCTATTTCTCCCCTGCGAGCCTAAAGACTAGAAAAAAGAATAAGAACTGGACCTAAAGGCTCAGCGTGGAGGACCCACCACACACTCGTAAGATCTTTGAGCGCTTCCCCTCCTTAACCAAAAAGCCGGGCTAATGTATCTCAGGAAACGCTAAGTAAATCTGGAAGGCAGGTCAGCGTGCCCTCTGAGATACCCCTTGGGTCCTATTTATAGATTTTTGAGAATGACTTGCCAACAACCCATTTAATGTTGCTTTGAAATTACTGAAGGCCCCTTGGGCTGGCCTGCTAACAGCCAAACTCCGTTGTTTTGACCAGCTATGTACAGCCCACCCGGGTCTGCCAACAGCGAGACTCCGCTATTCTAACTGGCTAAGGGCAGGCATGCAGGGGCAAAATGGTAAAATATATCACAGCTGAAGAGGGGTGAGTGACCTGCGCGTCAATAGCTGGGGTGCCAAGTGGACTCGGCGCCAAGAGCCGGGGCCCCGAGTGGACTCGGCGCCAAGAGCCGGGGCCCCGAGTGGACTCGGCGCCAGGGCCCCGACTTGTTGGGGATTTGGGCAAGGCTTGGCCAATCTAGCCCCCTGTCAACCCACTCGACGAAAGATTGGTATACATTAAGCTCGACGAGTGGCCGGGAAGTGCGGGCCTAAGCTAGTTTGCTTAGGGGCGAATTAGGGATAACCCACTTGAGGAGGTGTGGGCCAGGGCTGAAGCGCCTAAGAGGGTGCGGGCCAAGGCCGACACTCCCAAGAGGGCACGGGCCCTCCTGAGACGGCGAGGGCCCGCCTGAGAAGGTGCGGGCTCGCCAGAGATGGTGCGAGCCCGCTTGAGAGGGCGCGGGCCCGCCTGAGGCGGCGCGGGCCCGCCTGAGAGGGCACTGGCCCGCCTGAGAGGGCGCGTGCCCTCCTAAGAGGGGGCAGGCCTGCCTGAGATGGTGCGGGCCCTCCTGAGATGGCGCGGGCCCGCCTAAGAGGGCACGGGCCCGCCTGAGAGGGCGCGGGCCCGCTTGAGAGGGCGTAGGTTCGCCTGAGAGGGTGCGGGTCACGGCCGACCCGCCTATTAGTCCAAGTCCTCTCGCCGAACATAGGGTTATACAATATCTTCATGTCAAGCATGAGTATTTAAAATATAAAATTGAAATTGCAAATTTGTAGCCCATTAAATCATCTCTGATTATAAGGCTCCCGTGCCACCTGACTTAACCCCCTTATCCTCCGCATTTGGGTCTAGTCATGTAGCATATGGATTCTCTCCTCGTGTATCTAGGATGTTATTTTTTCATTTTAAGTTATGTCGCACGCACTTCCACTCCTTTTCGAGACCGTCCAATGCTAGATTTAGTGATTTGGGTTTCGTCTAGTCAGTCCTCGAGCTGCTTCTGGCTCTGTTAATAAATTAATACGTAGGAACGCCGACCCATCCATGATTATGAAGAATGTAGGATTTCATGTTTTTATTTCAGATTTTTATATAGCACAAGGTATTTCACTTTATTTCAAGTTTTCAGACTTTTTACTGTTCGTCTATGTTCCACCTGAGTGGCTTTCTCCATCATTTCTTCCTACCACTAAATATTCTCTTGGGTTAGGGAGTGTTAGTGTTGTCGTATCTAATTTCCACGGGGACTCCTTAGTTCTTGAGCTGGATGGTAAGATTCAAGTTAATTTTCTTTTGCCTGACACCATTTCAAGTTTTGTTGTTTCTACACCTGACAGGTTCTTAGTGCTGTGGGATGTTCATGCTACTATGACAAAGATTGCAGGGCCAGATTTGCCCCATGTTGCTGCTGCTTCTGAAAGTTCTGCCCTCATAGGCCACTCATTGGTGATGAGTAATTTTGAGTGAGGGAGGATTGATGGCGATGATGCTAATGTGGTCGTGGATCCCCATCATAGAGAGTTCGTGGATTGGGACGGTCGTTGTCACAAGCTCGATGATGGGAGTCTACCACGACATTTCTTCGCCCACGCCGCCGCCACTACATGTTTTGCTCTACATCCGCCGCCGCCAATAAATAAAATATATAATTATAAATTACATAATTATAATTATATATTTTATCATTTATTGTTTTAGCAATTTAATTTTTAAAGCAATTTTATTTTAAGTGTTTATTTCATGTGTTGCTTTTAATTATTTCATTTCATATGTAAGATGGGTGCATATAACCATCATGAGTGGTTAAATTTTCAACGGTGGAGATTGAGTGGTGTAGGTTATATATAGCCATGTTTATGGAGAAATTATTGAAGAGTGAATAAGAATTGAAAACCTAATCTTGCTTGAGATTTTCCCTCCTCCTCTCCTTCTCCTCCTCTAAAATTTCGGCCACCCCTTTTCTCCTTCCTCTTGGCCGTCGGCAACTCCCCCTCTCCCATCTCTCTTGTATTCGGCCTCTTCTCCACCCCCTCCTCCTCCTCAAATTCTCCGTTGAACATCCCCTCTTATTATCTGCTCCAAAAACTGAGCCTTTCTTTCCCTCCCTAGACCCTAGTCGGCCACCCTCCTAGCCACCTCCCTCTCCCTCCCCTTCCATAAATTCGGCCACCCTCCCCACCACCCAAAAATTGACCAACCCTTCTCCAAACAAAAACCCGAGCAGCCCCTTATCTCCTCAAAACTCGGCCACCACCATCAGCCCTTACCCGACCTAACATAATCTTCCACCACCTTGGAATATTTTCCACCACCTTTCCTCTCTCTTCTTTCCTTATATATATCTATTGGCCTTTTTCAAGATACTCCCACTTCTAGGGTTTGGCAAAGGAGAAAATGGCGAGCGTCTTCATCGTCCGGAGCGGATCCGTGGATTTTGCGTGGAAATAGAAAAATCAACCACCATCGTGTCCAATTCCTCGACTCATCTTGTGGACGGACTTATTGGGATTGGGTAATGAATTTCTTAAACCTCTTTGTGTGATTTCTTGTATACTATTTGTGAGACTGTGGTGGAATAGAAGGCTGGAAATTAGCCCTGATTTATATTGAATGTTGTGCATTATTAAAATCTAAATTCCAAGCATTATTTTCCCGAATATTTTTCATAAAATTAGAGCGGGTAAATTTCGTGAACACTTGTAGAAATCGGTTTCCTTAGCCTTGATTTCTTCGGTGTTCAAGTGATTTGGCAACCCTCATATTAAATTAATTTTGGGTTTGAATTTTGGACTCTATTTTAATCATTATTTTAGTCTGGATTTTCTTTTATTTGAATTTTGAATGTTTCCGCATAATTTAATTGGAAATTATTAATTGTCCGGATCGGGTAGGTCCTTTTCGCTTTACCGAACATTAGCCTTTAGCCCTTGTTCAATCTATAAAAGGGGTAGCATCCCTTTGCATTGTGCATTGTTATATTAATATATTATAGGAACCATAATTAGTATATTTTTAAAGAACTTTTCTCGCTGTGTATTTAATTTATTTCACAAATCCTAAGAACGCATTTATCCCGTCAAAACTGTGGGCCTACATCAAAGCACTTTTGTTTATAGCGGACTCAAGCCTAGCAGAGATAATATATATGGCAAAGAGGTTGGAGGCTGACCATTTGAGAGTTCAGGCTAGTGGTAAGAGATTTGTAAAAGGTGTGATGGAAGCAGGGCTCGGCTTTAGGAGGTAGCAGAATGCTTGTGGCAGAGGAGGAAATTAAAGAGGGGGTGGTCGCTTCCATCAAAACTTTAGGATGGAGTGACCGACCCCACAGCTAGCATTGCATCCACCTTAGTAGACCAAACGGTATAAACAGCCTGAAGGGCCGTTTGGGCAAGTTTGTTTCCAGTGTAATCAGTCGGTCCACATCTGGCATTACTGCCCGCAACTAGGTGGAAATGTTCCCCATGTTATTCCTCCCGCAACTCAGTGAGGATGAGGGAAAGTTCTCGAACGAGGACGAGGACCGCGAGGAAGTAATCCTGGACCTACTAGAGAGCAGATGTTTGCTCTAGATATGACTCAAGAGGGGAACCCATAGGACGTCATTGCAGGTATTTTGTAGCCAAGCTTCTCGTCGTATATATAAGTATATTCCCTCACTTATGCCTGAAATGCAGTAAGATATCTATATTATGTTTTAATATTTATGCATGGTGATTGTAAATGGGAGGCCCTCCTATACCCTGTTTGATATGGGTGCGATACACACATTCGTCTTGTCAGATTTTGTGAAGGACTTGGAAGGGGTGTGGAATTACACTAGAGCCAACCAGAGAGTTTGACTCCCCAATGGCTCCATGATAAATGCATCCACCAAATGCACCCTGGATGTGTGCATAGGAGGAGAGATTTTTGAAACCCCAACAATGGTTCTGTTGTTACCCGAGTTCGATCTTGTTTTAGGCATGACCTGGAGGGAGTGGACCTAGGCCCGGATCGACTCTGTAGCAAAAGAAATTACATTGACGCTCAGGGATTCATAGATCATATTCCAAGGTATTAAATCCATACCACATCTGATAATATCCTCTATTCATGCATCAAGTCCTATGGGCAGGGAGACGAAGTTTTTGCTATAAGCTTTGAGATGAAGAAGGAAGTGGGAAGCATAGCAGATTTACCCGTAGTTCGGGACTTTTCGGATGTTTTTTGGAGAAGCTACACTCCAATGGGTCTAACTATGTCTCTGGACAAGGATGAGAAAGAGAAACCTTTTAATGAAACCAAGTATAGAAGCATAATTGGGTATTTGCTCTATTTTACTGCCAGTGGACCCGACATAATGTTTTCAACATATTTGTGCACTAGATTTTTGGTGAACTCTAAGGTATCTCATTACGTCGCAATAAAGAAGATCTTGAGTTACCTTAGGGGTACACAAAATCTTGGCTTATGGTACCCAAGAAGTAATGACGTCGAGCTAATTGGATTTTGACGCTTATTTGGTAGGTTGCTGGGATGACAGGAAAAGCATTTTCGGGACTTTCCAATTCCTCGGAAGAAGGCTTATTTCATGGAGCCGAAAGAAGCAAAATTGTGTGGTATCAGGTGCCAAACCCATCTCCCAAACCCCGTGCAGGATGGCCCCATTGGAGCTAACAGATTTTTGGGTGCAGCTTCAGGAGTTCGTAGATTCTGGATTTGTTCACCCCTGTTCATCACCATGGGGATTTCCAGTGTTGTTTGTAAAGAAGAAGGATGGGTCACTTCGGTAAGTATATATTACCAGGAGCTTAACCGGTTGACCGTGCGAAACACTTACCATTTACCCCAGATCGATGAGCTTTTCAATTAGTTGGTGGCGCGCAATGTTTTTCCAAGTTGGATTTACGATCGGGGTACTATCAGCTGAGATTTAAAGAGAAAGATGTTCAGAAGATGGCCTTAGTTCAAGGTACGACCTGTATGAGGTTGATGAATAGGATGTTTGGGACGTATTTGGACATCTACATCATTGTCTTCATCGATGACGTGTTGGTCTATTCAAAGATGTAGAAAGATCATGCAAAGCACTTGGTCAAGGTACAACCTGTATGAGTTCACGGTGATGCCATTTCGACTCACAAACGCCCCCTCCGCATTCATGAGCTTGACGAATAGGGTGTTTGGGCCGTATTTGGACATCTACATCATTGTCTTCATCGACGACGTGTTGGTCTATTCAAAGATTTAGAAAGATCATGCGGAGCACTTCGTCCTAGTGTTGGAGAAGTTAAGAGAGCAATCCTTATTTGCTAATTTTAGCAAGTGCAAGTTTTGGCTCCGAGAAGTTGCCTTCTTGGGTCATGTTAGTACTGGTACTGCATTTGAAGTAGACCCGATCAAGGTGCGTTCTGTAAAGGAGTGGTTGCCTTTGAGGTCAGCGGCCAACATGCGAATTTTTCTTAGAATTGCATGTAACACCTCTACCTGTCACGTGCAATATAATAGAGGGTCCGGTCAGGGACCCACACCATATTTTACAAACAGGCAAATAAGCTACTAAATAATATCAAAGACCATCGAACCCTAACACAGAGCATTCTAACAGAAGCTTTATGGTTGAAAACTTGAACTCAAATATCACAAAGACTGTCCACTAAAAGAGAATAGCAATGTATACAAAATACAGAGTTTGGCCTTAAGGCCTTACAGTTCCTCTTTAACAGTGTTGTTTTCATACATCGGCGTACAGGCCAGCAATACATGAACAAAACACACAAAAAGCTTAGCCTTCAAGGGCTAGCAGCAGCAGCAGGGACTTCAACCCTTTATTTCCTGCTTGGTACGCCATTACCTGCACAAGGACAGTCCACCAAGCGGTGGAAAATAGAGCAACGGTCAGCATTTAGCTAACCAATTATATCGACCCTGCCCCTGGCACGGGGCAGCGGAATTCCTTCCTTACAAAGCATTTAATTTACACAGTATATATGTATAACAATCCACCAAGGACGTGCACAACTGCACAAGTCAATACATATCACAAACGCTGGCCCGACGGCTTGACATTCCGTGCACTCAGGGCACATTATTAGTGTACCGGAAAACCAGGGTACCACCACCGTTCAGAGTTCCCAGACATGACGGTCCATTAGGAGCATTTCTATTCTTTACGGTGCATAGGCGTAAGACTCTCTCTATGTGATCCCAACAGGTCCTTAAGCACCAAGGTTAGACAACCATAACGTAGGTACAAATCCACCTTTCCCGTTGCTCAAATTCATCAGACTCATGACTAGACTGACGCGGTACAGCTTCACATTTCCCGTTCGCCACACAGACATTTGCCACACAGGCATTTGCCATACAGGCAATCCAGCGTCACAGCCCAACAGCCCAACTTCACACAGGATGGCACTCACGGCCACACGAGTTGAACACCAAGTACCAACTCTCAAATTACTCAGAGTTTCTCCGATTTGCAAACAAAGCATCACCAATCCAGACCAACCCGTCTGGATGGGCTTCACACAGCATGCCTAACCGTACTACACACTTCTGGTTCTAATGCAATATACTACGGGATGAAACACAACATCCCAAGGGAATCACTTCGATTTCCACCTTTTGGTGGAGGATTCCAAGCATATGCAGGAAAAAAGGACCTCACTTGTCCAAGATGGAGATCATTACCCTAGGAAGACACTTCAGAGCCATGGAGAAAAATGTTAAAAGTAGAGAACAAACGACTAGAGCAGAGAATAAATGACTAGAAAACAAGCCGGAACTTTGAATAATTGAAATTTTATTATCCAAAAAGATATCATTTACAAAAGTATGGCCTCCCTTTTATAGAATGGAGGAGAGAGAGAAGAATACAAACTAACAATGTGGGACTAAAGCTATACAACAGATCTGGGCGGCTAGAATAAGAGACCGGAACAGGTCACGCGGTTAGACAATGTTCTAACCGCTCGGCAATACCAGAACCAAGAGAGAGATGCGGTAGGAGACCGCTAGACCGGCCGGTTTCCAAGCCGCCGGAGATAAGCCGTCAGACCGCCGGATACCACACAGCAACAGTCTGGAAATCAACCCGCCAACCTCAATCCGCCAGACCGCCCGGTCAACAACCCGCCATGCTCAAACCACCAGACCGCCCAGTCTCATACTTCGACACTCCCCCTCAAGCTGGAGCATATATATCAATCATGCCCAGGTTGTCACAAATGTGGAAGAAGGAAGTAGAAACCGGCTTGGTGAAGATATCAGCCAACTCTTTGTCGGAGGTGACGAACGGAGTGCAAATCTGTTTCTTCAAGACCTCTTCTCGGATGAAATGGCAGTCGACCTCTATATGTTTCGTTCTCTCATGGAAGATCGGATTTTTGGATATGTATATAGCGGCTTTGTTGTCACAGAACATAGGCAGAGGATAGTTGTAGACCTCTCCTAGGTCAAGCATGAGAGCCCGCAACCATTTTAACTCACACGTGGTTGACGCCATACTCCGGTATTCGGCTTCTGCACTGGACCTTGAGACAACAGACTGCTTCTTGCTCTTCCAGCTCACAAGATTACCTCCAACAAATGTGCAGAAACCCGATGTAGATTTACGGTCACCTTTATCATCCGCATAGCTTGAGTCTGAGTAGGCTTCAACTCTCAGATGACCATGCTTTTGAAAGATTAGCCCTTTCCCTGGTGCTGCTTTGACATACTCTAGTATCTTCAAGGCAGACTGAAGATGACATTCCCTGGGAGCTTGCATGAACTGACTGACCTTGCCTACAGCATAGGCGATGTCGGGTCTGGTCACCATGAGATAAATGAGTTTGCCCACCAGACGTCTATACCTCGTGGCATCGGATATAAGAGGTGAGTCATCTGTCCATGTTTTGTCTTCTCCAGTGGCCATGGGATACCGGGCCGGTTTGGCCCCGGTCAATCCTGCCTCTTGTAGAAGATCAAGCGCATACGTCCGTTGGGAGAGAACCAACGAGTCTGAAAGTGCAGGATAAGATCAATCCTAACTCTAGAGGGGGGTGAATAGAGTTATTTAAAATAATTTTGCAAATAAAATCTTGAGTGCAGAGAAAGTTTGACTTTACTTAGTGTAAGGTGCTATAGCAAATAATCAGAGTAAAAAAAATTCACAGCACAAAGCAAAACACAAAGAAACAAGCAATCCAGACGACACAAGGAGCTATAGTGGTTCCCCAAATCTGGGTACATCCACTCTTCTATCACCCTTGATAGGAATCCACTTCAAGATGAGTTGATCAGGTGTCTTGAGCACTAGAGAGTTTTTGACCAGGTTCTCACAAACCAAAGGAGATGATTTTGACCAGGTTTCAGCAAAACCAAAAGTAACTTTTGAAGGGAGTTAAAACCCTGTACAGAAAGAAAAAGAAAAAGAATGATGTTGTCTTCTCTATCAACAAGCTGAGAGAAGCAGAAGTGGATCTGTAGTTGTTGTCAAAGCTCCCCCTGAGATCAAGAAGAAGTTCAGGAAGGAGAGCTCTGCACAAGGGTGACAGGTCTTCAAAGATCTGATTTGCTCCAGCAAGAGATGATCCAAGAAGGTTGGATGGTTGTGTCTGAAGCAATCAGAATTCCTGTGAGTGAGCTTTCAAAACAATATCACATAGAGAGAGAGAGAGAACAGCTGAAGTCCTGTATATGTTCTTCTCTTTATTCTGTATATTCTCTGTGTATGAAAAAATGAATGAATGAATAATATATCTGAGTCTTCTTCTTCCTTTTCTTTGATAGCCGTTGGAAGTCAACATTAAATGCTTTCCTTAAATGTCCATGCCTCAAAGGAAATGACAGGCAGACATTCCTTAGAAAATTCCTTGAGCCATGCACCAGATATGCTGTAACGGCCAATAAATCTTCAGCATTAATTGTCTGACAGAAGGAATTTGAATTCTTATTCAAAACTGACGGGAGTCTGGAAAGCGTCGAGCTCACAATAAAACATCGATCTGAGCACGACACACGTCGGCCAGAGAGTGTTTTCTGTAAGCAGAACTGGGTTCGACGGAACGTCGAGCTGAGGTCGACTCCACGTCGAGCTGAGGTCGACTCTGCGTCGAGCTGAGATCGACTCTGCGTCGAGCTGAGATCGACTCTGCGTCGAGCAGAGGTCGACTCTACGTCGAGCTGAAGATTACTCTAACTAGCCTATGTGACCTTTATAACAACAAGGAGGTCACAACACAAAATCCCTATAGAAGTATAGTCATCCTGGTCCAAATGGTAATAGGGTGTTCCAACAATCTCCCCCTATTTGGATTAGGATTACTATTTACATGAATTTAGGGATTCAAAGGAAGATAAAGCAGATACAATACACTACAATACAACCAGACATGACAGAATAAAAAGCAGCATATATAACATTATATAGCAGCACAATTGTTCAAGTGTCCTGAGTCCAGCATATAGAAAGAATTAAAGCATCTTACTTTACTTTCCCTTTGGGGCTTTGTCTTGATCACTCTTCTTGAAGATGATTTCTCTGTTTGGATTTGAAGCTTCCTTTTTAGATCTATAATCATCAGCTGCACCTAAAGACTTTTGATCTCTTGCACTGGGTGGTACAGCTGCAGGATGGAGTTGCATATATCTGTCTGAATCAAAGAATTTCTTAGACTTATATTTCTCCAATTCCTCTTTTCTTTGGTCTGACATTGTACTGATATGAGAGGTGTCCAGACCTTTTTCTCTAGCTTTATTAATCTCATTCAAAGCAGCCATTTCTGTCATTCTAGCTTTCTAGTAGGCAGGAGTTTTGGTGGGATCTTCAAAAGGTACAGCTGGTTCAAATCTGTTAGAGGAAAGTTCTTGAGAGGTAGTTGGGGTGAGGTCAGCTCTAGGTCTATAAGGATAGGGACCAGAGGTTGGATCAATGGCTCCTCCCCTTTGATAAGGTTGAGAACCTGATCTTCTTCTGGACTGCCTGCCTCTATAGTTTCCTCTTTGCTGACCTCCCCTTTGCTGACTGTCTCCTTGATATCTTCTTGCTTGATATGTCTTTCCATGTAGAGCTGAAGGGGCTGGATTGGAAGATAGACTAGCACCTGCACCTGCATCTGGAGGAGGTGGAGGTGGAGGCTGATGGACAGGTTTGGTTGGTCCTTCATTGAATTTTCTTTTCTTTTTCATTGCTTTTCTCTGATTTTGGGAGTACTGCATCCATGGCTCTGTGATTTCACAATTGTATTTGATATAGTAGGGAATGCCATGGTCTGTGGCTCTGGCCATTGGAATTCTTTTCAAAGCTTTTGATCTTGCTTTCCTCTTCCTTGCAATAGTTGCAGAGGAGTCATCAGAATCTGTAGCAAACTCATCTTCTGAACTTTGAGATTCTTCATATGGATCTATGTACTTCCTTTTAGAGATAGGAAAACTGATGGAGTCTGGAGCTGCTGAGGAGGAAACTGAAGGACGATCTGCTATCAGTGGGGAGGAGGAGTCTACCACTGCAGGAGAGGGCACAGCCTCAGGAGCCATAGAGACTAAAGAGGCTGGTTCCTGAAGGGCTTGGGAGACATGGGTCTCAACTGCATCAGGTGTCTCAATCGCTTCACCTGAAGTTTCAACAGCTGCTAACATTTTAATTTCATCATTAGCAGGAGCCACTGCTACCACTGCTACATCAGGGATCTTCTGAAAAGGGACAATAGCCCTAGACAGATCTTCTTGAGGCTGTTCTGAATTAGGAGGAGGAGCCACAGGTGCCATGGAAAGTTCTTCTTGAATCTGAGCTGGAGGGGAGAAGCTCTGGACAGAAGCTGCCAAACACTGAAGGTTTAAGGCACTGCTGATGAGCTGAATTGAAGCTGGAGGAGGAGCCTCAGATACTATCTGAACTTCTGCAACTGATACTGTCTCTGAACATGTCTGAACAACCTGAACTGAAGAAGGATGAACTGATGAAGGATGCAGCTCTTCTTCTGCAGACATCTCCCCCTGCCTAGAATCAGTGGCAGCTGATGCTAGGCCCCCAGAAGAAGGGCATGCCAGATGAGAGGAGAGGGAGGAGACAGAGTGAGAGAGAGTTCTCAGGGAAAGGAGGAGAGGAGCCAGCTTGGCATCCAAGAGGGAGGAGAGCCTAGGGGACAGAAGGTCAAAAATTTGATTGGCTAAGGGCAGGAGAGCTACTTGCTCAAGGGGAACTTGAGTAGAGGTAGATGGAGTAGCAGAAACTGTAAATGAGGAAGATGTTGAGGGTGGTGTAGACAGTGGAGGTGTAACTGGCTCATGGATGGAGGAAAAGAGTAGCTCTGAAAAAGTTGATGAATGGGGTAATTCATGAGGAGAGGAGGTAGAGGCATCCATGAAGGAGTCTTCATGCATGTCAAAAGAAAAGAGATCCTCATGAGGGGAGGAATCCAAGCTTATGGGAAGGAAAGTAGTGTGAGGTGGAAGGGAGGAGGCAATGGTAGAGATGGAGGAAGGTAGAGGTTGAGAGGATGGAATGACTGTTGTTGAGGGGATAAAAGTGGATGGGAGGGAAAGGGAGGTAGATGGCAAATTCCCTGCTTCTGGACCAGTGGACTGAGGGAGAGTGACCTCTACAGTCCTGGTGTCTGCAGAAGACTTCATTGTTGCTGCTGCCCTGGGATTCACAATTCTTCTGTCCCACTTGCCAATTAGGGCACATGTGAGCCTCTTGGAAGTATTGATGTGCTTCTTGGAGGACACGAGCAGTTGGGGGCAGCAATGGTTGAGAATCAACCCAAGAACTCTTCCAAAGTGGACAGAGTTTTTATCCAATTTTTTCTTAATCATTTCAAACACAATCAATCCCCAGTTGGGATGTTTCTTATCCATAAGTGCAGCCATAAGGCAGAACTGATGCCTAGTAATTGCATCATGTGCAGTCCTCTTTGCACAGATCACTTTGCCTGTAATGTCTGCTAATAACCTATATTCAATAGCTAGGTTAACTTTGAGGAGTTTAGAGGGGTTACCAGCAGCATGCCCCATCCTGTCCAGCATAAAGGCATACTCTTCCACAGATAGTTCTATGCCATCATCTCCAGCAGCAAAGTTGAACACTTCTGAAATGATTTGAGGTGAGATGGCTACCTCATTTCCTGACACTTTCCCAGTCAATGTATTGTTATCTGAAATAACTGCTGTAAGACTCCACTCTTTGATTTCTGACTCTGGGAGAGGGATCCTGGTTGACATAAAGTTAACCAGTTGCTGCTCCTTGAAGAGGTCCAGTATATCCAGAAAGTATTGTGGAGATCCATCAAAAGAGTCAAAGTCGATATCGAATCCAGAATCGAACTTCATAGCCGCCAGAGCTCCTCCTATGATTGCCATTTTCCTGCAAAAAGAATACCTTCGAAGATCAAGAGTAAAGTATTTGGAGGGAGAAAGCTTGAGCAGAAAGATATGAAAGCGCAACTGCGAACGACGATGAAAAAATGATTTTATACTTAGGGTTCGACGCAGAAAAGGAAAGAACGTCGAGCTCAGTTCGACGCTCTAAGGCTCTAGGAGAACTGAAACGACTCAACAGCGTCCAGCTTAGGTCGACGTTCGACGCTTTGGCTGAAGCTATATGTCGAGCTCAGGTCGACGTTGAACGAAGACGTCGACCGGGGAGAGAGAAACTCAAGAAGCTAGGGAGCTGTGAACTTAGTTCGACGCTAGAAGCTGAGTTCGACGTTCGACGCTTTTGAGGGCGACGGACCGTCGATCTCCGTTCGACGCAGCGTCGAGCTTAGTTCAGAGCTCAAAGAAACCACTCAGACAGAGGAATTTTAAAATGAAATTTTTCCTATTCCTGTTAATTATGGGTTTCAAAATCTTGGAGTTTTATTTTATGCTGTCTCCATCTAGCATTCCCAACTGATTGAGGAAGAAGAAGTGCTTCTTTTCATCCAAGGGCTTGGTGAAAATATCTCCTCTCTGTAGTTCAGTGGAAATGTATTCTAGTGCAATTTTCTTCTTTTCTACATTATCCCTTAAGAAGTGATGTCTGATCTCTATGTGCTTGGTCCTACTATGGAGAACTGGATTTTGAGCAATAGATATTGCACTGGTATTGTCACAAAAGATTTTAGACATCTCTAAGTTGTACCCATAGTCTAGGAGCTGGTTTTGAATCCACAAAATCTGTCAGCAACAACTGCCTGCAGCCATGTATTCAGCTTCAGCAGTTGATGTGGACACAGAGGTTTGTTTCTTACAGAACCAGGAGACAAGTCTATCACTAAGGAATTGACAAGTTCCACTGGTGCTTTTCCTGTCTACTCTACATCCAGCATAATCAGAATCTGAAAATCCAGTTAGATCAAATCCTGAGTCATGTGGATACCAGAGACCTAGATTAGGACAACCTTTTACATACCTAAGAATCCTCTTAACTAATGTGAGGTGGGACTCTCTAGGGCTTACTTGGAATCTAGCATAAATGCATGTAGCAAACATTATGTCTGGTCTACTAGCTGTTAGATAAAGTAATGAGCCAATGATTGCTCTATAGTTTGTCTGATCAACTGGTTTTCCAGATTCATCAGCATCTAAAACAGCATTTGTAGGCATAGGTGTTTTCATAGAAGATGCTTCAGACATTCCAAATTTCTTAACCAGTTCTCTTGCATACTTGGTTTGAGAAATAAAAATGCCATCCACATGTTGTTTAACTTGCAATCCTAGAAAGAAAGCAAGCTCACCCATGCTACTCATTTCAAACTTTGAATGCATAAGTTGTGAGAACTTTTTGCATAATTTTGAATCAGTAGACCCAAATATGATATCATCTACATAAATTTGTACTAGTAGGGTATGGGACCTATGGGTTCTAACAAAAAGAGTTTGGTCTACTCTACCCCTTTTAAAATCATTTTCCAACAAAAAACAAGCTAAGGTCTCATACCATGCTCTAGGAGCTTGCTTGAGACCATATAAGGCTTTATGCAGTTTAAAAACATGATCAGGAAAGGTTGGAGAGATAAAACCTGGAGGTTGCTTTACATAAACCTCTTCCTTGATGTCTCCATTGAGAAAGGCACTCTTGACATCCATCTGATATACCTTGAATCTCTTGTGAGCTGCATATGCAAGAAAGATTCTTATGGCCTCCAACCTTGCAACTGGTGCAAAGGTTTGGTCATAATCAATTCCTTCTTCTTGGCAATATCCTTGTGCAACAAGTCTTGCCTTGTTTCTCACAATTATTCCTTGATCATCCAACTTGTTCCTGAATACCCATTTGGTTCCAACAATTTGCTGGTTTCTTGGTCTTGGTACTAATTCCCAAACTTTATTCCTTTCAAATTGATTCAACTCTTCCTGCATTGCAATGATCCAGTTTGGATCTTGCTCTGCATCTTGTATGGTTTGAGGCTCAATTTGAGAAAGAAAGCAGGTGTCCATAATATTTTGATTAACTTGATTCCTTGTTTGCACACCCACTGAGATATCTCCAATTACTTGTGAGATTGGGTGATCTCTTGTTGTTGCAAGATCAACAAGGGGTGTTGATGATGCACCAACCTGTGTTGTTGTTTCCACTTGTGGAACAACAGCTGGTTCTTCAATTTGTTGGCCTTTTGAACTTTCCAAAACCTGAAATTCCTCTTCATTGTCACTGAGTTCAGTGTCTTGCTGAATTGGTGAAGGTAATGACCCTTTGTCTGTGATGGTAAGCTGCTTCAGATTTTCTGAAATTGAATGTTCCTGCAAATTGCTTATGGTAGAAGTCTCCTTCTCCTTATAAGACATGTTAGTTTCATCAAATGTAACATGCATGGATTCTTCAATTTTATTTGAGCACTTGTTAAAAACCCTATAAGCCTTGCTAGTCATGGAGTATCCCAGAAACACTCCTTCATCAGCTTTGGCTTCAAATTTAGCTAGGTATTTCTTGTCATTATTGTGAATGAAACAAATGCAACCAAAAATTTTGAAATAATTTACTTTAGGTTTCTTCCCTTTGAGTAACTCATAGGGAGTCTTACCCTTTAGTTTGTGTATCAAGCTTCTATTCAAAACATAGTTGGAGGTGTTCACAGCCTCTGCCCAAAAGGTTAGAGGGAGGTGAGCATCTGTCAACAATGTTGTGGCAGATTCAATAAGGGTTCTGTTTTTCCTTTCAACTACCCCATTTTGTTGAGGAGTTCTTGGAGCTGAGAAGGTATGCCTGATACCTTCCTTCTGGCAGAACTCTAGCATAAGAAGAGAATCAAACTCTGTCCCATGATCACTTCTGATCAGGGCAATGTGAGTATTGAACTTAATCTGTATGCCTTTGAGAAAATCTGTCAAAATCTTGAAGTTATCAGACTTCTTTCTCAAAAAGAACACCCAAGTGAATCTTGAGAAGTCATCTACAACTACTAAAGCATAAGATTTCCCTCCTAGGCTTTGTACATTAATTGGTCCAAAAAGGTCCATGTGCAATAAGTACAAAATTCTAGGTGAGTCACTCTTATTTAGTGACTTGAAACTGTTTTTAGTTTGCTTGCCTAACTGACAGGCCTTGCAAAGTCCTTCCTTCTTGTAGGGACCAGAAGGTAGTCCTCTAACAAGGTTGTCTTTGGATAACTTAGCAATGGTTCTAAGGTTCACATGTCCTAGTCTTTTATGCCAAAGTTCATTAGGTTTGCTAAGGGAGTTAAATAAACAAATATCTACTTTAGATGAATTGAAATCAACTAGATATATGTTATCTTGTCTATTACCAATTAAAACAATGTTGTTATTTAATGCAATATTACATGCTGAGTTGGTAAACCAAACCTGATAACCAGCATCACATAGCTGGCTGATGCTGATTAAGTTGTGCTTTAGTCCTTCCACATAGGCCACTTTCTTGAATGTAATTGACCCTATTCTGACTTGGCCATAGCCTTTTGTTTGTCCAAAATTTGAATCTCCAAAGATTACTTTGGGTCCATGTTTGGCTTTGAAGGACACAAGGTTCTCCTTGTTGCCAGTCATGTGCTTTGAGCACCCACTATCCAAGTACCACTGCTGGTTCTCAATTGGATAGGTCTTTATCTGCACATACAACAAATCAATTGTTTTTGACCCAGTTTACCTTGGGCCTTTCTTGATATCCTTTAAATTCTGAAATAAAAGACATTTCAGGTTGACTTTTATAGCCTACAGGATGATATCTCCTAGGAGGTATTATCCATTCAGCATAAGGGTTAAAGTGATGAGATGTGGAGCTGGAATTAAATTTTGAATTAACCCCTGAGAACTGATTTTTGCTCTGAGCTTGGCTCGACGCACGTCGAGCTTCGGTCGACGGACTCTGGTGAGTGCGTCGAGCTCCATTCGACGGCGAAGGCTTGCTTTGTTCAGAGGGTAGAAGGCGTCGACCTGAGTTCGACGTTTTCTTGCGATTATGTCGAGCTCTGGTCGACGTCCGTCGAGCTTCGTTCGACGCTTTTTGTCCAGTTTCCTGGGTTAAGTCAGCATTCTTCCTAGCCACTATCAAGACTCCTTTACCTTTCTCACTGGTAAATTTGATTGGAGTTGTCAGCACTATGGGTTGGCTGGATGAAGCACCCAAGCCCAGTGAACCATTCAATCTTGAGTTCACTGTACTTGTGATGTCCATCAATTTGATACTTCTCCCATTAAGGGTTTCTTCAAATTGCTTGGCCTTAGATAGCTCACCTTTCAGTGAAGCTATCTCCTCCCCACACTGCTTCAACTCTTCTAAGAGTCTAAGATTATCTGAGTTAATGGATTTGCATTCAATTAATTGTTCTCTGAGAGTTTTAATCAACTTTTGAGATTCAATCAAGTCAATGCACATAGATTTGAACTCAGATTTAAATTCATCAGAGGTAAAGTCAAATGAATCTATTACCTGGTCCTCAGTGAGTTCCTGATCAGATAGGTAGTCAGCATCAGGCTCTGAATCAGTGTTCTTTTGAGATGCACTGATGGCCATCATGCAGAATCCTTTTTCTTCTGCATCATCCTCATCATCACTAGAGCTGGATGATGAATCAGACTCATCAGAGTCACTCCAGGATTCAGCCACAAATCCTTTTCTGGTGTGCTTGCTGTTGCTGGAGGAAGGCTTGTCATGGTATTTCCTTGACTCCTTATCCTTCCTTTTATCTTTTCTTTCCTTCTTGTCCCTTCTGTCCTTATCTTGATTTTCTGGACAGTTGGGGACAATGTGTCCTGGTTTCCTGCAGCCAAAACAGATAACATCTTTATTAGTAGATCTGTCATACCTTGGCTTGTCTTTGTCTTTGGATGACCATCTTCTGAAGTTCTTTTTATTCAGCTTATTGAACCTTTTGACAAGTAGCCTCATAAGCTCTTCATCTCCCAACACCTTTTCTTTAGGTTGTTCTTCCTGTGCCTTGAAGGCAATGGTTTTCTCAACCTTTTCTGTTGGTGTGGATGTCTTCTGCTCTTCTTCTCTCTTCTTAATGAATTGCTCATAACTCTTGAGCTTTCCTAGAAGAGCTTCTGTGGATAACTCACAGACATTTCTTCCATCTTTAATTGACCAGATTCTTGAGTCCCAAGAGCTAGGGAAACAAGTCAGTATCTTGTCATTTATCTCAGTGAGAGATATGTCCTTCTCTAGTGATCTAAGCTCACTGATGATTAGACTCAGTCTGTTGTACATGTCAGCAACTGACTCAGACTCTGCCTTTTTGAAGTTCTTATACTAGGTGATGAGATATGATCTCCTATCCTTTCTTTCATCTGCAGAACCTGATACAATTTCTGAAAGTTTTTCCCAGATCTCTTTAGCAGTATTACAATCAGCTACTTTCTGGAAAATGTCATCTGACATGGTTTGAGCCAAAATGTTCATGGCTTTAGCATCTGCTGCCTTCCACTTCTTTATGTCAGCATCAGTTCCTGAAGGAGGAGGAACAGCTGATGTACTTGTTCCTGTGGGAGGTCTTGGACAATCTGTCAACACAGAATTAAAAATGTCTTCATCAAAAGAGTTCATGTAAAGTCTAATCCTTGCCTTCCATAGTGCAAACTTAGAGAGATTGCACATAGGAAGTCTGGTGCTAGCAAAGTCCTTGTTTTGTGCCATGAGTTTTAAAGATAAGTAAAACTAAAAGAGATAACCCTTTTTGAGAGAAATGATCTTATCAGAGATCTTTTGATCCAGGTGTTAGCCTGTATGAATGATCAACCTGCCTCTGATACCAATTGAAAGTGCAGGATAAGATCAATCCTAACTCTAGAGGGGGGTGAATAGAGTTATTTAAAATAATTTTGCAAATAAAAACTTGAGTGCAGAGAAAGTTTGACTTTACTTAGTGTAAGGTGCTATAGCAAATAATCAGAGTAAAAAGAAATTCACAGCACAAAGCAAAACACAAAGAAACAAGCAATCCAGACGACACAAGGAGCTATAGTGGTTCCCCAAATCTGGGTACATCCACTCTTCTATCACCCTTGATAGGAATCCACTTCAAGATGAGTTGATCAGGTGTCTTGAGCACCAGAGAGTTTTTGACCAGGTTCTCACAAACCAAAGGAGCTGATTTTGACCAGGTTTCAGCAAAACCAAAAGTAACTTTTGAAGGGAGTTAAAACCCTGTACAGAAAGAAAAAGAAAAAGAATGATGTTGTCTTCTCTATCAACAAGCTGAGAGAAGCAGAAGTGGATCTGTAGTTGTTGTTAAAGCTCCCCCTGAGATCAAGAAGAAGTTCAGGAAGGAGAGCTCTGCACAAGGGTGACAGGTCTTCAAAGATCTGATTTGCTCCAGCAAGAGATGATCCAAGAAGGTTGGATGGTTGTGTCTGAAGCAATCAGAATTCCTGTGAGTGAGCTTTCAAAACAATATCACATAGAGAGAGAGAGAGAGAACAGCTGAAGTCCTGTATATGTTCTTCTCTTTATTCTGTATATTCTCTGTGTATGAAAAAATGAATGAATGAATAATATATCTGAGTCTTCTTCTTCCTTTTCTTTGATAGCCGTTGGAAGTCAGCATTAAATGCTTTCCTTAAATGTCCATGCCTCAAAGGAAATGACAGGCAGACATTCCTTAGAAAATTCCTTGAGCCATGCACCAGATATGCTGTAACGGCCAATAAATCTTTAGCATTAATTGTCTGACAGAAGGAATTTGAATTCCTATTCAAAACTAACGGGAGTCTGGAAAGCGTCGAGCTCACAATAAAACGTCGATCTGAGCACGACACACGTCGGCCAGAGAGTGTTTTCTGTAAGCAGAACTGGGTTCGACGGAACGTCGAGCTGAGGTCGACTCCACGTCGAGCTGAGGTCGACTCTGCGTCGAGCTGAGATCGACTCTGCGTCGAGCTGAGATCGACTCTGCGTCGAGCAGAGGTCGACTCTACGTCGAGCTGAAGATTACTCTAACTAGCCTATGTGACCTTTATAACAACAAGGAGGTCACAACACAAAATCCCTATAGAAGTATAGTCATCCTGGTCCAAATGGTAATAGGGTGTTCCAACAGAGTCGGGCTTCCGAGAGATTTCTATCCCCAAAAAATATTTCGGGGAGCCCATATCCTTCGTGACAAGGTGTTGACGGAGGTGTTTCTTTGCCAAGTCCACCCCAGCCTGGTCATCGCCGGTAAGAAGGATATCATCCACATACACCGCCAAAACCACAAGTCCTGATGCGGTTTTGCGAATAAACAATGAGTGATCGGCGGAACTTCTTGCAAAGCCAATTGCAGCCACAATGCCACTAAACTTGTCAAACCACGCCTGAGGGCTCTGCTTTAGGCCGTAGATGGCCTTCTTTAACTGGCATACTCGTGTCTCCCCCTGAGCAACATACCCTGGAGGTTGCTCCATATAGACGTCCTCCTGAAGATCCCCATACAGAAAAGCATTCTTGACATCAAGTTGAGAAATTTCCCACTCCCTGTTGACGGCCACAGAAAGAAGAACCCAGATGGTGCTGAGGCGAGCAACCGGAGAGAAAGTATCAAAATAGTCAACTCCATAAGTCTGAGTAAAGCCTTTGGCCACCAGTCGGGCCTTGTAACGATCCACAGTGCCGTCCGGGCGAAACTTCACAACGAACACCCAGCGGCAGCCAACCACATCAGTACCGATCGGTGGAGGAACAAGGGTCCAGGTACCTCTTTCAATAAGAGTGGCAATTTCCTCATCCATGGCAGATTTCTAATGAGGAATAACAAGAGCCTCCTGGTAAGTGCGGGGAGTGGTAGTAGCCGAGATGGCCAAAGCAAAGCACCTTCAAGAGGGAGTAAGCCGATCATAGGAAACAACAGCCGCAAGCGGGTGTTGGGTACACGCCCGCACCCCTTTGCGAAGGGCAATGGGAAGATCCAGGTTGTCTTGTGCCTCAGGGACCGGGGCATTCGTGGCAAAGAAAGCTGGCCCGGGACTAGAGAGAGACGGCTGCGGAGAAGAAGGAGGGGAGATAATAGGGAGAGGAGGAGACGGAGGAGGAGACGACATAAGAGGGGAGACGTCGACATGTGTGGAAGGCTCACAGAGAGATGGTGGAGAATCAGAGACAACAGGAGGAGGTGAAGATGGGAAAGAAAAGTAGGAGGCATTTTCAAAGAAGGTGACGTCTGCGGAAACAAACTGTTTGCGCAGAACGGGATCAAAGCAACAGTAGCCTTTTTGAGTTGTCGAGTAACCCAAAAAGACACATTTGGTGGAGCGGGGGGAAAGCTTGTCGCGGGTAGCATACGGAGCATGCACAAAGGCCGTACACCCAAAGATACGGAGAGGAAGAGGAAAGGGTTCCTTGCTCGGGTAGAGAATGGAGAAGGGGGTCTTGCCGCGAAGAACAGAAGAGGGAATACGATTGATGAGATAGCAGGCAAGAAGAACAGCATAGCCCCAGTAGGAGCGAGGCACCTGCATCTGTGTCATCAGAGTGCGAGCGATATCGAGGAGATGGCGATTTTTACGTTCCGCCACCCCATTTTGTTGGGAGGTGTAAACACAGCTGGTCTGATGAATAAGACCATGTTGCATACAAAAAGATGAAAACTCATGACTGAGATATTCTTTAGCATTATCAGAGCGCAATACTTTAATAGAAATAGCAAACTGAGTTTTAATCATATTATAAAAAGATTGTCATACAGATAAGAGTTCAGAGCGGTCTTTTAATAGATTCACCCAGGTACATCTAGAGAAATCATCAATAAAAGTTACAAAGTAAAAACTACCCCGACCAACGGTGGGAGTAGGAGCAGGACCCCAGATATCAGAATGAATGAGATCAAAAGGGCGGGAGGAACCACGGCCTTGCTTCTGCGGGAAGGAGGAGCGGTGATGCTTGCCAAGCTGACACGCATCACAGTTGAGCGGAGGACTGGTTTGAGGTAAGTGGGGAAGAAGCTGACGAAGAATCCGAGGAGGAGGATGTCCAAGGCGAAGATGTCATTGAAGCAGATCAGTAGACGAGGAAGAGAAGGCGGACAGAGCGAAAACATTGTCGAGGAAGTAGAGGCCGCCGCTCTCAGTCCCAGTAGCAATCGTCCGTTGGGTCCTCGGGTCCTGAAAACAACAAGAAGTAGGAGTAAATAATACAGAGCACTGAAGTTGCTTGCATAAAGTAGTAACTGAGAGTAAATTGCAAGGGAACTTCGGGACATAGAGAGTGTCCCTAAGCAAAGCGAGGGAGTGACTTGAACCATGCCCGTTCCATGAACCGGGGAAGGCGAACCATCCGCAATGAGAACCGGTGGTAACCGATCATGCGTCTCTAGGAGAGATAAGCAGTGAGGGTTTCCGGTCATGTGATTTGTAGCACCAGAGTCAATCAGCCATTTACCTTGGGTAACGATGTGTGCACTACCTAAGGTGGTGGCCACAAAAGCAGATGGCCGAGAGGAGGCGGAGGTTGAGGAAGAAGCATCACCGGAGGGATGAAGATGAGGATGTTTCTGCCAGCAGCGGTCAATAGAGTGGCCGGTACGACCACAGTGAGAGCAGAGGAACCTTGACGGACCGCGCGTGCCAGATTGGCTGCGACCAGTATTGCCACCCCGCTGGACTTGGTGAGCATAGGAGTCCGGTGGAGGAGGGGAGGACAATAGAGGACGTTGGAGCAGTGAAGTAACAGCGGCGTTGCGAGCCGCAGTGGCATCCAAGGTGGGAGACTCGGCTTCGCCCAAGATCTGCTGGCGGATCATATCAAAAGACTCAGGAAGCCGTAGAAGATAACAAACAACCAGGAGTTCCTGGAAGTGTTTGTGTTGTTCGGCCAAGTCCGCGGAGAAGGGGCGATTCTGGAGGATTTCGGCTCCAAGAGCCTGAACTTGCTGATAAGCAGCAGCAGGAGACAAGGAAGGGCGAGCGAAGAGATCCGCGTAGAGAGTATAAATGCGGGATGTCTGGGCCCCCTTTGAGTAGAGAGCAGTAAGGTGAAGCCATGCGGTCTTGACCGTCTCATCATGGCGTATGACAGGAAGACATTCAACGGAGAGGCTGTTAGCCAACCACGTGCAGACAAGTGCATCACTGGCATCCCAGTCATCAAATTCAGCAAAGTCTGAGGGAGGAGGGTCAACGGTGAGGTGATGACGTTTGCGCTGAGAGCGGAGAAGAAATGTGAAAGAGACGCTCCAATCCGGATAGTTGGAGCCAACAAGTTTAGAAACCATGCCAAGGTTGCCAGAGGGAGTAGGAAGCGGCGCCGGAGTGGCGATAGGAGTGGTGGTGGTGGAGGTTTCAGAAAGGGCCATAGGAGAAAACTGCGAGAAGCAGCGCGGTTAGAATATAAGCCGTGCGGATAGAAAGAAGAAGAGCTGCGGTGGTCACGATGTTAGACACCAGCGGCCAGAGAAGCCACGACCAAGCCGCAGGTCCAAGACGGGCAAGAGGTCGAACAGCTAGAAGATAGACCGCGCGAACGGACAAGGTGAATAAAGCAGCAGGTCGCGACAAACAAGGAGATAGGTCGCTGCGACTGAAAGGCATGAGAAAGAGGACGCGCGGACAGGGCGCAAACGGCAAGAACAGGTTGCAAGAAGAATAGGCAAGCCGCGCGGATAGGGCGCACAGAATCAGGAGGAGAAGATCGAGTCCTCTGATACCATGTTAAAAGTAAAGAACAAACGACTAGAGCAGAGAATAAACGACTAGAAAACAAGCCGGAACTTTGAATAATTGAAATTTTATTATCCAAAAAGATATCATTTACAAAGGTATGGCCTCCCTTTTATAGAATGGAGGAGAGAGAGAAGAATGCAAACTAACAATGTGGGTCTAAAGCTATACAACAGATCTGGGCGGCTAGAATAAGAGACCGGAACAGGTCGCGCGGTTAGACAATGTTCTAACCGCTCGGCAATACCAGAACCAAGAGAGAGATGCGGTAGGAGACCGCTAGACCGGCCGGTTTCCAAGCCGCCGGAGATAAGCCGTCATACCGTCGGATACCACACAGCAACAGTCTGGAAATCAACCCGCCAACCTCAATCCGCCAGACTGCCCGGTCAACAACCCGCCATGCTCAAACCGCCAGACCGCCCAGTCTCATACTTCGACAAAAAACAAGACGGATGAACGTCATCGCAACGGCCTTACCTTCGCAGAGCTAGCCTCGGCTCACGATTTGGACCACCGTAGCACCACCGGCGGCCGGAGTTCTCTTATTCTTCCCTCCTTTGCTCTCCCTTCTCTCCTCTTCTTAGAAATAGGATGATAATGATAGAAAGAGAATTAACTCATCCATTCCTACACTTATCCCTCCAGAAAACACCCAGGGTTGTTAGATCTTCATCAAAGGAAACGAACAGCTTAGAAAATGCCCACAAATAACTATTTTTGGGCTGACACGGCCTGTGACACGCCCGTATCACAGGCCGTGTACTGCAAGCGGTACACGAACCGACTTATCCAGAACAGGACACTACCCTGTTATATGCCCGTATCACCAGCCGTGTGCCCTGACACGGCTTCAGACACGCCCGTGTCTAGCCCGTGTTCACCAAGCCTCATTTCCCTAGCCATTGCCCGAGAAGGACATGGCCTAGGACACGCCCGTGTCCTTAGCCATGTAGGACATCTAGAGAAGGACACGGCCTATGACACGCCCGTGTCATAGGCCATGTGCCCAACTCGAGTACCTCTCGAGAACCTTCGAGTGCATTTTGTCGAGTACTCGAGATGACTCGGTGAAGGACACGGCTGGGGACACGCTCGTGTCCCAGGCCGTGTTACTTACTCGAGAACTCGAGACACTCACGAGAAATCACACTCGATTAAACAACACAGGACACTCCCTGGGACATGCTCGTATCCTAGGCCGTGTTGCCAGCTTGAACTCAAATTTCGGATTTTGGGGTGTTACAACCCTTCCCTCCTTACAAAAATTTCGTCCTGAAATTTATTCACAGCAAGGAAACCCAGCAAGCACCTTATTATAATGTCAACATGTTCATTACAACCAAAAGATGCACTATACAACAGTTTAAATAAATAACTCGGGAAACTCAGCTTGCATGGTCTGCTCCCGCTCCCATGTTAGCTCCTCATGGCCACAATTGTCCCATCGGACTTTAACCATCCTGATTATCTTATTCCACACCTATTTATCAGCTCTATCTTCGATCTGAAAGGGCCTAACCTTTGTCATTAGTCCACTGCCGACTGATACTTGATTTGCACCAACCACCTGTGATGGCTCTTTCACCGCTTTCCGCAACACCGAGACATGAAATACATCATGTAAACCACTCAGATCTAGAGAAAGTGCTAACCGATAGGCAGCTTCACCGACACGCTGTGCCACTTCAAACGGTCCCAGATACCTCAGGCTCAGCTTTTTCAGACGTTGTATCCTGGACACACCTTTAAAGGGTTTAATCTTCAAGATACCCAATCGCCCACAGCAAACTCTACGTTTTAGTGCTTGGCATTGTAATGTTTATCCTGCCTATCTTGAGCTACCAATAGCCTTTCACGTATCAACCGTATAATTGAGTTGGCATCATCCACCTCCTTTTGCTTGTACAACTTTGTTTCGCTAGTCTCCGCCCAAGCTAAAGGTTTACGACATTTCCTACCATATAAAGCCTCAATGGGCGCCATCTAAATACTAGCTTGGTAACTATTGTTGTAGGCGAACTCAATCATAAAGAGATGATCCTCCCAACTCTTCCCAAAATCTAGCGCACACATTCGAAGCAT
The DNA here is from genome assembly GCA_039513925.1 of Platanthera zijinensis. NCBI lineage: Eukaryota > Viridiplantae > Streptophyta > Magnoliopsida > Asparagales > Orchidaceae > Platanthera > Platanthera zijinensis. The sequence goes on from CM077089.1 coordinate 29,971,427, forward strand.
ATCTCCCAAAGTCATGTTGATCCTTTCGGTCTGACCATCCGTCTGAGGATGAAAGGCCGTGCTGAAATGTAATTTCGTTCCCAACAATTGGTGAACTAATTTCCAATCACCCGAAGTGAAATGCCCATATCGATCACTAATGATGTTATGTGGCACACCGTGCAATCGTATAATAATATCCACATACATCTTTGCCAACTTTTCCATTGGATTGTCCTTTCGATTCGGGATGAAGTGTGACACCTTAGTTAACTAGTCCACAATCACTCAAACTGCATCATTTCCACGCTGTGATCTCGGCAACCCATGCACGAAATCCATGGAATTATCATCAAATTTCCATACAAGAATAGGCAACGACTTCAGAAAACCTCCTGATTTTTGGCATTCAGTCTTTACTAAGATACAAGTTTGATATTTAGCAATATAGTGCGCTATGTCCTTCATCCCAGGCCACCAGAAATTTTTCTTCAGATCCTTATACATCTTTGTGCTCCCGGGGTGTATCGAATACTTTGTGAAGTGAGCTTCATACATCAATTCTTCATGAAGTTTACCCCTATCTGGGACACATAAATGGTCGTCCTTCCGAAAAAGGCCGTCATTAAACGAAAACTAAGAATCCACACTTTTTGTTATATAGTGTTGTAGACTTTCATCAAGTTCTGTTTGTTGGATACACTGAAAATTGTGTACCAGATGTAAGACCCCCTATTTTTTTCTTTTTCAAACACCAGGGTCTTAGCCCAGAATTGCCGCTTTGCGGTGGCACCGACTCACGGGAAGGCCGCCACTACAAAACGCCAATTTTGCCGGCCCTTTTCGATCACGAGAGAGAGAAGTAAGTATACATAAAATGTAAACAAGTCCACAGAAACATGTATAAAATGAAATCACATCCAGTCCATCAGTAGATAATAACAGGAAATAGAGGTACTGCAAAGATACAGTTCAGATGAAAATATAAAGAAACGGGCTCGAGCCCGGTACATCAGAGTCCTCACTATAAATCACTCATCGCGGAAGCTATAAAAATACTAATCACTCACGGAGCTGGACGCAGGTGCACCGGTGCTAGACTGACCCACCTCCATGCGCACCGTACTTCGCTAGTGCTGGTCCCTGGACTGCTGGTCCCTGTCTCCCATCCGGAGCTCCTGTAATGTTATGGTTCGAAAACCATTAGTCATAAAGACTAAGCCCTATCATCCTCTACCCCTACCCCCACGGCTCCTAAGTACCGAGCAGAGAGGAGGAAAGGGAAGCTACAAAGGTGGAGAGTAATCAAGAAGATGACAGTGGAACTAATCTAACAACTAAATACATATTGTATAAGCAGCTAAGTATGAAAGGTACATCTAGCAGTTCTACGGTAGTAAGTAATAAAGTAGACATGTAGTACGTGGCAAATATATAAGAAGACAAATAGAGAACAATAAGTAAATAAGTATGTAACCTTAACTTATATGAATGCCCATACAAACTTATAAGTTAAGGGGCCTTCTGCAAGGCTCCCATCGTATAAAAAGTCCCATACCGATTTATACGTTGGGGTGTCGGTTGTATGCAAATATGAGTGTAGTGATATGTTATGCCATGATTCATGCAAGTGCAACTCATGCACACGACTCTATGCGCACAAACCTTTAGTTCCCCCTATTCGGGTAGCTAGCTTCACTCCCAGGAACCTCCGTAGTGGCAAACGGAGACAGTGGGTCGGGCCCCTCACTCCTAGGCGGGTATCCACACTACCGGGCCTAGCCCTTCCGTACGCCCCTAGAAGAACACAACCTAGAGTATTCACGTACTAGCGCTGGCTATATCCACAAGACTTTCTTTGGCTAAGTGTCCCACACCGCCGAGTCAATGTACCGATGTCGGTGTGAACGATAATCAAATACCGAAGACCCACCACCTTATTCTATATTCAAACCTTCGAGCCCTCGGCTCCCCGGACTGTCCCGTCCGTGCATCTACCTTCAGAGCTACCGTCTGAATGGCAACCAAACCAACTTATTCTACCTCCCTAGCTATTGGGGTATGTGAATGTGCAACCCTAAACATTCTAGTTGCTCTTTTGGTTTATTATTCCTACGGTTTACGTTAGCCCAGGACTGCCCCCAGCATACCCCGTGAAGGGCTCTCAAAGGGCGCTAGGAACTATGATGGTAGCTGAAGCCCACTATTCCCTTTCGCAAGGCACTTATTGTTATTGGTTAATCTCCCTTTACCCGATCCCTTTTTAAATTACCTTGGATCTAACCTAGTGTATTGAGACTCTTCCTCTCCAACCGGGATGGACGATCTTTCGTCGTTCCCGAACGCCACTTAACACTAGCCACTCTCACACTCTACTTATCCTGACTTCTAATAATGAACTTAATTTAACTCACCCTATTCAAACCAGCAAGCTATCAAAATTCCATCTCCCCAAGATCATTACCCACTCTAGTTCAGTTTCTGTGGTTTTACTATATATAGACCATCCTAAGCTATATGAGGTATACAAGGGGAGGTACTCCAAATTGTCTTTCAAATCTCCTATAAAATTTACTGGAGGTCTATCATGACATAATTATCCTAAATCCAGAAATTTATAATTTTCCTAATTAATCTGATATTTATTTAATTTTCCCCAAAGATTGTCCATGGGTAATTTTAAACATGAACTACATGATCGTCTTAAGTAATGGCCATCCAAAAATTATGATCACTAAATAACAGCAAGGTATTATCAAATACAAATTTTCAAGATTTTATAGAAGGTATTTAGCCTCTAATTAATTTATCCATTATAATCTCATTAGTCTTATATAAAGAAGGAAGTACTGAAATTACTCATCATAAAATTATAGAAAAATTACTGATTAATAATATGGTACAGAAAAGATCATTGTGCAAAGAATCATAATTTTACCAGCTTGCTAGACACCAAAATAGATTTAATCAAATATCCATGATAAACAATACTTAATGAAGCAAGCCTTAGAATTAAGCTTCTAAAAATCGCATAAAAATTCATAGAGCTTTAAAATCATAATAAAGGTTCTCTTCATAAATTTCATCAATTTTCAGAAAGTATTTTCTCCATAATAAATTTCCAAGCAAATAATACAAGGTATTTAATTGTTAATGAAGTATCCAAAATAATTATCCTAAAATTCATAGCAAAATCTCCAGAGATTGCACTAACCATAGAAACTATTCTACCCAAATCTCATCACTTTTCAGTGAGTTTTAGTGACATTTTATATCTCTACAAGTTTTGTGCCCTAAACTAGGGTTAGGGTTTTGAGGGACTTATTTTCTTTAAAATCCATTTAGACTCCTACCAGAGGATTCTAGCTACCCTAGAATTCTACCTACCAAGTTTCAAATCATAACCAGGTCATTTGACCACTCAAATCTCAAAGTGCACTTTTAACCTAAAAAAAACCCTTGATAGGGCATAGCTTAGGTTTGTCAATTTCCAATTTAAAACATCTCCAAATGAGATGAAAAATTATACAGAACCTTATGATAAACCCAGGGACCACTCACCAAAATTTGGGAGGGTTTGGAAGTCATTAAGCCATCTAATTAATTTATCCTAGGATTATTAAATTTTCCTAAAAACAAAAGAAAAACATTCTCCAAAAATTCCCATTTTTGGACAGGCCCTAGTTATTGCTAGGGTAGATTTCCTGCCCAAATTTCAGATCATTTGGTCAAGTGATGAAGGTTGGGCACACCTTTTAGTCTCTGCCTAGATCTAGGTATAGATCCCACCAAAAGAGGTTCCTTGGTCAAACCAGTTGACCAAATTGACCCAAATTAATTTTAAAATAAAGTAGACCCATAGGGCTACCAATTACATGTTGATCATTTCTTTATAAACAGCCTCTAAGTATTTTTCCTAAATTTTCTAAAGTGACATATATTCTAGTATAGAAAAATTCACATAAAGAAAAAGATTAATTAAACAGCACGGATCTTGAAGCAGATCCAACAGCGCTGGGTCATCTTCTTCCTCCAGCCAAGGGCTGAGATCAGCCCGACCAAGAGTGCTTCCAAACACTGTCGCCGGCCGTCCAGCCTCCTCCCTGGCCGGCCACCGCCACCACCACCTCTGTTGAGGTGGTGGCCATCGCCGGGCGGCGGCACGGCCGCCGGAGGGGCTTTTTTCGGTGAGCCCGAGACTTAAATTTTTTTTTGCGGGAAAATTGGGAAGAGGAGCTCTTCCGATCGAGCTCAATTGAGACTGATTCTTAATCCTAAAGAAAGCTAAGATCTACCCGTAGAGAGAGAGAGGAGGGGAGGACCTTGTTCGCTGGCTGGAGGCGTGCAGACCGTCGGGATGCCATTGACACGGTGGTGGCATCGTCGGAATTCTTCTACAGCACCGTACAAGCTCCAAATCCATCGGGTAAGGGTTGAAACTCCATCTCTGAGTTTAGGGAGCCTTTTTAAACCAGTAAAAGGAGGGAGGGGAAAGGTCTAACGCTGATGTCCATTAATGGCCCATTATAGCTTTTTCAGCCATGATGGTGGGGGGGGGGGGTGAAACGGCTCTGTAACAGCTAGAGGAGGGCTGGAAACTCCTCCTCTCCCTGAGAGGAGTTGAATCCAGCCGTTTCAAGGGGGAGAGGGTGGAGCCGAGCCTTAAAAGCCATAAATGGCCAGGCAAACCGTCGCTCGACCATGGCTGGAGGAGGAGGAAACGGCTTCCACGTGGCACAGCCGGTCAAATTCACTAAATAAGGTTTTAATTAAGTCTTGAAAGTCCACCTAGTGTCAACTACCTTCACCTATGGGGGGGGGGGAATAGGTGTCTTTGCAGCGTGTTAGCGGAATTGAAATTATACCTGCATAAGAAAATAAAACAACAAAGCACAGAGAGGACACATGCAATTTATAGTGGTTCCCCGATTTGGGTACGTCCACTTCCCCCCTTCGACCTATCTCCCAACCAGGGACGACTCGGTCACTTCACCAACAGGATTGAAATCCAATCCTTGCACTAACGGAAGGAACCCTTCCACACGTAGGAGTCACCACTCCCACAACACGGGTTGCACCCAACCCTTACAACAAGAGACCAATCGGTCCTTTACAAAGAAATTGAAACTAGCTTGTAAGAAATACAAACGACGTTTGGAGACTAAGGTGTACCTCTTCGTTTGACGACGTGTTCTTGAAGTCAACGAAGAGTCCACAACCCTAGATCTCACTTGGATTGAATCTTCCCGAAACCGGCGGAGGCATGGAGCGGCGGCAAGGTTCTCGGAATAACCGGCGATGACGGAGAGCTGCTGCTGTGCTATCTTGATTCAAACTTCATAGCAAGGGAAGCAAGGTCTTCCAACAGTCACACCAGGATCGGTCGTCTCGATCAATTCGGAAGGGGAAGGTTTTTCCTGATCAACGAATCAAGAGACAAGGGATCTCTAGTTAGACGCGTGAGACGCTATGCTAACCTAAGCTTCTGTCGCCAGTGATCTGGAAGAACTTGAGATCAACAGCGGCGACTACTGCACGAACGGCGGAGACGATCGACGGAGCAAGATCGGGGATTTAGGGCTCGACGGCGGCTCGTCCTTTTTGAATTCGCGTTTTTTTCATATCTCTCCTGTTCATACATACGGGGTATATATATATTAGGTCAAGAGATGACCGTTGTGGGTCCCACCCAAGTAAAGACCAAAGTCCGGTCCAAACAGCTGCAGGTAACGTGGACCAGTCCAGAAATTTTCTGAAAAATTGCCAAGTCAAAATCGGCGAGAATCGAAGGTGATTCTCGACGAATCGGCGAGAATCACCTACGATTCTCGCCGAATTCTACTTAGTGAATTCAGGCAACACAGGTTGTAGGGGCCGGGGAGAATCGGTGGGAATCACTTTTGATTCTCACCGAATCGTCGAGAATGCAAGGTCATTCTCGACGAATCGGTGAGAATCATAAGTGATTCTCGACGATTCTGCCTTAGATAATTTTCCTGTCTGTGTCAAGACAGCCGGCCCAACCCGGCGAGAATCAACTAGTGATTCTCGACGACTCGTAGAGAATCACTAACGACGAGTCGGCGAGAATCACCTAGTGATTCTCGACGAATTACACTTAGACGATTTTCGTCTTTCGTCCCGTGAGCTGGTCTTTGGCCCATCCTTGCTCCTTGTCTGCTCTTGCTTTATTATAACCCTGTACTTGAAATTTATTACACCCCAATAGAGAGAGTACACGTAGGCCAACACACTGATCTGCTCAACGAGGGATTACGTTGCACAGACACGTGTATATTGACACACTGCATCCTGACATTGGTGTGTACTTAGCGTGGAATAACTGCAAGCACAACTAAAAAATATTTCATCAAATACATTGTCTATTTACCTTGGCTTGCACAGGGGCTTCTTCAAATCAGGTACATTGTGAATGCAATACCCAACAATCTCCCCCTATTTGAAGAAGCCAAAACCCTACATGCTAAGGTGAATAGAGCATATAGGAATGAAAAACCGAAACTTAAAAGTGAGGTGATAGGGATATGCATTACCAGTTACTTGAGAGAAAACTAGAACATTGAGCTACCTTAGCCTTAGCCGAGAGGGTAATCTCCCCCTTTTCGGCTTCTGCAAATCTGGGTCTGGTGCACCTGACACCATGCTCCCCCTCAGTTCGTGCACTTATGTTTTCACTTGAGTTTCTGGCAGATGCTCCCCCTAGATGCACGAGCCAGGAGCGTCTGGAGACTTCATTCCTCATAGTTGAGCATCCCCAATTCAGTTTTGAAGAGACTGAACTTGGCCTCGTCTATGGGCTTTGTGAAAATATCTGCAATCTGTTTGTCCGTGGGGACATAGCAGAGAGAGATGTCCTTATTCTCCACGTGCTCCCGAATGAAATGGTAACGCACTTCAATATGCTTCGTTCTGTTGTGCGATACCGGATTGTTGGCAATAGCAATTGCACTGGAGGAGTCGCAGTACATCGGTACTTCCTTGAACTGGAGATCATAGTCTGCTAACTGGTTCCGTATCCATAGGAGTTGTGCGCAACAGCTTCCTGCCGAGATGTACTCAGACTCTGCTGTGGAGGTTGCGACTCAATTTTGCTTCTTGCTATTCCAGGAGATAAGCCTTCTTCTGAGGAATTGGCACGTCCCGGAGGTGCTTTTCCTGTCATCCCTACTCCCTGCAAAATCAGCATCTGAAAAACATATTAGCTCGACATCATTGTTTCTCGGGTACCACAAGCCAAGATTGGGAGTACCTTTAAGGTATCTAAGAATTCGCTTTGCAGCGACATAATGAGATTCCTTAGTGTTCACCTGATATCTGGCACAAACACATGTGGAGAACATGATATCCGGTCTACTGGCAGTAAGGTAGAGCAGGGATCCAATGATGCTTCTGTATTTGGTTTCATCGAAAGGTTTACCTTTCTCATCCTTATCCAGATACATAGTGGATCCCATTGGAGTCCTCATAGAGGTTGCATTCTCCATTCCGAATTTCTTGAGGAGTTCATTTGTGAACTTCGTCTGAGAGATGAAGATTCCTTCCTCAGACTGTTTCACTTGAAGTCCCAAGAAATACTTCAGCTCCCCCATACTGCTCATTTCAAACTTTCCTTGCATAAGTTTGGAAAACTTTTTGCAAAGATTGTTGTCAGTTGAGCCGAATATAATGTCGTCAACATAGATTTGCACCAGCAAAATCTTGCCTTTGACTTCCCTGAGAAACAATGTCTTGTCTATTTTTCCTCTAGAGAACTTATTCTCAAGAAGAAAACTAGACAATGTCTCATACCAAGCTCGAGGAGCTTGTTTTAATCCATATAGCGCTTTATTAAGAAAATATACATGATTAGGATAAGTAGGATTGACAAAACCTGGAGGTTGAGCGACGTATACTTCCTCTTTCAAATCTCCATTCAAGAAAGCCGATTTTACGTCCATCTGATAAACTGTGAATCCTTTGTGGGAGGCATAGGCTAGGAATAGCCGTATTGCTTCGAGCCGTGCAACTGGTGCAAACGTCTGATCAAAATCAATCCCCTCCTCCTGTCGGTAGCCTTGAGCCACTAGTCTGGCCTTGTTCTTTATGATGACACCATGTTCATCCATTTTGTTTCTGAAGATCCACTTGGTGCCAATCACATTCTGCTTTTGTGGTCTGGGCACAAGCATCCAAACGTTGCATCTTTCGAACTGATGCAATTCATCTTGCATGGCCAAAATCCATGCAGCATCTTTGTTCGCCTCGTCAAACTTCTTTGGCTCAACCTGTGACAGGAAGCTAAGATGCAAAATCTCGTTAATAGTACCTCGGCGAGTTCTGACTCCGTCACGAGGATCTCCGATGATCTGATCTCTTGGATGATCCCTCACGTGTCTGAGCTGAAGAAGTCTGGCATCAGGAGCTTCGACTACTTCATGGGCATCTCCTTCTTCTAAAGGATTTACTCCATTTTGAGTTTCAACTTCTCCGATCTGCGTAGAAGTGGACACCTTGACGTATGTGGGAGTTGCATCTTTCTCGGGCTCATCCAGTTGCAACCGTTCGAGTCTGGCATCTGCATCTTCAGGAAGAGGACTAGAAGTCTTGCCAGTAAGCAAGCTTCCTTCATCAAATACAACATTTATTGACTCCTCTACCATTAGGGATTTCTTGTTGAAAACTCTATACGCCCGGCTGTGGCTACTATAGCCCATGAATATGCCTTCGAAGCATTTTTCACCAAACATAGTACGCGGGTACTTCCCGTTATTCAGTACATAACATTTGCAGCCAAAGATCCTCAGGTAGGACATGGTTGGTCTCTTGCCTTTCAGTAGCTCATAGGGAGTCTTACGATGGCTCTTGTTAATCAACGCCCGGTTTTGTACATGACAAGCCGTATTGACAGCCTCGGCCCAAAAGTATTCCGGGAGAGAAGCATCATTCAACATTGTCGTGCACGCCTCAATGAGTGTTCTATTTCTCCTCTCCGCCACTCCGTTCTGTTGAGGAGTGCGAGGGGAGGAGAACTCATGAAAGATACCAAGTTCTTCATAGAACTCTGTCATAGCCCCAGACTCAAACTCTGTTCCGTGGTCACTTCTGATTTTGACCACCGAGCAGTTGAGTTCGTTCTGTATCTGCTTGACAAAATTGGTGAAGATGTCAAACGTATCAGACTTGCGTTTTAAAAAGAACACCCACGTAAACCGAGAGTGATCATCTACAATCACTAGCGTATACGACTTCCCTCCTAAGCTATGAACTTGCATAGGACCAAACAAGTCCATGTGCAGAAGATAAAGACATCTGGTGGAATCTTTGTCTGGGATGCCCTTAAAGGTAGCCCGAGTTTGCTTGCCCATCTGACATGCAGGACATGGGCTATCTTTAATGCATTTAATAATGGGAGCATCCCTTACTAAGTCTTTGGAAAACAGCATATTAATTGTCTTGTAATTAATATCTGCCAATCTCTTGTGTCATTGTTCACAAAGAGATGCACTGCCTTTTGCTACTAGGCATACGGGGGTGGAAGAATCTAGACTGAGAAAATCTAAACAGAAAATATTTCGGCTCCTAATGCCAGTTAATACTGTCTCCGAAGCGGCACATGATATTATCAGGCATTTATCCTTGCAGAACTTAACGTCATACCCTTTATCACATAACTGGCTTACGCTGATCAGGTTATGATTTAACCCTTCAACATAAGCTACGTCAGAGATAGAGAGTATACCGTTGGAAATCATACCGTAACCTCTGGTGACTCCCCGATCAGATCCCCCAAAGATGACTTTGGGTCCATTCTCGACTGGAGAGTACTCCCGCAACAGGCTTCTTGTCCCAGTCATATGACGGGAGCATCCACTGTCCAAATACCAAATGGGAGTTTTGTTGGCCTTTGTACATCCCTGCAAAACAGAATTAATTTGCCTTAGGAACCCAATCAAACTTGGGTCCTAGATTCCTTGTTAGCATACTCCCCCTCGATTGGTTAACTCTACGAGTGGTCGGCCTCGCATTGCTAACATAAGGAGTCTCGTTATACCTTGGATTAAACCAACAATCCACGGCAAAGTGACCAATTTTGCCACAGCACCAGTAGTCAAACCTGTTATACTTCCTCTTGGGCGCCTGCTTTACCCTTGAAACGTGGGGTTCAGCTGGGACCGAAGACCAGGAGGTGGAGGCAACATGATGACCACAGTCACATGACTTCTTCACCTCTTGGCTTTTCAGTGTAACAGGCTTGGCTTTAGGTGCCTGCTTCCTATTATGGCCGCTAGAGAATTGACCATAATTTCCCAAGTGGATTTCCTCATAAGGTGCCTTGAATACACTCTCACTAAAGTTACGGGGAAAGGTCCACCCATCATATCGGCTCTTCGGCTTTGCAGCCAAGGGCCTGAAGTGATGCCCATATGTTGACTCAAAGTCATGTTGGTTACAAGGAAATCTAGGCTTTCTGAACTCAACCGGGCTGAGTGGGGCCTTTCCTTTCTCATCAGCAGAGGCTTTCTTGGCAGCCTTATTCTTCCTCCTATTCCTGTTTCTCCTGGATGAGGAACTAGATACCCCAACATGCCCCAGGCCAGCTCCTTTGGCTTGAGCAGAGAAGGTATCAACTAATGGAAGAACAGTTTTTGGCATAGAGAAGCTCTTGACGATCTTCCTTTCTGGCGCAAGTAGTTCTTCCAACTTGTCGACTTCCTCCTGCTTAAGATCAAGGAGCTTAAGAGACTCTGAATGCTTTGAAGTCAGGTCCAAGTGCTCCTGTCGGAGGGAGATCAAACTGGTGATCTCTTCCCTCAGGGATACACTCTCACCTTTAAGGAATTTGACTTCCTTTTTCTCCGCCTTCAGTTTCTTTCGACATTTCAGGAATGTATTGAGCAGAAGCTCATACTTTTCGAGGAGCTCAGCTTCAAGGGCAGAAGGGCTATCCTCAGGGTCATCATACTGAGACTCAGGATCAGAGTCAGAGTCGGAGAGAGGGGTGTGAGCTTTTACCTTCCCAGTAAATGGGGGGCATTCTCCTTCTGAGTCAGAGCGACTCATTAGCCCAAAGTAGGCTTCCTCATCATCGCTGGTGTCTGATGTGTCAGATTCACTCAGCGTCTTTGGCTTCTTTGCGATGTAACTCCTCTCCTTCTTCTTGTCTTTTGAGGACCTGTGCTCCTCTCCCTTTCCCTTTTCCCTCTTGCCTTGATGGCAATCGGCCACGACGTGTCCTGGCTTGTTGCAACCAAAGCATATAATGTCAGAAGAGCGGTGTTTGTTCGGTTTGGAAACATACCTGTCAGAGGAATAGTTCTTCTTCTGATCCCTTGAGGAGGAGCCGTTTCTCTTTCTCTGATTCCTCAGCTTGAGGAACTTCTTGAATTCCCGTGTGATAAGGGATAAATCTTCCTCAGATAACTCTGAGCCGGAGGAGCTTGGCTCAGAGTCTTCCTCCTCATCCCTCTTCCACGCACGGGAAGAAGCGACACCCTTGCCCTTTCTGGATTGAATGGCTTTCAATGCCACCGTCTTTTCCTTGGCCGCGGCTTTCTCTGCTTCCTCTTCAGCCTTCCTTGTGTTCAACTGAAGCTCATAGGACATGAGCTTCCCGAACAGAATCTGTGGATCAGTTTCCGCAAGTCTGCCAAACTCGCGGATGGCACAGATCTTTGTGTCCCATTCCTTAGTGAGGGACCTAAGGAACTTATCATTGAGTTCACCGTCAGTGAACACTCTTCCATATCCTTTGAGTGCATTGACGATCTTGAGGAAGTTTTCGAAGGTGACTCCGATCTCCTCCTTTGGCCCTTGTCTGAAGGCCTCATATTTCTGATTGAGGAGGGATCTCCGATCGTCCCTCACTTCATCTGTGCCCTCCATTAGGGCAATCAGACAGCTCCAGAGATCCTTGGCTGTCCTGCAGTTGCTGAAGTTCTGCATCATAGAGTCGTCAACTGCGCTCACCAGGATGTTCTGAGCTTTCTTATCGAGTCCGAACAGCACCATTTCGTCCTTGTCCATTTCCGAAAGTTTCTTGGGTACTTTCTTGGTAGGATCAATGGTGGAGGCCTTAGTGGGAATGTAAGGTCCCTCCTCCACTATCATGAAGAGCCGGGGGTCGACTGCTTCCATGTAGAATCTGATTCTTTCCTTCCAGATGGGAAAGTTCAGTCTGGTGCATACTGGGATTTTGCCGGAGTGCTTGAGTCCGTCCATGGAAGATATCTGACTGCTTCTTGACACTGGTGGCAGGATTCTACTCAAGGTGTGAACCTTTTTGATGATAAACCTCGCTCGGATACCACTTGAAAGTCCACCTAGTGTCAACTACCTTCACCTATGGGGTGGGGGGAATAGGTGTCTTTGCAGCGTGTTAGCGGAATTGAAATTATACCTGCACAAGAAAATAAAACAACAAAGCACTGAGAGGACACAGGCAATTTATAGTGGTTCCCCGATTTGGGTACGTCCACTTCCCCCCTTCGACCTATCTCCCAACCAGGGACGACTCGGTCACTTCACCAACAGGATTGAAATCCAATCCTTGCACTAACGGAAGGAACCCTTCCACACGTAGGAGTCACCACTCCCACAACACGGGTTGCACCCAACCCTTACAACTAGAGACCAATCGGTCCTTTATAAAGAAATTGAAACTAGCTTGTAAGAAATACAAACGACGTTTGGAGACTAAGGTGTCCCTCTTCGTTTGACGACGTGTTCTTGAAGTCAACGAAGAGTCCACAACCCTAGATCTCACTTGGATTGAATCTTCCCGAAACCGGCGGAGGCATGGAGCGGCGGCAAGGTTCTCGGAATAACCGGCGGTGACGGAGAGCTGCTGCTGTGCTATCTTGATTCAAACTTCATAGCAAGGGAAGCAAGGTCTTCCAACGGTCACACCAGGATCGGTCGTCTCGATCGATTCGAAAGGGGAAGGTTTTTCCCGATCAACGAATCAAGAGACAAGGGATCTCTAGTTAGACGCGTGAGACGCTATGCTAACCTAAGCTTCTGTCGCCGGTGATCTGGAAGAACTTGAGATCAACAGCGGCGACTACTGCACGAACGGCGGAGACGATCGACGGAGCAAGATCGGGGATTTAGGGCTCGACGGCGGCTCGTCCTTTTTGAATTCGCGTTTTTTCATATCTCTCCTGTTCATACATACGGGGTATATATATATTAGGTCAAGAGATGACCGTTGTGGGTCCCACCCAAGTAAAGACCAAAGTACGGTCCAAACAGCTGCAGGTAACGTGGACCGGTCCAGAAATTTTCTGAAAAATTGCCAAGTCAAAATCGGCGAGAATCGAAGGTGATTCTCGACGAATCGGCGAGAATCACCTACGATTCTCGCCGAATTCTACTTAGTGAATTCAGGCAACACAGGTTGTAGGGGCCGGGGAGAATCGGTGGGAATCACTTTTGATTCTCACCGAATCGTCGAGAATGCAAGGTCATTCTCGACGAATCGGTGAGAATCATAAGTGATTCTCGACGATTCTGCCTTAGATAATTTTCTTGTCTGTGTCAAGACAGCCGGCCCAACCCGGCGAGAATCAACTAGTGATTCTCGACGACTCGTAGAGAATCACTAGTGATTCTCGACGAGTCGGCGAGAATCACCTAGTGATTCTCGACGAATTACACTTAGACAATTTTCGTCTTTCGTCCCGTGAGCTGGTCTTTGGCCCATCCTTGCTCCTTGTCTGCTCTTGCTATATTATAACCCAGTACTTGAAATTAAGTACACCCCAATAGAGAGAGTACACGTAGGCCAACACACTGATCTGCTCAACGAGGGATTACGTTGCACAGACCCGTGTATATTGACCCACTGCACCCTGACATTGGTGTGTACTTAGCGTGGAATAACTGCAAGCACAACTAAAAAATATTTCATCAAATACATTGTCTATTTACCTTGGCTTGCACAGGGGCTTCTTCAAATCAGGTACATTGTGGATGCAATACCCAACAAGTCTTAATAAGAAAAACGACCCATTTAGGACATCCTGACTCGCTCCTAGACCGGCCCGGTTCAGCTGAACCAGCACCCAGCCAAAACAAATCTGTCATAAAAACTAAGTAAAATGGCGTCTGCTCACTCAACGCCATCCATGCTACGGCATTGAGTGAGCTCAGCTCACTCAACGCCATCCCAAATACGGCATTGAGTGAGCTCTTCTCACTCAACGCTATCAGAATGGCCTCCCAGACTATGGCGTTGAGTGAGCTCAGCTCACTCAACGCCATTCGGCTCATGGCTTTAAGTGAGCTTAGCTCACTCAATGCCATCCGGCTCATGGCGTTGAGTGAGCTCTGCTCACTCAACGCCATCCAGAATAAGCCCCTTTTAAATGATGGTGTTGAGTGAGCTTAGCTCACTCAACGCCGTCCAGATTATGGCGTTGAGTGAGCTCTGCTCAGTCAACGCCGTCCAGATTATGGCATTGAGTGAGCTCTGCTCACTCAATGCCGTCCAGATTATGGCGTTGAGTGAGCTCTGCTCATTCAACGTCGTCCAGAGTATGGCATTGAGTGAGCTTAGCGCACTCAACACCGTCCCGATTATGGCGTTGAGTGAGCTCTGCTCACTCAATGCCCTCCAGACAGCACCAAATGGCGTTGAGTGCAGTCAGTGCACTCAACGCCGTTCAACTTATGGCGTTGAGTGCACTCAACGCACTCAACGCCATCCCGTCTGATAACTTACGGCGTTGAGTGAGCTTAGCTCACTCAATGCCATTCCAAGGTCACGGGTGTGACAGATAGGTCACGGGCATGACAGATAGGTCACGGGCGTGTCAGGCCCATGTTGACATTTTTGAGCTCGACGATCGTCTTCCTGAGGTCGACGATCATCGAAGGGGTCACGCCCTAGGTCACGGACGTGACGGGTCGGTCACGGGCGTGACGGGTCGGTCACGGGCGTGACGGGTCGGTCACGGGGGTGACGGGTCGGTCACGGGCGTGACCACCCCTTGACTCGAAATCTTGGTCGATAAACTTCAATTCCTGGGCTTCCCAAGGTTCTGTTAAGACAAAACCACTCCCAGGGGTCTAGTCGGAAATGGGATGTTACAAATCCCAATAAACAAATCAAAGATTTCGTCCCCGAAATCAAGGTTAAGCCTTCGGGGCTCCAATCGGGAGGCAAAAGGCTTGTAATATCCCATGAGAGTTGAAAGATTGACATTTCTACGTTATGTTTGCTATGTGTGGTTTGAAGGTGAAGGTCAAATCTAAGACCAATTCGTCCAGTTGACTAGGTATGTACCCCAATAAACAAAAGATTAGCCCCTATTCTTGAAATTTCAGTCCTATTGGTTTAAAATAGGAAAGCAAATTGATTGTCCAGAGGGGTTGTGAGGTATACCTGACCAAAAAGTTCTGGATACTTCTGTCGCATCAAGTCCTATGGCTCCCATGTATGCTCCTCCTGCCCATGATTATTCCACAGGACCTTGACTAACAGAACCTACTTCCATCGCAAGACCCGCACTGTTGTGTCATCGATCCTGATAGGCTCCAAGTTGACTGACCGATCAGAGGCCACCGGGCCATCTGCCGAGGAAACCAGCTGCTCAGGGCGTAGCAGAGCCCTTCGAAGTGAGGAGACGTGGAAGATGTCATGCAATCCCGCTAACTCCGGTGGTAGCTCCAGTCTATAAGCTAAGGGGCCGATCTGCTCCAGGATCCTGTAAGGCCCTATATATCTCGGACTGAGCTTCTTCCGCCCGCGAACCCGCGAGACTCCGTGCATCGGCCGTATCTTTAAGAAAACTTGGTCTCCCACCTGGAACTCCACTTGACGATGCCTCGCATCGTAATATTTGGCCTGCCTGCTCTGGGCTTCCAACATCCTGTCCCAGATCAATCTAATCTGAGCATCTGTATCTCCCACAAACTCCGAGCCTAGTGCCTGCGGATCCTCATCCTGAACCCATAATAATGGGGTCCTGCACCTCCTTCCATACAACGCCTCGTATGGAGCCATGCATATGCTGGACTGATGGGCGTTGTTGTATGAAAACTCAACCAGTGGCAGCAATCTCTCCCAAAGCTCGCCGCGGTCCAAAATACACAGGCGCAAAAGATCTTCCAGTGTACGGTTGGTGCGCTCCGTCTGCCGGTCAGTTTAAGGGTGAAAAGCTGTGCTGAATGTCAACCGAGAACCCAGATGGGCCTGGACTGACCTTCATTCCCTGGATGTAAATCGCCCATCCCGATCCGAAATGATAGTCTTGGGCACCCCATGATAACGCACAAACTGCTCAATGAACCTCCGTACTAATACACTAACCGGAGCGTCCTTCGCCACTGGAATGAATCTGGCCACCTTTGTTAGCCTGTCCACTATCACCCAGATCGAGTCATTCCCCACACGGGATCGAGGTAGCCCGTGTATGAAGTCCATGGCTCTATCCTCAAATTTCCACTCCGGCACCGGAAGTTGCTGCAGCAAGCCTGTCGGGTTCCTACACTCTGCCTTTACGAGTTGGCAGGCCTCACAATATGTCACAAAGTACGTAATGTCCCTCTTCATACCCGGCCAGTACATCGTCCTCTTCAAATCTTTTACCATCTTGGTGATCCCCGGGTGTACTGAGTATCGGCTGTAGTGGGCTTCTGTCATGATGTCCTCCCGGATCTGACCTCCTGCCAGTATATAGACCCTGCCTCTAAAACACAAGAGCCCGTCCCTCAAAGAGTAATCTCCTGCCATGCCTTCCTCCAAGGCCCTGAATATCGGCTCAGCTCTCGCATCCAGCTTCTGCCCATCTCTGATCCGGTCCCGAATATCATCGGTGGTAATCATCGATCTCAGGTACTCCATGTATAACTTCGGATCATCCTCGGAAACTAGTGATATTTGCATCTCCTCAAATGACTTAGCCAACTCCAAGGCCATTAGCTACGGGCCTACTCCTGATGTATTCGCTCTCCGACTCAAAGCGTCTGCGACCATGTTTGCCTTCCCTGGATGGTAGTGCATGGTGTACTGGTAGTCTGACAGAAACTCCACCCAGCATCTTTGTCTGATGTTCAGCTCCTTTTGTGTGTCTACGTACCGTAGGTTCTTGTGGTCTGAGAAGATATTGCAGTGAACTCCATAAAGGTAGTGTCGCCAGATCTTAAGAGCGAAAACTATAGCCCCCATCTGTAAGTCATGCACGGGGTAGTTCTGCTCATGTTGCTTCATCTGATGAGAGGCGTAAGCTATTACGTGCCCGTTCTGCATCAGAACGGCACCCATCCCCTGATAGGAAGCATCTGTGTACACCTGGAATCCTTCCTTCCCTGACGGAAGAGCAAGGATGGGAGCCGAGGTAAGACGATCCTTCAGCTCCTGGAAAGCAGACTCACATCGTGGTGACCAAATAAAAGGGGACTCCTTCTTCGTCAGTGACGTAAGAGGGAGGGCAATCTGAGAGAACCCCTTTACAAACTTCCGGTAATAACCGGCAAGTCCCAAGAAACTTCAAACATCTGAGGCCGACTTTAGTGATGGCCAATCCCGTACTGCCTGGACCTTCGCCGAATCCATTGCCAGACCTACTCCACTGATGACATGGCCCATAAAGGACACCTCCTTTAGCCAAAACTGGCACTTGCTGAACTTGGCATACATCTTATGCTCCCATAGCATCTCCAAGGTCAAGGCCAGATGTCTCGCGTGCTCCTCCTCCGTCCTAGGATAGATAAGGATGTCGTCGATGAATACGATAACAAAGACATCCAGGTACTGTTCGAACACCCGGTTCATCAAGGTCATAAATGCGGAGGGTGAATTTGTGAGCCCAAAAGGCATCACGGTAAACTCGTACAAACCATATCTGCTGCTAAAGGCCGTCTTCGGGATGTCCTACTCCCGAATGCAAAGCTGGTAGTACCCCGACCTCAGATCCAGCTTTGAGAACCAATGGGCTCCCTCCAACTGGTCAAATAGCTCGTCTATCCTTGGCAAGGGATAAGTATTCCAGACCATCAACTTGTTCAAGGCCCGTTAATCTATACACAGCCGAAGAGTCCCGTCCTTCTTCTTAACGAACAACACCGGAGCTCCCCATGGTGAAGAGCTAGGCCGAACGAACCCGGCCTCCACTAACTCCTGAAGTTGGCTTTGAAATTCCACCAACTCCTTTGGGTCCATTCGATAGGGAGCTCTGGATACCGGCTTAGCCCCCGGTATGAGCTGAATCTGAAAGTCCTTCTCTCGGTGCGGGGGTAGCCCTGGTAGCTTCTCCAGAAATACGTCGGCGAAGTCCCGCACTACTAAAATATTTGAAATGGAGTCCTTGGACACGATCGCCTCAAAAAGAACCTGATAAACTTCTTCCCCCTGTAGATGGGCCTTAACGGCCTGCACAGACGATAATAAGGTGCGGGGTGCTGGTATAATACCTTCGATGATAATGAAGGAGTCGCCGTGCCTCACGGTGATCCTCTTCGCCACGCAGTGTAACACCCCAAAAATATCAAATCTGGTTTTTGAGATGCAGGCTGTTTGACACGGCCTGGGACATGGGCGTGTCCCAGGGCGTGTCGGGGTACACGGCCTGGGACACGGGCGTGTCCCAGGGCGTGTTCAGCATAGTCAACGATCGGTGGTCGACTATAGTCTAGCCTGGGACACGGCCTTTGACACGGGCGTGTCCCAGGGCGTGTCACTCAAGAAAATGCCGGATTGAGTCAGAAGATTACACGGCCCGGAACCAAGCCTTGAACACGGCCGTGTCAGATTGGACACAGGCGTGTCCGATGCTGTGTACCTGCCCGTGTACTGCTTGTTGGGTTTTCAAGCTCGGTGAGGCAGGGGTGACACGGGCGTGTCTCATGACTGACACGGGCGTGTCAGGTTCGATACGGGCATGTCGATGCCCGTGTTCTAGTACAGTTCAGTCGGTTCGAATACCGCGTGTGCCCCTTAAGGGTACACGGCCAGTGACAAGAGCGTGTCACAGGCCGTGTTAGCCAAAATAATGTGATTTTGGGAAAATCGTGGCCGTTCATTTTCTCTCTTTGGATCCAAAGGCTCAGGTGATTCCTTGCTGGATTAAAACAGCAGAGGCTGGATGAAGAGTTCATTCTTCATTTGGTTAAGTGAAGAGAGAAAGAGAGAGGAGGAAGAAGAAGGAGGGGGAGATCAAGCCACCGGCGGAGCTCCCGTGGTCCGATTCGAGATCCGAGGCCAGCGTTGTGAAGGCAAAGCTGCTGCGGTTCTTTCTCACCGGCTAGATTTCGATGGCTCCCAAGAGATCGTCAAGGGTAACGATCTCCCTTCTTGGACATGTGAAGTCCTTCTTTTCTGCATTGCATAGGGAAAACCCTTCCCCGCAAGTGTGCGGTGGGTTGTGGTGTCCCTTGGGGTAGATATGTGAAGTCCCCCTTATTAGAGTCCGGAATTGGAGTACGGATCTAGGCATGCTGTGTGAAGCCCATCTGGACATGCTGGTCTGGATTGGTGATGCTTGTTTGCATATCAGAGAAGACTCCGTGATTATGGCTTGTTTGCCTTGTGCCTACCTGTTGCTTGGTGCAGCAGGAAGTACTGGATGAAGTCCAGGAAATGAAGAGGGTTGGATGCAACTCTTGTGGCCGTGCATTGCCACTTTGTGTGCGGTTGAGCCGTTGGGCTGCAACTCGATGAAAAGGCAGATTGCCGAACAGGAAAGGTGAAACCGACCCGCGCCTATAAATTGCCATGGATACTTCCGTATTCGAGGTGGCACGGCAACTTGAGCAACGGGGGGTGGCTAATCCGTACCTGCGTTAGGTCCGTCCGACTTGGAAGCCTGGTTATGGGTTTTGTTGGAGCGCCTAATGAGAGTCTTAGGCCCACGCGCCAAAAAGACTAGAATGCTCAATACCGTGTAGACGGTAGTGTTGACCCTAGTATTCCGGTACACCAAGAATGTGCGCTGAGTGCATGGACTGTCGGGCCGTGTGGCCGATGGTTGTGATGGCTTGAATGTGCCTGCGCGCACATAGTTACTATATGATGATACCATGTTGTGCAGGGAAAGAATGCTAATGCCCCGAGAAAGGGGTAGGATTATTATAATTGGGTCAGCTGAATGCTGACCGTTGCCATGTTTTCCACCATTTGGGTGGATTGTCCCTATGCAGGTGCTGGAGAGCCAAGTGGTAAATGAAGGGCTGGAGCCCTACTGTTGTTGTTGCTGCTGCGACTATCCCCTGAAGGCTGTAAAAAGGGTTTTGTTTGTTTTGCTTTTCCTCATGTATGGCCGGTCTGCGCGCCGATGTTTGTAATCCATGTTGTATGGAAAGAGGAACTGTAAGGCCTTAAGGCCAAACCTTCACCTTTGTTGTACATTCCGTGGTTGTATATATAACTGTGGTTTATATATTGGACATTCCTGGTTAGAGTTCAATTTACAACTTAAAGCTTTCGCTAGCATGCTCTGAGTTAGGATTCGTGTATGGTTTGGTATTATCCTGTGACCTCACCGTCTGTTTGTGGCATATAGTGTGGGGCCCCGGCCGGACCTTCTACTATATGTCATGTAATGGATGGGGTCGTTACATTTTGGTATCAGCTTTGTTCGGTCTTCCTCTTTCGAATTCGTGGTCGAATTCTTTTGTGGGGTGGCGAGCGCGTGTTTGTGCGCCCTGCTGTAACGCTAATGAACTCTGGAATGTCCACTAAGGAATGTACAAAATCTTATTTGAGGAATCTGCGCGTTCCTTTTCTGTTGTTTTGCTTGCATACGATCGCTAATGTGTGTCTTGTCCACCTATAGGTGACGCGTAGTGGTGCCGGGCAGTCTGAGCCCCAGCGCTCTGATGAGAGTGCGGCACCAGCTGAGGTGCCAACACCTCCTCCATCTGCGAAAACTGTTCGCTTTGTTGGTGAGGCGCTATTTGCCATGATTCAGCCGACCGGGCAAGCGCAGCCGGCAGTAGTGCCAGTTCGTGTTGAACCCGAGCCGGTTGAGGCTGTAGATCCACGAGCAGCTGACCGACAGTTGAAGCAATTCATGAGCTTCAGTCCGCCTACGTTTATGGGACTGGGATCCCCAACGCAGGCAAAGGATTGGTTATCGCGTATCAAGCGGATAATGACAGCGATCAGGGCGGAGGAAACTCTAAAGGTCACCTTAGCCACCTTCATGCTCGAAGGAGAGGCGCGGTTGTGGTGGGACGAGGTTGAGGTACACCATTTGACGGGCAGGAAATTAACGCAAGTATTGATTGAGGAGTTCTCTCGAATATTTTTGGCGAAGCATGTCCCAGCGGCGCAACGCATTGCTATGGAAAATGAGTTCCAACGGTTAAGGCAAGGAGAAGATAGCGTGGATATCTACTTGCATGAGTTTACCAGGTTGGGGCGGTATGCGGGAACAATCTTCACGGATGACCAAAGGAAAACGAATAGGTTCTATGAAGGATTGCGGGATGAGTTGAGGTTCCTGCTTTCGAGTTCAGTGAACCAAGGGTTTCAGGCGTTGGTTGATATTGCATGTGCGTTGGAAAAGGACATGCGGCGGGTGCAAGGGAACAAGGGCTTGGTTGTGTCAAAGCCAGAGGCTCAAACACCTCGCCCTAGCAAATCGTTCTACCAGAAGAAAGGGGGCAAGAGGTCCAAGCCGTCTTGGTAAGTGACTACGACCGTTGTGTCGGGGGCGACATCAAGGCCGGATTCTCGTACATGCTATAACTGTGGCCGGGTGGGGCATATAGCCCGTGACTGTCGGGTTGTTCAGCCCAAAGGGGAAAAGAAGACGGGTGCGTCTTATGCTGAGAAAGGCAAAGCGGTGGTTGAGTCCTCTGCGTCCCAGGCACAGCCCCGAATCTATCACCTTGGCCAGCAGGAGGCGATTAAGCAAAGTGACGTCGTCACAGGTACGAGTGATTATAGCTTACTTGCTTAAGTGTTATTGCTTTTGGTTATGTATAGCTTGTGCATGTGTGTGTGTGCTGCAGGCTTTGTCCTAATTCGGAATAATCCTGCGAGAGCCCTGTTTGATACGGGTGCTTCGCATTCTTTTCTGTCTGAGGACTTCGTATCTCGAATTGAGGTGCCGAGTCATGTGACGGTTGATAGTACAAGGGTTCTATTGCCGAATGGCTGTGTGATGCTTGCGGATAGGGCTTGCGATGTGGATGTTCAAATAGGAAGTCGGGATTTCGGTTTGAGTGTAGCTGTGCTACCGTTATCGGAGTTTGATGTGATCTTTGGCATGGACTGGCTCTCGGAGTAGCGTGCCTTTATTGATTGTAACTCCAAGGAGATCACACTGGGCCAGAATACCGGACTTGTGACGAAGTTCGCTGGTATGCGAGGAGTTGGAGGGATGTTGTTGTCTGCGCTCCAAGTCGTCAATGCTGTTCGGAAGGGCGCGGAGTTATTCTTCAC
The DNA here is from genome assembly GCA_039513925.1 of Platanthera zijinensis. Taxonomy (NCBI): domain Eukaryota; kingdom Viridiplantae; phylum Streptophyta; class Magnoliopsida; order Asparagales; family Orchidaceae; genus Platanthera; species Platanthera zijinensis. The sequence goes on from CM077089.1 coordinate 29,993,796, forward strand.
GCTAATTCAGGATGTTGAGCCAAAGGCCAGTGTCAGTGAAGTTCTGGTTGTGTCAGAGTTTGTCGATGTGTTTCCTAAAGATCTTCTGGGGTTACCACCCCAGCGGGAGATTGACTTCTCTATTGAGTTGGTGCCAGGTGCTAAACCTGTGGCCCGCTCACCATATCGCGTCGCGCAAAAAGAGATGGCTAAATTGAAAGTCCAATTGCAAGAGTTGTTGGAGCAGGGATACATACGCCCAAGCATGTCACCTTGGAGCACGCCTGTTCTATTTGTGAAAAAGAAAGACGGTAGTTTACGGTTATGTATTGACTACCGCGAATTGAATAAGATGACGGAGAAAAACAAATATCCGATTCCACGGATTGATGACCTCTTTGATCAGCTGGCAGGATCAACGGTCTATTCCAAGTTGGATTTGAAATCGGGATATTATTAGTTGAGGATTCGGGAAGGTGACATTCCCAAGACGGCATTTGGAACACGCTACGGTCATTATGAGTTCACGGTAATGCCGTTTGGCCTATGTAATGCGCCTTCGGTATTTATGGACCTAATGCATCGAACGTTCCGAGAGTACTTGAATTTGTTCGTGATTGTGTTTATCGATGACATCTTAGTATACTCTCAGTCGGAAGAGGATCATGCAAACCATTTGCGGTTGGTCTTGCATACCCTGCGGAGGAATAAGCTTTATGCCAAGTTCTCAAAGTGTGAGTTTTGGCTCTCGTCAGTAGCCTTTTTAGGCCATGTGGTAAGTGGAGAAGGTATCGCGGTGGATCCGTTGAAGATAAGTGCCATTCGAGATTGTCCAGTGATGTCTTCGGTGGCCGAAGTCAGGAGCTTCCTTGGGCTTGCGGGCTACTATAGATGGTTTGTGGAAAACTTCTCACGGATTGCTTTACCTCTGACTACGCTGACGAGAAAAGATCAAAAGTTCATTTGGACGCCGGAGTGCGCGCGAGCTTTTGAAGATCTGAAGAGTCATTTGACCACGGCGCCTGTGTTGACATCGCCATGTGGTACAGATGGCTATGAGATCTATAGTGATGCTTCCGGGAGCGGCTTAGGCTGCGTTCTTCTGCAGTTTGGTAAAGTGATTGCTTATGGCTCGCGCCAGTTGAAAGTGCATGAGCGGAATTACCCCGTCCATGATTTGGAGTTGGCGGCGGTAATCTTTGCGCTCAAGTTGTGGTGGTACTATCTTTATGGCGTTAAAGTGGACATCTATACAGATCACAAAAGCCTAAAGTACTTGTTGGATCAGAAGGATCTGAATATGCGACAACGAAGATGGATGGAGTTCCTTGGGGACTACACCTTCGAGATTCACTATACGCCCGGGAAGGGAAATGTGGTCACTGATGCTTTGAGTCGGAAGACTCCGGTACGGGCAAGCTGGTTGCAGAGGCATGATCAGCGTTTAATCCAGGAATTGGAAGCATTGGAGATATCTTGTGTTGACAAGGGTTCGTCGACCGATGCATGCTTGAACTGGACGGAGGATCAATATGACCTTACGGACAGAGTTCGGCGAGCAACGGAGCTTGATGAAAGTTTCCAGCGCTATGCTAAAGATGGACCGGATGACCAATTCTCTTGGGATAACGGTTTGTTACGAAGAAATGGTCGAGTGTGCGTTCCGAATGTGGGTAAATTGAGGGAAGAGTTGATGTACGAAGCTCACTTTGCAAAGTACTCAGTTCACCCAGGGAGCACAAAGATGTACAGAGATCTGAAAAAGCTGTTCTGGTGGCCCGGACTAAAGAAAGATGTAGCACGTTATGTGGCGGAATGCAATACCTGTGCGTTGGTGAAAGCAGAATTCCAGAAGCCTGGCGGTTTCCTGAAGTCGTTACCCATTCCGGAGTGGAAGTTCGATGACATTTCGATGGATTTCGTGCACGGGTTGCCGAGATCGCAACGCAGTCATGATTCAATCTGGGTGATTGTGGACCGGTTGACAAAAGTGACGCACTTCCTTCCAAACAGAAGAGATGATTCAGTGGAAACCTTGGCCAAGCTCTATGTGGAGCAGATTGTTCGACTACATGGTGTTCCTCGGAGCATCGTTAGTGACCGTGATGGGCGATTCACATCGAATGATTGGCAGCTAGTTCATCAAATGTTGGGTACAAAATTAGCGTTTAGTACGGCCTTTCATCCCCAAACGGATGGCCAAACTGAACGAACCAACAGGACGATGGAGGACATGCTTCGAATGTGCGCCCTAGACTTTGGTAAGAGATGGGAAGATTATATTTTTCTTGTAGAATTTGCCTATAATAATAGTTACCAAGCGAGCATCGGTATAGCACCATTTGAGGCTTTGTATGGTCGTAAATGTCGTACACCGTTAGCTTGGGCAGAAGCAGGCGAATCTAAGCTGAGTGGGAAAAAGGAAGTCGAAGAAGCTACCTCGCTTATACGCTCTATTTGGGAGAGGCTATTGATAGCCCAAGATCGTCAAGCAAAGTACTACAATGCCAAACACCGGAACGTGGAGTTCGCGGTGGGTGATTGGGTATATTTGAAGATCAAACCCTTCAAAGGCGTGTCCAGGATTCGGCGTTTGAAAAAGCTAAGTCCGAGGTATCTTGGTCCATTTGAGGTGGTGGAGCGAGTTGGGGAAGCTGCTTATCGACTAGCACTTTCAGCAGACTTGGGTGGATTACATGATGTATTTCACATCTCAGTACTTCGTAAGGCTGTTAAGGATCCAGCTCAAGTAGTGGAGAATGATCGGGTACCGGTCGAGTATGGGCTAACGACGAGGGTTCGACCCATTCAGATCGAGGATCGAGCCGAGAAACAGTTGCGGAACAAAGTGATTGGGATGGTCAAAGTCCGATGGGACAATTGTGGCCGTGAAGAGCTAACATGGGAGCGAGAGCAGACCATGCGAGCTGAATTTCCCGAGTTGTTTGTATAAACTGTAGACCGTGTACCTTTTGTTATAACAGAGTTATCAAGTTATAGCATTGTTTTTGCTTGTTTCCTTACCGTGTCAAATTTCGGGACGAAATTTTGTTAGGGGGGGGAGGATTGTAACACCCCAAAAATATCAAATCTGGTTTTTGAGATGCAGGCTATTTGACACGGCCTGGGACACGGGCGTGTCCCAGGGCGTGTCGGGGTACACGGCCTGGGACACGGGCGTGTCCCAGGGCGTGTTCAGCATAGTCGACGATCGGTGGTCGACTATAGTCGAGCCTGGGACACGACCTTTGACACGGGCGTGTCCCAGGGCGTGTCACTCAAGAAAATGCCGGATTGAGTCAGAAGATTACACGGCCCGGAACCAAGCCTTGAACACGGCCGTGTCAGATTGGACACGGGCGTGTCCGATGCCGTGTGCCTACCCGTGTACTGCTTGTTGGGTTTTCAAGCTCGGTGAGGCAGGGGTGACACGGGCGTGTCTCATGACTGACACGGGCGTGTCAGGTTCGACACGGGCGTGTCGATGCCCGTGTTCTGGTACAGTTCAGTCAGTTCGAATACCGCGTGTGCTGCTTAAGGGTACACAGCCTGTGACACGGGCGTGTCACAGGCCGTGTCAGCCAAAAAAATGTGATTTTGGGAAAATCGTGGCCGTTCATTTTCTCTCTTTGGATCCAAAGGCTCAGGTGATTCCTTGCTGGATTAAAACAGCAGAGGCTGGATGAAGAGTTCATTCTTCATTTGGTTAAGTGAAGAGAGAAAGAGAGAGGAGGAAGAAGGAGGAGGAGGAGATCAAGCCACCGGCGGAGCTCCCGTGGTCCGATTCGAGATCCGAGGCCAGCGTTGTGAAGGAAAAGCTGCTGCGGTTCTTTCTCACCGGCTAGATTTCGATGGCTCCCAAGAGATCGTCAAGGGTAACGATCTCCCTTCTTGGACATGTGAAGTCCTTCTTTTCTGCATTGCATAGGGAAAACCCTTCCCCGCGAGTGTGCGGTGGGTTGTGGTGTCCCTTGGGGTAGATCTGTGAAGTCCCCCTTGTTAGAGTCCGGAATTGGAGTACGGATCTAGGCATGTTGTGTGAAGCCCATCTGGACATGCTGGTCTGGATTGGTGATGCTTGTTTGCATATCGGAGAAGACTCCGTGATTATGGCTTGTTTGCCTTGTGCCTACCTGTTGCTTGGTGCAGCAGGAAGTACTGGATGAAGTCCAGGAAATGAAGAGGGTTGGATGCAACTCTTGTGGCCGTGCATTGCCACTTTATGTGCGGTTGAGCCGTTGGGCTGCAACTCGATGAAAAGGCAGATTGCCGAACAGGAAAGTTGAAACCGACCCGCGCCTATAAATTGCCATGGATACTTCCGTATTCGAGGTGGCACGGCGACTTGAGCAACGGGGGGTGGCTGTTCCGTACCTGCGTTAGGTCCGTCCGACTTGGAAGCCTGGTTATGGGTTTTGTTGGAGCGCCTAATGAGAGTCTTAGGCCCGCGCGCCAAAAAGACTAGAATGCTCAATACCGTGTAGATGGTGGTGTTGACCCTGGTATTCCAGTACACCAAGAATGTGCCCTGAGTGCACGGACTGTCGGGCCGTGTGGCCGATGGTTGTGATGGCTTGAATGTGCCTGCGTGCACATAGTTGCTATATGATGATACCATGCTGTGTAGGGAAAGAATGCTAATGCCCCGAGAAAGGGGTAGGATTGTTATAATTGAGTCAGCTGAATGCTGACCGTTGCCATGTTTGCCACCATTTGGGTGGATTGTCCATATGCAGGTGCTGGAGAGCCAAGTGGTAAATGAAGGGCTGGAGCCCTACTGTTGTTGTTGCTGCTGCTGCGACTAGCCCCTGAAGGCTGTAAAAAGGGTTTTGTTTGTTTTGCTTTTCCTCATGTATGGCCGGCCTGCGCGCCGATGTTTGTAATCCATGTTGTATGGAAAGAGGAACTGTAAGGCCTTAAGGCCAAACCTTCACCTTTGTTGTACATTCCGTGGTTGTATATATAACTGTGGTTTATATATTGGACATTCCTAGTTAGAGTTCAATTTACAACTTAAAGCTTCTGTCAGCATGCTCTAAGTTAGGATTTGTGTATGGTTTGGTATTATCCTGTGACCTCACCGTCTGTTTGTGGCATATAGTGTGGGGCCCCGGCCGGACCTTCTACTGTACGTCATGTAACGGATGGGGTCGTTACACGCAGTCGATCTGGGCATGGTTCCAGCACAGCCAAGTCATGCCCAGGATCAGATCGTAATCTGGCATCTTCAGAATCGTCGCTGGTGCCTCGAACGCCTTCCTGTCGATCTCAGCTTCCATATTACAATGAGCAGAGGTCATTATCTCTGATCCATCGGGTAGGTGCACCCTCATCATCTTCCCGATGAATGGCTCCACACCTGCCAGTCCTTTCACGAAATCCTCCGACACGAATGAGTGCGAAGCACCAGTGTAGAAGAGAGTGTGAGCGGGCTTGCTGCTAATGAAGACTATGCCTGGGGTAATTAAGTGTCTTAGTATTCTTGTTGCAGTTGTATTCTCTGAATTTCTAACTAGGTTATGTCTAGAAAAACTAGTTCATATGAAGAAAAACTTAAAAGTACTGCCATACCTGCGATAACCTGCTCCGGGTTCCGGGGCTGTGTAAGGTCTAGAGCATACACCTGCTCTCTCTCTGGCCTGCGGCCTCGGTCCTGAAATCCTCGTCCTCGATTCTGTCCTCATCCGCCAAACTATCGGGGAGGTGGAGAGCCCTGATGTGCTGGTGGGGGTGCTCGCCTCATAGGGCAGTTCCTCTTGATATGCCCCGGCTGATTACACTAAAAGCATATCGGTGCCTGCTCTGCTGTCCTTGGCATCTCCAGCATCTGTAAAGGCTGGGGAGCCAATACCCCCTAACTCCTCTACTCCTGCCCAATCTCCTGGTGAGGCTGCTCCCCGTTCCTTCTCTCCCCAATAACCTAACCCCGAGGACGGTCTCTACGACCTCCAATCACTGTATCATCAGCCGGTCTCTTCTGGCTCTTAACTGTAAGCTGATCCGCTTCTCTCTTCTTAGCCATCTCCAGAATCCTGGCCAAACTCCCCTCTGAGACGAAGAGGAGGGCCTGTCTCATGTCATCTTGCAGCCCCTTGTAAAACCTCCGGGCATAGCCAGCATCGTCTAACTGGTAAGCGTCCGCATAGCGGGCCAGGTGAGTAAACTCTTGGTAGTACTCCAGCACCGTCTTGTTCCCCTGTATCAACCGCAGGAACCTATCCTCCAGGTCGTCCCTCGCCGACTGAGGTATGAAATGTCCCAAGAGCGCTGCTCTGAACTCCTCCCAAGTAATATCAGCGCAATCCATCCCCGCAAAGGTGGTGTCTAGTTGAGATTTTCACCACCTCTTTCCGTGTGACTCCAGGCAGGAGACCGCCAAGGCAACTGCCTCCTCAGTGGGGCATCGAATCCCCGCTAGCATCTCATAAATGATATCCAACCATTCCTCCGTACGTACTGCAGACTCCATCCCCAGGTAGGATGGAGGGGAAAGTCCCCGGAAGACAGTCATCTAATTGGCCCCGGGGTTTGGCTGTGGAGCCGGGGCTTGCTGAGCTCTAAATGCCTCCAGAATGGCCGTCAGTGTTTGCCCCATCTCCGTCTGCTGGAATGGAGCTGGAGCGGGCGGAGGTGGGACCACATTAGAAGCCTGAGGTGTCCCCTGCTGTGGTGTAGGGTTCGTCATAGGCTACAAGGAAGAATTCCATTTGTTAGAGAGCGAATGAATGGAATTTAAGAAGGGGTAGGATGGACTTTCACATGTGATTTCCCTTATGGGCACACCACTGCGTCCGCTGCTAGTTTGTCCGCAAACTAAGCTTGCATGGGGGTGGCCTAAGGTTTTTGTGGACTACTTCTCTTCCGATCGAGGTCTCCTCTGATACCACTTGTAAGACCCCCTTTTTTTTCTTTTTCAAACACCGGGGTCTTAGCCCAGAAATGCCGCTTTGCGGTGGCACCGACTCACGGGAAGGCCGCCACTACAAAATGCCAATTCTGCCGGCCCTTTTCGATCACGAGAGAGAGAAGTATACATAAAATGTAAACAAGTCCACAGAAACATGTATAAAATGAAATCACATCCAGTCCATCAGTAGATAATAACAGGAAATAGAGGTACTGCAAAGATACAGTTCAGATGAAAATATAAAGAAACGGGCTCGAGCTCGGTACATCAGATTCCTCACTACAAATCACTCATCGCGGAAGCTATAAAAATACTAATCACTCACGGAGCTGGACGCAGGTGCACCGGTGCTAGACTGACCCACCTCCATGCGCACCGTACTCCGCTGGTGCTGGTCCCTGAACTGCTGGTCCCTGTCTCCCATCCGGAGCTCCTGTAATGTTGTGGTTCGAAAACCATTAGTCATAAAGACTAAGCCATATCATCCCCTACCCCTCCCCCTACGGCTCCTAAGCACCGAGCGGAGAGGAGGAAAGGGAAGCTACAAAGGTAAAGAGTAATCAAGCAGATGACAGTGGAACTAGTCTAACAACTAAATATATATTGTATAAGCAGCTAAGTATGAAAGGTACATCTAGCAGTTCTACGACAGTAAGTAATAAAGTAGACATGTAGTACGTGGCAAATATATAAGAAGACAAATAGAGAACAATAAGTAAATAAGTAAGTAACCTTAACTTATATGAATGCCCATACAAACTTATAAGTTAAGGGGTCTTCAGCAAGGCTCCCATCGTATAAAAAGTCCCATACCGATTTATACGTTGGGTTGTCGGTTGTATGCAAATATGAGTGTAGTGATATGCTATGCCATGATTCATGCAAGTGCAACTCACGCACATGACTCTATACGCACAGACCTTTAGTTCCCCCTGTTCGGGCAGCTAGCTTCACTCCTAGGAACCTCCGTAGTGGCAAACGGAGACAGTGGGTCGGGCACCCCACTCCTAGGCGGGTATCCACACTATCGGGCCTAGCCTTTCCATATGCCCCTAGAAGAACACAACCTAGAGTATACGCGTACTAGCGCTGGCTATATCCACCAGACTTTCTTTGGCTAAGTGTCCCACACCGCCGAGTCAACATACCGATGTCAGTGTGAACGACAATCAACTACTGAAGACCCACCACCTTATTCTGTATTCAAACTTTCGAGCCCTCGGCTCCCCGGACTGTCCCGTCCGTGCATCTACCTTCAGAGCTACCGTCTGAATGGCAACCAAACCAACTTATTCTACCTCCCTAGCTACCGGGGTATGTGAATGTGCAACCCTAAACATTCTAGTTGCTCTTTTGGTTTATTATTTCTACGGTTTACGTTAGCCCAGGACTGCCCCCGACATACCCCGTGAAGGGCTCTCAAAGGGCACTAGGAACTATTATGGTAGTTGAAGCTCATCGTTCCCTTTCGTAAGGAACTTATTGTTATTGGTTAATCTCCCTTTAACCGATCCCTTTTTAAATTACCTTGGATCTAACCTAGTGTATTGAGACTCTTCCTCTCCAACCGGGGTGGACGATCTTTCGTCGTTCCCGAACGCCACTTAACACTAGCCACTCTCACACTCTACTTATCCTGACTTCCAATAATGAACTTAATTTAACTCACCCTATTCAAACCAGCAAGCTATCAAAATTTCATCTCCCTAAGATCATTACCCACTCTAGTTCAGTTTATGCGGTTTTACTATATGCAGACCATCCTAAGCTATATGAGGTATACAAGGGGAGGTACTCCAAATTGTCTTCCAAATCTCCTATAAAATTTACTGGAGGTCTATCATGACATATTTATCCTAAATCCAGAAATTTATAATTTTCCTAATTAATCTGATATTTATTTAATTTTCCCCAAAGATTGGCCATGGGTAATTTTAAACCTTAACTACATGATTTTCTTAAGTAATGGCCACCCAAAAATTATGACCACTAAATAACAGCAAGGTATCATCAAATACTAATGTTCAGAATTTTACAGAAGGTATTTAGCCTCTAATTAATTTATCCATTATAATCTCATTAGTCTTATGTAAAGAAGGAAGTACTGAAATTACTCATCATAAAATTATAGAAAAATTACTGATTAATAATATGGTACAGAAAAGATCATTGTGCAAAGAATCATAATTTTACCAGCTTGCTAGACACCAAAATAGATTTAATCAAATATTCATGATAAATAATACTTAACGAAGCAAGCCTTAGAATTAAGCTTCTAAAAATCCCATAAAAATTCACAGAGCTTTAAAATCATAATAAAGGTTCTCTGCCTAAATTTCATCAATTTCCAGAAAGTATTTTCTCCATAATAAATTTCTAAGCAAATAATACAAGGTATTAAATTGTTAATGAAGTATCCAAAATAATGATCCTAAAATTCATAGTAAAATCTCCAGAGCTTGCACTAACCTTAGAAACTATTCTACCCAAATCTCATCACTTTTCAGTGAGTTTTAGTGACATTTTATATCTCTACAAGTTTTGTGCCCTAAACTAGGGTTAGGGTTTTGAGTAACTTATTTTCTTTAAAATCCATTTAGACTCCTACCAGAGGATTCTAACTACCCTAGAATTCTACATACCAAGTTTCAAATCATAACCAGGTCATTTGACCACTCAAATCTCAAAGTGTACTTTTAACCTAAAAAAAACCCTTGATAGGGCATAGCTTAGGTTTGTCCATTTCCAATTTAAAACATATCTAAATGAGATGAAAAACTATACAGAACCTTATGATAAACCCAGGGACCACTCACCAAAATTTGGGAGGGTTTGGAAGTCATTAAGCCATCTAATTAATTTATCCTAGGATTATTAAATTTTCCTAAAAACTAAAGAAAAAAATTCTCCAAAAATTCCCATTTTTAGAAAGGCCCTAGTTATAGCTAGGGTAGACTTCCTGCCCAAATTTCAGATCTTTTGGTCAAGGGATGAAGGTTGGGCACACCTTTTAGTCTCTGCCTAGCTCTAGGTATAGAATCCACCAAAACAGGTGCCCTGGTCAAACCATTTGACCAAATTGACCCAAATTAATTTTAAAATAAACTAGACTCATAGGGCTACCAATTACATGTTGATCATTTCTTCATAATCAGCCTCTAAGTATTTTTACTAAATTTTCTAAAGTGACTGATATTCTAGTATAGAAAAATTCACATAAAGAAAAGGATTAATTAAACAGCACGGATCTTGAAGCAGATCCAACAGCACTGGGTCATCTTCTTCCTTCAGCCAAGGGCTGAGATCAGCCCGACCTAGAGTGCTTCCAAACGCTACCGCCGGCCGTCCAGCCTCCTCCCTGGCCGGCCACCGCCACCACCACCTCTGTTGAGGAGGTGGCCATCGCCGGGCGGCGGCACGGCCGCCGGAGGGGCTTTTTCTGGCGAGCCCGAGACTTCTTTTTTTTTGCGGGAAAATTGGGAAGAGGAGCTCTTCCGATCAGGCTCAATTGAGACCGATTCTTAATCCTAAAGAAAGCTAAGATCTACCCGTAGAGAGAGAGGAGGGGAGGACCTTGTTCGCTGGCTGGAGGCATGCAGACCGTCGGGATGCCATTAGCGCGGTGGTGGCGTCGTCGGAATTCTTCTACAGCCTTATACAAGCTCCAAATTCGTCGGGTAAGGGTTGAAACTCCATCTCTGATTCTAGGGAGCCTTTTTAAACCAGTAAAAGGAGGGAGGGGAAAGGTCTAACGCTGGTGGCCATTAAGGCCCATTATAGCTTTTTCGGCCATGATGGTGGGGGGGCTGAAACGACTCTATAACAGCTGGAGGAGGGCTGGAAACTCCTCCTCTCCCTGAGAGGAGTGGAATCCAGCCGTTTCAAGGGGGAGAGGGGGAGTCGAGCCTTAAAAGCCATAAATGGCCAGGCAAACCGTCGTTCGGCCATGGCTGGAGGAGGAGGAAACGGCTGCCATGTGGCACAGCCGGTCAAATTCACTAAATAAGGTTTTAATTAAGTCTTAATAAGAAAACGACCCATTTAGGACATCCTGACCCGCTCCTAGACCGGCCCGGTTCAGCTGAACCAGCACCCAGCCAAAACAGATCTGCCATAAAAACTAAGTAAAATGGCGTTGAGTAAGCTCTGCTCACTCAACGCCATCCATGCTACGTCATTGAGTGAGCTCAGCTCACTCAACGCCATCCCAAATATGGCGTTGAGTGAGCTCTGCTCACTCAACGCCATCAGAATGGCCTCCCAGACTATGGCGTTGAGTGAGCTCAGCTCCCTCAACGCCATCCGGCTCATGGCGTTGAGTGAGCTCTGCTCACTCAACGCCATCCAAAATAAGCCCCTTTTAAACGATGGTGTTGAGTGAGCTTAGCTCACTGAACGCCGTCCAGATTATGGCGTTGAGTGAGCTCTGCTCACTCAACGCCGTCCAGATTATGGCGTTGAGTGAGCTCTGCTCACTCAACGCCGTCCAGATTATGGCGTTGAGTGAGCTCTGCTCACTCAACGCCATCCAGATTATGGCGTTGAGTTAGCTTAGCTCACTCAACGCCGTCCAGAGTATGGCATTGAGTGAGCTTAGCTCACTCAACGCCGTCCCGATTATGGCGTTGAGTGAGCTCTGCTCACTCAACGCCCTACAGACAACACCAAATGGCGTTGAGTGCAGTCAGTGCACTCAACGCTATTCAACTTATGGCGTTGAGTGCACTCAATGCACTCAACGCCATCCCGTCTGACAACTTACGGCGTTGAGTGAGCTTAGCTCACTCAACGCCATTCCAAGGTCACGGGCGTGATAGATAGGTCACGGGCGTGTCAGGCCCATGTTGACATTTCTGAGCTCGACGATCGTCTTCCTGAGGTCGACGATCGTCGAAGGGGTCATGCCCTAGGTCACGGGCGTGACAGGTCGGTCACGGGCGTGACGGGTCGGTCACGGGCGTGACCACCCCTTGACTCGAAATCTTTGTCGATAAACTTCAATTCCTGGGCTTCCCATGGTTCTGTTAAGACAAAACCACTTACAGGGGTCTAGTCGGAAATGGGATGTTACACCAGATTTGGAGAAGCCTCATTGTACTCAATGATATACATCAATTTGTATTTGATAGGATGTTGAGTTTCAGTGTATAGGTTTAAGAAATGCAGGAAAATTTCTATGTACAAGTGTCAACACTTATGAGGAATTGTGTCGACACCTGAAGCAGGAGCTGTGTCGACACCCAGGGCTTGTGTCGACACCAAAAGCAAAACTTGTGTCGACACCAAGGGCTTGTGTCGACACCTGAAGCAAGGCTTGTGTTGACACCCAGGAGTTATGTTGACACCAGAAGCTGGACTTGTGTCAACACCCAGGATTTGTGTCGACACCAGAAGCTGGAGTCGTGTCGACACCTAGGAGTTATGTCGACCCCAGAAGCAAGACTATATCGACACACTGGACTTGTATCGACACACACTCAATGCTATCTATCAACAACAGCTATGTCAAGACCAGAAGCAGTTATGTCGACACACAGGACTTGTGTCAACACATCCAACAGAAGCTATGTCAAGAAGTTAAAGAATGGCAGTGTCGACACACTGGGAGCTGTGTCGACATCATCAAGACTTGTGTTGACACTTGGTCTATTTGTGTCAAAACATTATAAGTAGTTTGTTGACAGTTTCCTGCTAAGAAAGAATTTTAATGAAGGGTTAGTTGTCTCGACTGAACACTTGATAGCTGTCATAAGTGACAAGACTGACACATCTATCAGTACTGTCAGAAGGTTGTTATAAACCGGATCAGCCGGTAATCGAGGATGAACTCTATATAAAGGGATGGTCTATCACAACCAAAAAATGACAAACACAACTAACAGAACCACCAGAGAGAACTAACAAAAAGTAAGGGGGAGCAAGAGGCTAACCCAGAAGAAGGCAGATCCTGAACAAGTCTGCAAGAAAGATTCAGATCTGATTCTGAATTTAAGAAGAAAGCTGATTAAAGATCAACCCCAACACCAAGTAAAGATCAACCTTATTTTGTTCAAATTCAAGAAGCTTTGAAGAAGCTTAGTCAGGTTGGATCTAAAGTATTCAGTTCTATCAAAAACAGATCAAGAAGCTCTCACCCATTTAGTTTTCAATCTGGGTGAAATTTCTGTTTCATTAAACAAACTTTTTCTTGTAAGATCTTTTATAGATCTGAGTTGTAAGCCTAGATTTATAAAGGCTGAGGTAGGGCTAAGTGCTTGAGGAGTAGGACTTGATAAAGTCTAAGTTGTAGGCCTAGAGATAAAAGCTGAGGTAGGGATGTTGCCTGAGGTAGCATTGTTGGGAAGAATCTGAGGTGTAGGACTTGAAGAAGTCTGAGCTGTAGGAACCAATTGGGTTCTGAGTTATAAGATCTGCAGATCTGAGATAGTGGAAGGAAGTTTGGCTGAATCCAGTTCTCTAATGGATAGGCGAAGGGGGAAAGTGGATGTACCCACAAATTGGGGAACCATTATAAATCTTGGTGTGCTGTGCTGTGTTTATTTTTCTGTGAACTGGGATTTTTATGCTGTGTTATATCTTGTTAATTTCCTAAATAGTTAAAAAGATTAGAACCTATTCACCCCCCCCCCCCCCTCTAGGTGTCTAGGCTCTTGAAATCAAATATTTCAAGTAGTATCAAAGGGAGGGAGGTTACTCAAAGATTGACCTAACAGTCTGAGAAGATCTCCAAGGCAATTAACAGTTAGCAAGAATTGGTTCAAATGAGAAGCAGAAGGAATTTGGATCCATGAAACTGCCCATCTGCAGGAAAGAAAGCTTTAGGATATGGAAGGAAAGGGTCAGGTTGTTTATGGAAGCATCTGATCCCAGAATTTATATCATAGTACAAGAAGGTCCTTTCATTCCAATGATGATATCAGTTCTTGATGCTAATCTCAAAACCCTAAAGAGCTACTCTGAAATGACTAAGGATGAGATCATCCTGGCAATAATAGATAAGAGAGCACAAAATATAATTATGAGTGTTATAGATAATGCCACATTTCAGAATTTGGTACATTGCAAAACCTCTAAGGAGATGTGGGACACATTGATTGTCTACATGGAGGGAACTGAAGAAGTTAGAGAGGATAAAAAATCCATGTTGAATTAAGAATATGAAAGCTTCAAACAAGCTAAATCAGACAGCATAGCAGAATGTTATAAGAAGTTCTTCAGAATAGTAAATGAGTTGATGACCTATGGAAGAGTCTTTAACATATATGAATTGAATGATAAGTTTCTCAGGACACTAACCAAGGACTGGGATACAAAGATATGTGCCATTAGAGAGGTGGTCAGGCTTGCTGATACATCTCCACCCACATTGTTTAAAAAACTGCTATTGTATGAGATGTAGCTCACTGTCAGAAAGGAGGAGGAGAAAAGTAGTAGGTCTGAGTATAAATATAAGTCAGTAGCCTTCAAGGCTGAAGCCATAATAAAGGGTAGGAGAAAGTCTCCTTCTCCACCCAAAAGAAGTTCTGAGGCTGAAGCAAAAAATCCTGACATCAGCACATCAGATAACCACACCTCTGATGAAGACTTTGCTGCCTTTACAAGGCAGTTTCAGAGGTTTATGACGAAGAAGAAATGGAGAACCAAGCCATCTTCATCCTTCTCCAAGGATGATTATTACAAGAAGAAGTAGACTTCTAAGGAGTATAGGTATGCCTCAAATCCTAGTAAACAAACTACCTCTAAAATTGTTTATTATCTTTGCAACAGGCCTGGACATGTCATAGCTGGCCGTCCTGATAAGAGAAAGGAGTCTAAGGACAAGAATAAGAATCATGTGAAGGGCAAGAAGGAGAAATCCTTTGTTGCTCAAAAGCAGAATAGTTGGACAGACTCTTCATCCTCAGAATCTGGAGAAGAAGATGATGCAGAAGCTTATGTTGGGTTGTTCTCTATAGAAGAGGATTCTAGGGAATCAGAATTCTTACAAATGCTGCACTCCATAAATGAGTTGAAGACTATTATTGTAGAGGGCTGATGGCTCTATTAGAAGAAGATCAGTGTCAGGATCAGCCTGGTCCAAGTAAGGTATACAGTCCTTCCTTAGCTCCTGATTACTATACTGCATCAGAATTAGAAGCATTTGCATCAAGAGATGTGGAAGGTTTTGAATCTGAGGGGGATGTACATTAATTAATTGATGAGTATGGCGGTTTGTTGCAAGCCCTAAAGAGGAGCAAGTTCCTTATCAAGAAGTAGGCCAAGGAAATTGAATCTCTCAAACATGATGAATCAGATTCAGCCAAATTGATTGATTTGAAATTAAAGGAGGTTGCCAAACTGAAAAATATAACTGTTATTTAGATGGGCACAATCACTTTCAAGGAAAATCACATCAAAAATCTGGAAGCAAGACTCCAGAAAGAAAAGGATTTAATGGCTAAATTCTCTAAGCCAAAGTCTGTTTTGCCTTTAATAGATAACTTCATATTTAATAAAGTAAAGACGGGACTAGTCTTCAAGGGAAGAACAAGGGCCACCAATTCTCATAGAAAAGGCAAAGCTGCAGTTCAGCAACTAGCCACAAAACCCCCTATCTTCTTTAGAAAAGTGATGCAACCTACTAACAGGCATGATCATGACATTACTCATGGTCACTGTGAGTATGGAGATCTCATTGGCAAGGGTACATATGCCAATAGGCCACCCCATAAGCAAACCCATCAGGTTCTTAAGGAATCCTTGGGGTTTGTTGTTCCAGCACCTACACTTAAAAGGACTGCTGGCAACAAGGTTATGAAGTCTGTACTTAAGAGAAAGTACAATAGATTTGAGTGCTAATGTTGTGGCAAGGTGGGCCACTTTACTATTTATTGTTGGTTCAACACTAGTATTCAGAATAAGGCCAGCTTACCTGTAAGAAAAGCTGCAGGTAAGCATGTCAGATTTCAAGCTAACCTGAACCTAGGACCGAATAACAATTTGGGTTCTAAGGATAGGTAAATATTTATTTGATGCAGGTGAGTCCAAGTGGTCATACCCCTATATAGTACTTGGATAGTGGATGTTCCAGGAACATGACTGAAACAAGAAGGATGTTGAAGGACTATTCACCCATAGAGAATGGACCCAAAGTAATCTTTGGTGGATCTGAAAAAGGAGTCATCAATGGGTTTGGTAACATTTCTAGCAACACTATTACCATCACTCAAGTGGCTTATGTAAAAGGTCTAAAACATAAACTAATTAGCATAAGTCAACTTAGTGATCTAGGTTATGACAACTCTTTCCTCAATGGTGAGTGCCAAATAAGGAGGTCAAGTGATCAAGAGATCATTCTGACTGGCACTAGGAAAGGGAATGTATATTATCTTAACCTTGATTGTGAGTATAACAACTCACATATCTTTCTAGTTGTAGATGAGAAAGCATCACAGTGTGTCCAATGGCACAAGAAGCTAGCTCATTTGAACTATAAGTCAATAGGATAACTATTTAGCATGGGGTTAGTGAGGAATGGTCCTCAGGTCAAGTGCATTAAAGAGGGTGTTTGTTCAGCTTGCCAAAAAGGCAAATAGACTAAGTCCTCTTTCCATGGACTTGATACCAAATATTTAATGAGATGTCTATATCTCCTGCATATGGATTTGTTTGGTCCTATGCTAGTTCATAGTCTAGGTAGGAAAGTATACACATTAGTTATTGTGGATCACTATTCTAGATTTACATTGGTTTTCTTCTTGAGGCAGAAATCTAAAACCCCTACTGTCTTCCAGACTTTTGTTAGACAAATTTAGAATGAATTTAACAATTCAGTGGTCAAAATTAGAAGTGACCATGGAACTGAATTTCAGTCTGAGTGTATGACAAAGTTCTGTGAAGAACTTGGGATTCATCAAGAGTTCTCCTCACCTAGAACTCCCCAGCAAAATGGAGTTGCTGAAAGAAAGAATAGGACTCTAATTGAGGCAAGTAGAACACTACTTAGTGACACTACTCTCCCTGAGTAATTCTGGGCTGAGGCAGTAAATACTGCGTGTCATGTACTCAATGGAGCTTCCATCAATAAAAAAACATAAGAAGACTCTCTATGAGATTTTGAAAGGTAGAAAACCAAATATTTCCTACTTCAGAATCTTTGGTAGCAAATGTAATGTCCTAGTTAATGGTAAGTACTACCAAACTAGGTTTGCTGCCAAATCCCTAGAAGGGATATTTGTTGGGTACAGCAATAATAGTAGGGCATACAAAATCTACAACTTGACTACCCAAGTTGTACAAGAATCTGTCCATGTAGTATTTGATGAGTCCAAGTTAATTAACAGTGAATTGTCTAGCTCTTCTGGTAGTTCTACAGGTTTAAAGGATAGGATGGACAAGCTGACTATTAATGAAGGAAAACCTGCTAGGCTAGATGAAGAAAAGGATGCATGATGACCAAAGGGAGCACAAGACTCACTGGATGAAGAAGAAGACAATGAAGTACATCATGATGAGGAAAATGAAGAAAACCAAGAAGTTGGCAAATTTACTCCAGCAAGAAGACACTTAAAGGATCATCCAGCACTATAAATCAATGGTGATGTAAGTCAGGGAGTTCTAACCAGAAGCAAGAGCATGAACACAGTTCTATGTTCAAGCTTCTGGTCATGGATAGAACCCAATAAGTTTGAAGAGGCCATGCTAGACACAAACTGGATTGATGTCATGTAGGAAGAGCTGAATTAATTCAGACGATGTAAAGTCTGGGAATTGGTTCTTAAACCAAAGGATCACAATGTTATAGGAACCAAGTGGATCTACAGGAATAAACTTGATGAAAATGGCACCATAATTAAGAACAAAGCCAGGGTGGTAACAAAGGGCTACATGCAAGAAGAAGGGATAGACTTTGATCAAACATTTGCCCTAGTGGCAAGGTTGGAGGCTATAAGATTATTCTTAGCGTATGCTATCTATCAAGGTTTTAAAGTATTTCAGATGGATGTAAAGTCAACATTTCTGAATGGTGACTTAAAAGAGGAAGTCTATATTGAACAACCCTCAGGTTTTGTAGACTCTCATTATCCCAACTATGTATATAGGCTTAAGAAAGCTCTATATGTATTGAAACAAGCCCCTAGGGCTTGGTAAGAAACCTTGTCTGCTTTCCTTATTTAAAATAAATTCTCTAGAGGAAAGATAGACAAAACTCTATTCTTTAGGGAATCTAAAGTCAAGATCATCCTAGTCCAGATATATGTTGATGACATTATCTTTGGATCTACTGAAAATAACCTTTGTAGAAAGTTTGCCAAACTTATGCAAGAGAAGTTTGAGATGAGCAGTATGGGTGAGCTGAAGTTCTTCTTGGTACTCCAAGTTAGACAGACTGATGATGGTTTGTCCATATCTCAATCTAAGTTCACCAAGGAGTTGATTAAGAAATATGACATGGACTTAGCCTCCACCATGAAAACTCCAATGGGAACAAGTATGCCTATAGGCAAAGATGAGACAGGAAAACATATTGATGAGTCTTTATATAGAGGGATAATTGGCTCCCTACTTTACTTGACTACTAGTAGACCTGACATCATGTATGCTACATGTGTCTATGCTAGGTACGAAGCTTGCCCAAAGGAATCTCATTATACAGCTGTTAAGAGAATTTTGAGATATCTTAAGGGCACGCCTAATCTAGGTCTTTGGTACCCTAAGAATAGAGATTTCTTACTAATAGGCTTCTCAGATACAGACTTTGTAGGGTGCAAAGAAGACAGGAAAAGTACCACTGGAACTTGTCAATTCCTAGGTGGAAGGTTGGTGTCATGGAGCAGCAAGAAGAAAACAAGTGTAGCTATTTCCACTGCTGAGTTAGAGTATGTAGCTGCAGGCATCTGTTGTGCTCAGTTGTTGTGGATAAAGCATCAACTTGAAGACTATGACATTTAGGTAAGTAGAATTCCATTATTTTGTGATTCTACTAGTGCTATTTCTATTAATAAAAACCCTTTTTACCATAGTAGAACTAATCATATAGAAATAAGGTTTCATTTCATCAGAGAACATGTTGAAAAGGACGACATTAGTCTAGAATTTGTCAACACAAACAACCAAATTGCTGATATTTTTACAAAATCTCTGGATGAAAGTAAATTCAATTATTTTAAAATTGAATTAGGTATGTTGAACCTAGAATAGGTCAGCACAAGTTTTTCAAGTAGAATCAGTAAGCACAAAATTTCTTAGGAAATTTGGCTAAGTAAGAAAGTTTGTGTCGACACAAGCAAACTGTGTCGACACTCTCAGTATGTTCTATCGACAAAGAAAAGGAATGTGTCGACATAGAAAAAAATCTGTGTCGACAGAAACATTGGTGTCGACACAACTCTGTTGAGACCTTGTATTAGTAGATTTTTGTGTCGACACACAAAAATCGGTGTCGACACACTCTGTCGAGACTTTGATGGTCTGTGTCGACACTGGCACAAGTATGTCGACACATAGACGTGTCGACTAAAACTAAGTTTTGTCGAGACCTAGGTAATTTCAGTCGACACATGTAAATTTTGTCGACTAGTATTATTACTAAGTAAGGCGCGTCTTTTGACCTACCCTTTATAAGTAGACTATAAATAGGAGAAGACAAACTCTGGTCGACTACGCTTTCAGAATTCTCGACTCTAGACTTTGTGTCGACAAGAAATTCTCCTGTCAACTCTCTTCTCTTTTCTTCTCTTCTCTTCTCTCTCTTTTGTTAATGGCGCCATACCAGGACGACAAGATCAATGAAGGATACGAGCTAGTTCACGAGGCATTTGAGATAGCTTCGCAAGAAATTAAGGGTGTGATTACCCTAATCTCAGAAAATGGGTTGGAGTATTTGGTATCCGAACCTTCAAGAATTTGGAAGAAGGAAGTGCTTGAATTCTAGTCGTCTGCAACTGTGGATTCCGAAGGAAAGAAGATGAAATCCACTGTTCATGGTACAAGGGTAAAAATCTCACAGAAGATAATCAGGAAGTCACTTCAACTCCCCAAAGTTAAAGAAGATGATGATATTGCTCCATCTATGACAAAGGATGCACTCAGTTGGTGTGGGCTGGATCCAAATACCAAGATTGGATCCTCAATTACCAGGAAGGGAAAGTAATTCTCTGCAAGATAGGAGGACATGATAGGCAAAGTAATTACCAGGAATGAATTCCCAAGGTAAATTTCTCTCAGAGATCATAGGCAAAGTAATTCTCTGCAAGATAGGAGGACATGATAGGATATCTGCCTACATGTTCAACCTTATGACCAAGGTCATATTCAAAGTAAAAATAGACTGGTCATCTGTAGTTTTTGATAAAATCCAAGAAAGTGTTAAGAAGCGAAATCTGGGTAGGATTCTAAGCTTGTATTTAGCTTCCACTATCTCAGATGTAATGAATCAATTTTCAGGATCTAAGATCAATCACATGAGAAGAATGGATTTGAGAATTTTATCCAGGTAGGATAGTGTCATGACAAAGGAAGTTTTTACTCTACAGAAACAAGTAAAGAAGGATAGGAAGAAGAAAACCATTGTCCAGGAAGCAGAATCTTCCAGTGATTCTGAAGAAGTAGTCTTCAGCTTAGATGAAGATCAACAGGAAAAAGAAGCTTAAGCTCAAGGGGAGAGCAGACAGCAACCAGAGAATCAGATGGCCTCCACTCTAAAGGGAGAGAACACTGAAATAACTATCCAAGACATTGAACAATCACAGCTGCCTGCCCAAGGGGGAGGTATTGCTGAAGCTGCTCTAGAAAATGAGTATGCTGATGATGCTGTTATGGATATTGTATCAGAAATAAATAAGGAAGCACAAATTAATACTGAGAATGAAGCACAGGATGTGCAAATGACTGACCAAGCTCAAGATGAGCAAGTAACCTTCTCTAGTTTAGAGAAGACCTTGGACAAAGATTTGGATGTCCAGGAGGAACCTTTTGTTCGACAAGATAGCATTGTTCCTCCTGTTCAGATACAGCAGGAGGTAACTTTGGAGGAACTGTTCCCTAACTTCACTGAAGCAAGAACTGAGGGGGAGCAGCTAAGAACTGAGAAGGAGCTATAAGGAACTGAGGGGGAGGTGTCATTGCATGCCCCTACTAATAAGGAAACTGTAGATATAAAAAGCTCATCACAATCTACTGATGATGAAGAAGCCTCTATGGCTAAGAAGAGGAAACTAGTTATTATCAGGAAAAGGAGCACATGCTATAAGAAAGGCTTACAAACAGTCACTCAACCATCTGCTCAAGGAATGGACTTCAGTTCACTGATGGTGCAACTGCAAGTAAAGTTAGATCAGCAAAGACAATCTTTGGAGAAATATGTAGCTGAGTCTCATAAAGAAATGCAATTTAAGCTGGCACAAGATATAAAGTCAATCAGATTTGAAGTTAATATGAATAAGAAGGAAATGACAAATTGTTTTGAGAAGGGTGGTCATGTTGTTGTATATCTGGCCACCCAACAACAGGAAATAAAGACTAAAGTTGCTGATATGGCAGAAAAACAAGCATATATTCTGGAGAATCAGTTCATAATGAATAAGAATCTCCAAGATTCCCATAAAGAAATTCTCACTAAAATTGGAGGAATAGCCACTGATATTAAAGCTGAAATTTCTAAACAGATCAAAGATGATCTAGCTGCTGTCCACACAGCAATTGGAGCCTCTCAAAAGGCTATATCTGATCAACTATAAAAATTCAAAGTCTACTACAAACAAGGAATAGACTATTTCGAAGATCGGGTAAGATTTCAGAAGAATGATATAAAAGATCATGTGGCTAGAGAAGTCATAAAAGGGGAGAGGATATTAGTCAAAGCCAGCTCTGATCATGCTAAATGGGTATCTAATACCATCAGATCTACCCTTGGATTTCCACCCCTATGTGATGACGATAACACTGCTGAATCTGGAATTCAACCTGCTTACATTGAAGGGGTTCAGCCAGAAGTTGCATAGGTTATCTATCCTCCATCAGATTTTGAAACAGTCCAGCAAGAAGTTCAGAAAATGTATAGCCCTCCACAGGAGGCACAAAATATCATTATTGAAAAGGTTGAAATGTCAGAAGCTGCAAAGGAGGCTAGAGAGAGGCATAGCTTCAAAGAAAAGGTTTAGAGAACAGGCAGAATTGAAGCCTGATTTTGAGCAGTGGAGTCCCGCCTCTAGGAACATTATTCTGACTGCCTGGAAAGCTATGAAAGATAAGATGCATGATAGAGGCAAGTTTTACTCTGAGCAAGAATGGAATAAGTATCATGCTTGGCAAGAAGCCATTCTTCAGTTCAGAAGGAGTGCTAAAGTTGGGAAGTTACCTGTTAATGCTCTGGAGCCTAGCAAGTACTTTCCAAAGCCTTTTCATTATTTTGAAAGGCAGAAGATCAAGACTGAAGAACTCAAGAAGAGAGACCTAAAAAGGAAAAAGCCATCTGAAGATACTGAAGCCAATATGCAAGCTAAGATCAAGTCTAGAAAAGGAATAGTAATCAAGGAGCCTAGTCAATATTAGGATAGATAGGCTAGTATATAGAACAATGAAATCTTTCTTTTCTATAAAGAAATCCGTAAAGCAAAATAATTTTATAATTAATGAATGATATCTTTTTCAATGTTTATATTATCTGTTATTTGTGTTTATATGTTACCCTACTGTGAAATGAATGTACACATTTTTTCTTTGTTTTATTATGTGTGGTGTATATCATTGACTAAGCGTTATGACTTCTCCAAATAGAGGGAGATTGTTGGGTGCACTAGAAATTATGTACCAGATTTGAAGAAGTCTCACTCTACTCAATGATATACATCAATTTGTATTTGATGGGATGTTGAGTTTCAGAGTGCAGGTTTAAGAAATGCAGGAAAATTTCTAAGTACAAGTGTCGACACTTGTGAGGAATTATGTTGACACCTGAAGCAGGAGCTGTGTCGACACCCAGGGCTTGTATCGACACCAGAAGCAAGACTTATGTCGACACCCAGGGATTTTGTCGACACCTAAAGCAAGGCATATGTTGACACCCAGGAGTTATGTCGACACTAGAAGCTGGACTTGTGTCGACACCCAGGATTTGTGTCGACACCAGAAGCAGGACCCGTGTCGACACCCAGGAGTTATGTTGACACCAGAAGTAAGACTGTGTCGACACACTGGACTTGTGTCAACACACACTAAATGTCATCTATCAATAACAGCTATGTCAAGACCAGAAGCAGTTGTGTCGACACACGGGACTTGTGTCGACACATCCAACAGAAGTTGTGTCAAGAAGTTAAAGAATGACAGTGTCGACACACTGGGAGATGTGTTGACGTCATCAATACTTATGTTGACACTTGTTCTATTTGTGTCGACACATTTGAAGTAGTTTGCAGACAGTTTCCTACTGAGAAAGAATTTCAATGAAGGGTCAGTTGTTTCGACTGAAGACTTGACAACTATCAAAAGTGACAAGACTGACACATCTATCAGTACTGTTAGAAGGTTGTTATAAATCGGATCAGCCAGTAATCGAGGATAAACTCTATATAAAGGGATGGTCAATCACAACCAAAAAATGACGAACACAACTAACAGAACTAGCAGAGAGAACTAACAATAAGGGGGAGCAAGAGGCTAACCCAGAAGAAGGCAGATCCTGAACAAGTCTGCAAGAAAGATTCAGATCTGATTCCGAATTTAATAAGGATGCTGATTGAAGATCAACCTCAACACCAAGTAAAGATCAACCTTATTTTGTTCAAATTCAAGAAGCTTTGAAGAAGTTAAGTCAGGTTGAATCAAAAGTATTCAGTTCTATCAAGAACAGATCAAGAAGCTCTCACTCATTTAGTTTTCAATCTGGGTGAAATTTCTTTTTCATTAAACAAACTTTTTCTTGTAAGATCTTTTATAGATCTGAGTTGTAAGCCTGAATTTGTAAAGGCTGAGGTAGGGCTGAGTGCCTGAGGAGTAGGACTAGATAAAGTCTGAGTTGTAAGCCTGGAGATAAAGGTTGAGGTAGGGATGTTGCCTGATGTAGGATTCTTGGGAAGAATCTGAGGTGTAGGACTTGAAGAAGTATGAGCTATAGGAACCAGTTGGGTTCTGAGTTATAAGATCTACGGATCTGAGATAGTGGAAGGAAGTTTGGCTGAATCCAGTTCTCTACTGGATAGGCAAAGGGGGAAGTGGATGTACCCATAAATTGGGGAACCAGTATAAATCTTGGTGTGTTGTGTTGTGTTTATTTTTCTGTGAACTGTGATTTTTATGTTGTGTTATATCTTTTTAATTTCCTAAATAGTTAAAAAGATTAGAACTATTCACCTCCCCCTAGGTGTCTAGGCTCTTGAAATCAAATCTTTCACTGTTGCTTGTCAAACTCTATCTACCAGGCCACAATATACCTTCGTCCAGTTCAAGCACGCATTTGCAGTGGCATTCCTTTCAACACAAGAAATATCTAATGCTTCTAGTTCTCGAACTAGGCTTTCATCATGCCTTAGCAACAAATTTTCCCTTACCAGAGTCCTATGAATCAAGGCATCCACGACTACATTCCCTTTATCGGTAGTATAATGAATCTAGAAGGTGTAGTCACCAAGAAACTCCATCCACCTTCTCTGTCGCATATTTAGATCCTTCTGGTCCAATAGATATTTCAGGCTCTTATGGTCCGTGAATATATCCACTTTCACGCCATATAGGTAATGACCCCACAATTTAAGTGTGAATATTATTGTCGCCAACTCCAAATCATGGACGGGGTAATTCCGTTCGTGCAACTTCAACTGACGTGAGCCAAATGCTATCACCTTTCCGAACTGTAGAAGAATGCAGCCTAAGCCTCTCCCTGAAGCATCACAATAAACCTCAAAGCCGTCCAGACCGAATGGCGATATCAATATTGGCGCCGTGGTCAACGACTCTTTAGCTCTTCGAAAGCTCGTACGCACTCGGGCGTCCAAACAAACTTCTGATCCTTCCTTGTCAGTGTAGTGAGAGGCAAGGCTATCCTCGAGAAGTTCTCTATGAAGCGCCTGTAGTAGCCCGCAAGTCCAAGAAAACTACTGACTTCTGCTACTATAGTGAGAACAGGCCACTCCCATATAGCCACTATCTTGGAAGGATCCACCGCAATGCCCTCATAATCAACCGCAATAAAGCCACTGACGAAAGCCAAAACTCACACTTAGAGAACTTGGCGTAGAGCTTGTTCTTCCTCAGGGTGTGCGACGCCATCTGCAAATGATTTGCATGATCTTCTACGGATTGGCAGTATACTAGGATATTGTCAATAAAGACGATCACAAAGAGGTCCAAGTATTCCCTAAACGTCTGATGCATTAAGTCCATAAATACCGATGGCGAATTAGATAGCCCAAACGACATTACCGTGAACTCAAAGTGACCATAGCTTGTTCCAAACGTTGTTTTAGGTATGACACTTTCACGAATTCTCAACTGATAATAGCCTGACTTCAAATCCAACTTGGAGTATACAGTCGAGCCAACTAGCTTATCAAACAAGTCGTCGATCTGTGGAATTGGATACTTGTTCTTTTTTGTCAGCTTGTTCAGTTCTCTATATTCAATGCATAGACACAAGCTACCGTCCTTCTTTTTCACAAAGAGAACTAGCACGCATCAAGGTGACTGACTTGGGCGTATATAGCCTTGCTCTAGCAATTCTTGTAACTGAACTTTCAGTTCCGCCATTTTCTTTGGCATTACTCGATAAGGCGAGCGGGCCACAGGTTTCGCACCTAGCACCAGCTCGATGGCGAAGTCGATTTCCCTTTTGGGTGGTAACACTGGAAGGTCTTTTGGAAACACATCAGCATATTCTAATACAATCGGCACCTCACTTACACTGACCTTTGGTTTCATTGCCTCTATGAGTGTGAAGAATAACTCTGTACCCTTCCGAACTGTCTTAATGACTTTGAGAGAAGAGATCAATATCCTACTCATCCATTGTATGTCATTGAACTTAGTCTCTTGTTCGGTATTCTGCCCCAGTGTAACTTCTTTCAAAGTACAATCTATACAGGCATGCTTCTCAGAAAGCCAGTCCATACCAAAGATTTTATCGAACTCTGATATGGTAATACTGATGTTTCCACCTGGAAATCCCGACTTCCTATCTTTACCTCAACACAACAAGATTTATCCGCGCACATCAAACATTCGTTAGGTAGTAACACCTTCATACTATCTGTCATGGTCCGTATAGGCACCACGATTCGGAAGATGAAATCCTCAGACAGAAACAAATGTGAAGCACCTGCATCAAATAGTGCTCTTGCCAGATAGTCCTGTACAAGGACAAAACCTATAACACCAAGATTATAACAAGCATAGCACAAAGCATTAAGTTAAACTATAAACCACTCGCACCTGTGACGACATCGACCTGCTTGATGGCCTCCTGTTGTCCAAGATGGTAAATTTGGGGCTGTGCTTGCGATACAGAAGACTCTGCCACTGCCTTCCCTTTTTCTGCATAGGAGGCACCCGGCTTCCTCTCAACTTTTGGAGGGCCAACTCGACAATCCCGAGCATAGTTTCCCGACTTGCCACATGTATAGTAAGTACGAGGACCAAAACCAGAAGATGCCTCCGAAACAACTACTGAAGGAGTTTGTCCAACAGATTTGGACCTCTTACCCCATCTCTTTCGGTACCCAAACTTCTCCGAATGCGGTGGCTTGAACTCCAGCTTTGTAATAGCAAAGTTCACCTTGCCATGCCCTCTTTTCATGTCCATCTCCAAAGACCGAGCCGTACAGACCAATGTTTGAAACTGTTCATAGAACTCGAGAGCAAATGTCATAGCTCATCTCGTAGTCCCCCAAAGAACCGACTGGTCTTACACTCCTCTTCAACGAAGATAGTACCCGCATACCGTCCCAAATGCGTAAACTCATGATGGTAGTCATCCACACTATGTTCTCCTTGAGTCAACCGTTGGAACTCTAACTCCATAGCAATTCTCTGCTACATCGACAGATGCTTTGTTAAGAATAACCGAGTGAACTCTTCAATCGAGACCCCCGCCAACTGTCTGCCTGCAAAGTGATGCAGTTCCACCTCATCCAGCCACAGTCGAGCCTCTCCCTTAAGTAGGAAAGTGGATAACATTACTTTCTATTCCTCCTCAACTCTGATAGCTGTCAAGATTCTCTTAATCCTTACGAGCCAATCCTCCGCTTGGGCTGGGGAACCCGGCCTAGTAAATGTAGGAGGATTGAAGCTCATGAACTGCTTCAATTGTTGATCTTCTGTCCACGGATCAACCACAACTTCCACCGGTTCTTTCCTCAACTCAGCATGCACTGGCACCACTGCAGGTCATGCCTGCCCGCCTACTAAGCATTCATAATAGTAAGTACTGTCTTCGAAATCAAACATATAGTTTCAGCATATGGAGGAGGTGTGGGCACCTCAGCTGGTGCCACACTTTTAATAGAATGTTGAGCTTCAGACTGACCTATAACACTTCTAGTCACCTATATGTATAGAAACACAATTTAGCGACTAATCAAACGGCAAACATACAAAAAGGAACACACAGGTTCAGCTGATAAGAGTATTTTTATTTTTAAGTGGACATTCTTGAGTTCATTTTATGTGTTATAACGGCAGCAATGGCAGCACTTACACGGGCTCGCCACCCCTCAAAAGAATTCGACAATGAATTCGGAAGAGAGACCAACATGCTGATACCAAATTATAATACCTCTACCCGTCACGTGCAATATAATAGAGGGTTCGTCCAGGGCCCCATGCCATATTTTACAAACAGGCGGATAAGCTACTAAATAATATCAAAGACCATCGAACCCTAACACAAAGTTTTCTAGCGGAAGATTCATGGTTGAAAACTTGAAGTCAAGAATCACAAAGACTATCCACTAAAAGAGAATAGTAATGTATACAAAATACAGAGTTTGGCCTTAAGACCTTAGAGTTCCTCTTTAACAGTGTGGTTTCCATACATCAGCATGCAGGCTAGACACACATGAACAAAACACACAAAAAGCTTAGCCTATAAGGGCTAGCAGCAGTAGCAGCAGCAGCAGGGACTTCGGCCCTTTATTTCCCGCTTGGTCCTCCATTACCTGCACAAGGACAGTCCACCAAGCGGTGGCAAACAGGGCAATAGTCAGCATTTAGCTGACAAATTATAACGGCCCTGCCGCTGGCATGGGGTAGCGGAATTCCTTCCCTGCAAAGCATTTTATTCACACAACATATATGTATAACAATCCACTAAGGACGTGCATAACTGCACAGGTCAATACATATCACAAACGCTGGTCTGACGGCCCGATATTCCGTACACTCAGGGCATATTATTGGAGTACTGGAAAACCAGGGTACCACCATTGTTCAGAGGTCCCATACATGACGGTCCATTATTAGCATTTCCAGTCTTTATGACACGTAGGCCTAAGACTCTCGCTATGTGATCCTAACGGGGCCTTAAGCACCCAAGGTTAGACAACCATAATGCGGGTACAGATCCACCTTTCCCGTTGCTCAAATTCATCAGACTGAAGACCGGACTGACGCAGGAACAGCTTCACCTTTCCCATTCGCCACACAGACATTTGCCATACAGGCAATCCACAGTCGCAGCCCAACGGTGCAACTTCACACAGGACGGCACACACGACCACACGAGTTGAACACCAAGTACCAACTCTCAAATTACTTGGAGTTTCTCCAATTTGCAAACAAAGCATCACGAATCCAGATCAACCCATCTGGATGGGCTTCACACAGCATGCCTAATCATACTACACACTTCCGGTTCTAATGCAACATACTACGGGATGAAACACAACATCTCAAGGGAATCACTTCAATTTCCAACTTTTGGTGGAGGATTCCAAGCATATGCAGGAAAGAAGGACTTCACTTGTCCAAGAAGGAGACTGTTACCCTAGGAAGACGCTTCGCAGCCATGGAGAAAAACGAGAAGGATGAATGTCACCGCAATGGCCTTGCCTTTGCACATGTGGCCTCGTCTCACGATTAGGACCACCGTAGCACCACCGACGGCCGGAGTTATCTTATTTGTCCTTCCCTTGCTCTCCCTTCTCCCCTCTTCTTAGAAAGAGGATGATAATGATAGAATGAGAATTAACTCATCCATTCCCACACTTATTGTAAGATCTGTTCCCCCCCCCCTCCGGGGCTAACCCGAATCTTATGCCCAGAACCGTCGCCTTACGGTGACACTAACACACGGGTTAGTCGACACCGAAAGTCGCCGATTCTACCAGCTAAGGTGAATGGACAATGTATTTGATCATTTGTATTCAAGTTGTGCTTGCAGTTATTCCACACTAAGTACACACCAATGTCAGGGTGCAGTGGGTCAATATACACGGGTCTGCGCAACATAATCCCTCATTGAGCTGATCAGTGTGTTGGCCTACGTGTACTATCTCTATTGGAGTGTACTTACTTTCAAGTACAGGGCTGAGAAAGATCAAGAGCAGTCAAGGTACAAGGTTGGGTCAAAGCAACTCTCGAGAAGAAGGACGAAAATCGTCTAAGTAAGATTCGACGAGAATCACTAAGTGATTCTCGCCGATTCGATGAGAATCACTAGTGATTCTCGCCGAATCGTCGAGAATCACTAGCCGATTCTCACTGAATGCGTCCGGCTGTCTCAGCACCGTCTAGAATTCTGCTAAGGCAGAATCGGTGAGAATCACTAAGTGATTCTCGCCAAATCGTCGAGAATGAATTGTGATTCTCACTGATTCTCTCCGGCAGGTTTACTTTTTAGCTTAGAATTCCTCTAAGTAAAATTCGACGGGAATCATTAGTGATTCTCGCCGATTCGGCGAGAATCACCAATGATTCCCACCGAATTTTACTTGGGCGTTTTTCGTTGGCTCGCTGGACCGGACCAATCGATTCAGGCGATGTTTTGAACCATACTTGGGTTGACCTGGTGGGTCCCCCAACGGCTATCTTGGGATGTATTTGGGTATAAATACACATGTATTCAAAAACTCTAGGGTATGAAGAACAGTAATTTGAAAATAAGAAAAACGAACAAGGCCGGCCGCCGACTTGACCTAACGGATCGTAGATCGTCGTCCGCCGCCATCGCCGCTCGTGCAGGTTATCGCCGTTGTTGATCGTGGTTTCTTCTCGATCTCTCTGCGATAGAAGCTTAGCCAAGCATCGCGTCTCGCGTGTGTACCTAGAGATCCTTTGTCTCTTGATTTGTTGATCGGGAATACCTTCCCTTTCCGAATCGATCGAGACGATCGATCCTAGCAAGACCGTTGGTAGACCTTGCTAGCTTTGCTACGAAGGTTGGATCTCCAAAGCTCTGCCGCCGCACTTCGTTGCAGCTACTGATCCTGACAGCTATGCCGGCGCTCTTCTTATCGCGGCTGGTTTCGGGGAGATTCTCTCTAAGAGAGCACTTAGGTCGTGGACTCTTCGACTTATTCAAGAACGCAAAGTCAAACGAAGAGCGACACCAAGGGCTCCAAAATTAGTTTGTATTTCATACATTCAAGTTTTTCTTTTGTTGTACAGGAACGTTGGTTCCTCGTTGTAAGGGTTGGGTGCAACTCGTGGTGGAGGAGTGGTGACTCCTTCGTGTGGAAGAGTTACTTCCTTAGTGTGAGGATTGGTTTTCAATCCTGTTGGTGAAGTGACCAAGTCGTCCCTTGTTGGGAGATAGGTTGAAGGGGGAGAGTGGACGTACCCAAATCGGGGAACCACTATAAATTGCCTGTGTCTTTCTGTGCTGTGTTGTTTTGTTTGTTTGTGCAGGTATAGCTTAATTCCGCAAAAACGCTGCAAGACACCTATTCCCCCCCCCCCCATAGGTGAAGGTAGTTGACACTAGGTGGACTTTCAACTTATTTTATATAATAATAGCGGTCCAATGAGGAAGTGACATGTGGATAAGTAACCCTAACTCCAATATTTTCTTATAAAAAGGAATGATCAGAAACAAGTTTGACAAGTTTGACGTCATTCATTCTTCTTCTCCCGGTGTTGAACTTCATCGCGGGAGACAAGTTTGACGTCGTCATGCCGCCAAGGAGGAGGATGCAACCCTTGTACAGAAATTAGGTGAGCTTCCTACCCTCTCCCTTGGTGCTAGATCTTTAGATCTATTATATAAGAGATGTCCGCTCAAGAGAGCTTGACTTTGGTGTGTAATGAAGATCTCCTAGGAAGAGACCACACTAGTACCTTTGTCCTAGAGTTTTATTATCTTCAACCTTTCCTCTCTTTATTATGAAGATGACAGACTTGGTTTCGTGAAGAATAGTGCTCTATTGAGGGTGAATAAGGGAGGAGGAAGAGCTGAATTTAAATTTGTATGAATAGATAGAGGAAGAAGACAAACCGATATCGTTCATTCAACTTTACAAAGTGTTCAGAAATCTGATTTCTGTACGCAATAGGATTCATGATCGATTTAAATTATGATCCGAGTACTTCTAGGTCTTGGGATAAAACGAAAGTTGTAGCCCTCGGAAATACCTTTCCAACGGATGGTTGCACGTTTTCTGGTGAGCACTGTGGCTCCCACAAAGTGTGACGGAAGTTGCTGCATTAAACTAGCATAATGCCATCATAGACTTTCTGTCTAAGTTATGTGTTAGCCGTGCATCCGGATTTTTGGGTTCAGTAGGAAGATTGTAGCCAAATGATATTTTGGATAGGGTAAATTTATTTATATGTAACCATGGTAAGCTAGTGGTTTTGGATGGACCTTAGTTGTACAAATGATTTATTCATGAAATCCGATAACGATGCACTTAATAACAATGTAATGAATGTTATAAGTTTTGGAAGAGTTTGTGATGCAAGATGCATGAATGTGTAATCTATAGCTATGAGGTAATTTACAATCATTGGAAGAACATGTGATGTATTCCTTGTAAAATTGTGTTGATCATGTAGAAGCATAAATGTCATGTTGAATGTTAATGATATAAAGTCTGGGGAAAGATGAATGATTTGATATACATGTGCATACTAAAATGTAGAAAAGGGCTAGATGAGAAAACGCTCATGGCCATGTGATGTGTTAGTCACTTATCTCGGGTAATGAAGATATGACAGGATTGGCAACTAAGAAGATTAGTCTCCCATGCTAAGGTAGGCCTTGCGTGCTTGGAGCACGGGTAAGTTGTTATGAAGGGACTCAATGTGGATCCCTTGCGTTCTTTTGGCATGGGATTGGTATGAAGATAAGGGACTCAGTGTGGAGCCCTTGCATGATATTGAGCATGGGATTGGTATGATGTGAAGGGACTCGGTTGGAGCCCTTGAATGTTTGATGGCATGGCTAAGTGTAATTGCATGCGGTGTGTGTTGACACGCAATGTCATGATCCCTGGCTCCGTCGACAAGAACCTTCCAGGCAACCTGCTGTGAGGGCCTTTCACCCTCCACCTCGTTAGCATAGTAAGCCAAGAATTCAGCTACCGCCTGCACCTAATCAAGAGTCGAGGAACAAAGGAGATGTCAAACTTGCTTAGTTCGATGGACTACTTTGACAACCTTCCTGAGTGTTCCACCCCTTCAAATATCCTTTGAAGATGGTGTTCAGTCACCACCTTGATTAAGTGCACTTGAAAATATGGCCGGAGCTTTGAAGCTGAGATTACTAAAGTGAAAGCCAACTTCTCCAGGATCGTTTAACGGTGTTCGGCCTTCTTTAAGATCCCATTGACATAATATATAGATAGTTGTTTCTTACCATCTTCTTGGACCAATACAAAACTTACGGACTCAGCTCCCACTCCCAGATACAAAGTTAGGTCCTCCCCCTCCTTAGGTCCCTAAAGGGGTGGGGCATGGGCTAGTTGAATCCTCAGGGCTTGGAATACCTCCTTGCATTCTTTTGTCCACTCAAACTTTTTATTCCCTCGCAGTACTTTGAAGAAAGGTGAAAAATTCTCCCCTGCCCTGGAGAGAAACCTACTCAAGCCAGCTAGCTTCCCCGTCAAGCACTGAACTTCCTTGGTGGTTTGTGGCGATTCTAACTCTAGAATGGCATTCACCTTGTCAGGATTGGACTCCACCCCCGCTAGGGTGAGGTGATGTCTAAGGAACTTCCCCCTGCTTCCCCCGAAGACGCACTTCAAGGGGTTCAACTGTATTTTAAGGTTCCACATGGTAGAGAAGTTTCCTTCAAGTCCAGTAAGTGGGAGCTCATATCTTTACGTTTTATCGTAAGATCATCCACATACACCTCCAGGTTCCTCCCCCTTTGCTCTTTGAAGACCTAGTCCATCATCCGCTAATACGTTGTTCTTGCATTTTTTAACCCAAAACGCATCATCTTATAGCTGAAGCATCCTTCTCTTGTGATGAAGGAAACATTCTTGACGTCGGGTGGGTGCATCCTGATTTGATGATAACCTGAAAAAGCATCTAAAAAACTCATCATAGAAAAAACGACGGCTGATTCAACTAGCGCATTGATCTGAAGGAGAGGATAACAATCCTTAGGGGATGATTTATTCAAAGGGGAAGTCTACCCATACTCCATCGCCCATCACCCTTCTACACCATTACCATATTCGAGACCCAACCAGGATACTGGATCTCCAATACAAAACCTGCCTTGAGGAGCTTCTCCACCTCCTCCCGAATGGGCTCCTCCAGCTTTGCGGCGATGGTCCTCCTCTTCTGAGGGATGGGACGTGTCTTTTGGTTGAGGTTCAGGCGGTGACATGTGAAAGTGAAGGGATAGATACTACTCTAGAGGGGGGTGAATAGAGTTATCAAATTTTGCACTAGACAAAACTTAATAGTCTACCCAACTCCCTTGGAGTGAAATGCGGAATGAAAAGATTATAGATATGGAGATAACCCTAAAGCCTAACACAAGTGTTGTGCACACACTCAAGCTAACTGTAATTACAGTTAAGGCTTGGAAAACCTAATCAGCAACTAGCAAACCTAGTTATATCTAATCACAGCCACAATGCAAGTAATTAAATTAAGCAAGCCAGACGACACATGGAATTTATAGTGGTTCCCCAAATAACTTGGGTACGTCCACTCTTCTACCAACAAGGTAGGAATCCACTACAGGTTTTTGATCAGGTGCCCTGCCACCACAAGATCTGCTTCAGGTAGATCTAGAAACCCTTTAGACTTTTGATCAGGTGTCTAAAAACCAACAACAGGTTTTTGATCAGGTGCCCTGCCACCAAGGGATACTTTTGAAGGGAGTAATAACCCTGTACAGGAGGGGGAAAGAAGGTTAAAAAGTCTTCTCTATTTTACAATAGATTAGAGAAGCACAAAGACTTGCACTGAGCTAGAGAGCTCTAAAAGAATCAAGGCTCCCCCTGGCTCAAAGAACGTCCAGGTGAAGTCTTGCTTCAGTGCAGAAACTCTTCAGTAAAAACTGAAGGAAGAACTACAAGAAGATATAAAATATAAAATAGAAATCTTCTAGCAGCTATCTTCTTCTTCTTCTTCTTCAAAAGAACTCTGAGTCTGAACTTCCTGGAAGCAGGAGAACTCAGGTTGAAGAAGAGCAGAAGAGCTTAACACTTCTCAGTTGAATGAAGATTGCTGAGAGCAGTTAAACTTGGTCTTGATGAAAGCTTGAATGCTAAATGAATAACTCTTAGAATAACTGGTTAGCTAGCTGAAATCCATCTCCAAAGGATTCCTTTTATAGCAGCAACAAGCAACGACTCTTTTCAATTTGAACTGTTTGTCTTCTTCTGAAACTTGAAACCTGGGCTGCAAATATCACAAAGACAAACAAACTCTGCAGCAAAATATTCTATAAAAGGGATAAACCTTTTTCAAAGAAGCTGCAGGAAGTAATCTGATAATAAAGGTACTAAATAAAATCACATCAGAGACAAACTCTTTATAGCAGAAGGAAGACTTTTCAGTCTAACGGCTATAAAGGACTGACAGCAGATAAAGTAAAATACACTGTCAACTAATAAGACAAATAACTTTATCTGAAAAGATTTGACTCAGGCAAAAGGGATGGAGCAGATATTGCCTGGAAATATTATCACAAAACAACTGAAATAAAATGCCAGATAATGTATTAATTAATTAAATAGAATAAATAAATACAAAATAAAAAGGCAAACAAAAAACGTCGAACAACCCTCGGAGATCGTCGACCGAAGAACGGAGATCGTCGAACTATTGGACAGATAGTCGAACGATCCAGATAGTCGAACTATCAAAGGAGATAGTCGAACTATCACAACAGGTAGTCGAACTATCAGAAGATAGTCGAGCTATCAGATAGTCGACCTATCAACAGATAGTCGAACTATCAAAGCAAAACCGATAGTCGACCTATCAACAGATAGTCGAACTATCAGAAGAGAAACAGATAGTCGATCTATCAACAGATAGTCGAACTATCAAAGAACGACAGATAGTCGAACTATCAACAGATAGTCGAGCTATCAGATAGTTGAACTATCAACAGATTGTCGAACTATCAACGCAGAACAGATAGTCGAACTATCAACATATAGTTGAGCTATCAGATAGTTGAACTATCAAAGCAGATAGTCGAACTACCAAGGGAAAACAGATAGTCGACCTATCAACAGATAGTCGAACTATCAGAAGAAAGCAGATAGTCGACCTATCAACAGATAGTCGAGCTATCAGATAGTTGAACTATCCAAGCAGATAGTCGAACTATCAAACAGATAGTCGAGCTATCAATAGATAGTCGAACTATCACAGCACACAGATAGTCGAACTATCAACAGATAGTCAAACTATCCACGCAGACAGAACGTCGAGCAACTGATAGACGATCGTCGAACAGTTAGTCGACGATAGTCGAGCGGCGTTCGACCATAGTCGAACGAACAAACTACTTAACCAAATTCTTATCTGGATAAGCTGGGAACTCTATAGCTAGACAACTAACCTTGACCATAGATAATTCATGGGTCAAGAGACTAAGAAGACAAGACTAAACTCAAATCAAACTAGGGTACAAACAATCTCCCCCTATTTGAGTTAAGTCTCTCAAAAACTAAAACACAGAGCTAGCTATAGAACAATAAAATCAATACAGGAAATAGTTAAACAACTAACTGGCAATTAGTTAAACAATCAGTCAGATATATAACAGTCAATCAAAATTAAGGATCTACAGAATCAGGTTTGGGATCAGAAGAGCTAGGAATAAAAGATACTTTCCTCAAGGGATCTATGGCTTCTTTCTTAGACATTTTCAGATCTTGTACACAAATAATCTTTAGTTCTGATGCCCTTGGGACGACTGCTTGTGGATGCTTTTCCATGTATTTAGAAGGGTCAAATACCTCAGGACTAACCTGGATTTTATCAAGTTCCTTCATTCTGAATTTTGACATTGTAGTAAATCCTGCAGAATCTTTTCCTTCAGCCTTAGCTTTCTTTATCTGGGCTGAGCCAACAAGCTCTAGAAAACGAGCCATCCTGAAATCAGGATCTAACTCTTGACTTTCATACTTATTTTCAGATGTAGTATCTATTGGCTTCACAGCTTTAAACTTGGTAGACAGATCTAATAAACTTTCAGCTGGATCTTTAACTTCTTGAATAACAAGAGATGTCGGAGGAGCAAACTCAGCAAACTTCTTACTGGATTTTTCTGAGAAAACAGTTCTTTTACTCTTTGAAGTGTCTTTAGTAGCAGGTGAAACTTTTCTCTTGGGTGAAGGAGGGGGTGAAAATGTTGGCTTTTGATAAACCACCTCCTTTACTTGCTCTTTTACCTCAGCATCATGCCTTTGATATCCAGAATATGATTTACCTTGATGGCTTTGAGAACTTCTCCTTGAAGGAGGCTGAGAAGGTGCAGATTTGTCAGAAGGGGCAGATGGATTTGCTGAAATATTGCCAGAGGCTCCTGCATCGGGAGGTGGAGGTGGAGGACCTCTGGGAGTCCATCTGGGAGCAGGACTATCATACCTCTTTGATTTCTTCCTCTCCTTTTGCTGGTTCTTAGAGAACCACATCCAGTGCTGGAACTCTTTGGATTTAGGATCAATCCCTTTCAGAATGTAGTAAGGAGTGTCATGATCGGGATTGGGAGGAGGAGGAGCTACAACTTTTCTTTTCCTCTTTGCAGCTTTCTTTTTCTTAGAATCCTCAGACAGATCTGAATCATCTTCATCCTCAGAATGAGATGAGAGAGGATGATCATACGGATCATAGGCTTCTGATACAGCCTTTTCCTTTTCTTTCAGGGCAGCTTTCTCTTTCTCTTCTTCCATGGCATCCTGTGCCAGGAGAGTATCCAAATCTAAACCAGGGGAATCATCCCATACTGTAGATTTTTCAGCTTGCCAAGCTTTTTCTTTCTCTTCCAAATCAGCCTTTACTCTTTGTTGCCAAGCAGCTTTTGCTTTCTCTTCTTCCAAACTCAGTTTTGGGGTGTCATCTTTATTTTCAACTTGGCTTTGAGGATCCATTTGTTGAAACTCAGGAACTGTCGAGGGGACCAGTTCAGATAGCACTGCTTGCTGAGCAGGTTCAGCAGCCTGAGAAACTAGAACAGGCTCTACAGCCTCAGATAGTACTGCTTGCTCTACAGCCATTTGGACATCAGGAGCTGATACAGGTTCAGGCTCTTTAGCAGGTTCAGGTTCAGGTTCTGGCTCTTGGACAACCACTACTTCTTCCATTAAATCTGTAGGATTAGGAGTAAAATCTTGCTAAATGACATCTAGTCATCCCTTCCAGATATTCCCATACTAACTTATCAATTAAGTAATCTACAAATTGGGAAAGAGACATACCTTCAGGATTTTCTTCAGGGTGACCTAACTCCCATAAATCATCTAGAAAGGAAGTGATAATTCCTTCTAGGAACAGGGCAACTAAAGGAGTTGAGGCTTCTTCTAGGTACACTTTTACAACAAATTCAGTCAACATTATTGCATCAGATATTTCTTTTTCAGATGGTAGAGGAGCTGAAACTTCTGCTACATTTTCTGTTACTGCAAGTTGAGCTGCTGGAGGGGAGGCTGGGATTTTCTTGAACAGGGCAACTGGGAGCTGCTCAGAGACATCTTCATTGAACATCTCCCCCTGCCTGATTTCAGTGGGAACTGAAACCAGGCCCCTGGATGAAGAGGGCTCAGCAGAGTTAGAGAGAATTTTGATGGCATTAGTCAAAGAAGCAATGGAGGAAGCAAGTGGAGCAATTGCCTCTTCAATCATGATTTTGATTGAGGGGGTAATTAACTCCACAATGCTGGAAATAAAAGCTGAAGTAATTTCAAAAGGTGGTGGAACTGCAGTGGATGGAGGAGCAGCAGAAATGGTTGATGTGGCATGATGAATTGTGGTGAGGACTGGAGATCGAACTGGAGAGTTAACTGGAGAGTTAACTGGAGAATGATGTGGAGAGTGAGGAGGAGATGGAATGGGAGAATGAACTGGAGAAGAAATATCAGACGCCAACAGATCAAAGTTGGGTTGAGAAGTCCCAGCAAGATCAGTTGGGAAAGAAAAGGCAGAAAGTCGTACTTCAGTTGAAGTTGAAGGAACTTCAACTGCAGTAGACGGCAAAGCAGAAGAAGATGAAGGAATAGATGAAGGAGCTGAGCCAACTTCTTGAGGGTGGGGAGCGACAGAGTCAGTCCTTGTGCTCTCAGATACAGCTGGAGCAGCCCCTGCAGGAGTTGGCTTCAGGAATGTCCTCTTCCACTTTGAGAACAAGTTGGGATCCATCTTCTTGCTGGCATTAATGGGGGTAGCAGCTGAAACTAGCAGATGGGGATATCTTTCCTTCAGAAAAATCCCAATAACCCTGCCTAGGGTAACTTCCTTCTTGCTATTCTTCTTCCTTATCAAGTCAAACAGAACACCTGCCCAATTGATCCTTTTCTTGTTGACAATTGCACACATTAGTGCAAATTGTTGTCTTGTAATGTTATCGTGGGCAGAGTGTTTGCCTAGCAACACTTTTCCGACAATCTCGGCAAGAAATTTAATCTTAAAAGGAAAATTTACCTTGAACAGCTTTGAGGGAATGCCTTCTGCATGTCCCAGCTCAATCAACATTCTTCCAAATTCTGGAGCATCTTGCTCATATTTTTCTTCGCCATTAGTCAATCCAAATAAATCAGTCAAGACGGCGGGAGTCAAAATTACCTCTGCTCCGCCAATAGATCCTGTCATTGAATCTTCAGTAGAAGATGAAGTAAATGCCCATTCCTTTATCTCTGGGATATTTAACTTGATCCTTGTAGACATTAGCCTTTCCAATCCTTGATCTTTGCATAGCTGGAGAATTTCCACGATATCTGGTTCACAGCAACTGAATGCATCAAAATCCACGCTGAAACCTGCGTCAAACTTGACTACTGCGAGGAGCGCTGGAGAAATCGCCATCGATTTGCTGGAGAAGGCGCGAGAGGAATGGAGAAGACGAATCGGCAGAGAAAAGAGACAGAGCAAGCACGACGACGGAATACGAAAAGACGCTCTCCATCGACGATAAAAGCAAAGATCTTTTAACCTAGGTCGACTATCGGCTTTATATTAGACCGGAGATAGTCGATCTATTTAAAAGATACTGGACACGATGGTCGAACGGTCATTCGACGATCGGTCCTGAAGCAGAGTAGTCGATCAATCGTTCGACTATTTCTATCTTCACAAACAACAAGCTGTCGTCATCCGGAGATCGACGATAAGCTCGACCTGTTCGACGATCTTCGAACGTCGGTCGATGATCTTCAAACAGATAAGCTATCATCAACCAGAGGTCGACGATAGGCTTGATCCGTTCGATGATCTTCGAGCATCGTTCGACGATCTTCAAGCAGGTTTCAACATTGGCAGATATAGTCACACTTAGTCTCTTCCATTGATCATGCCTAGTTGAACCAAAAAGAACAGATGCTTCTGTTCATCTAAGGGCTTGGTGAATATATCACCTCTCTAAAACTCAGTTGATATGAACTCAAGACAAATCTTGTTCTTTTCCACACAATCTCTCAGGAAATGGTGCCGAATCTCAATGTGCTTCGTTCTAGAGTGGTGCACTGGATTTTGTGCAATTGAGATAGCACTGGTACTATCACACATGATTTTGGTGTTCTTGTGTGAGTAACCATAATCCACAAGCTGGTTTTGAATCCACAGGATCTGTGAACAACAACTGGCAGCTGCTATATATTCAGCCTCTGCAGTTGAAGTTGAGACAGAAGCCTGCTTCTTACAGAACCAAGAGACCAATCTCTCTCCCAGGAACTGACAAGTTCCTAAGGTGCTCTTCCTGTCAACTCTACAACCAGCATAATCAGAATCAGTATATCCAATTAATTCAAATTCTGACTCAGCTGGGAACCAAAGTCCTAGATTTGGACATCCCTTCAGGTATCTCAGGATTCTCTTGAGAAGAATCAGATGAGATTCCTTGGGGTTGACCTGGAATCTAGCACAAAGGCATGTAGCAAACATTATATCGGGCCTACTTGCAGTTAAATATAATAGGGAACCAACAATGGCCCTATAATTCTTTTGATCAACTGGCTTACCGTGATCATCAGAATCAATAACTACACTAGTAGCCATAGGTGTAGGCATTGCTGAAGCATCAGCCATCCCAAATTTCTTTACCAATTCCTTGGCATATTTGGATTGGGAGATGAAGATGCCATCAGCATCTTGCTTAACTTGGAGACCAAGAAAGTAAGACAGCACACCCATACTACTCATCTCAAACTTAGAGTGCATCAGGTCAGAAAACCTTTTGCAAAGTTTGGGATCAGTGGAACCAAATATAATATCATCCACATACACTTGAACTAACAGGATTGTGTCCTTGTGGTGCTTGACGAAAAGGGTTCTATCAACTACTCCCCTAGTAAAGTTGTGCTCTAAAAGGAAACTAGCTAGAGTCTCATACCAGGCTCTGGGTGCTTGCTTTAGTCCATAAAGAGCTTTCTGCAACTTGAACACATATGAGGGTTGAGTTAAGAAACAAACCCTGGTGGTTGTTCAACAAACACCTCTTCCTTAAGCTCACCATTTAGGAATGCACTTTTGACATCCATCTGAAAGACCTTAAACTTCATGTAGGCTGCATAGGCCAAGAAGATCCTTATTGCTTCTAGCCTTGCAACATCAGCAAAGGTTTGGTCATAATCTATACCTTCCTCCTGTCTGTAGCCCTGAGCTACAAGCCTAGCTTTATTCCTTACAATAATTCCATTTGCCTCCAACTTGTTTCTATACACCCACTTGGTGCCTATGATCAGTTGGCCTTTAGGTCTTGGAACCAAAGTCCAAACTTTACATCTCTCAAACTGATTGAGTTCCTCTTGCATAGCAATGATCCAGTGGGGATCTAGCTCAGCATCTTTAAAGGTGAGGGGCTCAACCTGTGAGAGGAAACAAGCGTGCATCACATCCTGTCTTAACTGATGTCTTGTTTGAACACGAGCTGATATGTCTCCTATCACTTGAGATGTGGGGTGATCTCTAAGTGTGACAATATCAGCAGGTGAGATGTGATCTTCAGCAACAGTTGGGATTAATTCCTCAGGAGGAATTTGATCTACTGTTGGTGGAACAATAACAGCTTCTACAATGTCTTCATCACTGTCTGATTCAGTGATCTGAAGAGTTGATAGTTGAAGAATCTCTTGAGTAGCATCAGGTACCTGCAATGAACTAGAGGAAGGAGAATTTTCCTCCTCCTTGTAAAACATCTGAGACTCATCAAAAGATACATGCACAGACTCTTCAATTTTACAGGTTGATTTGTTATAAACCCTATAAGCTTTGCTTACTTGGGAATATCCAAGCATAATTCCCATTGAAGCTTTTGCTTCAAATTTTCTAAGGTATTCTTTATTGTTATTATGAATGTACACTACACAACCAAATACTCTAAAATAATTAATTTTAGGTTTCTTTCCTTTAAGCAACTCATAAGGAGTTTTACACTTAAGCTTGT
This sequence comes from Platanthera zijinensis, assembly GCA_039513925.1. Taxonomy (NCBI): domain Eukaryota; kingdom Viridiplantae; phylum Streptophyta; class Magnoliopsida; order Asparagales; family Orchidaceae; genus Platanthera; species Platanthera zijinensis. The sequence continues at coordinate 30,035,663 of CM077089.1, forward strand.
GTATCAGACTTCTATTCAAGACATAATTGGCTGTACTAACAGCTTCTACCCAATAGGAGAGAGGCATATTAGCATCTGCCAACAATGTACTAGCAGCTTCAATGAGTGTTTGATTTTTCCTTTCAACTACCCCATTTTGTTGGGGAGTTCTAGGAGCTGAGAATCTATGTTTGATACCTTCTCTCTCACAGAATTCTTGCATGAGAAGAGAGTCAAACTCAGTACCATGATCACTTCTAATCAAGGCCACATGAGTAGAGTACTCAGTCTGCACACATAATAGAAAGTCTGTAAGGGCTTTGAAGTTATCAGCCTTAGTTCTCAAAAAGAAAACCCAACTGAACCTAGAGAAGTCATCTATAATGACTAAGGTGTAATACTTCCCTCCTAAACTCTGTACATTTATTGGGCCAAACAGGTCCAAATGTAATAAATACAGGATTCTAGGAGAATCACTTTTATTTACAGATTTAAAAGAGTTTTTGGTTTGCTTGCCTAGTTGACAAGCCTTGCATAGGCTCTCCTTCTTGTAGGGGAAAGAAGATAAACCTCTAACAAGGTTGTGTTTAGATAACCTAGATATATTTTTAAGGTTAACATAACTAAGCCTCTTATGCCACAAAGAATTATTATTAATTGTTACTTCATTAAATAAACAGATTTCAGAATGAGTTGAATTGAAATCTACTAAATAAATATTACATAATCTAATGCCTACTAAAACAACATTATTATTTAAAGTAATATTACAAGAAGAGTTAGAAAATGAAACCTGGTAGCCAGCATCACATAGCTGGCTGACTGAAATCAAATTGTGCTTCAGTCCTGTCACATATGCAACTCTCTTGAAAGCAACAGCTCCAATTGTGATCCTGTCATAGCCTTCTGTCTGACCACAGCTTGAATCTCCAAAGATAACCTTTGGGCCGAGCTTAGCTTTGAACTTTGACAGATGATTTTTATTTCCTGTCATATGCTTGGAACATCCACTATCCAAATACCACTTATTTTGAGTGATAGGATAGGCCTTCACCTGCAAGAAATTCATTTAGACATTGCGGACCCAGGTAACCTTGGGTCCCTTGTTTTTCACATAAGAAAAACTAGAAATAAATGAAAATGCAGGCTGAGGGTGATAACCTAATGGGTGAGATCTCCTAGGTGGGATTCTCCATGTAGATGATGGGTCAACAAACCTAGGGTTTCTATTTTCATTTAGGTTTCTACGGGTTTGATGATGATTTTGAAAATCATATTGAAAACGTTGATCGACGTTCGACTATGGGCGCTCAGATCGTCGAGCTTCGTTCGACCATTGAGCTTCCGATCATCGAGCAGCGTTCGACGCTCTTTGTATTTCCTTAAAAAATTGTTTTCTCTTCTCTCTCTTAGCTTTATTTAAAGTTTTATTAACTTGGTTTACTTGCTCAGTGTTCTTCATTCCACTAGCTGAAATGAAGTTCACTGGAGTTGAAAGATTATTTTTAAGAATAACTGGGGGTTCACTAGGAGAAGCTCCTAAGCCTAGTTTGTTATTGCCTGACCTAGTGTTAGTCATGCTGGTTATTTCTAATAACTTAAGGCTTCTACCATTTAGAGATTCTTCTAACCTCTTAGATTTAGCTAACTCAATTTTAAGAAACTTAATTTCTTCACTATAATTAGTGAGATCTTCCTTCAACTTAATATTTTCAGTAGATATGATTTCTGATTTAGCTAGCCTATGTCTAAGTTCTTTAATCTCCTTTTCAGAACTAATTAAATCTAAGCATAAAGATTTAAAATCTAATTTGAATTCTGTAGAAGTGAAATCATAAGAAGATAGTACCTCATCTTCTGTTGGCATTTCTTCCTCTGAATCTGAACTCTCTGTAGCTGAGTGATTGCTGCAGGCATCTATTGCCATCAGGCAAACTTCCTTTGCCTTCTTTTCTTCCTCATCCTCACTGGAGCTAGAGGAGGAAGATTCTTCATCAGAATCACTCCAGGTTTCAGCAATGAAACCTCTCTCCTTCTTCTTGTTCTTGTAGGAGGATGGCTTGGAGTGCTTCATGTGCTGTTCCTTTTTTTTCCTCTTATCTTTGTTCTTCTCCTCTGGATAATCTGGTAAGATATGTCCAGGCTTCCTGCAACCATAACAGATAATTTCTTTAGCAGGTGAACAGTCATACCTTGGTTTGTCTTCATAGCGTGAAGACTTCTTTCTGAATTCCTTTCTCCCCATCTTGAGAAACCTCTTGGCAAATAATTCCATTAGTTCCTTATTGGATTGGCTGCCTTCAGAAGCATCAGCAGCCTTAAGAGCTAGAGATTGCTCTTTTCTTGTTGGAGTAGGGGTCTTTGCTTCAGCTTCTGCTTCCCTTGTCTTCAGCACTTGCTCAAAGGATTTGAGCTTGCCGAGAAGAGCTTCTGTTTAGATCTCTGTTGTACTTCTAGCTTCCTTGATGGGCCAGATCCTCAGATCCCATGTGCTAGGGAAGCACATAAGAATCTTATCATTGACCTCTGTCAATGAGATATCCTTGTCAAGGGTCCTCAGCTCATTGATGATTGAGCTGAGCCTTGTATACATGGCTTCAACTGATTCAGCATCAATTTTCTTGAAGTTTTCATATTATGAGATAAGGTTGGACCTTCTGTCCTTCCTTTCATCAGCTGAACCAGCTACAATCTGGTTTAGTGTATCCCACATAGCTTTTGCTGAGGAGTAGTCAGCAACCTTCTGGAATACTTCATCAGACATTGTCTGAGCCAGAATATTCATTGCCTTGGCATCTACTATCTTTGCCTTCTTGTACTCATCATTGTAGTCTGGAGGAGGCACTACACTCATATCAGATGATGAGGCAGAAGCAGCAGCAGGTGCTCTTGGGGGTCCTGACAAAATAGAAGCAAAAATACTTTCATCAATAGAATTCATATATAATTTGATCCTTGCCTTCCAGATGCCAAACTTAGCTAAGTTGCATGCTGGAGGTCTGGTGCTAGAATAATCCTTGGACTGGGCCATGATAGTGATAGTGAATATCTATAAACTTTGGTATCTATTAGGATCTTGTGACTTAGGTGTTAGCCTATTCAGTCAGTTAACCTCCCTCTAATACCAATTGAAAGTGAAGGGATAGATACTACTTTAGAGGGGTGGGTGAATAGAGTTATCAAATTTTGCACTAGACAAAACTTAATAGTCTACCCAACTCCCTTGGAGTGAAATGCGGAATGAAAAGATTATAGATATGGAGATAACCCTAAAGCCTAACACAAGTGTTGTGCACACACTCAAGCTAACTGTAATTACAGTTAAGGCTTGGAAAACCTAATCAGCAACTAGCAAACCTAGTTATATCTAATCACAGCCACAATGCAAGTAATTAAATTAAGCAAGCCAGACGACACAAGGAATTTATAGTGGTTCCCCAAATAACTTGGGTACGTCCACTCTTCTACCAACAAGGTAGGAATCCACTACATGTTTTTGATCAGGTGCCCTGCCACCACAAGATCTGCTTCAGGTAGATCTAGAAACCCTTTAGACTTTTGATCAGGTGTCTAAAAACCAACAACAGGTTTTTGATCAGGTGCCCTGCCACCAAGGGATGCTTTTGAAGGGAGTAATAACCCTGTACAGGAGGGGGAAAGAAGGTTAAAAAGTCTTCTCTATTTTACAATAGATTAGAGAAGCACAAAGACTTGCACTGAGCTAGAGAGCTCTAAAAGAATCAAGGCTCCCCCTGGCTCAAAGAACGTCCAGGTGAAGTCTTGCTTCAGTGCAGAAACTCTTCAGTAAAAACTGAAGGAAAAACTACAAGTAGATATAAAATATAAAATAGAAATCTTCTAGCAGCTATCTTCTTCTTCTTCTTCAAAAGAACTCTGAGTCTGAACTTCCTGGAAGCAGGAGAACTCAGGTTGAAGAAGAGCATAAGAGCTTAACACTTCTCAGTTGAATGAAGATTGCTGAGAGCAGTTAAACTTGGTCTTGATGAAAGCTTGAATGCTAAATGAATAACTCTTAGAATAACTGGTTAGCTAGCTGAAATCCTTCTCCAAAGGATTCCTTTTATAGCAGCAACAAGCAACGGCTCTTTTCAATTTGAACTGTTTGTCTTCTTCTGAAACTTGAAACCTGGGCTGCAAATATCACAAAGACAAACAAACTCTGCAGCAAAATATTCTATAAAAGGGATAAACCTTTTTCAAAGAAGCTGCAGGAAGCAATCTGATAATAAAGGTACTAAATAAAATCACATCAGAAACAAACTCTTTATAGCAGAAGGAAGACTTTTCAGTCTAATGGCTATAAAGGACTGACAGCAGATAAAGTAAAATACACTGTCAACTAATAAGACAAACAACTTTATCTGAAAAGATTTGACTCAGGCAAAAGGGATGGAGCAGATATTACCTGGAAATATTATCACAAAACAACTGAAATAAAATGCCAGATAATGTATTAATTAATTAAATAGAATAAATAAATACAAAATAAAAAGGCAAACAGAAAACGTCGAACGACCCTCGGAGATCGTCGACCGAAGAACGGAGATCGTCGAACTATTGGACAGATAGTCGAATGATCCAGATAGTCGAACTATCAAAGGAGATAGTCGAACTATCACAACAGATAGTCGAACTATCAGAAGATAGTCGAGCTATCAGATAGTCGACCTATCAACAGATAGTCGAACTATCAAAGCAAAACCGATAGTCGACCTATCAACAGATAGTCGAACTATCAGAAGAGAAACAGATAGTCGAACTATCAACAGATAGTCGAACTATCAAAGAACGACAGATAGTCGAACTATCAACAGATAGTCGAGCTATCAGATAGTTGAACTATCAACAAATAGTCGAACTATCAACGCAGAACAAATAGTCGAACTATCAACAGATAGTCGAGCTATCAGATAGTTGAACTATCAAAGCAGATAGTCGAACTACCAAGGGAAAACAGATAGTCGACCTATCAACAGATAGTCGAACTATCAGAAGAAAGCAGATAGTCGACCTATCAACAGATAGTCGAGCTAGCAGATAGTTGAACTATCCAAGCAGATAGTCGAACTATCAAACAGATAGTCGAGCTATCAACAGATAGTCGAACTATCACAGCACACAGATAGTCGAACTATCAACAGATAGTCGAACTATCTACGCAGACAGAACGTCGAGCAACTGATAGACGATCGTCAAACAGTTAGTCGACGATAGTAGAGCGGCGTTCGACCATAGTCGAACGAACAAACTACTTAACCAAATTCTTATCTGGATAAGCTGGGAACTCTACAGCTAGACAACTAACCTTGACCATAGATAATTCATGGGTCAAGAGACTAAGAAGACAAGACTAAACTCAAATCAAACTAGGGTACCAACAACATGCCATATCTTCATCGATGCCTGGCATGTCCCCCTCACTCCATGCGAAGACGTTGATGCTCCTCTGTATTCACTCATGTATCCTCTCCTGATCCACGTGACTTAGCCCACCACTGACCCACACCCTTTCTGTCTTCCTTGCCCTTGTGAAGACCCCCATCTCTACCAACTCCTCTACTGGCTCCAGTATGGATTGCTCCCACTAATTTCACAACCCCTCCCCCTGCGCAAGCACCTCCATCGCTTCCACCTCCATCACTCTAGAACCCTTCTCTAGTAACCTCTCCTCCTCTCCTACTCCATCTTCCATCATCCCCACTTCTTCCCGGGATTCCATCTCTACCCCTACTTTTCCAACTTCTCCTGCCTCGTCTCCCTTCCCCGCCTGCTCCTTCAAAGCTCTCCCAATCTCCCTAGCCTCTACCATCCAAGAAACGATATTAACTGATGTTACATAACATTGTCTAGCCACCATTAGATCTCCTTTTATTCAGACTTAGACCCCCCTAGTTGTTAAGCTTGATACATTGATGGAAAGATGATGGGATACAGAAAAAAAGCATTGATAAGGAGGATGCCTGAAGATGGTGGTGTCATTGCTCAGAGTCTCCACGATGATGAACCGACAATTCCTTGACCCCCCCCCAGCGTTATGTAGAGACCAACTCCTCCCTCAACTTCCTTCCTCTCTCTAGTAAATCCAAACAATGGCTAGTCTGAGGCCAACACCCTCCTCGCCTCCACCTTCATTGCCTCGAAGGCCCCTTTGAAGATCATGTTCACTGAGCACCCATTGTCAACTAAAATTCGGGAGACCGTGTAATTTTCAATCACCGTCTTGATCAATAGGGCGTCATAAAATGGATCCTCATTGTGAGGCATGCCCTTCGATGAGAAGGTAATCTTCACCTCCTGAGGTGGGGTTTGGGCGGTTGAGTAGATGTGTCTCCTGAACATGGTTTGGAAGCTCCCCTTACAGGTGGCTTCGATTCCCACTCCCCATGGATCACCCTGATCCCCCCGCGGGTGCCTACATTAGCCTTCTCTTCACACCTATCATCCTCTCCTCCTAATAGAACGTCATTTATCCTCACTAGCGGCTGCTGCTGAACTTGACTTCAGGCTTCCCTCATCTCTTGAAACTCTGGGCAAGTGGTTGTCGCATGACCCTCCTCCTGATGGACATCATAAAAGAGCAATGCCACCATGACCCCTTCTCTCCTCCCCCATTCCATTCATTCTCGTCATCCCCCTTCCCTGGGAGATCTCTATTGCTTGTTGTTGTGGCATAAGGGTGGCCTCTAACCCTGCCTCCGTCATGGTGGGTTGAATTACCCCTAACCTCCATGGTAATTCTCTCCACCTTGATATCCTCTCCCCTGTTCCTAGGCAGGCCCCTCTTGGGGTCTCCAAGCCAGCCAGTTGTTCGGCTCCCGATACCCCCACCCCTGCTACTGCCCTTGGCTGCCCTGACCTCAGGGATCTTCCCACCTCCTTGCTTCCTACTGCCTACTTGATCCTTGCTCCTTCACCTCATCCTCTGCCAACTTCACCAGCTTCTTGGTGAATGTTGGGTTCACCATCCTACCCTCTATCTCCTTTTCCACCCTCTCCATCAGCTCTTCGAAGGAAAGGTGTGGCACCCTTTTCAGCTCCATGGTGAAGAACCCCTACCTTAAGCTCAGGGTGAAGGTGAGAATTATGGTATACCTTGAAACCTCGTTGACTAGCAGGATCTCTTCCTAGAATCGATTGACGTAGACCCCCAATGTCTCCTCTGATTTCGGCTTAATCGTGAATAGGAATTTTGCTCCCTTCTTCCTCTTTTTTGACGTTGATAACCTCAAGAGGAACCCACATCGCAAGTCCTCAAAGCAGTACATTGAGTTTACAAGAAGCTGGTTTTACCATCCCCTGACCTTCTCCTTCTAGGTGATGGCAAAAAGTCGGTATTTGAAGGCATCCGACATCTTCCTGATGGAGACGACATCTTCAAACAACTAAACATGATGTACTGGGTCATCTCTGCCAGTGTAGTAGGACATCTACGTCTCTATGAACCCCTCCAAAAATGGGTCTGAGATGATCAAATCACTCAAAACGCTTCCCCCTCCCGTCGTGCAAGCCAAAACATCTCGCACCCTGGGCTTGCTGACCCTGTCAACACTTTCCTGGCCTGGGAACAGTTCCCACCCGACGAGATCCCTCTCACTACTTTCGACTTGGACTTCCTTTCCGGGTCACTGACTGGGAGCATTCTCACACAAAGATGGGGCTGTGACAACCGGGACAGAATGCGTAGCCCATTCGTTCCTCGTGGTGAATGCTAGGTGAATGGTTTGCAGGACCTCCCTCTTGAACTCGTCCAGTATCCCGACCGTGACACCACTCTCCTGAGGTGGTGAGTTGCTCGAGCGTCTCCTTCTCCCTCGCCTCCAGCAAAGAAGCTTAGCTCAAGATTTTTCTGTGCAGACTACAGTCTATGCTTACCACACCATAAATATAAGAACCAAAACATGGTCTCAATGAGAGTTCGCCCGGGGGGTATCTTGCACTTACTTATCCCAAACTCGCACTCTCGAGCAAACACTCAAAACTTGGAGACTGAACCTGGGCTACAATGCGGAGGTCCCACCACACACCTGGAAGATCTCAAGAACGCTTCCCTTACTAAGCCAAAAGCTGAGTTGGGCACCTTGGAGGACACTCACAGCCAACTAAGACAACTAGAGGAGAAAGAAGCCAAAAGAACTGGATCCCCTCCAAAGGTGCCCACAGGGTCAATTTATAGAATTCCAAATCTAGTCTGCAAAGAGTCTAACTATGTTATGTAAAATTATTATACGCAACCCAAAACAGTTTGCCAACAACGAAACTCCAATGTTCGGAGGAGCTAATAGCATGCCAAATCATAACTCTACGAAGGAGAGACGAATTCTAAGGAGAGAAGAAGAGCACCTCGCTATCCCTGACACTCGTTCCCTACTCAATTGCAACCCTGAGCGAGTGCTCATAGACGGTCGCACTCGTCGGCTGCGCGCGAGCCTCAGGCCTTGAGGCGAATGCGGGCCCAACTGCCCTACTCGCTTGCCTCACCCACCTTTTCGACCATCCCGGGCTATGGAGCCCTCTAGCCTCTGGGACTCTCTAAGGGGCCCAATCAATGAACACTGGGTTGTAGCTGAGATTGAGTCACACAGAGAAAATAACAACCCTATGGCACGTCAGACTCAGATCCATAGTGAGGACCCAATCATTTGTGATTGGTTTAAGATCATCAATGTCATTCGATCCCATGATCTAGATTAGACATCTATATCTAGAGATTGAGTCATACAGATAAAATCATGTCTATGCTACTATCGGCCAGCAGCGTAACCACCTCTAGTCATCTAACTGGAGGTTGGCACCCCTTTAGCTAGTGGTCCATCGGCCGCCAAGACGAGACGTTACATAGAATACAGAAAAGGTATCATCGGAGCTCTGCTTTCCAGCAGTGACACCACCCTGTCTTCTCCTATAGAGTGTCATTAAGCCCTCTTGGTAGAGAAACTGTTCCGCAGGAGGTTAGGGATCCTTAGGGAGCTCACCCTTCTCGACCAGCACATGAGATCAAAATAGAGATTTGGTGGAGGCGGCGCTCCGATGGCTGAAGCCCCATGTAGGTCACCGTAAGTTCAGGAAATAGAGGGATGAGTGAGGAGACCACATCGACTGGTGATCTTCTGTAGGTTTTGGTTCGGTGAGGTGGCATGGTTGGAATGGGATGGTGGCGATAGATGTTGACCTTCCTTCTCCGATCCTGGCAAGGGAATGTACCTAAAGGGAAGGCAACTGACATACATCTAAAGGGGTGAATATACCTCTCTGGTTTAAGAGAAGAGGTTATCCTTGGATTTAAGGCTTGGGTTTGGTTAGGGAGAAAGAGATAGAGAGAGAGAGAACTTAGGTTTAGGTTTTCATCCAACCATAGTTTGGCTTGGGAAGCTGGCAAGCATAGGAGCAAGGGTGTACTTGTTCTGGTTAAGTATGCATGATAGCTTGCTTAGTGGGATTTGATTAGCTTAAAACTTAAGGGGAGGGATCAATTGAAGGAGAGAGAAAGAATGGGATTAGCTTAGTTCCAATCTCCCATAGACTTTCTTGGGTTCATTAAAATCTTTCAGTGCTAACTCAAAATAAGTGTCTATGATGAAGTTAGGTGGCTTGGTGCATGGGATTGAGTGGGGCTTGAGTAGGGAACTCAAAATGTTTGAAAAATTCCTATTTTAATAGGGTTTGACCAATCTCAACCGTAGGGTGGGTCTTGCATGTACGTTTAAGATCGAAATATGTCTTAGTCATCGAGTGATGAGTAAACGTCGATGTGATGAGATTGAATTCAAGTGTTCACACTTTTTGAGACATCGTATAATTTTACAGGATTTACTTTTATCAAATCGAATAAATGATGTCAGAATTGAGTAAAATGAGTTCTACTACACTTGTACTGTCCATACAAGTATAGTACTGCTAACTAGGATCAATTTTGAGTTCATCTGCTCAAAAAGTGATTTCAGAGTGATTGCGTCGAACAACGTGAACTCAAATGATCATTTTCACTAAACGACTTCAGATTCAAATAAAATTAGTTGTGTTGTACTCATATGGGTCATACGAGTCTAATGCAACTAACAACCATCTATTCTGAGCTCATTTTCTCAAAATGACATTTCGAGGTCATTATGATGAACAACGTTACCTAAAATGACCACTTTATCTTAACGACCTAGGATATAAAGGAAACGAGTTGTGTTGCACTTATATAGGTCATACGAGTCTAATGTAACTGTCATAAGTCAATTCTAAGCTTATATGCTCAAAATGATATTTCAGGATCGTTATTTCAATCAGCGTTACCTAACTTAAAAACCTCGGATTCAAACGAAATGAATTGTGTTGCACTCATATGGGCCATACGAGTCGAATGTAGCTGACAAAAATCAATTCTAAGCTTCGGGGTTGTTTCCCAACTTCTAGCATACCTAGTGGGTGGTTGGGTCGCCTTAATATGGTCCTAGTAATTGAATTAAAATTTGAGATGTTACATGTTTCTCCTATGGTTGGTCCTTTGATCTTTTCTACAAATTAGATGAGGACACTCATCCGATCAAATTTGAGCTAGAAACCATCTCATTTGAGTTGCGAGAACCCTCAAGCAATGTCTTGACGGGATCTCACATAACCATCACAATAGCTTTCTTTGATCATTTAGATTTAAAGGTCACATATTTATTCTATTGAGGGTTTTTTGTCCCAAATCCACACAACTAAATAGAGATGGGGGAAGGGGGACTGTGATTGATCGTTAACATCAGTTGAGAGTAGTTGTAATGAGAATGACGGTGCCGCAGATGACTGGGTCAAGCCTCACACAATGCAAACCTTAATTGTGTGTGATTGCATTGATTGAAATAAGTGGTTATAATTTAGTACATGTGATTACAAAGTTATTTTGGAGGTATTAGCGAGCTCGGTGATTATGAGCAAGTACTTCAGGACCTTTGAGTTGGGTTATAGATCCCTTTTAAGCTAGAATATTGGGTCTATTTATAGGCCCATGGGGATTACCTGTGGGAAGTTCCTCTTAATATGGGCTGCCCGCTTATAAAGTGGGGTAAAAATGTTAAAATACAGGACTTGAACACAACTAGAGCATTGTTCGACATGTAGGCAAGGTAATGGTCAGAGATTAATGTTGTGCGACAAGAGGGTACTTACTCATGACTATTGAGGCCTGCTCTTGGGCAGCGAATACCCTTAAGCTTCATGTTTATACTAGCTAGGACTACATGGTCTATCAGAGATCAGCAAGCATGGTGGAAAAAAGGCAAGCATCATACTCATGAGATCTCTAGTTCAATCATCTCCACAGCTATCGACATATATATGTTTATATCTATACACAATGCGGTTTGAGTTTGTAGAAATTTTCAAAAACAAATGATGTGAAGCTAAGTTATTAAAGGTTTTTGGATTTTTTATGAGTAATTATCAAAAATTTCCCTTTAACTTTACATAATTACATGAACTTTTCTATGCAAAAGAAGGAGAGGATGTCTTAGCAAATGACCCTTTAGGTATGAAACAATGTCCATGCACGATTAGGTTTTCTCATTTTTTAGGAATTCAAAATTCTTGGAATTGAAAATCTAATCCCATTAAACAAACACTAGTTTCTTGACATCTCAAAATGATTAAACTGCCAGTGTGGTCCTGTTTAGTTGGCTTAGGCTCCTTTTGGCACGGTAGTGGCGGTCATAAATGCATGGGTTAAATTGTCAATTTTAAGGATCACCTAATAAACATCATTCATTTGAACATAAAAGTGGATGAAGTTCCTTGAGTGGGTGTTAACGAATGATAATTTAAGCCCCATGTTCATGACCGCACCAGTGTGCCAAACAGAGCCTTAGCCAAGAGTGAAAAGTGTGTGTGGCTCCTCTGCCCAATTATATATTGTGGCTTAATGAACTCATGGGCCGAACCCAAAGCCATAACAAATAATAAAATACTAAATCTTCTAAGTATAAGAAAGGAAACATAGAAAACCTCAAAAAACAACCGGTGGAGAATAAGGCCCTGCAAGATCCAAAACATGGAGGGAGGAAATCACATGATAAGACAATAAAATGTTTGAAGAGCTAACATGAATATTAAACATTGTAATTGATCTAGAAAAGAAAAAAGTAATCATCCTTGAAAATAGGTCAATTATAGTGAAATAGTTTTTTGTTATTTTTGGATTGTATGAGAGAAAACTCAAAAGTAATTGAAAACAAATTGTTTATGTTTTCCAATTTTTGTAGTTGATTTTTGGAAGTTATAAGGAATATATTTTTGAAAAATAGTTCAAAAAATAGTTTATAATTTTTGATAATTTTCTGGGAAGATGTAATATGTAAAATAAAGGACAGAAATAAAAAACATTTAGGGAACAAATCTGATTTTATACTATCACCAACATTAGCGATAGCGCATGGTAGTAGTAATAGAGAATCAATTTTTCAGTAAAAATTCATGTTTTTCAAGATTTTTTGCATTCGCTTTTCATGATTAGGATTTTGCAGTATGAAGCTCATCTAGTGGTGAAAAGAAACCAAGAAAATACATAAAATTGCATATTTAATTTTCAATGTCCAAAACCCTTAATTCTAGTCTAAGAATGGTGAATTGTGCATCTGGAAGTGGTTTGGTAAAGATATCTTCTAGTTGTAAGTCAGTTCTTATGAAGTTTACATGAACATGCTCTTTTTTGATATGATCCCTAATGAAGTGATGACGCACGTCTATGTGTTTGGATTTAGAGTGATGCATAAGATTGTTTGTTAAATCTATAGTGTTTTTGTTGTCACATTTGAGTTCTACATTGGTGAGATGTACCACGAAGTCTTCTAGACTTTGGGTCATCCATAAGGCTTATGCACAATAACTTTCTAGTATGATGTATTTGACCTCAGTAGTGGAGAGCGCAACCGAATTTGGTTTTCTACACGACCATGATACAAGGGAATGGCCTAAAAATGACACGTGCCACTAGTGTTTTTTCAATCTAATGAATAACCAACATAATCCGATTCAAAATAGTCATGCAAAACAAAGGAATCATTGCATGAATACAATACTCCTAATCTAGATGTGCTAATTAAATATCAAAAATTTTGTTTTACCATCTTCAAATGAGATTCTTTTAGATTAGCATAAAATCTAGTGCATACGCATACAGCGAACATAATGTTTGGTCAAGATGCACTAAGGTACAATAGGGATCCTATCATTTCTCTATATAAAGTTTGGTCTATTGAAATCTCGGCTTAATCCTTGCTTAATTTTAGTGATGCACTTATTTACACACTAGCTTGTTTTAAATTTTCAAATCCAAAATGTTTTAGTATATCATGGACATATTTAATTTGGCTAATGCAAATTGGGTGATTTGAATTCCTAAAAATAAGTTAATTCGCAAACCAAAATCATCTCAAATTCATTTTGCATTACTAAGATTATATCATTACACAATTTTTCATTAGTGGTTCCAAAAATAATATCATCTATATAAATTTATAAAATAATGAAATCAGGATTAGTATGCTTAATAAAGAGTGTGGTGTCATCACTTCCCATTTTATACTAGTGTTTTAATAAATAAAAAGATGTTAGTCCTTCATACCAAGTACAGGGCGCTTGTTTAAACAATAATGCACATTTTCTAATTTATAGACAGGATTAGGAAATTTTTCATTTATAAAATCCCGGGGTTGCTCAACATAGACTTCTTCTTTGATTATCCCGTTTAAAAAAGGCACTTTTTATATCCATTTGAAATAATTTAAATTTTTAATTACTCACAAAAGCTAGAAAAATTCTAATGGATTTTAAGCAAACAACAGGTGCAAATATTTCATCAAAATCTACACCCTCGATATGAGAATAACCTTGTGATACTGGTCTAACTTTATTTCTAGTAATGTGAGATTCACCATCTAATTTATTTTAAAAAAACCATTTTACACCTACAATGGGATGATTAGATGGTCTTTCTATTAGTTTCTAAACTATATTACATTCGAATTGGTTTAATTCTTCATTCATATCAATAAACCAAAATTCATCATTTAAGGCGGCAGAAACATTTTTTGATTCAATTTCAGAAACAAAGCATATATTTGAAAAATTTTCATGTAAGGAAGAACGAGTCATTATGATAACTCTAATTATTTCTATCTTTTTATTTATCATTTTATATTAATAGTTAGATATTATATATCTATTTTATCATATTAAGTTTATAAATAACTAGTTTTATATTTTATATTTATTTAATCTAACCAAAAGATTTTCAATCTTGCAGGGCAAAACTGTAGACTTTTTGAAGCAAAACAGGAATTTTCCTATTTTCTGCCTAGACATGCCCTGTGACACGCCCTACCTGGGCGTGACACAGGGGCGTGATACACAGAAATCAAGTCTGCAGCAAAAGATCATCGACCGCGCCTGAAGATCATCGATCAGACCTGACACGCCCGTGTCGAAATATGACACGCCCGTATACCATTTACACGGGGCGTGCCAGCCTGCGGAAGAACTGTTGGTCGTGCCACGTCGGATTAAATTGACACGCCTGGGTCACGGGCATGACCCAGGGCGTGTCACGGGCGTTTCCAGCCAATTACTCTGCTGTTCGAGCCGTTGCCGCCAGAAGCCGTTCCAGCTTGACACGCCCCTAGTCACGGGCATGACTAGGGGGCGTGACATCTCCATGTAGACCAATTTTACTCCCGCCGTTTTTAGCTTCCCGCCATTTTCAAGAAACAGCCTTGACACGCCCTTGGTCACGGGCGTGACCCGTCAGTTAACAGATTTTGGCAGTTTCTCCTCCAATGTTCCCGGGGTTTCAAGACGACGGTTCCGAGCCTGACACGCCCTAGGTCATGGGCGTGACCTAGGGCATGACCAAACAGAAATTTTTCCTATAAATTCCAGACAACTTCAGATGCTCAGGAGTCGAATTTTGGGAGTTGGAGTCTTGTAATTTTTTATTTCCTTTTGCTGTATTTCCATTACTAGTATATATTACTATTGTTGTTACTTTTAATTCTATTAGCTTTTTATTTTCATCATGTCTCTCTCTACTTTATTTTATAATTCCCTAATCATGATGAGTAGCTAACTTTCTTTTAGCACTTGATCATGATGAACCTTGGAATAAAATAAAATCTTCTCCTTCTTTTATCAAATGTCTTGTTCTTAATTTTACTTGCTATGATTTATCTTTGATTTTTATTTCATCGAATTCATATTACGTGGATATGATCTTCGATTTAAGATCCGTATCCTAAATGACCGAGAGGTTGTGGATACTTGGAGATCACTCAAAGATAAAAGGAGTTTAATGCACTCCTCGAGAGAGGACGACGTAAATCTTCCTGATTGGAGTAAAATCTAATAGTGGGGTTCACCGCGTAAAGCAAGCTTAGGGGTTTCGACTGGCCGAGAGGTCTTAAT
Source organism: Platanthera zijinensis (assembly GCA_039513925.1). Classification (NCBI taxonomy): domain Eukaryota; kingdom Viridiplantae; phylum Streptophyta; class Magnoliopsida; order Asparagales; family Orchidaceae; genus Platanthera; species Platanthera zijinensis. The sequence continues at coordinate 30,051,089 of CM077089.1, forward strand.
CGATCAAACTAAGGTTAGTCAGAAGCATGAGCTCGACAGAGACGCTTTTGTACTTTAGGAACCTCCACAGTCGAGTGAGTAGATAAGAACTCGCATTACTTTATTTTTCAAGAAGGTTTATTTTAGTCCAAGGGGATTCTAGATCAAGTGCTAGCTTTCCCATAATTGAATTTCTCTTTCTTAGTGTAACGTCGCTTCTTTTTTCGTTCATCAAAAACCAAACTTTTCTTCCGATAAGATAATAGCTCTTTCTTGTGAGTAAAAATACTCAACAGCCCCGAGTCGATATATGACACTTGATTCTATACTCCGAACGATAGGTACACTTGCCTCATCAATTAGAAACACGCGATAGCGTGGAGAAAATATCCATCACATTACTATTAAGCCCATTGATCACAATGTCCTAGATTTGAAGAAGTCCCAGCAAACAATGTATACACATGTGGTAATCTAACTTGTATTTAAGATGAGTGATTGCAGGATGAATACTATGCATTGATTGGACAGGTTGCTTATATGGCCAAGTTAGGTAAACACTTACCTAAGATATGGGCTGAAAGAAATCTTTCTAAGTACACAGGCATTGAGTGAAGAAGATTCACTCAATGCTAGATAACTTATAGCACTGAGTGAAGCTTATATAGTCAAAGCCAAAGCAGTGACAAGCTGACAAAGTGGTCAAGTCTACAGGCATTGAGTGAAGTCAACTCACTCAACACCATATGGTAAAAAGCTGTGAGACGGGTTAAAGTAGTAAATGCCTAAATTGGAATGAGCAGAAAAGTGGTTAAGTCCACAGGTGTTGAGTGAAGTCAACTCATGCAATGCCATGCCGCTAAAGGCAGATATATGGCTAAGTAGTTTGGTGTTGAGTGTTGAAGACAAACTCAATGCCACACAACAAAATGCTGTGAGTTGAACTCAGTTCAGAATTCATCAAACTGAACTCAGAGTTTGTCGAGCTGAGCTCGCCATTCGTCGAACTTAGTTCAGTTCGTCAAACTAAGTTCAGAAATTATGCTGAGCCAAAAAGCATTGAGTGAGGCATGCTCACTCAATGCTCTCAACACCTAAGATGCTTCAGAGGCAGAAAATTGGCAAAGGCAAAAAGCATTGAGTGAAGTGTGCTCACTCAATTCTCTCAACACGTAAGTGCAGAAAGCTTTACTAAGGCAGAAAACGTTGAGTGATGAAGACACACTCAACGCTCTCAAAGCCAGAAAAGTAGGAAGTTTTTGCTAAGGCAAAAAGCATTGAGTGAGGCTTGTTCACTCAACGCTCTCAATGCCTAGATAGACAAAATTTTATCTAAGTGTTTTCACTTTGAGTGAAGCTCATTCACTCAAAGCCTATACTACTGATGCTTGAATTTTAACTAATTCTTCAGGTGTTGATGTCAGCAAGTCAAAAAGTCAACCATATTCAAACTATGAGGGGAAAAGCCATAGTACATGATAACAGGTGTAGCAGGCCTACTATACGACAGTTAGGTGTTAATTCAAAGATATAGCCAGCATTAATGGTGTGTGACCCACTACTAAAAGAGACATTGGGTTACAATAAATAAAAGGAGAAGCTCTTTACAGAAAGCGTAGTTGTTACAGTAGTTCTTCAAAATTGTCAGTGTCATGGCTGTAGCTGAAGAATAGAGAGCCCAATACAAGCAAGTCTAGAGGCATATCAAGTTAGATGTTGATAACAACATCTTCAACAATAAGATTGTTGGTGTCATCTTCATCTATACCAGCTACCAAGCTCAGGGTGATTCACTGAAAAAGATAGCATCTAGGGCTGACCCTTGTTGTAGGCCCTTCACAAATCTAGCCAAAAAATCCTAAAAGAACATTCTCTTAGAGAGTTGTGAAGAAGGATATAGGGCTAAACTTTTGGTTCAGTTCAGAAATGGGCAGAACAATGTTTTCCTAGTCACTTCCAGCTCAAGTGAATATACTTATTGTTGTGAAGTAGTTGGGGCTAAGGAGTTCTTAGTCCAGAAAAGTGGACTCAGGAAAATCATTTCTGGAGTCAAAGTTGGGTTGAGTCTAACTCAGTCAAGGTAGATTGGCACAGAGAAATTTCTCTTGTGTCTAATCAAGAACCTCACCAACCCACTCCACCATGTAAGATCCTTTTTAGATCTGAGTGGTAGGAGCAAAGTTGCTCTATGGTAGGATCCAAGTGTGGATCTGAGTTGTAGGGCTATTTAGCAAGAGCTATATGTGCCTGGAAGGGCACTGAGGTAGGTACCTAATGGGTACTGAGCAGTAGGAGTATTGCATCACTCTAAGAGTAGGGCTCTATGCCTGAATTTGTAGGACTGTACTCCTATCCTATGTTATAGGGCCTTTGGACATGTGGTAGGTGATTCTTGGAGCACTGAGTTGTAGGGCCTTGTTCCTGAGCTATAAGTCTTGGAGGAGACTGAGAGATCCTGAGGAGTAAGCTCTTTGAGCAATGTTTTGGAGAAGTGCCTTGACCAACAGGAAGTTGGCAAGGTGGGAGGAGAGTGGATGTACCTAAAGATTGGGGAACCACTATAAATCTATGTGTATTCTGTGTGTTGCTTTTATTTATGCAGGAAGCTTGTCTTGAAAGCAAAACTTAATCACCAATAAAGCATCTAACTAAGAAAGAATCAAAGATATTCACTAAGGACTAAGAAACCTATTCACCCCCCCAGGTGATTTAGCTATCCTTGAAATAAAGACTTTCAATTACCTCTTTTGATGGTTCTCCAATGACAAGCTCCCTTAGATGGTCCTTTGATAATTTCAACATGCTTGGAGACATGAACTCTTCTTGTACTTCCTCTTTCTCTTCATATGCATACTCAAAAGGGTAAGAGGGTTCCTCATCATTTCCTTATATGTTAGGATCTACACAAAGAGCAAATTCATCAAAGCTAACATGTATGGACTCTTCAACCATTTTTAATCTTTTATTATATATCCTATATGCTTTACTTGTTGAAGAGTATCAAAGAAATATCCCTTCATCAGATTTTTCATCAAAATTTTTTAATGTATTTTTGGTGTTTAAAATAAAGCACTTGCATCCAAAAATTTGAAAGTAAGATATATTAGGTTTCTTTTGATAATAAATCTCATATGGTGTTAATTTTAAAATTGGGCGAAGCATGAGTCATTTTATTATGTAGTAGGATGTGTTTCTGCATCGCCCTAAAATGATCTATGTAACCCATATTGGGATAATATAGTCCGTGCTAATTCCTGAAGGGTTTTATTTTTTCTCTCCACCACATCATTTTGTTGTTGGGTGCATGGAGCAGAAAAACTCGTGTTTAATGCCTAGATTATCACATAAGTCAGTGAATTTTTTTTGTTTTTCAAAATTTCCTACATGAACCCATTGGATACATTTAATTTTAATTCAAATTTGTTTTGTATTCGATTGCACAATTTTGAAAATTCAGAAAATGCATCGGATTTGGAGGTGAGAAATAGTGTCCAACAAAACCTAGAGTAGACATTTATCAAAACATACGTGTAATTTCTACCACCAAAACTATACGTGCTAATTGGTCAAACTAGATCCATGTGAATTACTTGAAGTGGTCTAGAGGTAGAAATATCATTTTTGTTTTTGAAATATGTTTTGGAGAATTTTTCTTTTTGACATGGCGAACAAAGTGAAGATGATTTTCTGTGTAGTATTGGTAAACTTCTAATTAATTTATCTTTTAACAATTTTAAAATCAATTTGGCGTTAGAGTGACCAAATCGCCTATGTCATAATTCTAGTTCATCATTCTTTGAAATTAAACATTTTAAAGTATCAAGAGAAAGATCATGAAAACAAATCATATAAACATTGTGTGTTCTTGGTGAAGTGAGTGCAACTTTATTACACTTAGGATTTACAATTTTTCATAAATTTTTAAATGATTCTAATGAGATGTTTAGATCTTTATCACAGAGTTGACTAATAGAGATTAAGTTGTGTTTCAAGCTTTCTACATATAAAACATTTGTAAGAGAGGAGTCATTACCCACTATACCAATTCCCTTGATTCTTCCCTTTCCATTATCACCGAACGTCAACATTCCTCATTTCTTCTTTGCTCTAAGTACTTTGCTATATCGCTTGTCATGTGTTTGGAGCACCTAAAGTCTAGGTATCACATGTATCATTTGTCCTTAGCCTTCTGTAACCCCTCAAATTGGACAGTAGAACTTTTGGTCGCTATCGCTAGCCGACAGTGGGTATCGCCAGCGGTGATAGAAATAGCACTCGATGTCAAGAAGCATTGATTGAGCTAATCACTCTCGACGCCTTTCGACGAATCATTGAGTAAGATACTATCGCATGATGATAGTGGGTGTCGCGCGCTGATAACCCCAGATCTCAATGCTCGCGGCATCTTTAAGCATGGAGTGAACTCAATGCACTCGACGCCATGAAGAGTTGAGTGAGCTATCGAGAAGGTAAAAGTGGATATCACCAGGCGATAGTGCCATATTTTCTAGGCACGTGTCAGATGGCTGGGCGTCGGCCGATTAGCGGTAGCTAACTAGGGTCAATGCGGTTAATGTCTCTATCGCCAGGCGATAGCTAATATCGCTCGGCGATATCCTTTTAATTGTCTTTTCAACAGAAATCGTGGCTTCTACTAACTTTTGATCAAATAATCTTATGGCTGGGATTAATCCTAAGGCCACTTGTATAGAGGAATAGAAGAATGAGAATTCATTCTCTTCTTCATATTCTCACTCCTTCTTTCATCTAATTTCATGAGAGAAAGAGCTAAGGGTTAGGGCTAATGGCTAGAGCTGAGCTTAAAATGCTTGGTGAAGGAGATCTAGTAGTCAGAAGCAAGATAAAAGGCTTGGTCCGTGAAGAGGAAAGCACTGTGCTCCTTTCCAACCGAACAGAAAATAAATCATGGATCCGAAGAAAACTACAAGGTTAACGATCTTCCTTCTTGGACAAGTGGAGTCCTTCTTTTGGCATATGCATGGAATCCCCCACCAAAAGATGTAAAAGTGAAGGGAATTCTTTTGGGTCGATTCATGAAATCCCCAGTGAGTCTTGCATATAGATCCAGAAATGTGTAGTTTAGAATAGGCATGTTATGTGAAACCCATCTGGACAAGTTGGTCTGGATTGGTGATATTTATTTTGCATGTCAGAGAAGACTCTAAGTATAAATGAGTAGTTTACGAGGTCTGCGAGGTTGTACCTGTGAACTGAATGTTGCAGGAAGTACTGGAGTTGCACTCAAGGAAAATACCCACGAAATATCACAGTTTGAATATCTGTTGGATATCTCCAGGAGACAGTGAGTACTGCCAATGGAGATAGATCATGGTGAGCTATTTGTGCTGTGAAAGTCCAGTGTTTCTAGCACTGTAGTTACTGCAGGGTTTTGGCTGGGTCTGGTACAAAAAGTAAGTTATGTTGTTAATGTCTTGCGATAGTGAGTATCGTCAGCAATAGCTCCCAGATACCCTTTTGATTGTGAAGCCTATCTCTGGGAGACTATATGGCTAATCTATGAGCTATGAGTTCCTAAAGGCTTGTGAGCCGAACGAACAAGGGGAAGCTGACCTGTATCAGTCTAGACATTGAATTGATAATTTGAGCAACGGGCAATGGCTAAAATGTATCCATGTTATGCTTGTCTAACTCGAGTGCCTAAGTTATTGGCATTTATTAGGATCGCATAATAAGAGTCTTAGGCTATATGCCATCAAGACTAAAGTCTCAGGATGGGAGTCATAAACACTATAAATGCCCAAAGTTAGTCGTTATGTCTGGGACCTCTGAACGGTAGTTGGACCCTAGCAACAGGTACACCAAAAATATGCCATGAGTGCACAGAACGTTTGGCCATTGAGGCATTCGTTTGTGATATATTAAATTGTGTCTGAGTGCATGTTCTTGTGATATATTTGCTTGTGATAATTCTATGCCTATAGGGAAGGAATACCTATGCCTTAGAAAAGGGGTAGAGTCGTTATAAATTGGTTAGCTGAATGTTGATTGTTGCCTTGTTTGCCACCCTTGTGGTGGATTATCCTTGTGCAGGTGCTGGAGAGTCGAGCGGGAAATAGAGGACTGAATCCCTTGTTGCTATGCTAGCTCTCGAAGGCCGAGTGAAGAAGTTTTATTATTTTCATGTGTGGCTGGTCTGCGTGCCAATGTTTGTAAACCACACTTATGAAGTTTAACTGTAAGGCCTTAAGGCCATAAGTTTTGTGTATTTGTAAGTGACATTCCAATTACATATATAAATAGTATGGTTTATATATAGTGAATATTCAATTGGTATGAGTTCATGCAACCCTAAAGCTTCCTCTAGAATGCTCTGAGTTAGGGTGCAAGTAGTTTTGATATTAGCATGTAACCCCGCTACCTGTCTGTGGAATATAGTGTGGGGCCCTGGCCGGACCCTCTATTATGTTTTATGTGACAGATGGATTTGTTACACCTGCCAACACACCTAACAAGAATATGAGAGTAAAGATCTGGATACCCAAGTGGTTCCTCCCATGGAGTAAGTGGAAACCTTAAAAACCCATATTTGCTTCAAGGTCCAATTCTCCTACAAGACCCAGAGGTGTGACCAAAGTGAAGGCATTAGGTACAAAAAGTAAAGGGAATCGAGACCCTTTTCAGTTTTGGATTCTTGTTGTAGGAGTGGGAGTAATCAAAAATATAAGAAAACTTTTTTGAGGATGGGTTATTATTTCTGTTGCTATCATCTGCGGTAGATATTACCATCGGGTGGAAGTGATAGATACCATGACCAAGTCTATATTTCGTGTTTCCATGGCGCTGGTTGGTCAAAATCATGTCCAACATTTTCTGACCAATTCTACTTTTGTATTTCCAAGGTTAGATTATTGATTCATGCTTTTAACGAGGTGTTTTCTCTGACTAGGATTCCACACCTATTCGCGAAATTTTTCTTCTCGAGATCAATTTGAGTGAGAGAAGTTTTTAGGCCTTTTTCTAAGTGCTCCTTTTGATATTTTAGAGATTTCAAATGGAGTGGACCTTAGATAAGGCATCTTCGAGTTCTTTTATTCTTCCTAGAGAGTGATCGCACTCTTGGTAAGAGATCTTCTCTTTCCCCGAGGTTTTTACTTCCATAATTAATTTTTGATTTTGTTTAAAAAGGATTATTTTTTTCATATTTTAATAGACCAATTTCCTTTAGATATTTGTCAGAAAATTTGTAAGTTCTTACATATTTAACACAGAGATCATCATAAGAAGAAGACAGCACATCAGTGTCACACTAGACACTACACTCATCATATGATGTCTCGTGATAGTTCACCATAAGCCATATATTTGCATCTACCTCATTACTTGATGCAGTCCCACATAATTATTCAGATGAGGAGTCATCCTAAATTGACTCCTTCAGAACTTTCTTCTTTTCTTTACCTTTGTGCCACTTTTCAATCTATTATTTCAGCTACTTGTGGCATTAGCTTCTGATATGATCTGTCTTCCTATATTAAAAGCATTTTGGTGGAGCTCGCTCGTATTCATCATCACTGACTTTCTCCTTTTTGGAAGATGATCCTTTCCTCATTGCAATCTTATTAAATTACTTGCAAAATTTCTTCCTTCTCTCCGGATTCTTCATGAATCTTTTGAAGTTTTTCACAAAGAGGCTTTCTTCATCCTCCTCCTCCTCATCATCGTCTTCTTTTCTTAACTTAAGAGACACGGCTTTCTTCTTTGACTCCTTATTGTATTATTTGGCTTGGATTGAGTTCAACCTTATGGGTTTTTAGATTCTCAATAAGGCTCTCAATCTGGAGTTGTCGAAGAACATGTGTTTCTGAGATTGCGATCACCTTTGTATTGAACTTTTTATGGAGTGACCGAAGGATTTTTCACTTGAGATCATCATTGGAGAAGGTTCTCCCAAAAATTCTTAGCATGTTGACATTCTTTGTGAACCGTGTGTACATCGAATCAACATTCTCATTTGCCTCCATATGAATTATTCATATTCGGACTCGAGTTGAAGTAACTTTGAATCTTTTGCCTGCAAAGTACCTTCATGTGTTAGCTCTAAGAGATTTCAAATATCATAAGTAGTTTCATATGAATAAACTCTATTAAATTCAGTCATATCTAGAGCACAAAGCAAGGCATTCATTGCGTTAGCGTTGTTTTTATGCCTAGTTTTGCCTCCCTCATCCCACATATCCTTGGGTTTTTTATGTTATCTTCTCTAATTATATAAGTAGGATTTGTATACCGTGCTTCTATCATATTCTGGACCTCAATTGCTGGTGTCATTAAAAAACATCGCATGAAGGCTCTCCAGTAATTATAATCATTTTCAGTAAAAAGTGGTGGTCTACTTATTCCTTGTCCCTCATGAAAAGCATGTTCCAATAATTTATATAATGCATATTTTTTGTTAGAACATGTTACCGTGTGTTTTGAATAGTGTATCTTTTTGAGCTTTCATATTTTTGAAAAACACGCGTATTTTGAAAATAACCTATTCTTGAAACCTTAGGCCAAAGTTATTAAATCCACATTTTTCATTATTTTCAAAAATTCTTTGTGGTACTTTGTGTCACGTATCTTAGAAAACATAAATCAAGAAAAATTAGAATGAAAAATTATCAAAAATCATGTTTTTAAAGCAAAATACAAAATTTCTTTTGTTAATGCCTAACGTTAATAGTAACTTTGGTGGTGTCATAAAATCAATATTTTTCCTTATTGCATTTTCTCTAGTATAAAAAATCATACTACTGATTGTCTCTTTAAAGACTTTTATGTTTTCTAGATAACTATTAAATTTTAAAATATATAAAATCAAATATAAAATTACAAAACTTTTTCAAAAGTACAAAACTATGTTTTAGTGTTTTAATAAAAATCAAAAATCATAAAAACTACTTGTTATTCAATGACATTGTCAAGAATGACTAATTATATCAATTAAAAATTAATTGCAATATTGAATTTAATTTTCAAGTTTCGTAAAACATTGTTTTGTTTTTGATATGCCTTGAATATATCTTGAAGTGTGCAATGAAATTGAATGTAAAAAATATGTGTAGAATTATTTACCATGTCTCTAAGTATAAGTAATATTTTTTGTTTGATAATGATTTATAAGCTCACTTATTTTGATAGCATGCATATATTTTTAATCTAATACTTGCATGATTGTGTCACATAAAATGCATAAATAGATTTTACCAATGCTACATTGAATTGTTTATTTCAATTCTTTATTTTCATGCACTTATTCATTAGAGAAATGTAGTTTATAATTAAAATGATATTGATTGCAAAATAAGTGAATTTGAAGTACATAGTCACTAAAATAAAAAATCAAATAAAAATTGATAAGGAAAACTTCACCAAAAACTACTCACCCTCCTGATAAGTATTAATGAGCATTATGAGGTTAAGCATCTCGGAAAAAATTGTAAAGTGACTTACAACAAGCAAATTATTCATCATTTCTTTTAGTACACTGAATCACAAAAATAAAAATTAAAAATTAAAAAAGAATAAATGTGATCCCTCAAATATTACTTTGCATCATGATAAGTCTTAATAAGCATTTTGTGTGCAGAATATCTTAGTTGTTTTTCCCTTTACTTATGTGCATTGAAAAATAGTGAAAGTAATATTATTTGTTTAATTTAATGTTATGTTATTCATTATATATGTCATGTGCTCTTATTAATTCACTTATAGACTTTATTAAAACATTATTCGTGCACATCATTCTTTTTCATAATATTTTTACTAATGAGAATTTGATCCTAATGCATACTTATATTATTTTCTATAATCTTAAATAAATGCACTAGATAGCAAATCATGACCGCTATAATATTTTTCTTTATTTAAAATGCAAATTATCTTACATTGTGGTTCTTATCTCTTTTTGATATTTTGAAATCATGCGTGCAAAATTTCAATGAAATAGCATCTTTTAGACTTGAGTTGGATTGAAAACATCTTTTTATTAAGCTTAAAACTCTTTATCATTTATATGATTCTATTTTCCAAAAGATAATTATTTTAGTATTGCTTATCATATTCTTATGCTTACAACTTGTGCATAATTATAATTATCTATTTCCTCAACAAGTGGTAAAATATGCTTAAACAAGTGGTATTTTCTTACTCTTTACTACTATATTATATCATGCACATAATTTGTCAATAATTGGTAGAGTGGTATCTATGAACTTAGATATTGCATCATATCTTCTTCTCTACATAGATCTCATTGATTCTCATTGCATGCAGTCTCCTATACCATCTTTTGATACTAACAAAAAGGGGGAGAACATATTGCATAAATTTCATAATTTAGGAGTAGTACATTAAATTTTTTTTTCTTTTGAAGCATCTTTATAATGGAAGTAATCATAATAGATGCATACTTTACTTTATACTTGATTATAAAAATTCTTCACTAAGTGGACCCACGTAAATCTCACGCATATACACTCATCCCAATCCACTTTTGCTAATAAAAAGGAGAGAAATATTTAGTAAATAAGATATCAATACAATAATGTAGATGTCTGGCGGAATTTTTTATGCGCCACTTTGTAAAAATCCATAAATGTTTTTATATAATTGCGACGTTTTACATTAAAAACAGCCGCCAAAACTATACGATTAGAATTAGCAGAGACTTTATTAACCAAGCATCGTGCTATAGTTTATTATATATTTATTACTACTAGGGTTTATTTTCCCCTAACACTCTCATGCAAGAACCCTGCCCCCCAGACACAAGAAAATTTTCCTCCTCTGTCGTACTTCACAAGAACCCCATTGAAAGAAAGCTTGCCTGAGATTTAAGATCAAAATGACCACGAACTCCTCGTCACAGGTTAGGTCATCAGTAGCAATGTGCTCGCTCGCCTTCTCTATCTTTACCATACTCAATTCCTATGATATTTCTTCTTTGATAAGCTTTTTCATTCCTATTTTGAATTCCACCTTGTGATTGAAGATCAAAACAACTGTGAACTACTCATCAGATTTCAGATCATCAGTTATTGTGTGCTCGCTCGCCTGCTCTAACCTTACCATAGTCGATCAATTCCTACGATATTACTTCTTTGATAAGCTTTTTCCATTCCTATTTTGTTGGGTGAAAGGTTCTTTGTCTATTAGCCTAGGGATTATTTTGCATTCCACACATCCCTCTCTTTTACTGTCTAGACACAAAAATTATAGAAATGCTTTGGCACAGTGATAACACATCTTTTAGTGCGCTTCAAGTTCAAATCTAAAGCAAGGACCTTGGATACATCCACCCCTACTTTTAGCTTTAGGAAACCATAAAAGTGATTTTATATGTATGAAAAAATAGGATATTGGGAGGGTTGCTTCCAGAAGAGAAGAATATAGAAGGAGTGTTTTTTTATTTCTATCTAGCCAAGCTAGATATCAAATGTTTCTCCAATATTCTAAAAATTGTAAAAAAAAAAATTAACTTGAAAACCCAATATATACTTGAAACCCGAAATTACCAGTTTAGATAGAAGTAAAAAAAACGTTATGTCATTCTTTTTTTCAAGTTCTAGCGATGCTTATATCTTTTGGAAATGCAAGATATTGAAAGAGATAAACCTGATTTGTTTTACCCTTGAATATTATTTACACCCATCTTTCCAAATGTCCCATCCAATATATATAGGAATAAGAATTTAGAAGCAGTGATCCCGAACAAGCACGTCGCTCACAAAATACACATATATAGTTCTATCTTAGTTTAATTATTCATAGTATAATATAATAATTTATTAATATATTCACATTACTTTTAAGATTATATACAAAAACATTTTTTAATCTAATCGGTGTATTCATTTCATTTATTTATATAGGTACACATCAAAATATTTTAAACAACAATGAATTAAAAATAGATGAAAGGGGCACGCCACTCAAAAATTTATGTATAAGGCATGAAATATTTGCTAGATTTATTATATAGATATACACTAGTTGGAGAAAAATGTCCATGCCCTTGTAGAAAGTGTGTAAATGTGAAGTTGTGGTATCAAGAAGAGCTAGAGGGGCATTTAGTATGGAATAACATTATGGAAAACTATATAGATTAGATATACCATGATGGTCGATTATCCAATACCGAGTGCCAACCTAGTATCATCTTTTCTTCTACTACAAACATTCTTAACACCTTTAATGGCTCTACTAGTATCATTAATGAAAAGTTGCATGTGTCCATCCCTTACTTGACACCTGTTGAGAATGTGGATGAACAAGAATTCAGGAATGATCATTATGGTGAAGATGAGACATTTGATTATCCTCAAGCTCCCATCATTGCAAACAACAATAGTTTATATATACCTCTCTTGGAGGAAAATTAATCATTATGGGAAGGGTGCTTGTAGTACACAAAATTATCCTTTTTATTAAAGCTTTTGCATATTAAAACACTTGGAAATTGGAGTATGTACACTTTAGAATGTTGTTGAAGACAAGTTACAATTTTAAGTGAACATGAAACATTGCTTGCTAACTATAATGATGCCTAGAAAATTATTTCTAAATTACGTCGCAATTGCATTAAGATTAATGGATGTGAAGATGATTGCTCATTATTTTTGGGATCACACAAAAGTAGTAGTACTTATTATATGTGCGAGAAGTCGCGATAGGCCGAAGGAACTGAAAGTCAATTAGTTCACATGTCAAGAAAACGTAAACAACGAGATATGGGGATTTTAAAAAAGATCCCACAAAAGTTTTTCATTGCTTTTCATTGAAAGAGCATCTAGAAAGACTATTTCTTTGCAAATAAACTGCTGAAATGATGCAATGGCATGCCAAAGAGACTAATCATGATAATTTAATACACCACCCTAGATATGGCTTGGCATGGAAAGATTTTGATCGAAGACATCAAGACTTCTCCAGTGAATCTCGTAATATTGGCATCACTCTTTCCACAGATTATTTTAATCCTTTTGGTTATCTTAGTAGCACACATAGTGCATGGCCAATTATGTTAGCTATATATAATGTGCCACCGTTGGAGTGCATAAAGAAAATATCTATCTTCATGTCAAGTCTGATACCTTGTCTGAAAATGTTTGGTAATAATATTGATGTTTATTTATAACCATTAATAAAAGAGTTGAAGGAGTTATGGGAAGAAGGTATAGAAGTGTTTGATGCTTCAGGGGGGAGATGTAGACTACTGCGACATTACTCTGGATTATTAGTGATTTTCCTGGGCTTGGTAATTTATCAGGATGGAATACATATTCTAAACTTGGATGCTCATCATGCATATTAAACAATAACTCATGTTGGTTAAAGCACAGCCAAAAATAGCATTTCAATCTCACTGTCGATTTCTGCCAGTTGACCATCCATATAGAAAGTTAAGAAAATTTGGTTGTCATGAATAAGTGTTGGTAATAAAAAAAACCACCTAAAGGAAGAGATGTACTTGAGGTAATCCAAGATATTCAAGTTGTTTTTGGTAAAGAAAATCAATCACGAGTACCGGCTATGTACTGGAAAAGAAGAAGTATATTTTTTGACTTGCCTTATTGGAAAATAATTTTATTGTGACATTGTCTTGATGTCATGCATATAGATAAGAATGTATATGATAATATCCTAAGCACCATATTAGGCAACCCTGTCAAACACAAGGATAACGTGTGTGCAAGAAGAGATTGCAAGGTTCTTAAGATTCTAAAACAGTTATGGATTCAAGAAAGAGATGATGAGATTGAGGTCATTCCTCCAGCATGCTTTACCATGAATAAGAGTGAGAGCAAAATTTTCTTAGGTATGATAAAGTAAATACGAGTTCCCAATGGATACGCATCCAACATATTACGTTGTGTTAAGCTCAAGCAATGTAAAATGCAAGGGTTTAAGTGTCATGATCACCATATCATCATGCAAAATTTCTTATCGGTTGTTTTACGATCATTTTTACCAAGGCATATAGTAATTCTATTAATGGAAGTGTCTATGTTTTTTAGACAATTATGTTCAAAAAATTACTGATTCTGACTTGGTTAAGATAGAAGGTCGCTTAATCTTGACATTATGTCACCTTGAAAGAATATTTCCCCCATCATTCTGTATAATAATGATTCATCTATACTGCATCTTGCAAAATAGGCTATATTGGGTGGTCCAGTACAATTTAGGTGAATGCATCCCATTGAGAGAGAACTTGGGCACTACAAAAAAATTTGTTTGAAACAAATCAAGACCAGAAGGATCGATAACATGGGGTTATATAGCTAAAGAGACTTTAACATTTTGTTCCCGATTCTTAGTGGGAATAGAAACTCGGTTTAATCAACCAAGTCATAATAATATAAATTTGATAATTCCAACGCCAATATTTAAGATGCTTCCACATGTGGGCAGTGCTACAAATGGTGCTGTTTTGAAAAAAATAAAACTAATTAACCTTAAACAAGCACATCGATATGTAACTGTGCTGAACTCGAGACTTTAATCACTCTTTTATAAGTGTTTTATTCCAAAAATGGTGTTGATCTTTGTAAAATTTAGGCTTTTAGTGGATTATGGGAAGAGTTGAAGAATTGTCACTATCCATAGCGAATCAAAGAAGATATGTGGGAAAAAATTATTTTCAATGATTTCTCATAATGATTTAAACACTTGGTAAAAAATCATTCATATTTATAATACTTACAAATAAATGACAATGTAATCCATTTTGTAAACAATCTAACATTTCAGGTTATAAATGATGTAACCATTAATGACCCATAGTTACAATAGTTGGCACTTAGATAGAACTCTATTGTTCATAGCTATAAATGATATAATATAAACGGTTTTTCATTTCAAGCGGTAGAAATTGAACTTTATAAACAAGCGAAAAATAGTGAGATTGAAGTATTTTCTGACCATGGTGGATTAGAAGGAGATATTAATTATTTTGGTAGACTTACTGAAATCATAGAATTAGATTACTTTGACGCTGCAAAAGTGATGTTTTTTAAATGTGATTGGATGAACCCCACAAACAATGTGGGGGTGAAGAAAGATTCTTTTGGGCTCACTTTAGTAAATTTCACTCAATTAATAATACAGGCATGGTACTAGAAAATGACCCTTACATTTTCCCTTCTCAAGCAATAATGGTATATTATATCCCTAATCCTAAAATATAATGTTGGGAAGTGGTCATGGGGATGGTGTCGTGAGATGAGTATGAAATGGGAGACATTGTAGCTATAAATAATGATGTCCATCAAACCTTAATTCAATGTGTTGTTAATGAAATACAAGATTTTGAGAACTTGTACCAAGATGATGATGAGGATGTCAAGATTGTCAGAACTGATGTTGGCCCCATTATTGTGTCAAGAGAAGGATAAATTTCACCAAGTATGCTCTCACTTATTGATGCTCTATCATTGATATTACTATTTTTATTATTATAATGCAGATAGGCAATGCCTCCCAAAAGGAAATCGGATCCAAAAAATTTATATGTCTCAAGAGATCCCGCGTCAATATCCAATAGTCAAATTGGTGTGATAAATGCCAGTACTTCGCGGGCCCATGAGGATATATTATTTGATGTGGCAACCATGGCATTTCATTCATTGAATGAGTGTAATGAAGATAATCAAGCTAATGATGATCGGGAAGTTGATCATAATGCAGATGTAGCACAAAATTCTAATTCAATTGGTAATAAATACTTCTAATTCAGTATGTTATTCTTATTATTAATGATATTTACAAAAATGTTTTGCTGATTCTAGACCCAACTAAATGTAAAAAAGGACGAGGTGAAATGACATGAAAACACATTCATCTAATGCTCGTAGATAAAGTCATTAAAATGGAGATAAATGTGTATGGGTAATTTATAGGTGATGGAAGAGTTCAACTTTCCTCTTTTTTGGCCACACTATTAGAAATTTATCATTATTTCCAATTATTTCTCAATCGTGGACGCATGTGTGCAACTATAGCAATGGAATGGAATAGAATTTTATAAAGGTACATATCTTCAATCAATTCTATTTACACATAATTTATTAATTTTTATTATTCATTTTAACATTTTGTGCAGCGACGCTTTGATGTTAATGAGACTGACAAGAAGCATATTATGGAACTTCGACGAGAAGCATTCAAGGATTACAAAGAAAAATTTAAGAGCCTTTATTATCAACAATTAGACACTCCTGCATCTGTTATTGCTCATGGTGGCCCTAAAAATATGCTTGCAAATCAATTTGTTGATATGGTAACATACTGGTATTCATCAAAGGGGAAGGTAATCCAACTATTTTTATTCTATTTTATTTATTTTATTTATATTGCATTCATATTGAATTGATATTATTATGACAATCGGATTGTGGTATAAGCAAAATATTAGGGAAAAAAATAAAATATGTCAAAGTAAGGAAAATTGTGCACATGCCCTTGGAAGAATGAGCTTTGTAAATCATAAGAAAATGTTGGTATGTTGTACACGTACAAATATAAAACAATTGCACATGTATGCTTCTAACATTTTTAATACGAAGATAATTTTATTTTAAAATAGGCTGTTGAATTGATAAGGGAGCCAACTCGGCTTGAACTATATATAGATAGTCATACTTCAAAAACAAAAGGGAAAAACTTTGTGGATGATGAAGCAACATCAAAAAGTAAGGTTTTTTCCTCGACATACTTATTAAATAAACTTTCTTCAAAAGATTTCAATTTTTTATTCATTGTAGGTTGCTTTGGACAAGGCACTAGAGGAGTAAATGTCACAATGTACCCCAGACACGCCATTGACTGACATTCATGTGACTGCTTTTAGGTGTAAACCATACATTATATTTCTTTACAAATTTAAATGTCGTGGGTACTACAATATCTTTATTTATGTCGACATTTGGAGCAAAATACTATGGTCGATGTTGAGGCATGTGAATGGGTGTCACTGCCATTCAAGTGTATCCCGAACTAGCACGTTACTCACAAACTACACGCAAGGGATAACAAAAATCAAATGATTCAAAAGAGATAGGTAACTTGAAATCACAAGTGGCTACTATTCAAACAACAATGGATTTTCTTGTGGATGCAATTTCATGCCAAGGTTCTAGAGACCATTGCTCTGGAACATCAGGAGAACCTGGAATACATCTATATCCAGATTAGGTATAGTTAATTATGTGTATGTCTATATATTTCAACTACATAGTAATATTTTAAATTATCCTAAAAATATATACATGTGCAGTTTATGAAGATGATGTCTCTTATTTGAGGACAAAATGCAAACAATACGACTACTTCTAATGATACACTTTAAACAAATCATGCTACAAGAGTTAACTCCAAAGAAGGTAACAAAAAATGATGTTTAATTATGTGTTAATGTATGGCTGAATTTGAAAGAGTATTAATGAAGGTATTTGATAGCAGGTGAACAAAGAGAAAACAACGGTGGTATCACATGAACTAGTTCATGCTAGCACGTCTTAAATTTACTTGAGTTCTATTATCCATGCAACTATTTTTGTTTAGTTGTTTATATATACAAACTATTCTACTATCTTTACTAAATGTTTATATCATTTTAAAATATTAGAAATATGTTTGACACATTTTAATATTTCTCAGTATGGTCATGAGTAAAATATGCTGGCACTTTTCAGATTGGGTAGATTTATTTGTTGTTTTGTTAGTAATTTGCTTGTATGGTTAGTAGTTTAATTATATATAATATTACATGAGAGTTGAGGTCGAAAAATGTAATTGTCATCTGTGAAAAATGTTAGTATGGTCATGTGAAAAATGTTAGTAGTTTAATTTGCATGTATGGTAAGAAGTTTGAGAATGATAAAGTTTAGTCACATTTAGTTGTGAGAAGAAGTTGATCTAGAAGGAGGATCTGGCTATGAAGTATGTTTAGCCACATTTAGGTATGCTGATTCTAGACCCATACATTACATAGGTTTATTATTTGTCTAGTTTTTTTTTATTTACATAAGACTAATTTTAAAATGCCACGTTCTTTGTCTCGGGATGGAAAGCCAAACTGAATGAATGTGATTGAGGACATTGCATCTAGTTAGTCTATAGTTGTCCGGATATTATGACGCAGAAATTTTTAAGGTACAGATTTATTTAAGTATCTTTTAGAAAATTATTTTCCTCTGTTCATATAATTTTTTATTCTATATGTTTTCCTTCTCATATGAGGAATGTAATCCTAGGTGTACAACCCCATATTCGATGAGTGGGTCCCCCTTAAGGATCAGTGTTTTGCAAGATCTTTAGGAGCGAAGTCGCTCAAGCAGTGAACCCTCCCCCCCCCAGTATTCGCTGATCCGACCACACGAGCTGGGATCTTGGCATCAAGTGAGGCGAGTTCACTCGACGCCTTCCGCCTTTGGCGGTGAGAGAGGTGAGTTCTGTCGACGCCTTCTGCCTAAGGCATCGAGTGAGGCAAGTGGGATCATCTCGAGCCTGGTTGGTCAAGTCAGGCAGTCTAAAGTCCAAGGCGAGTTAAGAGGGAGGCGAGATCTCAGCAGCCTCACCAACTCACCCAAGCAGGATTGGATGGAAGTGGGGCGATTGGAGCAAGTGGGATCACACTTCCCCTAGCTCTCAGCAGTACCAGGCGAGTTGGACAGGTCGGGCCTGCACTCACCCAGCGCCCTAGGGAGGCGGTGAGTGTCAGCCCCATTGAGCACTCGCAGCCCCAGGCGAGTGGAGGTTTTTGGGGGCTACTAGCCCAGTGATCTATGTTGTATTTTTACCATTCCACCGCCGCTGGCCTTCCTATAGCCTTTCAAAACAATAGAGTTTGGCTATTGTCAGACCACTTTGGGCTACTTATAGCCATTCCAAAGAGCGGAGGTATGTTGTTGGCAGACCAATTTCAAAAAACTGTAAATAGACCCAAGGTGGTACCTCAGAAGGCAAGCTCTCAAGCATTCCAATTCTCTTACTCTCTGATTTTCTAGTGCCTTCTGAGGTGCCCTTAGCTCAACACAGGCTAAGGAGGGGAAGCGCTCTAAGATCTTCCAGGTGTGTGGTGGGGCCTCTGTGTTGGAGCCTTGGATCAGTTCTAGTTCTAAGTCTTTAATCATTCAAGCTCGTTAAGGAGAAGTAAGTGTCTGGTCACCCCTTCCCCAAGGATTCGAACTTCACGGAAGCCGAGTTTCGGTTTCAACATTTTGGTGCGGTGATCATGGAGAGTGATCAGCATTGAAAATCCTTTGTGAGCTCAATGACTAGAGGTTAAGGACAGGGATCTGGCAGGGCCGACTCACCACCCCATCCCCCTCTCGCCACCCTCGGGATGTTTGAGGATTTCTAGCAAGAAATGTGGAACCTCATCATGTTTGCACTCGGCACTCGCGTCGAGTGTTCCACCCAAGCTGCCCTAGTCACCGCATCCCTAGTCTTAGGCAAGAACGCACCGGTCAAGCAACCCGAGAAGGAAGTTGTATAGGGAATTGAGCGAGATCTCCCATGGAGAGTTCTGTTCCCCAGCTCGGCAAGGGTTGGCCAGTCTGGTGAGGCGGAGGCGTGAGATCACCCGGCTTACCATGCAGGGGGGAGGAAGCCCATTTAGCAAGTTTCTCTCAGGGCACTTACTCGGTGAAGCCGGTCCGAACCCAGTCCATTCCATGACTCCACTATCGTACCCATGACAGCAAACCTCGTGAGAATTTAGTCCTTTCAGCCACATCCTAGACTCGTTCTCCAAATTATCGGTAAGTCACATGTATCTTAGGTCGCTTTAACCGAAGTGGATGGAGTGGGTAGGGTTCCACCCGCCCATTGCTCACTTCACCACGGAAAATATAGCCATCGATGCGGGCCAAGTTTCCCCCAGTCCCAAAGTATCGATCATACAACGGTACATAGCCCCGATATGTAGCAGGCTGGCTCCCAGGCTACTAAAATTGTAGAACTTTGTTTCCGCCCAGATTTTCGGGTGCAGCTTGGGGTTAATCCCCAAGACTCCCTATTGTAATCTACTACGTAGAAAACTTGAAAACAACCATCGGCACGGAGTCTTCTTCAGCTATTCATGCATATTGAAACATCACCGATCTAGACCAACTTGTCTGGGTAGACTTCACACACCATGCCTATGTCCATAATTCTCTTTCGGACTCTACATGCAATAATAGGGACTATTCATGTCTACCCAAAGGAATACCTCGCGCACACGGCTTACACGCGGGAAGGAGTTTCCTATGCAAAAAGGAAGAGGACCTCATATGTCCAAGAAGAGAATCATTGCCCTTGTGGTTCTCTTTGGTAGCATGGATATCTGATGAGTATAAAAATATACAATTTTATTTCATATTAAATATACATATTTATAAATAAAAACCTTAGTTTTTATTATATAAAACTAACTATTTTTATTATATTGTATTTTTTTGTTTTAAAATTAAGTTTTAAGTTTTTCTGAAAATTTTGTATATTTTCTTAGGTCACGCCCCTAGGTCACGCCCGTGACCTAGGGCGTGACAGCTCTTTTTAATTTCTTTTTTCTGTTGTTTTGCTGGACAGATAAAAATCGGGAATTCGATGGACACGCCTGCTGAACACGCCCGTGCCAAAGGCGACACGCCCGTGACCCAATGAAATTCTATCCAGAAGTCCAGCAAGCTGCCGCGCTGTCGCCACGCCCCATGCCGCCTATTGAATTACATGCATGACACGCCCGTGACCTATTCAGACACGCCCGTGACCGGCCCAAAGTCTATCCAAATCTCCAGCCCGCTTGCCACCTATCCCGACAGCCTGGAAGACACACCCATGACCCTGTCACGCCCTACCCGACACGCCCGTGTCAAGGGGCGTGTCACCTGAAAATTTTTTCTATAAATAGGCCGGCAGGGATTTGTAAATTCAATTGAACTCCAGCAGATTCCTTAAGAACTGTTAGGACTCCCCAGCTCTCCGACAAGGAACTGGTAGTAGCTTTCAAGTAATCTAAAGTTCTGTAAGTTGTAATTTTTCAGCTTTATTTTCAGCTTTTTAGAAAGTTGTAATATTTTCGGACTTTATAAAATAGACTCTTTCAATTTCAATTCTGAGTACTTTACTGCTTTCTTTTACTTTATTTTTTTTATATACTATCCCGAATGAAAGGCGAAGCTCTGCTTATGTCCTGGATTAAGATAGTGTAAAACTGCTTTCAAATCTATTTTCAAAACCCTATTCTTTCATACTATCCCGAATGAAAGGCGAGGCGAAAGCCTAAGTCCTGGATTAAGATAGTGCGGAAGCACTGCAAAATTTTACTACCCTATCCCAAAAACAAAGGTGAAGCGAAAGCTTAAATCCTGGATTGAGATAGATAGGTAGATATTATTTTCTATACTTTATACCGCCCCCATCCTGAGAAGAGGCTAAGAACCCTTAGCACTTGGTCAAGATGAGCTCTGGGCTGGATACTATTTTCAACTATTTCAACTCTACTTTCTAGTTATTCTAACTAGGGTTTTCTGTTAATTGATCATATACCAGGTGACGAGACACTACGTTTACGTTAACCCGTTTAAACGCAAGCCTTCCCGGTCGTACTTTCGAGTCAGTGATGCTACCAAAGGGACCCTCTCGTAAAGTTAGATAATTATGAAATAAAGTTGTTCTTTAATAGCTGAATTAATATTCGCTCAAGTTATTCTGAAATCGAGGACTACCTTCTAAGTCCCTATCTTAATAAAATCACGTATATATATTTTTCTATCTTTAGTTTTTAATTACAAACTCCACTCCGTTCTTTCGATAAAATAATAGTCAGTTCTAAAAAGTAGAATAATTAA
Source organism: Platanthera zijinensis (assembly GCA_039513925.1). Lineage (NCBI taxonomy): Eukaryota > Viridiplantae > Streptophyta > Magnoliopsida > Asparagales > Orchidaceae > Platanthera > Platanthera zijinensis. Next base: position 30,072,931 of record CM077089.1, read on the forward strand.
CACCGATCCCAGGAAAAATACGACCTTGATATTTTCTACAAAATACTATACTCCTATGCGATAGGTACTCTTGCCTTAATCTACAGGATATAAGTAAGTAAACAAAGAGATAGACTTATATACGTAAAAGATTATATAAAACCAAATCTATCTTCTTTAAAACAAACTTTACTTATCAAGCTTTTTGGCGCCGTTGCCGGGGATTAGTTTATTTGTGTTAATATTTGAAAATAAAAGAACACTATTAATTTTATCTTTTCTTTTTCTTGTTATTTAAAAACCTTAGTTTTTATAAAAATAAAACAAACATAAAATTCCCTGAATTTAAAACTTTGTTTTTATAAAACCTAATTTTTTTTATTAACAAGTTTATTAACCACTAACAAATTCTAAACCCTAACCTACTTTTTAATGTATTTTATATAAACTTGAAAAATAAAACTAAAAAGTAGTTTATAATAAAAAACCTGCTTTTATTATAAAACTTCTTTTATAAAAAACTTGTTTTATATAAAATAAAAATAACCTGTTTTTAGTTATTTTCCGTTTTAAGTCTATTTGTGTGTTTGTATTTGTGTTTTTTTTTTGTTTAACTTAGTTTTTTTTTTACTTAGTTTTTTTTTTATATAAAAGTCTTTTTTAGTATATGACCCGCAGAACTCCATCTGATTTAACTCTTGGACTTGATCCTGAAATCGAACGCACCTTTCGCAGGCGCCTCCGATCTCTGAATCAAGAGCTCGTATTAAATCTGGAAGAGTCCGTAGGCACCGCACACGTTCAAGAAATGGCAGCAGAGCAACAACAAATGCCAGAGGTGGTCCCCCAAAGGACCATGTCTTATTATGCACGACCTAATTTAGATGACACCGGGACTAGTATCGTTCGTCCACCAATTGCTAATAATAACTTCGAGATTAAATCGAGTATAATCCAAATGATTCAAAATTCTGTTCAATTCGATGGATTGCCCGACGAAGATCCAAACACGCACTTACGCAATTTCTTAGAAATTTGCGACACATTTAAGATAAATGGTGTCACTGATGATGCCATCTGTCTTCGCTTATTTCCTTTTTTCTTTACGAACGAAAGCCAAACAGTGGCTAGGTTCTCTCCCCAGAGGATCTATCACCACTTGGGCTGAAATGACCGAAAAATTCCTAACAAAGTATTTTCCACCTGCAAAAACCGCACGTCTGCGTGCGGATATTTCTTCGTTTGTGCAAGGCGAGTCTGAGTCTCTTTATGAGACTTGGGAACGTTTTAAGGAATATTTACGTCGGTGTCCACATCACGCACTGCCAACTTGGCTCCAGGTACAAATATTTTATAATGGTTTGAATATTCAAACCAGACAAGCCATTGATGCTGCTGCTGGGGGCACGCTCAATAACAAAACCCCCGAGGCCGCTCAAACCCTCTTTGAGGAAATGGCCATGAACGCGTACCAGTGGAACGTGCCAAGGTCACACCCTAAACAAGCTGGGATATATGAGCTCGACACTTCTTCTACTTTAGCACTCCAAGTAGAAAATCTAACTAAACAATTGGCTGGAATATCTGCTTCCTCCGCCACTACTTGGAATCCGAATAATAATATAATTGAAGAAATCGATTATATGGGGAACTCTTATAGACCTTCCTATAATCCTAATATAAACTTAAATAATAATTCTTATAATCCAGGATATAGGAACCATCCTAATTTTTCGTGGAGCAACCCCAATAATGCTCAACGCCCACCGACTGCAAATCCAATTGGATTTGCACCGCAACCCCCACAACCACAAACAACACCACCACCACCGAACCAATTTAGGCCAACCCCGATAGAAGACATATTCACGAAATATGTCAGTATTAATGAGTCCAATATCCGGAACCTGACCGGATCAATTAAAAACTTAGAAACACAAATTGGACAAATATCAAAAATGCTATCGGAACGCCAACCTGGTAATTTGCCAGGAAATACGGAACCAAATCCGCGGGATACTGGCCATTCCAGTAACCCAAGTTGACAAGCCGTCCAACTACGAAGTGGCAGGGAGCTACCACCACCCGTTAGGGTAGAAAAAGAAGCTAAGGTTAGCCTTCCTACACCACTTCCCGTTACGACTCTGCCTCCTCAACCCCCGCGAATTTCTTCCCCACATGTTATTGTACCATATCCATCTAAATTAAAAGATGAGCGAGAAGATGAACAATATAAAAATTTTCTAAAAATGCTAAAACAAATTCAAATCAATATACCTTTCTGCGAGGCAATTGCACAGATGCCTAAATACGCAAAATATTTAAAAGCGTTATTTTCAAATAAAAAGAAACTCGAAGATATTTCGAGAGTTTTCCTTAACGCCGAATGTTCAGTCGTTTTATTACATAAATTACCCCCAAAATTAAACGATCCGGGACGATTTTCCATCCCTTGTCTTTTCGGTAATCTATTAATAAAAGATGCGTTAGCAGATTTAGGTGCTAGCATAAATTTAATGCCCTACTCGCTCTTTCTAAAACTAGGATTAGGTAACCCCAGCCCAACTAAAATGAGCATCCAATTAGCAGATCGTTCTATTAAATATCCAGTAGGGATAGTAGAGGATGTTCTGGTCAAAATAGACAAGTTTATCTTCCCAGTAGACTTTGTTATACTTGACATAGAGGAAGACGCCGATGTTCCCATAATTCTCGGTCGTCCTTTTCTCGCAACCTCTCGCGCGATAATAGACGTAAGTAATGGTAGACTTCTCTTACGAGTAGGAGATGACGAAGTTACTATCGATATAGATCCCTCTATGAAAAACTCTTTAATACATGACGATTCCTGCTACCTTGCGGAAGCCTCTTTTGAGGAAAATGGTTTTCCCTATTCTGATTTATTTTCAATAACGGTAGAAGAATCGGACTTGGCAGACTTACCCATTTCAAATGAAATGCCTACCGATGACCCTTTAGAACCTTTTATATCCTTAACTTCTACAACTTTAAAAACTCCAACTTCATATGAAAAACCACCAACCCTCGAGCTGAAAACACTTCCTGCACATTTAAAATACGTTTTCCTTGAAGCTGAATCTAAACTCCCTGTTATCATTTCTACCGAATTAAATGATAAGAAAACGTATGAATTAATAGAAGTGTTAAAACAACATCGCCGTGCATTAGCATGGCAAATTTCTGATATCCAAGGACTCAACCCATCTTTTTGTATGCATAAAATATTTTTGGAAGATAACCCTCGTAAATCTATCCAGCCCCAACGACGTTTAAATCCTAATATGAAGGATGTCGTAAAAGCTGAAGTAATGAAATTATTAGACGTAGGAATTATCTATCCAATCTCAGATAGCACATGGTTTAGTCCCGTACAAGTCGTCCCTAAGAAGGGCGGTATAACGGTAGTGCCAAACGCTAATAATGAACTAATTCTAACACGTACTGTTACGGGTTGGAGGATGTGCATCGATTATCGAAAATTAAATGATGCCACCCGTAAAGATCACTTTCCACTACCGTTTATAGATCAAATATTAGAGCGACTCTCGGGTCACTCATATTATTGTTTTCTCAATGGTTATTCAGGGTATTTACAAATTCCTATAGCCCCTGAAGATCAAGAGAAAACTACGTTCACTTGCCCCTTTAGTACTTTCGCCTATAGGCGAATGCCGTTTGGACTTTGTAATGCGCCAGCTACATTTCAAAGATGTATGCTAGCTATTTTTGGCAAGTTAGTAGAGGACGTTATGGAAGTATTTATGGATGATTTCTCCGTATTTGGAGACTCATTCCATGCGTGTTTAGACAACCTTGCTCGTTCTTCAACGCTGTGAAGACACGAATTTAGTGTTGAACTGGGAGAAATGCCATTTTATGGTCCGCGAAGTTTTAGTTCTCGGTCATAAAATTTCTTCCCAGGGAATCGAGGTAGATAAGGCCAAAATAGAAATAATTGAAAAACTTCCTCCTCCAACAAATGTAAAATCTATTCGAAGTTTCTTAGGCCATGCAGGTTTCTATAGACGGTTCATTCAAAATTTCTCTAAAATAACAAAACCGTTAACTCATTTATTAGAAAAAGAAGCCCCATTTATATTCGATAATGAATGCTTAGTAGCATTCAATATTATTAAGGACAAACTTATCAACTCTCCTATTCTAGTAGCCCCAGACTGGTCCTTCCCTTTTGAGATCATGTGTGATGCGAGTGATTATGCGGTAGGAGCTGTCTTAGGACAACGAGTAGACAAATATTTTCATCCTATCTATTATGCAAGTAAAACTCTCACATCTACACAAACCAATTACACGACCACGGAAAAGGAACTACTGGCGATTGTATTTGCATTTGATAAGTTTAGATCTTATATTACACTATCGAAAGTTATAGTTTTTACGGATCATTCTGCTTTAAAATATTTACTAACAAAGGCAGATGCCAAACCCCGTTTATTACGTTGGATTCTCTTATTACAAGAATTTGATTTAGAGATCCGAGATAAGAAAGGCGCAGAGAATTTGGCAGCCGATCATCTTTCGCGACTAGAGAATGCTGCAACAGATACACTCGTGGAAGCCGACATCGAAGATAAATTCCCTGAAGAAAGTCTCATCGCACTCGAAAAGGTAACCAACTCTTCTACTCCTTGGTTCGCAGACTTGGCTAACTATTTAGTAGCCCGAGTCCTTCCAAAAGCTTTTTCATTTCAAGAAAAGAAGAAATTCTTTTCTGACTTGAAAAACTACTTTTGGGAAGACCCGTATTTATTCCGAGTCTGTGCCGACCAAGTAATTCGAAGATGTATTTCGAACGAGGAAGGACTAAAAATACTACGGCACTGCCACGAAGGACCATCCGGCGGACACTATCAATCCAACCGGACTGCACGTAAAGCCCTTGAAGCAGGTTTCTTTTGGCCTACTTTATTCAAGGATGCTCAAAAATAGGTAAGCGTTTGCAACCGCTGCCAACGGTCAGGTAACATTTCCCGTCGGGACGAAATGCCCCAAAACTTTTACTTAGAATGTGAAATTTTTGATCTGTGGGGCATAGATTTTGTAGGCCCTTTACCTCCTTCTTTTAAAAATCGTTATATCTTAGTAGCGGTCGATTACGTTTCACGATGGGCTGAAGCGCAAGCTTTACCCACCGCTGACTCGAGAGTCGTCGTTAAATTTCTGAAAACCTTATTTTCACGTTTTGGCACGCCTAGGGCAATAGTGAGCGACCGAGGTACTCATTTTTGTAACACCCAGATGGCTAAAGTGTTAGCCAAATATGGAGTTACTCATAAACTCGCTACCGCTTATCACCCCCAAACAAGCGGCCAAGTGGAGGTAGTCAATAGAGAACTAAAGCGCATATTAGAAAAAACTGTAGATACCAATCGAAAAGATTGGTCCCTCAAATTAGATGATGCACTTTGGGCCTACCGTACAGCATTCAAAACTGCGATCGGTTGTACACCTTATCGTCTAGTATATGGAAAGGCATGTCACCTACCTGTAGAATTAGAACATCGCGCATACTGGGCGCTAAAATTTCTTAACTTAGATACAAACTTAGCCGCCGAACAACGTAAATTTCAACTCAATGAACTTGAGGAATGGCGTGCAAACGCCTATGAAAATAATAAATTTTATAAAGAGCGATCTAAGTTTTATCATGATAGGAAAATCAAATTTCCAAAATCTTTTTCACCAGGTGATCTTGTCATACTATATAACTCACGCCTTAAATTATTTCCAGGAAAATTAAAATCCCGATGGACTGGACCCTATACTGTTAAACAAACCTGGCCATATGGGACTGTTCTTATTTCTCACCCTGAACTAGGAACTTTCAAAGTAAACGGGCACCGTTTAAAACTATATTTTACTGGGGACCCTTTTCAAAAAGAACCTGAAACCCTAACACTACTCCATAACCTCGAAATATAAATTTCTTTGTATATTTCCATCTTTTATGCTTTTGTATATTCTGTACATATTTTTCACTTCATACATATGCCTAACATAAGTATGGGGGTGCTTTTAGCTGCAAGTTATTTTCACTTTTATGATATCTCTTATGTTTTCAATAAAAGTATTGTTTATTTTAGTACTCACCAAAACAATTCAAAATTTTCAAAACCATACTATGTAAATATATTCCAAAAATCTGAGTTGATCAAAAATGCAAATTATTCAATTTTCAAATTTACTACTCCTTCTCATAACTAGATAGATATAAATATCCGAAATAAATTTGTAAAATCCTATCTTGTAAATTTCATTACAATCAGAGTTATTATTTTAGCAAGCCTGCTTTCAATATCAAAAGAAATACATATATATACAATAGAAGCAAACATATTATGTTCACCAAACAATTGTAGACTGTAATTATCCTTACTCCATTCTTAACGAAATATAAGAAATACAAACTATTATAGTTGCTCTCAAAATTTTTTATCCAACTCTTGAATATTTATTTATTTCTACTTGGCATGTTTTCTTACGCAAGCAAGTATCTAGGAGTATGTGCTCCTAGTAAAAGAAAAGATCTTATGTCAATGGGAATAAGATTTCATTCCGTACACATAGGCATCCAATAAATATGAAAAGATTATATGGAAAGGAGTATGTGCTCCTCTAAATATACATTGGATTCAAATAAAAACTCAAGTATGCTTTGTATTTTTTTTGCCACTTTGGAATTACATTCCTTAGTAGTTATAACAACGCATAACTTAGATAAAAAGATGATAGAATACAAAAATCTATCACTTCTACAAAAGCCTATTGTATAGGTAAAATTCCACCCTTCCAAAGTTGATATTCTATTTTTGTTTAAAATTTTGAGAGAGCATAAATAATAGAATGCACATTTTCCAATATATCTCGTATAAAGATATAGTAATCATAAAGCCAATCTATCCTTGTTATATCTGATTTTAATATATGCTTACTTTTTGTTTTCAAAAACTTTTATGGCGATAAATTCTAACTCTGGTATCAATGATATGTACGATAACATTCAAATCTTTATTCACCGGATGTTTATACCTATTTTATCTTGACGAATCAAATTGATAGTAAATAGAAAATTTATTAACCTTGTAAATATACTCAACTCTATAAATTGCTCTGGAATAGCAAAATCTAAGTATGGGGGTATTTGATGAGTATAAAAATATACAATTTTATTTCATATTAAATATACATATTTATAAATAAAAACCTTAGTTTTTATTATATAAAACTAATTATTTTTATTATATTGTATTTTTTTGTTTTAAAATTAAGTTTGAAGTTTTTCTGAAAATTTTGTATTTTTTCTTAGGTCACGCCCCTAGGTCACGCCCGTGACCTAGGGCGTGACAGCTCTTTTTAATTTCTTTTTTCTGCTGTTTTGCTGGACAGATAAAAATCGGGAATTCGATGGACATGCCTGCTGAACACGCCCGTGCCAAAGGCGACACGCCCGGGACCCAATGAAATTCTATCCAGAAGTCCAGCAAGCTGCCGCGCTGTCGCCACGCCCCATGCCGCCTGTTGAATTACATGCATGACACGCCCGTGACCTATTCAGACACGCCCGTGACCGGCCCAAAGTCTATCCAAATCTCCAGCCCGCTTGCCACCTGTCCCGACAGCCTGGAAGACACGCCCGTGACCCTGTCACGCCCTACCCGACACGCCCGTGTCAGGGGGCGTGTCACCTGAAAATTTTTTCTATAAATAGGCCGGCAGGGATTTGTAAATTCAATTGAACTCCAGCAGATTCCTTAAGAACTGTTAGGACTCCCCAGCTCTCCGACAAGGAACTGGTAGTAGCTTTCAAGTAATCTAAAGTTCTGTAAGTTGTAATTTTTCAGCTTTATTTTCAGCTTTTTAGAAAGTTGTAATATTTTCGGACTTTATAAAATAGATTCTTTCAATTTCAATTCTGAGTACTTTACTGCTTTCTTTTACTTTATTTTTTTTATATACTATCCCGAATGAAAGGCGAAGCTCTGCTTATGTCCTGGATTAAGATAGTGTAAAACTGCTTTCAAATCTATTTTCAAAACCCTATTCTTTCATACTATCCCGAATGAAAGGCGAGGCGAAAGTCTAAGTCCTGGATTAAGATAGTGCGGAAGCGCTGCAAAATTTTACTACCCTATCCCAAAAACAAAGGTGAAGCGAAAGCTTAAATCCTGGATTGAGATAGATAGGTAGATATTATTTTCTATACTTTATACCGCCCCCATCCTGAGAAGAGGCTAAGAACCCTTAGCACTTGGTCAAGATGAGCTCTGGGCTGGATACTATTTTCAACTATTTCAACTCTACTTTCTAGTTATTCTAACTAGGGTTTTCTGTTAATTGATCATATACCAGGTGACGAGACACTACGTTTACGTTAACCCGTTTAAACGCAAGCCTTCCCGGTTGTACTTTCGAGTCAGTGATGCTACCAAAGGGACCCTCTCGTAAAGTTAGATAATTATGAAATAAAGTTGTTCTTTAATAGCTGAATTAATATTCGCTCAAGTTATTCTGAAATCGAGGACTACCTTCTAAGTCCCTATCTTAATAAAATCACGTATATATATTTTTCTATCTTTAGTTTTTAATTACAAACTCCACTCCGTTCTTTCGATAAAATAATAGTCAGTTCTAAAAAGTAGAATAATTAACACCGATCCCAGGAAAAATACGACCTTGATATTTTCTACAAAATACTATACTCCTATGTGATAGGTACTCTTGCCTTAATCCACAGGATATAAGTAAGTAAACAAAGAGATAGACTTATATACGTAAAAGATTATATAAAACCAAATCTATCTTCTTTTAAACAAACTTTACTTATCAATATCTAGATGGACGGAAAGCACCGCAATGACCTCACCTCCGTATATCTGAATGCGTCTTGTGATTTGGGGCTCTGAAGCTCCTCCGGCGGTCGGATCTCTCCTTCTCCTTCTTCCTTGCTCTCCCCTCTCTCTAAAGCTTTAGAAAGAGAAAGCTTGATGAGTAATGAGGGTTTCAAACCCTATTCCCAGAACTATCTCAACAAGGACCGATCTGGACCATTAGATCCCATTAAAAGGAAACAAACGGCCACGATTCGCACATAAAACCAATTTCCTGGGCTAAACACGGCTTGTGACACGCCTGTGTCCAAGTCCATGTTCCGCACTCGTCGTAAACCAGGAAATACAGAACAGGACACGGCCTGTGACACAGCTTGGGACACGCCCGGGTCAACCATGGACACACACGTGTCATGGTCCGTATGCCTCAATCAATGTTGAAACCGTCGCATCCCGAACATGACACGTTCTTAGACACGCCTGTGTCACATTTGACACGTCCGTGTCAAACAATACATGCCCGTGTGATAGGGCATGATCCTCAATCGATACAGGACCAAAACAAACCGAATAGGACACGGGTTCTCGACACGCCCGTGTCAATTTTGATACTCCCGTGTCAATTTTGACATGCCCATGTTAACTAGAACACGCCTGTGATCCAGGCCGTATTCCTCACCCGACACAGTCTGGCTAACAACCCGAGCAGGACACATCCCAAGACATGCTTGTGTCTCAGGTCGTGTTCCCTGTCTCTACGGATCATCAAATATATTTCGTCGATAACTCGGAAAGTCGTCAAACTCGAGCACGGCACGGCCCTGGACACACCTGTATCCCAGGCTGTGTGATCCTTACCAGGCCCCAAGCTTGGCTTTAAACATTGTCCGTCTGTCTTTTGAGTTTTGAGGCATTACAAGCAGTAGCAGCTGAGGTGGGGGCGCCAGGAGCCGAACAATCAGCTCTGCTGGAGGCAACAGGAGTGGAAAGACCAGGTCCATCGGAGAGGTTTCCATGGAGTAGATAACCATCAGGGGGGCTAGGGTCAATTCAACCCTCCAGGCTAGAGGCAGGGCCAGAGGCCTCCTCTCCCTAATCAAAATCAGGCTATGACAATATCCCTAAGGAGGAGGAGGAGGAGAGCCCAGTATAGGAGAAGGCAAGGAGGAAGGACGGAGCTTCCCTATTGTGACTTCCATCAAGAGTAGAGCCATGTCACAGCCATGTGCCCGGAGTTTCTCAAGATAAGGGGAATTAGGGAGCAGCAGTAATAACCTCGCTAGGAAGTACGGATTGAGGAAGTCCTGCCCAGGGGAGAGGACGATATGTGTGAGGACTGGGCTGATGTTGGAGTTCATGGAAGAATTAGAATGATCTTTGGGTGTGGAAGTTGAGGCCACCCATAAGGTAAGCCTTTATACCATGTACCGTCAGAGCATTGCTTCGACATATCTAACTCCACCCCCAGACGAGAAGATTACCTTCTCAAGAAAGGATATGTTGGATCATGAAGATCCATTTTGCGACGCGCTGGTGATCCAGGCCGCGGTCGAAAATTTTACCATCTCTCAGATCTTCATTGATAATGGGAGCTCGATCAACGTCGTCTTCAAGAAGGCATTCGACGGGATGAAGGTGGAGTCCGGGAGGGTGTTGGCCTCGGATGCGCCTCTGTTAGGATTTTCTAGGGAGAGGAAAGCAGTTGAAGGAGGAGTGGGACTCCATGTTACTCTAGGGGGGTAGTCCAGAATCTACAGATTCGTCATCATGGACGCTCCTAGCAGTTACAACGCCATATTCAGTCAGCCCCTCATCTGTGCCTTCCGCTGCGTACCCTCTTCCTTACATCAGTGCCTAAAGTTTAATGCTGAAGGAATTCAGGTTCGTGTCCGTGGAGATCCCAAGATGGCGATGGAGTGCTATGTCACAGCAGTCAACACCATCTCCTAGCAGGAGAGGTCGAGGAAATAGATATGAGGATGGAGGAAGTGTCCAAGCAGTGGGCTAGAAGGGGAATAGAGGAGACAGAGGTGAGGGATGAGGTTTGTGCTCGTGTGGAGGTGGAAAAGTAAGTGTAGGAGCAGGCTGAGGTGATAGTCATAGAGGAGGCTGGGAAGAGGTTCTCGTCCCAGGCAAGGGGGTTGCTGGTGAGTGGGAGGAGCAGTCCCTGTTGGATATAGTCAAAGAGGTGGTGGAGATGGAGGTTCTTACCTGGGAAGGCAGGGTGGAGAAGGTGCAGATCAGCGGGGGGCTGAGTGCAGAGGACCAGGGGAGGATCCTGGAGAGCATCCGGAAAAATGTGGATGTCTTCATATGGAGAGCAGTGGACATGTTGGGTATCAATGCAGACATAGCCTGCCACCTCCTTAACCTGGATCCCGAGGATCACCCCATCTGGCGAAGAAGAGGTCTACCGCAGAAAAGTTGGTCGAGCCCATCAGAGAGGAGGTGGGTAAGCTCCTCAAGGCTGGATTTGTTTTAGAGATCCATTATATAGGTTGGGTCTTCAGTGTTTTAATGGTTAAAAAGGAGATGGTCGCTGGAGTATGTGTGTAGATTTTTATCTTTTGAATAAATCATGTCCTAAAGATTGTTACTCCCTGCCTCGGATTGACACGCTGGTTGACTCAGCCGTCGATTTTTCTATAATGAGTTTTCTAGATACTTTTTCAGGTTACAATCAGATCAGGATGCACCCACCCGACATAAAAGTTATCTCCTTCATCACCGGAGATGGGTGTTACTACTACAAGATGATGCCCTTTGGTAAAAAATGTAGGGGAAACTTACTAGAGGATGATGGATCGGGTCCTCTAGGAGCAAAAGGGGAGGAACCTGGAGGTGTACGTGGATGATCTCATGATCAAGAGTTGGGATGTTGACTCTCACCTCCAAGACCTGGAAGAGACCTTCGGTACCCTGCAAAAATACAAAATGAGGTTGAACCCACAGAAGTTCGTCTTCGAGGCGAACAAGGGCAAGTTTTTAGGCCATCTCCTTACTCCTGAAGGAGTGGAGCCCAACCCTGACAAGGTAAGTTCCATCATGGAGTTGGGGTCACCTCAAAATGCCAAGGAGGTCTAGCGCCTGACAAGGAAGCTGGAAGGGCTAAGCATGTTCCTCTCCCAAGCTGGAGAGAAGTGATTATGCTTCTTCAATGTGTTGAGAGAAGTCATAAATTTGAATGTTCTGAGGAGTATGAGGGAGCCTTCAAAGCCCTGAAGAAGTAGCTGACACAGGCTCGCCTGCTTTAGGTACTAAAGGAGGGGGGAAGATTTGTCCCTATACCTTGGTGTTGGGGCCGAGGCCCTGAGCTCTGTCTTGGTCCGAGAAGAGGGAAAGAAGCAGCTACCCATCTATTATGTGAGCAGGGTCCTGAGAAAAGCAGAACTCAGGTACCCTATTTTGGAGAAACTTGACTTCGCCCTGGCCATCTCGGCCCGGAGGCTCCGTCCGTATTTCCAGACACACTCTATCCAGGCGATGACCGACCACCCCCTCCGTAATATCTTTAAGGGGGTGGAGCACTCTAGGAGGCTAGCGAAGTGGTCAGTGGAGTTGAGCAAATTTGATATCTCCTTTGTCCCTCGAATCTCGATAAAGTCCCAGGCAATGGCCAAATTCCATGCATATTATGTGGTTGACGTGGAGGAGGCCAACCTCACTCACCCAATTCCTTGGAGGGTGAAGGTGGATGGCGCATTGGGGAGGCACTCCCTTGGAGCAGGGGTGCTTTTGGAGAGTCCACAAGGGACGAAGATTGTGCAAACAGTGTTCATTCATTTCTCCATCACAAACAATCAAGCGGAGTATGAAGCAGTGATCCCAGGGCTTTGGCTAGCCAGGGAACTGGGAGTGCAGGACATGGAGGTGCTAACAGGCTCCATGGTAGTGTCCTCCTAGATTAATGGTGAGTTTGAGGCCATGGAGCGTACCCTTTAGAAATATCTGGCAAAGGTGAAGGGGATCATCGGTATGTTTCAAACATTCTCCAACAAGCACGTGCTGCGGGAGGAGAATGAGCAGGTAGATTAGCTGGCCAAGTTCAGACCCCGCGTAGGGGAACTCTTATCGACCTCTTCCATCCTTCCATTGCAGAACGAGAGCTAATGGAAGTGGACCGGCATCCCTCCTAGATGAATCCCTTCACCATCTTCTTATCCACAGGGGAGTTCCCAGAATGCCTAGACAAGAAATGCCTCAAACACAAGCCGGCATATTACCTTATGCGCGACGGGAAGTTGTACCGCAAGACCCTCTTAGGATTCCTAGTATAATGTGTGGCCAAGGAAGATGTCCCGAGAATCCTGGAGGAAATTCATGACGGGAAGTGCAGGAGTCATTCGGAAGTAGGACCTTGGAGGTAAGGATAGAAAGGCAAGTGTACTTTTGGCCGACCTTGGGCCAAGATGTCGCCGAGTTCATGAAGAAGTGCCACAAATACAAATTATTTGCCCCACTCCAACTGCTACCAGCTCAAAGGCTAAGGAGCATCATCACGCCCGGGCACTTTGCCATTTGGGGAATGGACCTGGTAGGTCCCTTCCCTCAGGCCAGTGGGCAGACGAGGTTCTTATTGGTGATGATTGACTATTTCTCTAAGTGGTTGAAGGTGAAGGCGGTGGCCAAGGTGACCTCCTGTTGGGAATTATGCCCTACAATATTGCTCGGGATTTGAAGAGGCATCACCAATCATTCTAAGGGGACAAATGTATTTGATGTGTGCTTGAGTTCATGCATCCAGGTTGTCCTTGGTTGGATAGGTAAACAAAAAGAATAAGTTGGAAGTCAGGTAAACTGACTAAGGCAAAAGTATCGAGATAGCTGAGATAGCTGAGAAGAATGTCTCAGCATAACTGCTGAGACAGCTGAGAAGCTCAATACAAAACGTTGAGAGAAGTGTTGGTCTCAGCAAAACCGCTGAGACAGGAGATAGTCTAAGCTATGAAGAAGAAACCGCTGAGATAGTTGAGAAGAAACCGTTGAGACAGAAGATAGTCACAGCTGTGAAGAAGAAACTACTGAGACAGTTGAGAAGGAACCACTGAGACAAAGCCAGCAGAAATTCTCTAAGTCCAGAAGCGTTAAGTGAAGTAGGCTCACTCAACGCTTCTAAAGAAGAGCTCAGTTAAGAATTCGTCAAACTAAATTCTGAGTTCGTCGAGCTAAGCTCACCTTTCATCAAGCTAAAGTTAGAGTTTGAGATTCTGAATTCGTCGAGCTGAGCTCACCTTTTGTCAAGCTAAAGTTAAAGGTTTAGATTTTGAGTTCATCGAGCTGAGCTAACCTTTCGTCGAGCTAAAGTTAAAGTTTGAGATTCTGAGTTCATTGAGCTCAGTTCATAATTTGTCGAGCTAAATTCCGAGTACGTCGATCTCAGCTCACCATTCGTCGAGCACAGTCAAAGTATTTCATGTCATTGCGGGAAAGCTACAGCAGTGCTGGAAACTACTATTTGTCCTCTTCTGAGGGAGGTGGCGCTCACCATCCTTGGCAGCTCCCACATTTAAATTGTGTTGTTGATTCAAATCAATAGATATAAAAAGAAAAGAGAAAAGGGGTTTAGGGTTATGTAAAGAAATGGAAATTAGAGGTGGCTGGACATCATCTTCTCCGACAAGCTTGAAAGCCAAGTCTAGAAGGCAGAGAAAGATAGCTGAAGCTTATTCCAATTCAGCAAGTTTGTTCTTTCCTGAACAAGGTGGCTGATTCATCTAATCAGCAAGGAGAGATAGTTATGTGAAGGGTCGTCATCCTTTAACAGCAGATAGTTGTTCTTTAGTGCAGTAGAGAAATAGCTAGCTGTAGATGAAGACTAATTCCTTCCACAGTAAGAGAGCTAGACTGATATCTTCTCAGTCCAGTAAGGTAGACTCTGAGATTTAATCTATGAGTTAGTGTTTTGATTTATTTCATCTACTTGATTAATTTCCTATAGGATTCAGGTTGTTTGAATCTGAGCTGCAGGGCCTTTTATGCCTGAACTGTAGGTGACTAATTAGTCACTGAGATAGGTGCCCTGCTGGGGTACTGAGGTAGGATCCAAGTGTGTATCTAAGAGTATGGTTGTCCTCCCAGCCTGAGTAGTAGGGCCTAGTGCTTGAGGTAGGTTCCTGTTGAGTCACTGAGCTGTAGGTGACAAGTGTGTCACTGAGTGTAGATCTTAGAGGAGACTGAGTGTAGGGCCTTTAGGCCTGAGGTAAGTGATAAGTTTGCCACTGAGTTGTAGGTTCCTAGAAGGGCACTGAGGTAGGTTCCTAGAAGGGTACTGAGTTGTAGGAGTGCTGCAACACTCTAAGAGTAGGGTCTTGTGCCTGAAGTTGTAGGGCTGAGAAGCCTGAGCTATAGGCCTGAGAGATAAGGCTAAGGTAGGTGGTTTGAGGACCACTGAGCTATAGTAGCACTATAGGGCTCTGAGTTAGGAACCTTTGTGGTTCTGAGATAGGGTTCTGAAGAGAAGCTGAGTGTAAGGCTCAAGGCCTGAGGTGTAAGCTCTTAGGATCAATTTGGAGGAGTTTGTGCCTTGTCTAATATAAGTTAGAAAGGTGGGAGGGAAAGTGGATGTACCCAGTTGGGGAACCACTATAAATATTTATATGCTTTGTTGTGATGTTTGTTCTTCTTTTATATTGCAGGTATTATGGACAAGCTCTAGATCACTTAGTAAGAAAACAGCAAAAAGACTTAGGAATTTTCAAAGACCTATCCACCCCCCCCCCCCCACTCTAGGTGACTAGCTAACCTTGAAGTAATAACTTTCAAGTAGTATCAGAGGGAGATTACTCAAAAAGGATCTAACAATCTGAGTATACCTCCAAGGTTAGTTATAAGATATAATTATGGGGTCAGGAATGAACTATAAGGAGCTAGGGGCCATGAAACTACCAATCTACAGGAAGGAAGGATTTGGCCTCTAGAAGCAAAGGGTCAGACTATTCATGGAAGCATCTGACCCTAGGATCTATGTAATAGTAGTGGAAGGTCCTTTTATCCCACAAAGAATTCCACCATAGATCCAACTCTAAGAGTGCCCAAGGCATATACAGAGATGGACAGAGATGAGGTAATTTTTTCCACCATGGACAAAAGGGCACAAAATATTATAGCCAGTTCCATTGATGACTCAACCTTCCAAAATCTTGTACATTGCAAGGCCTCCAAGGAAATGTGGGACACTCTTGTGGTCTACATGGAAGGGTCTGAGGAAGTTAGAGATGATAGGAAGTCTATGCTTAACCAAAAGTATGAGGCTTTCAAACAAAGCACATCTAAAAAAGTAGCTGGCTGCTTTGATAGGTTCTTTAGGATAGTTAATGAACTAAGAACCTATGGTAGGGTCTTCAGCAACTATGAGCTGAATGACAAGTTCCTCAGATCTCTCACTAGAAATTGGGACACCAAGACTTGTGCCATTATGGAAATAGCTAAGTTGGCAGACACTCCTCCACCAACTCTCTTTGGAAAGTTGTTGTCCTATGAAATACAGTTGGCTGCTAGACAAGAAGAGGTGAAGGGGAGTCAATCCAAGAATATGGATAAGACAGCGGCTCTCAAGGCAGAAGCCCCGAGAAGGAGCAGAAGAAAGACTCCTTATCCACCAAGGAGAGAAGCTGAGTCTAGCTCAGAATTGTCTTGGATAAGTTCCTCAGACAACCACATGTCTGATGAAGAGTGTGCAGCCTTCTCAAGGAAATTCCAAAAGTTCATGAAGAATAAGCACTAGGAGAGCAGTCCTTCTTCATCATCTCATCATAGGAAGTCCTCCAAGAAGGATAGGTATGGCCCTAAATCTAGTAAATAGATTTCATCTAATGTTATCTATTATTTTTACAATAATGCTGGACATGTCATTGTTGATTGCCCAGTCAGGAACAAGGAAGTAGATGAGAAGAAGAAGAAGCATCACCATCACCATAAGGATAGGAAGAAGGAGAAGTCCTTTGTGTCTAAGAAGGAGAAAAGCTGGAATGATTCTTCCTCCTCAGAATCAAAAGATGATGAAGAAGAAGCCTATATAGGGTTGATCTCTATTGGTGTAGATCCAGAAGAAGAAGAGGAATATCCTACTGCCAGGATAGTAATAAGGTCCCCTCTATCACACTCTGATAGTGATAATGAGGAGGATGAAGAAGACTATGAATGTCAAGGGCGGATGGCAATAACAGAAGAAGAAAGAAGTGAGGTACATATAGAATCATTCAAGGTACATCCTCTCTCCATTTCTTCATCTTCCTCTGACTATGAAACCAGTCCAGATACCGGTGCATCTTCATCCTATAATGAAGATTGCTCAGAATCTGAGACTGATGTCAATCAATTGATTGACAAGTATGGCCTGCTCCTAGATGCTCTAAAGAAGAGCAGAAATCTTGCCAAAAGGCAAGCAAAGGAGATCGAAGTCCTTAATCCTTATAAAACTCTTTATAAGGATAAATCTATTGAGTTTTATAAGAAACGTCATGAGGTGTTTGAACTCAAGAAAAGCCTTGAGTGTCAGACCAAGGTTATAGAAGAAAAATGTAAACATATTAAATATCTAGAACATAAATTAACTAAGAGATTATGGATTGTGATAAACCCTTATCAATTTCTTGGTATTTTGCCAAAGCTGCAACTTGTCAAACCTCTGAGAAGTTGTGTATTAATCACATGAATTAACAAGTCAAATCAAATATTCCTGATAAGTTGACAGTATTTCAAAAGGTGAATTCACCTTCTAAAACTGTCAAGTTTGCACCTCCTCATAAGGGTCAATCAAATATGTGCTCTACTAGTGGGGTAAAGACACAAGATCTCATAAGGAGTGATGTTGTCCACTCTAGCCATAAGCTCAGAATAAGTTCTTTAGATTTGGATCCAAATATGATGTATCTAAAGAGATGAGAGAGACCACTAGATGGCAGGCTCCAAAAATATAATTGGCCCATCCTGGACCAGCTGTATTTAGTTCTTCAGCACCTTCATTCAGGAAGAAGGAAGCAACATCATGCAATGCTTATCCAACAAAATCTGGAGTTGCTCACATCTCTCATGGACAGCAATTTTGTGTTGTCCTGAAGAGAAGGTACAACATTCATATATGTTGGTTATGTGGGAAGGTGGGCCACTTTGCCATTGATTATTGTCACAACCTGAATGTGGCTAGTGGACAGAAAGGTGCTCAGTTCAGGCAGAGAGTTGGGCAAAAGTTTTGTAATACTAACAAGAACCTAGGACCCAATAGTTATTGGGTGCCTATGGGTAAATGAATATCTTTTTGCGGGATAGTCCAAATATCAGTCTAGATAAGACTTGGTATTTGGACAATGGATGTTCCAGGCAAATGTTTGGGACAGGGTGATTGCTCAAGGAATATTCTCCATGTAAAGTAATAAACAAAGGTTAAGGTTGTTAAGTGTGTAATCCTCAAAAGCTATAGGCGGCAAGTCTCAAGATAAGTCTCTCTCTCTCTCTTGTATAGAGACTAAGCTTGCAAATTCATGAATTAAGTTAGTTGCGCTTAGGATGAAACTAATCAAACACACCAGTTAGATAAAAATGATTCAATTATCCTTTATAGTTATCTGTACTGTTAACTTATGTAGCATTTTCTCTCAAGCCCAAATAACATATAAATCAGTGGATAATAAGGTTGTTAATAAAACTTGCTTATTAGCATATTAGGTCTCCATTATACTTAGAATTGATAAAATAATTGAATAATGGTATGACACATAGAATGTACATCCAGACAGTGAGGGAAGCTATAAATTAATCAGGTATTGAGTGAATAAAAGAAGAGCTGAGAGGTATAATAGAAGCACTGAGTTCCCTGTATCATAACAGAAAGCGTAGAGCAAGCCGTAAAGTCTAAAAATGTTTAATTGGTTA
This sequence comes from Platanthera zijinensis, assembly GCA_039513925.1. Taxonomy (NCBI): domain Eukaryota; kingdom Viridiplantae; phylum Streptophyta; class Magnoliopsida; order Asparagales; family Orchidaceae; genus Platanthera; species Platanthera zijinensis. The sequence continues at coordinate 30,091,650 of CM077089.1, forward strand.
ATATAATGATAAGGTAATTAAACTTTTTCATTATATATATAAAGGTGACAAGAAACAAAAAGCCACACAACTCTTAAAAGCTTTAACCCTAGCTGTTGAGATCGAAACCTTCTCAGCGTCTTGCCGCACTGACTCAATGGCGCTGAAAATCTCAACGGAGCACCAGGAGGGCTATGAAATTGTGGGAATAGATTCAGTCATGCCTCGTCAGAGATTAAAGAAGTGTTAAGGATGATTGATACCATAGGTTTGGAGTGCACCCTTTCTGAACCCTCCACCATTCTTAGAGAAGAGGTAATAGAATTCTTCTCCAACATTAAGGTGTCTTCCTTCCAAAACTCACTTAAGTCTAAGATTGAGGACATCAAGATTAAGGTAAACCCTAATAGACTAGGAAAAACCATTCATCTACCACCCATCAATCCTAACGAGGAAGAAGAACCCACCATCACGGACAGAGACAGAGCTCTCAGGTGGTGTGGATACAGTGATGACAAACCTGGGTCTCTAAAGAGAAAATTCTTCAATTAGAGAGATAAACTGCTGGCATATATTGTAGGGAAAGCCCTTATCTACAAACTTGGATCACATGACATAATCTCTAGTCAATGTTTGATGTCATGACTAGGATAATCTTCAATAGGAAGACCTATTGATCTTCTCTCATCTACAAGGGAATAGTAGACTATCTACACACTCCAAACATGAGCAAAATTCTTTCTTTGTACCTAGTGAACACCTACCCTCATACATTCAAGCAGGAGCATGGAGTGAAGATTCACTACCTAAAAAGGATGGATATAAATACATTGGATAGATTCACTAGGATCCTACCCAAGACCTTCAACAATAAAGGACTCCTCAAGAGATAAGGGATAGCATGTTGTTGAAGTAGACAGTTCCTCCTGCTCTAAACTTGAGCTAGGAACTCCCCCTGCTGATGTTAGTCTACAGACAGACATATCCCTTAGTCTCTCCTTAACAAACATTCAACTCCAGGATAATGTTGTGAATGTTGATAAAATCCATGCCAACCCTAGGTCAAGACAAGTTTTAAAGAATGCTACTGAAGAAGAGGTTGTTGCAGAAGATGAGGAAGATATGGATGATATTGATGATGTAGATGTAGTTGAAGATATCCCTGCTACAGAAGATAACCATGAGCCTCCTGAGGAATTAGTTGAGTCTGAACCCACTACAGGTAATACCCATACCCTCTTAATTAGTAGTGTTAATATAACTTTAGCTAAGAAAATGTTTCCTTTTATAGGTGATGTAGTTAAGGGGGAGTCTTCACAGGCCCTTGCTTAGGATGATGTCCCTCCTCCATCAAGCCAACCAACCACTACCCAAATCTCTAATGAGTTACTCCTAAACCATATCAAAGCACTTTTGGATGCTTAGACCACAACCCTCAAGGAGTATGTTGACCAATCAATTTCCAAGCTGAGGGATGAATTATTAATTGAAGTCAAGGAAAATAAAGAAGAAACCTCTCACTTAAATAAGCAGGTCACCACCTGGTTTGATAAAGCTAGAACTCCTGGCACAAAGCTAACCACCCTCATGAAATTCTTGGAAACTAGCCAAAAACTCTCTGCAGATGACATAGGATATGTCAAGAATTATGTGAGTGTAACTGATGAGGTGATCAAGGGTGCAGCAGATCATGTAAATCATCAGTATGTCACTAATATTACTATCCACTCTCTGTAGGATGCAATACTTCTGAAAAATGAGCTACTTGCTGACAATAAGAGAATATTCCAATCTAGATCAAGCAAAAATGAAGCAAACTACACCCTACTACAACAGATCATCTTTGAAGAAGACAGAAAGGGGGAGAGCAGCCAAGCTAAGACAGCATCACTCATTGAAGATCAAGTATTCAATATAATTCAAGGCACCAGGGTGGCACTGCACCTACCCCTCCTGGATAAAAAGAGGACAGAGAACCTAGACTTCCCAGCACAAGCTAGTGTTGCACAGGATGCACAACTTGCTGCCAGAAGAAAAAGGGAAGGAACTCAGATGACTGAAGAGTTGTTGGGTATTGTATCCACAATGTACCTGATTTGAAGAAGCCCCTGAACAAGCTAAGGTAAATAGACAATGTATTTGATGAAATCTTTTAAGTTGTGCTTGTAGTTATTCCACGCTAAGTACACACCAATGTCAGGGTGCAGTGGGTCAATATACACGGGTCTGCGCGACGTAATCCCTCGTTGAGCAAATCAGTGTGTTGGCCCACGTGTACTCTCTCTATTGGAGTGTACATAATTTCAAGTACAGGGCTATGATAGAGCAAGAGCAGACAAGAAGCAAGGATGGGCCAAAGACCAGCTCTCGGAAAGAAAGAGGAAAAATTGTCTAAGTAAGAATCGACGAGAATCACTAATGATTCTCGCCGAGTCATCGAGAATCACTGGTTGATTCTCGCCGATTGGAGCCGGCTGTCTCGATGCGCGAGAAATTTCTCTAAGGCAGAATCGTCGAGAATCAAGTGTGATTCCCGCCGAGTCTCCCCGGCTTCTATATCAGTGCAGCCAAAATTCGGCTAAGTAGAATTCGGCGAGAATCGTAGGTGATTCTCGCCGATTCGTCGAGAATCACCTATGATTCTCGCCGAATTTGACTTGGGAAATTTTCCGATTCTTTCTGGACCGGTCCATGTTACCTGCGGTATTTCGAACCGGACTTAGGTCTTATTGTGGGTGGGGGCCCACAACGGTCATGTGCTTGACCTAAGGTATTTATACCTCTGTATGTATGAGCGGAAACACACACGAATATGCGAATTCAAAAAGCACAGCCGCCGACGTGACCTAGATCGCGATCTTGCTCCGCCGACCGTCTCCGCCGTTCGTGCAGTTGTCGCCGCTGTTGATCTCAACTTCTTCCAGATCTCCGGCGATAGAAGCTTAGGCTAGCATAGCGTCTCACGCGCCTAACCAGAGATCCATTGTCTCTTGATTCGTTGATCGGGAAAAACCTTCCCCTTCCGAATCGATCGAGACGACCGATCCTAGTGTGACCGTTGGAAGACCTTGCTTCCTTTGCTACGAAGTTTGAATCCCCATAGCACTGCAGCAGCTCTCCGTCGCCGCCGCTTATTCTGAGAACCTAGCCGCCGCTCCAAGCCGCCGCCGGTTTCGGGAAGGTTCATTCCAAGAGAGATCTAAGGTTGTAGACTCTTCGTTGACTTCAAGAATACGTCATCGAACGAAGAGCACCCTAATCTCCATAAGTTGTTTGTATTTCTTATACAATCTATTTTCAATTTCTTTGTAAAGGACCGATTGGTCTCTAGTTGTAAGGGTTGGGTGCAACTCGTGTTGTGGGAGTGGTGACTCCTATGTGTAGAAGGGTTCCTTCCGTTAGTGCAAGGATTGTATTTCAATCCAGTTGGTGAAGTGACCGAGTCGTCCCTGGTTGGGAGATAGGTCGAAGTGGGAAAGTGGACGTACCCAAATCGGGGAACCACTATAAATTGTTTGAGTCTTTTCTGTGCTGTGTTGTTTGATTTACTTGTGCAGGTACAGTTTTTAATTCCGCAAAAACCCCACAAGACACCTATCCCCCCCCCATAGGTGAAGCTAGTTAGCACTAGGTGGACTTTCAAGTGGTATCAGAGGGAGGTTACTCATCAAAAAGGTTCACACCTTGAGTAGAATCCTGCCACCAGTGTCAAGAAGAAGACCGATATCTTCCTTGGACGGACTCAAGTTCTCTGGCAAAATCCCAGTGTGCACCAGACTGAACTTTCCTATCTGAAAGGAAAGAATCAGATTCTACATGGAAGCAGTCGACCCCCGACTCTTCATGATCGTGGAGGAGGGACCTTACATTCCCACTAAGGCCTCCACCATTGATCCTACCAAGAAAGTGCCCAAGAAACTTTTGGAAATGGACAAGGACAAAATGGTGCTGTTCGGACTCGACAAGAAAGCTCAGAACATCCTGGTAAGCGCAGTTGATGACTCTATGATGCAGAACTTCTACAACTGCAGGATAGCCAAGGATCTCTGGAGCTGCCTGATTGTATTAATGGAGGGCACAGATGAAGTGAGGGACGATCGGAGATCCCTCCTCAACCAGAAATATGAGGCCTTCAGGCAAGGGCCCAAGGAGGAGATCGGAGTTACCTTCGAAAACTTCCTCAAGATCGTCAATGCACTCAAGGGATATGGAAGAGTGTTCACTGATGGTGAGCTCAATGATAAGTTCCTTAGGTCCCTTACTAAGGAATGGGACACGAAGATCTGCGCCATCCGGGAGTTTGGCAGACTTGCGGAAACCGACCCTCAGATTCTGTTCGGGAAGCTCATGTCCTATGAGCTTCAATTGAACACAAGGAACGCTGAAGAGGAAGCAGAGAAAGCCGCAGCCAAAGAAAAGACCGTGGCCCTAAAAGCCATTCATTCCAGAAAGGGTAAGGGTGCTGCTTCTTCCCGTGCATGGAAGAAGGATGAAGAGGAAGACTCTGAGCCAAGCTCCTCCGACTCAGAATTGTCTGAGGAAGACTTCTCTCTTATCACACGGGAATTCAAGAAGTTCCTCAAGCTGAGGAATCAGAGAAAGAGAGACGGCTCCTCCTCAAGGGATCAGAAGAAGAACTATTCTTCTGACAGGTATGTTTCCAAACCGAACAAACACTACTCATCTGACATTATTTGCTTTGGTTGCAACAAGCCAGGACACGTCATGGCCGACTGCCATCAAGGCAAGAGGGAGAAGGGAAAGATAGAGGAGCACAGGTCCTCAAAAGACAAGAAGAAGGAGAGGAGTTACATCACGAAGAAGCCAAAGATGCTGAGTGAATCTGACACGTCAGACACCAGCGATGACGAGGAAGCCTACTTTGGGCTAATGGGTCGCTGTGACTCAGAAGGAGATTGCCCCCCATTTACTGGGAAGGTAAAAGCTCACACCCCTCTCTCCGACTCTGACTCTGATCCTGAGTCTCAGGATGATGACCCTGAGGATAGCCCTTCGGCCCGTGAAGCTGAGCTCCTCGATAAGTATGAGCTTCTGCTCAATACTTTCGAGGAATGTCAAAAGAGACTGAAGGCTGAGAAAAAGGAAGTTAAATTCCTTAAAGGTGAGAGTGTATCCCTGAGGGAAGAGATCACCAGTTTGATCTCCCTCCGACAGGAGCACTTGGACCTGACTTCAAAGCATTCAGAGTCCCTTAAGCTCCTCGATCTTAAGCAAGAGGAAATCGACAAGTTGGAAGAACAACTTGCGGCAGAAAAGAAGATCGTTAAGAGCTTCTCTATGCCTAAGACAGTTCTTCCACTAGTTGATACCTTCACTGCTCAGACCAAAGGAGCTAGTTTGGGGCACGTAGGGGCACCTCGTTCCTCTTCCAGGAGAAACAGGAACCAGAGGAAGAATAAGGCTGCTAAGAAGGCCTCTGCTGCTGAAAAGGGAAAGGCCCCACTCAGCCCTGTTGAGTTCAGAAAGCCCAGCTTTCCCTGTAACCAACATGATTTTGAGTCAACATATGGCCATCACTTCAGGTCCTCGGTTGCAAAGCCAAAGAGCCGGTATGATGGTTGGACCTTTCCCCGCAACTTCAATGAGAGTGTCTTCAAGGAACCTTTTGAGGAAATCCGCGTGGAAAATTATGGTCACTTCTCTAGTGGCCATAATCGGAAGCAGGCACCTAAGGCCAAGCCTGTCACACTGAAAAGCCAAGAGGTGAAGAAATCATGTAACTGTGGTCATCATGATGCCTCCACCTCCAGGTCCACGGCCCCGGTTGAACCCTACGTTCCAAGGGTGAAGCAGGCGCCTAAGAGAAAGTATAACAGGTTTGACTGCTGGTGATGTGGCAAAGTTGGTCACTTTTCCATGGATTGCTGGTTTACTCCAAGGAATAACGAGACTCCTCATGTTGGCAATGCGAGGCCGACCACTCGTAGGGCTAACCAATCGAGGGGGAGTATGCTAACGAGGAATCTAGGACCCAAGTTCGATTGGGTTCCTAAGGCAAATTAATTCTGTTTTGCAGGAATGTCCAAAGGCCAACAAAACTCCCATTTGGTATTTGGACAGTGGATGCTCCCGTCATATGACTGGGACAAGAAGCCTGCTGCGGGAGTACTCTCCAGTCGAGAATGGACCCAAAGTTATATTTGGGGGATCTGATCGGGGAGTCACCAGAGGTTACGGTACGATTTCCAACGGTATACTCTCTATCACTAACGTAGCTTATGTTGAGGGGCTAAATCATAACCTGATCAGTGTAAGCCAGTTATGTGATAAAGGGTATGACGTTAAGTTCTGCAAGGATAAATGCCTGATAATATCATGTGCCTCTTCGGAGACAGTATTAACTGGCATTAGGAGCAGAAATATTTTCTGCTTAGATTTTCTCAGTTTAGATTCTTCTACCCCAGTATGCCTCATTGCAAAAGGCAGTGCATCTCTTCGTGAACAATGGCACAAGAGATTGGCACATATTAATTATAAGACAATTAATATGATGTTTCCCAAAGACTTAGTAAGGGATGCTCCCATTATTAAGAGCATTAAAGATAGTCCCTGTCCTACATGCCAGATGGGCAAGCAAACTCGGGCTACCTTTAAAAGCATCCCAGACAAAGACTCCTCCAGATGTCTTTATCTTCTGTACATGGACTTGTTTGGTCCAATGCAAGTTCATAGCTTAGGAGGGAAGTCTGATACGCTAGTGATTGTTGATGATCACTCTCGGTTTACTTGGGTGTTCTTTTTAAAGCGCAAGTCTGATACGTTTGACATCTTCACCAGTTTTGTCAAGCAGATCCAGAACGAACTTAACTGCTCAGTGGTCAAAATCAGAAGTGACCATGGAACAGAATTCGAGTCGGGTGCTATGACAGAGTTCTGTGAAGAACTTGGTATCTTTCCTGAGTTCTCCTCCCCACGCACTCCTCAACAAAATGGAATGGCGGAGAGGAGGAATAGAACACTCATTGAAGCGTGCACGACAATGTTGAATGACGCTTCTCTCCTAGAATACTTCTGGTCCGAGGCTGTCAATACGGCTTGTCATGTACAAAACCGGGCGTTGATCAACAAGAGCCATCGTAAGACTCCGTATGAGCTACTAAAAGGCAGGAAACCAACCATGTCCTATTTGAGGATCTTTGGCTGCAGATGTTATGTACTGAATAATGGGAAGTACCCTCGTACTAAGTTTGGTGAAAAATGCTTCGAAGGCATATTCATGGGCTATAGTAGCCATAGCCGGGCTTAGAGAGTTTTCAACAAGAAAACTCTAGTGGTAGAGGAATCAATAAATATTGTATTTGATGAAGGAAGTTTGCTTAATTGCAACTCTTCCAGTGGTCTTCTTGAAGATGCAGGTGCCAGACTCGACAAGCTACACCTGGATGAGCCCGAGAAAGATGCAACTCCGAAATATGTCAAGGTCTCCACCTCAACGCCGATCGGAGAGGATGACGGTCAGGATGGAGCAGTCCACCCTGAAGAGGAAGGGGCCCCAGAAATTGCTGGAGCTCCCGATGCAAGACTTCTAGAGCTCAGACACGTGAGGGATCATCCTAGAGATCAGATCATCGGAGATCCTCGTGACGGGGTCAGAACTCGAAGAGGTACTATTAACGAGATTTTGCATCTTAGCTTCCTGTCACAGGTTGAGCCAAAGAAGTTCGACGAGGTGAACAAAGATGCGTCATGGATATTGGCCATGCAAGATGAGCTGCATCAATTCGAAAGATGCAAAGTTTGGACGCTGGTTTCCAGACCTAAGACACAGAATGTGATTGGCACCAAGTGGATCTTCAGAAATAAACTGGATGAACATGGTGTCATCATAAAGAACAAGGCCAGGCTGGTGGCTCAAGGTTACAGACAGGAGGAGGGGATTGACTTCGACCAGACCTTTGCACCAGTGGCAAGGCTCGAGGCAATCAGATTGTTCCTGGCGTATGCTTCGCACAAAGGATTCACAGTCTATCAGATGGATGTGAAATCGGCATTCTTGAATGGAGACTTGAAAGAGGAAGTATACGTCGCTCAACCTCCAGGTTTTGTCAATCCTACTTATCCTAATCATGTATATTTTCTTAATAAAGCTCTATATGGCTTAAAGCAAGCTCCACGAGCTTGGTATGAGACCTTGTCCAGTTTTCTTCTTGAGAACAAGTTCTCTAGAGGAAAAATAGATAAGACATTGTTTTTTAGGGAAGTCAAAGGCAAGATCTTGTTGGTGCAAATCTATGTTGATGATATTATATTCGGCTCAACGGACAACAATCTTTGCAAAAAGTTCTCTAAACTTATGCAAGGAAAGTTTGAAATGAGCAGTACGGGAGAGCTAAAGTATTTCTTGGGACTTCAAGTGAAACAGTCTGAGGATGGAATCTTCATCTCTCAGACGAAGTTCACAAATGAACTCCTCAAGAAATTCGGAATGGAGAATGCAACCTCTATGAGAACTCCAATGGGATCCACTATGTCTCTGGATAAGGATGAGAAAGGAAAACTTTTCGATGAAACCAAATTCAGAAGCATCATTGGATCCCTGCTCTACCTTACTGCCAGTAGACCGGATATCATGTTCTCTACATGCGTCTGTGCCAGATATCAGGTGAACATTAAGGAATCACACTATGTCGCTGCAAAGCGAATTCTAAGATACCTTAAAGGTACCCCCAATCTTGGCTTGTGGTACCCGAGAAACAATGATGTCGAGCTAATAGGTTTTTCAGATGCTGATTTTGCAGGGAGTAGGGATGACAGGAAAAGCACTTCCGGGACGTGTCAACTCCTCGGAAGACGGCTTATCTCATGGAACAGCAAGAAGCAGAATTGTGTAGCAACCTCCACAGCAGAGTCTGAGTACATCTCGGCAGGCAGATGTTGTGCACAACTCCTATGGATCAGAAACCAGTTAGCCTACTATGACCTTCAGTTCAAGGAAGTACCAATGTACTGCGACTCCTCTAGTGCAAATGCAATTGCCAACAATCCAGTATCGCACAGCAGAACGAAGCATATTGAAGTGCGCTACCAATTCATTCGGGAGCACGTGGAGAACAAGGACATCTCTCTCTATTATATCCCCACGGACAAGCAGATTGTAGATATCTTCACAAAGCCTTTAGACGAGGCCAAGTTCAGTCTTTTCAAAACTAAATTAAGGATGCTAAACTATGAGGAATGAAGACCTCGGAAGCTCCAGGCTCGTGCATCTAGAGGGAGCCTCTGCCAGTAACTCAAGTGTAAGCACAGGTGCAAGAACTGAGGGGGAGCATGGTGTCAAATGCACTAGACCCAGATTTGCAGATGCCGAAAAGGGGGAGATTACCCTCTCGGCTAAGGCTAAGGTGGCTCCAAGTTTACTCTCAAGAAATTGGTAATGAATATCTCTCTCAACTCAATTTTAAGTTTATGATTTTCATTCCCATACACTCTATTCACCTTAGCTTGTAGGGTTTAGGCTTCTTCAAATAGGGGGAGATTGTTGGGTATTGTATCCACAATGTACCTGATTTGAAGAAGCCCCTGAACAAGCTAAGGTAAATAGACAATGTATTTGATGAAATCTTTTAAGTTGTGCTTGCAGTTATTCCACGCTAAGTACACACCAATGTCAGGGTGCAGTGGGTCAATATACACGGGTCTGCGCGACGTAATCCCTCGTTGAGCAGATCAGTGTGTTGGCCCACGTGTACTCTCTCTATTGGAGTGTACTTAATTTCAAGTACAGGGCTATGATAGAGCAAGAGCAGACAAGGAGCAAGGATGGGCCAAAGACCAGCTCTCGGAAAGAAAGAGGAAAAATTGTCTAAGTAAGAATCGACGAGAATCACTAAGTGATTCTCGCCGATTCGGCGAGAATCACTAATGATTCTCGTCGAGTCGTCGAGAATCACTGGTTAATTCTCGCCGGTTGGAGCAGGCTGTCTCGACGCGCCACAAATTTCTCTAAGGCAGAATCGTCGAGAATCAAGTGTGATTCCCGCCGAGTCTCCCCGGCTTCTATATCAGTGCAGCCAGAATTCGGCTAAGTAGAATTCGGCGAGAATCGTAGGTGATTCTCGCCGATTCGTCGAGAATCACCTATGATTCTCGCCGAATTTGACTTGGGAAATTTTCCGATTCTTTCTGGACCGGTCTATGTTACCTGCGGTATTTCGAATCGGACTTAGGTCTTATTGTGGGTGGGGGCCCACAACGGTCATGTGCTTGACCTAAGGTATTTATACCTCCGTATGTATGAGCGGAAACACACACGAATACGTGAATTCAAAAAGCACAGCCGCCGACGTGACCTAGATCGCGATCTTGCTCCGCCGACCGTCTCCGCCGTTCGTGCAGTTGTCGCCGTTGTTGATCTCAACTTCTTCCAGATCTCCGGCGATAGAAGCTTAGGCTAGCATAGCGTCTCACGCGTCTAACCAGAGATCCATTGTCTCTTGATTCGTTGATCGGGAAAAACCTTCCCCTTCCGAATCGATCGAGGCGACCGATCCTAGTGTGACCGTTGGAAGACCTTGCTTCCTTTGCTACGAAGTTTGAATCCCCATAGCACTGTAGTAGCTCTCCATTGCCGCTGCTTATTCCGAGAACCTAGCCGCCGCTCCAAGCCATCGCCGGTTTCGGGAAGGTTCATTCCAAGAGAGATCTAAGGTTGTAGACTCTTCGTTGACTTCAAGAACACGTCGTCGAATGAAGAGCACCTTAATCTCCATAAGTTATTTGTATTTCTTATACAATCTATTTTCAATTTCTTTGTAAAGGACCGATTGGTCTCTAGTTGTAAGGGTTGTGTGCAACCCGTGTTGTGGGAGTGGTGACTCCTACGTGTGGAAGGGTTCCTTCCATTAGTGCAAGGATTGGATTTCAATCCAGTTGGTGAAGTGACCGAGTCGTCCCTGATTGGGAGATAGGTCGAAGGGGGAAAGTGGACGTATCCAAATCGGGGAACCACTATAAATTGTTTGAGTCTTTTTTATGCTATGTTGTTTGATTTACTTGTGCAGGTACAGTTTTTAATTCCGCAAAAACCCCACAAGACACCTATCCCCCCCCCCCCCATAGGTGAAGCTAGTTGGCACTAGGTGCACTTTCAAGAGTTCATAGTAAAGAGGGGGCTGAGAACAGAGATGATCCGGATCATGAACAGCAAAGTGATGCCTCTAAATCCATCATTATCAATGCTTGGGTAAGCCATGGACAAATCTTAAATAATATTGATAGTGTATATCCTTCTAAGGAATGGATAAAGCATTTAGAAAGAAATTCCTTAAGGGAAAGAGTATTCAAAGAAAATCTGATAAGGAAGAGCAACCCTAAGAAAATACCTCCCAGATATATTCCAAAGTCATTCCTTTACTTCAAATAGCATGAGAACAAAGCTGAAAACTTGAAGAAGACTGCTGCTACCAAGGATGCTGATTCAAGTTCATCAAAGAAGAGATGAGATGTGGCGGCAAGACTTAGGGTTCTTTAAATATTTAATCAATGTCTTGTAATGAATATTAACAGTGTAGCAATATCAAATCTCTATCAATAAAATTAATATGAGTTGGCCCTGACTATATTGATGTGATAAATGTTTACGCAATTCTCATTTGTATATCTGTGATTAATGAATATGTTGTTCTTTTATAGATATCTTATAATCACAAGTTTTGCTACTGTTGTTTGGCTAAGGCTCTCTAAATTCGTTAATGATTAGGTAGATCTTAATCATAATGGTTACCTTGACATTGATTAATAAAGCTTCTGTTGTTAATCATACGGTTACATTATTAATGATTGATAATTCACCAGTACTATTGGTTATTCAATCATAGTGTTAAGCCATCTCATCTAGGGGGAGTTATCATATACTTGGATGGCTAGTTGTCATAATAATATCTCATCAAGCCTATCATGATACTTTTTGTGTTGATGCACCTTAGCATGGATGGGTGTTCTGCCTTCTTCAAATAGGGAGAGATTGTTGGAAATTATGCCCTACAATGTTCCTAAGGATTTTAAGAGGCATTACCAATCAGGCTAAGGGGCATAATGTATTTGATGTGTGCTTGAGTTCATGCATGTAGGTTGTCCTTGATTGGGCAGGTAAACAAAAAGAGTAAGCTGGAAGTCAGGTAATTTGACTAAGGAAAAAGCGTCGAGACAACTGAGATAAGCTGAGAAGAATGTCTCAGCATAACCGCTGAGATAGCTGAGAAGCTCAATACAAAACATTAAGATAAGTGTTGGTCTCAGCAAAACCACTGAGACAGGAGATATTCTAAGCTATGAAGAAGAAACCACTGAGACAGTTGAGAAGAAACCGTTGTGATAGAAGATAGTAACAGCTGTGAAGAAGAAACTACTGAGACAGTTGAGAAGGAACTGCTGAGATAAATCTAGCAGAAATTCTCTAAGTCCAGAAGCGTTGAGTGAAGTAGGCTCACTCAATGCTTCTAACGAAGAGCTCAGTTCAGAATTCGTTGAACTGAATTCTGAGTTCATCGAGCTGAGCTCACCTTTCGTCGAGTTAAAGTTAGAGTTTGAGATTCTGAATTCATCGCGTTGCTCTCACCTTTCATTAAAGGTTGAGATTCTGAATTCGTCGAGCTGAGCTCACCTTTCATTGAGCTAAAGCTAAAGTTTGATATTCTGAGTTCGTCGAGATCAGTTCAGAATTCGTCGAACTAAATTCCGAGTTCGTCGATCTCAGCTCACCATTACTCGAGCACAGTCAAAGTATTTCATGTTGTTGCGAAAAAGATACAGTAGCGCCGGAAACTACTATTTGTCCTCTTCTGAGGGAGGTGGCGCTCACCATCCTTGGCAGGGCCCATATTCAAATTGTGTCATTGTTTCAAATCAACAGATATAAAAAGGAAAGAGAAAAGGGATTTAGGGTTGCAGAAAGAAATGGAAATCAGAGGTGGCTGGACTTCATCATTTATGACGAGCTTGAAAGCCAAGTCTAGCAGTGCAAGCCAGCAGGCAGAGAAAGATAGCTGAAGCTTATTCCAGTTCAGAAACTTTGTTCTTTCTTGAACAAGGTGATTGATTCATCTAATCAGTAAGGAGAGATAGCTGTGTTAAGGGCCATCAGCCTTCAACATCAGATAGTTATTCTTCAGTGCAGTAAAGAAATAGCTAGTTGTAGAAGATGACTAATTCCTTCTACAGCAAGAGGGCAAGACTGATATCGACTCAGTCTAGTAAGGTAGACTCTGAGATTTAATCTCTAAGTCAGTATTTTGATTTATTTCCTCTGTTTGATTAATTTCTTATAGGATTTAGGTTGTGAGAATCTGAGCTATATGGCATTTTGTGCCTAAGTTGTAGGTTACTAATTAGTCACTGAGGTAGGTGCCCTGCTGCGGTACTAAGGTAGGATCCAAGTGTGGATCTAAGAGTAGGGTTGTCCTCCCATCCTGAGTAGTAAGGCCTAGTGCCTGATGTAGGTGACAGTTGAGTCACTGAGCTATATGTGACAAGTGTGTCACTGAGTGTAGGTCTTGGAGGAGACTGAGTGTAGGGCCTTTTGACCTGAGGTCGGTGACAAGTTTTTCACTAAGTTATAAGAGCCTAGAAGGGCATTGAGGTAGGTAACTGGAAGGGTACTGAGCTGTAGGAGTGCTACAACACTCTGAGAGTAGGCCTTGTGCATGAAGTTGTAGGGCTGAGAAGCCTGAGCTATAGGGCTTAGAGATAAGACTGAGGTAGGTGGTTTGAGGACCACTGAGCTATAGGAGCACTACAGAGCTCTGAGGTAGGAACCTTTGTGGTTCTGAGGTAGGGTTCTGAAGAGAACCATAGTGTAAGGTTGAGGGACTGAGGTGTAAACTCTGATGAGTAACTTGGAGGAGTTTGTGCCTTGCCTAGCATAATTTAGAAAGGTGGGAGGGAAAGCGGATATACCCAGTTGGGGATCCACTATAAATATCTGTGTACTTTGTTGTGGCGTTTCTTCTTCTTTTATATTACAGGTACTAAGGACAAGCTCTAGATCACTTATTAAGAAAATAGCAAAAAGACTTAGGAATTTTCAAAGACCTATTCACCCCGGGGGCTCTAGGTGACTAGCTAACCTTAAAGTAATAACTTTCACCTCCAGGGTGGTTTGCAACTTTGTGTGGGGGGGAGATCATCTGCCGACACGGGTTGCCTCAGGCCATTATCACAGATAATGGGCCTCAGTTTGCCAGCATGGAGTTCATCAGCTTCTACGGTCAGCTCTGGATTAATCTTCGGTTTGTGTTGGTTCACTACCCCAAGAGCAACGGGCAGGTGGAGGCGGCAAACAAGATCATTGTGAACTTGCTGAAAAAAGGTTGAGAACCCGAAGGGAAGTTGGGTGGAACAACTTCCTTTAGTCCTCTGGGCCCTGAGAACCACTCCGAACATGGACACCGGGGTGACCCCCTTCAAACTCTCCCACGGCTGCGAAGCTATGCTCCTAATCGAGTTCGAGGTCCGAACACCACGAGTGGTGGAAGCAGAGAAAGGAAGAGAGGAATGGATAGTTGAGAACTAGGATGAGCTGCGGCTCTCCTTAGATCTAGTCGAGGAACTCCGAGATGTGGCTGCTTTTAGGCAAGAAGAAATTAAGCGATAGATGGCCAAGTATTTTGATAAGCATGTTAGGATCAAGCAGTTCACGGAAAGGATTTTGGTCATCAAGAAATTATACATCGCAAGAAGATCAGTAAATGTGGGGAAGCTCAACCCAAACTGGGAAGGTCCATACATTCTCAGAGAGGTATTGAGGTCAGGGGGTATCACATCTAGACTATGGAGGGTGAGGCCCTCAGTCACACCTGGAGCGGTGATGACTTGAAGAGTTTCTATCCATGAATAAAGTATGTAACATCCTCTTTTATAAATATAATATATCTCATCCTTTAAGATCTTTTTTGCAATAGTTTGTGCGTCAGGTGATGTTCATGAAATAGACCCCGAGAAGATTCCGCTGCCAGGATGCCACTAGCTGGCAGGGCTGGATGTCACTCGAGAGAGTGTCCCCAGACCCTGAGAATATCCCATTGTCAGACTCCCACTAGCTAATGGGGCTGGATATCACTTGAGAGAGTCTCCCCATACCACAAGAAGATCCCGTTGTTAGGTTCCCACTAGCTGGTAGGGTTGGATGTCACTCGAGAGAGTCTTCCCAAACCCCGAGAAGATCCCACTGTCAGGCTGCCACTAGTTGGCAGGGCTGGATGTCACTCGAGAGGGTCTCCCCAGACCCAAAGAAGATCTCGCTGTCAGGCACCCACTAGCTGGCAGGGTTGGATGTCACTCAAGAGAGTCTCCTCAGACCCCAAGAAGATCTCGCTACCAGGCTCCCACTAGCTGATAGGGTTGGATGTCACTTAAGAGAGTCTTCCCCAGACCCCGAGAAGATCCTGCTGCCAGGCTCCCACTAAATGGAAGCGCTAGATGTCACTCAAGAGAGTCTCCTCAGACCCAGAGAAGATCACGCTGTTAGGCTCCCACTAGCTAATAGGGATGGATGTCACTCGAGAGAGTCTCCCCAGGCCCTGAGAAGATCCCATTGTCAGGCTCCCACAAGCAGGCGGGGCTGGATGTCACTTGAGAGAGTCTATATAGACCTCGAGAAGATCTCGCTGCTAGGCTTCCACTAGCTGGCAGGGCTGGATATCACTCGAGAGAGTCTTCCCCAGACCTCGAGAAGATCCCACTGCTAGGCTCCCAGTAGCTAGCAGGGCTAGATGTTACTCGAGAGAGTCTACCCAGACACCGAGAAGATCTTGCTGCCAAGCTCCCACTGTCATAACCTATATTTTCACTGCATTAAAGGGGCATATCAGAGTAAGGGAAAATGCGTGTCATGATGCCACATTAGCAGGAGATAACTGCAGACGCTCAGGAAAAACTTTTATTAGACACAACAAGGAAGATCTTTAAGTGATTTAGTAAAAATCCAATTTAAGTTAAGCATTTAACCGTATCCCTCAACTTGGTGGTTCATCAAGTCCACGAAAGGAAAATAGTTTATACGCTGCGTAAAGTACTTCATTATGAGATTAAATATCCTACATGAGTATAGACATTCCCCAGGGAACAACTCATGGTATGTAAGACTCTAGGTTTATATTAGTAGTAAAAATAGCCTTTAAGGTCGCTAAATATAATGAGTTAGAGTTTTAAAATATGCAATGCATGAAGTAATAGTAGTAGATTTTACACTTAAAAATACCTAACATGCATTCCTAGCATAAATCATCCCTGAGAGCAAGTAATCCAATTCATCACAAAGAGAACAATTATCAGCTAGCAATTATCCAAAATCAGTAACCCTGTGGGCATCAACAATCTGACACGAACCCACGTAAATAATAGTATGTTTGAACTAAGAAAGTAAACTGAAATAACAACTACCTCGCAATGACGAGGTGGAAAATACAGCCAACACTATTGCTCGGGAACCCCAAAACCGGCTCCACTACCTGCTAAAGCTCCGAACCTGAGGCATTTCAAACACAGAACACCTCAGAAAGAAGGTACAAGCGGTAGTAGAAAAGTAAACCCAAAAGTAAACAAAGGTCAAAAGGGGTACAAACCCAAGATCAAAAGTACTGCAGTAAAGTATAAAAATAATAAAATAGAACTTACGTGAATCGTCACTCACATCAAAATGCACCAGATGCACAAGGCTACAAAGGTGGGAATAAAGATTAAATCATAAGAAAGAACACTCAAAACTTTATTAGCCACATGTGGTCAACACTACCCAAAAACACAAGTAAGGTGGTCACTCATCTGGACACACCCTCACAGATATATAATATTCGTCTAGCTGCGAGGGTGACTCATACACTCCACCATTCACTGCAGATGCTCAAACACCCGGTAGAGTTCCACGAGATACTAATAAAGGAAACAAACCTTGCGGCGGTGGATTCGCCCACTAACACCCGCAACAAAGAAGAACCATGATATTAGTCTCAGACATTAGGGAGGTGGTTACGTCTACTAACTCCTGTAACCAGAGAATCATGATATATCTCTAAACTTGGCACATCGGATTCTACTAGATAATTCTAGATTAAGAAACGGTTGATCAACCTTAGGAAAGATTTCACAGTCATAAACAACTCTTAACACACCCTACAAAATAGTTAGGAATAATTAAAGCCAACAATTAAACATTTCCATCAAATCACTACAAAACTACATGATTGAATCATCATGACAAAAACTAATAACACAAGTAGATTCAAAGGAAGATTAAATATATCTACAAATTGAAATGACAAAAATGCAGAGAGATTAAAGAAAATGAGATAAATAGTTACCATCAAGATTGTAAAGATGGGGGGAAAAGGAAAACCATCACTTGCCTTGGTTTTGCCGGAAAAACTCTCTAAATCGCTCCTTATCGTAGATCAGGGCTAAACAAGATGAGGAGTGTTGAAATCTTACAAAAAAACAAGATAGATGTTAGGGCCAAAAACCCTAACAAGAAGAACTCAAGAAATTGGGAAGATTTTACCCCGATGACGAATCTCTCGCTGAGAGCTTTCTGGATCTAAGATCGATTGAAGATTTCGAGCACCAGAGCACCGTCGGCAGCCACCGGAAGAATCATGAACTGTACTTCTCTCTCTCGCTCACGCTTCTCTGATTTGGGAGATGAACAGGAATTTCGGTCCAAATGATGGAGGAAGAAGAATTAGGGTATTATATTTATATATATATAATAAATATAATATAAAATCTTTACACTTAGAAGAGTGAACCGGGGTTGGCTGAACAAATTTTTGAGATGAAGACATGGATTACTCGAGTACTGAAGAGAACCTCTCGAGTATAGAAGGAGAGTTACTCGAGTACTTGAAAGCTACTCAAGAACAGAAGGCAGAACCTCTCGAGTATAGAAGGCGAGTTACTCGAGTACTAGAAAGCTACTCGATAACTGAAGGCAGGACCTCTCGAGTATAGAAGGCGAGTTACTCGAGTACTAGAAAGCTACTCGAGAACTGAAGGCGGGACTTCTCGAGTACTATGAAAGAATTACTCGAGTACTAGAAGGATGATTAAGAGAAATTCTTGAGAAAGAAATTAAGAATTACTCGAGTGTTGAAGAAGGCTTACTCGAGTACAGAAGAAGGATTACTCGAGTACTGGAAAGCTTCTCGAGAACTGAAGGCAGGACTTCTCGAGTGCTAGGGAAGAATTACTCGATTAATGAGGATGGATTTCTTGACAGCTAAGATACTTCTCGAGAGCAAACAAGGGCATCTCAAGAACAACAAGCTAGGACTACTCAAGTATAATAAGGCTTCTCGAGTACTAGTAAGGGCTTCTCGAGAACATCAAGTCATGACTACTCGAGAACAAACAGGGACTTCTCGAGCGAAAGGGGAGATCTCAAGTACAAGCAGAACAAATTTCAGAAATTCCAGTTTGACTAATATTCTGGAATAAATCATTGACTCCACAAATTTTGTAGTTATGATAACACTAGAATTCGATGCACCATTCTTGAGACACAAACATCAAATGCTACACAAGCAAAATAATCACAAAGATCCAAACACGTGCCAAGACTCCAAAATGCTCAGGTCATAATAAAACTGGATAAGTTCAAAACCTCAAAACTCAATCCTTTCAATCAAGGAAAATCTTCAATCCAAATCAAAATCCCAAAAAAATCAGGTCAAACAAACCCAACGGATGCAAAAACGCACTAATGGTGCAGCATCGTCAACATAACATAAAAGTAATGCCTAAATGTCATAAATATGATGATATTAATCAAATAATATTTTCAAAAAATTGGGGGCATTATACCCACTAGCTAGCAGGGTTGGATATCACTCAAGAAAGTCTGCCCCAGACCTCGAGAAGATCCCGCTGGCTGGCTCTCACTAGCTTGCAGGGCTGGATGTCACTCGAGAGTCTCTCAGATCCCGAGCTGCTCCCTCCATCAAGCTTCCACCTAGCAGACGGGACAGGGTCCCTCAGTGGATATTGTGAAATGCCTCAACCAAATCCCGGGCTACTCCGGTCAGTCAACATGAGGCATTCAACGTAAAACATAAGATCGAGGTTGGTGGGAACAAATCACAGGGAAAATAAAAGATTAGATCCAGCAATCTCTAGGCAAGCAGGTAGTGGTGAGTCGAGATCTCAGCAATTACTCATGGGTAGCACTATCTAAGCAAGGTAATGCCCAAGGTGTCGAGCCAAGATCTCGGCATCTACGATGGAAGGCGAGGCGAGACTATTCTTGACCAGTACAGTCCATCCCCTCGAGATATTACTTGGGAAAATTTTGTCCTAACATGAATCTTTAAAAGGGAAAGAAACCCCAAGACAAGCTGGGTGGTTGCGTGTCCAGCTCGGCGATTAGTCTAGTCCCAAATATTAAGGGTTCGCAAGATCTTAAGGCCTCTGTGCGGGCATGTATCCTAACTCAACAAATACATTCTAGCGGCGGGTCTACCCTAGTGAGGTTGCTTAGTGAGGGGGAGATGCGCGCATGCGAGTGCAATACAGTAAATAAGTATAAGGAAAGAAAAATATTCCAAGTCTTTTCATTAATGTATTACATTACAAAAACACTCGCCTCGGCGAGGTTGCAAAATTGGGGGGAGATTGATATAAGAAAAATTGCGGCTTGATTTGTTCGAAGAAGAAGAGTTGAGAAAATAAGATGGAAATGAGGTTAGCTGTTGGGTCCACTGATCACAATGTCCCAGATTTGTAAGAAGTCAAGCAAGTCAATGGTATACATATAGTTGTATTTGATGTATGTTTAAGTTCATACATGCAGGTTAGTCCTTATTACACTGATTGGACAGGTGGTCATAAGATAGGCATGTGAAGAGACAAAAATTCTATCTAAGTCCACGGGTATTGAGTGAAGCAAGCTCACTCAATACCAGATGCCTTTAGAAAGGAAGCTGGATAGAGAAATTCAACTAAGTCTACAGGCGTTGAGTGAAGACAGTTCACTCAATGCCATATAGCTAATAGCATGGATAGAAGGCAGGTAGTCAAAGCTTTAAGTGTTGGCAAGGCAGAAATGCGGCTAAATCCACGGGCATTGAGTGAAAACAACTCACTTAATGCCATATAGCCAAAAGCATTGAATCAGGATGCCACTGTCAAAGCCACAACAAATCTGTCAAAGAAATTCAACTAAGTCCAAAAGTGTTGAGTGAAGCCAGTTCACTCTACGTCGTGTTGATTCAGTCAAAGCCTTAGAAGAAAGATAGGAAAATCTGTCTAAGTACAAAAGCATTGAGTGAATCCAGCTCACTCAACGCCAAAGGAAGAAAGCATTGAGTCATGGTGTTGTTGTCAATGCTAATGAAGAAAACGGAATTTGGCTAAGACAAAAAGCGTTGATTGAAGCCAGTTCACTCAACGCCTAGTCAAATATTGAAAATGAAGGAGAAAGCGTTTAGTGTAGTCAACATACTCAATGTCTTCATGCAGAGCATAATTATTCTAAGTCCAGAATCAATGAGTGAAGCCAGTTTACTCAATGCTCTCAACACTATAGTTGCAGAAAGGGTTGAAGATCAAGCCAAGGCAAAAATCATTGAGTGAAGCATATACACTCAACGCTCTTAATGCCTAGAGTTGCAGAAGGATGCAGAATCTTGACTAAGTTTAAATGCGTTAAGTGGAGCTTACTCACTCAACGCCTAGTAGAGCAAGAAATTTTCTAAGTCCAGATTCATTGAGTAAAGCTTGTTCACTCAACGCACTCAATGCCTTGGTAGTTGTCTGAAATTTTCTAAGTCCAGAATGGTTGATGTCAGCAAAGTCAACAAAATTCAAAATGATTAAGGAAGAGATATAATTCATTACTAACATCGTCGTCAGTCTCATTATGTAAAACTAAGGATATAATCAATCTTTAAGCAGCAACACGTGTCAATCATCTTGCTAGATGATGGGATTATAAATAGAAGATGAGATCTGGATTGAGACAAGTTTCTGAGGAATCAATTCATTACGAAAAGTTGAGCGGGACTTCACCTTCTTCCCCCATCATTGTTGTAGAGACAAGAAGATCGTCTCGTCGATTCTAAAGGTTTTCTGAGTTAGCTGAGGCGATCAACATCTGTTGCAGCACGATCAAAGATATTCTCTAAGGAAGAAGAAATAGCCAAGGCCAAGCCCAGCTGTAGTGACTTCTCGATCCAAGTAGAGCCTAATCTGAAGATCAATTTCAGGATCGGTGAAGAATAAATCTGTTCAGGATTTTCTCAAGATAGAAGGAGAGGCAGAGCAATCTAATTTCTACAAATTTAGGTTAGCTGATTGAATACCATCATTCTTGATCTTCCCCCTTCATCAGCAAGATTCTGAGATTACTTCCAGCACAATATGCAGATTCTTGAAGAACATCAATCTTGTTATTGTGAAGTAGATTGGGCTGAGATTCACTCGGCTCGGGAAATTGTAGACTCGGAGAACAAATTCTCTTAAGTCAAATCTACATCAACCCTTTTCAAATTCTATAAGATCTATTTAAGATCTGAGTTGTAAGCCTAGATTATAAAGGCTGAGTGGTGTATCTGTTGAGATCTGTGTTGTAAGCCTGAAATTATAAAGGCTGAGTTGTAGGATCCAGCCTTGGATCGGTGTGATAGGTCTGTTTTCCCAGCCTATATTATAGGGCATTTGTGCTTGTAGTAGGTGATCAGGTGATTACTGAGTGGTTGGGCTATATGCCTATGTTGTAAGTCTTAGTGGAGACTGAGTGATCCTATGGGATCGTGTTTTAATCTCTAAGGACACAAGTTTTTGGAAAAGTTCATTGTCTAACATTCTATTAGAAGGATGGGAGGGATAGTGGATATACCCATACATTGGGGAACCACTATAAAAATCTAGTGTGTTGAGTGTGAATTTCTTGAAAGGTAAATTAATCACTCATAACAAAGCCTAACTCAGTTAAAGGCTCAGAGAACCTAAAGAGAATTAACAAGACCTTAATAACCTATTCACCCCCCCCCCCCCCCTCTAAGTGATTAGCTACCCTTGATTTCAAAGAATTTCAAGTGATATCAGAGGGTTGTTGCTCAAGAAATGCTTAACAGTCTGAGTAGATCTCCAAGTATAGCCGAGAAAAGATATGTATGGGTTTAGGAGAGAACCATAAGGAACTAGGTTCTATGAAGCTTTCTCTATGCAGGAAGGAGAATTTTGGAATATGGAAAGAAAGGGTCAGATTATTCATGAAGGCATCTGATCCTAGTATTTATATTACAGTACAAGGACCATTCATTCCCTTGAAGGTGTTTGTTCTTGATGCAAATTTCAAGACTCCTAAGAGTTATGCAAAAATGACTAAAGATGAAATCATCTTAGCTACAATGGATAAGAGGGGGCACAAGAAAATTATAGTTAGTGTCATAGATGACTCTACTTTTCAAAACTTGGTGCACTGTAAAACCTCAAAAGAAATGTGGGACACTCTGGTGATATATATGGAGGGTACTGAAGAAGTTAGAGATGATAGGAAGTCTGTGCTCAATCAAGAGCATGAGGCTTTCAGGTAGATCAAGGAGGAGACCATAACTAGTTGCTATGAATGGTTTTTCAGAACTATAAATGAGCTAAGGACCTATGGTCAAGTCTTTAGTAACTATGAGCTAAATGATAAGTTCCTTAGGTCTTTTACTAGAGATTGGTACACTAAGATATGTGTAATTAAAGAATTAGCAAAACTAGCAGATACTTCACCATCTACTTTGTTTGGGAAGCTGCTGTCTTATAAAATGCAACTGACTGCGAGGAAGGAGGAAGAGAAATCAAGCAAATCTTATGCTAGAGAAAACAATGTGGCCTTCAAGGCTGATAGTTCCAAGAGTAGTAAAGAGAAGAATCCTTCTCTCTCAAGAAGGCCAGCTGAGTCTGATGATTCAGATCAAGATACATCAGAATTCAATATGTTAGATGTGGAATTTGCTGCTTTCTCAAGGTAGTTCATAAAGCTGATGAAGAGGAAAGGGTGGAGGAGCAGACCTTCCTCCTTTCAAAATAAGGAGGACTACTATAAAACTAGGAAGAAACCTTCCAAGAAAGACATGTATGACTCAAAACCTTGTAAACATGTTTCTAAAATGATTATCTATTTTTTTGCAGTAAGCCAGGTCATGTTGTGGCTGAATGTCCTATGAAGAAGAAGGAGACTGATGAGAATGATCACTACCATAAGAAGGGAAAGAAGGAGAAAACATTCATTGCTAAAAAGGAGAAAAGCTGGACTGACTCATCCTCCTTAGAGTCAGATGAAGAAGAAGAAGCCTACATTGGGCTGATGGCAAGATCTGATGAAGAAGTCTGTCAGGATCAGCCTAGTCCAGCTAAGGTATCCTCTCCATCAAGTTCATCATCTAAGTCAAGTTATAAGATTGGTCCCAATTCAAAAGCATCTTCATCCATGAATAAAGGTGATTCTGAGTCTGAGGAAGACATCAATCAAGTGATTGATAAGTATGGTGAACTTATAAAAGCATTCAAAAGAAGTAAGCAAGTGACTAATGAGTAGACTCTGGAGATTGCATCTCTAAAGCTTGCTGAATCCCAGCACTCTGAGACAGCAATCATACTGGAACATAAAATTATGGAAGTCAGTCAGTTGAAGAATATTATTTTTATACAGATAGACACCATAAAATACAAGAATGCCCTTATAAGGGATCTAGAAGAAAAGCTCCAAAGGGAGAAGAGGATTGTGGCTAGTTTTTAAGCCCAATTCAGTGTTTCCTATTATTGACTCCTCCTCATATCAAAGAAACAAGAAAGGAGTAGGATTCAAGGGAAACATTAGAGCTGCCCCTTTCAAAGGAAAGAGAAAAGCTCCAGCTCAGCCACCCATTACCTTTAAAAGGGTAATGCTCCCTACTAACAGGTATGATCAGGACTCCATGTTGGTCACTAGAAGAATGGGAATTCTTCCTGGAAGGATGATAGTGTATCTTCCAATGTAAGAAGAAGAGGAATGAGAATGAGTGCCTTCAAGGCGGCTCATGAAGAAATACAAATGGCCCATCCTGGACAATTTATCTTCGGTATTCTAGTACCCACTCTTAAGAATGGTGCAGTGATCAAACATCATACTCAATCAGCAATGATTTAGACTAAAGGTCAATCTTATAGCAAGCCTAATCTGGGTGTTTCTAATGCTATCAGGAGCATGATTTCTGCAAAGAAAATTACGGCTGATGGCACTCAGAAAAAGCTAAATAAGGCTACTGAAAGACTTTCCTTCAGCCAGAAAATTGCTGAAAGAAATCTGAAGAAGATCACTACTGTTCCTTCTGGAAAGGTTGTTATTGTTAACATAGTCACTAGACCAGCTCAGAAAAGAATGTATAACCTTCATGAGTGATGTTGTTGTGGTAAGATAGGGCATTTTTCCATTGATTGTTGGCATAATTCCAGTGTGCCCAGAGCTGAAGTAAGTCTACTAGTCAGAAAAATTGCTGGTAGACATGTTCATTTTGAGACTAACATGCAGCTAGAACCCAATAAATATTATGGTCCTAAGGTAAAATAAATATCTTTTGCGGGTTAGTCCAAGTTTTCATACCCCTATATGGTACTTGGACAGTGGTTGTTCCATGCACATGACTGGAATAAATAGCAATTTAAAGGAGTTCATTCTAGTAAAGGATGGACCAAAGATGATCTTTTGTGGATCTGACAAAGGGATTAATAGAGGTTATGGTAAGATCTCAAATCGCTTAATCACTTTTGCAAAAGTAGCTTATATGGAAGGTTTGTAACACAACCTTATAAGCATAAGCCAACTTTGTGAACTTGGCTATGACATTTCATTCCACAAGGATGAGTGCCATATAAAGAAGTCAAGTGACCAAGAGGTCATCTTGATAGGCATTAGATGTGGGAGTACTGTTTAAATTTTCTTTGTGTAAATTCAGACTCTCCCATATACATAGTTGCAAATGAGAAATCCTCACAATGTGTCAAATATCACAAGAGGCTAGTTCATTTAAACTATAAGACCATAGGCAAGCTCTTCAATAAAGAGCTAGTTAAAAATTGTCCTAAAAAGGCATGCACTAAGGAAGGTATTTGCTCTACATGCCAAAAGGGTAAACAGACCAAAGCTTCTTTTACAAGCATTGGGACTAAAGACTCTGTGAGGTATTTATACCTACTGCATATGGACTTTTTTGGTGATATGCCAGTTCATAGTCTAGGTATGAAAGTCTATACCTTTGTGGTTATTGATGACTTTTCTAGATTTACTTGGGTTTTTTTTTAAAGAAAAAGTCTGAAACCCCTGATATCTTCAAGATATTTGTCAAACAAATACAAAATAAATTGAACAGTTCTGTGGTCAGAATCAGAAGTGATCATGGAACTGAGTTTCAATCTGAATGCATGATAAAGTTTTGTAAAGAACTTGGGATTCATCAAGTGTTTTCCTCCCCAAGAACACGCCAACAAAATTGGATTGCTAAGAAGAAGAATAAGTCTCTCATAAGAACAGGTAGGACATTACTGAATGACACAAATCTCCCAGAATATTTATGGGCTGAGGCATTAAACATTGCTTATCATGTCCTCAACAGGGCTTTTATCACCAAGAGCCATAAAAAGACTCCTTATGAGATATTGAAGGGCAGAAAACCAAACCTTGCATATCTATGAATGTTTGGGAGAAAATGATATGTGCTTAGCAATGGGAAATCCTATATAACTAAGTTTGATGCCAAGTCCTATTAAGGGATCTTTGTTGGGTACAGTAATCATAGTAAGGCCTATAGGATCTATAACTTGACAATTCAAGTTGTAGAGGAGTCGATTAATGGAGTGTTTGATGAATCAAATATAATTAACATTGAGCTGTCAAGCTCCTCTTCTAGTCCTGCAGGAACAAAAGTGATAATGGACAAGCTGACAATTAAGGAAGCTGAACATATAGTCCAAGACAAAGATGAAAGTGTGTGGATTTTAGAGGAAGAACAAGGCACACATGAATTGGATGATGTTCAACATGATGGAGACTTTGGTGCACAGAATGTTGAAGGAAGACTGCCTCCAGCAATCAGGCATTTGAAGGATCATCTAGACCACCAGATTATTGGTGATACAAGTCAAGGTGTAGTGACAAGGAAAAATGTCTTAACACAACAATGTACTACAGTTTCTTGTCACAAGTAGATCCCAAAAAGTTTGAAGAGGCAAACATGGATCAATTTTGTATTGTATATATACAAGAAGAATTGAACTAGTTTAAGAGGTGTAAGGTCTGGAAGTTGGTTCCCAAACTACAAGGACATAATGTCATTGGAACCAAGTGGATCTATAGGAATAAACTTGATGGAAATGACATTATAATCAAGAATAAAGCTAGATTTGTAGCTCAGGGGTACAGACAGGAAGAAGGTATTGACTTTGATCAAACCTTTGCCCATATAGCAAGATTAGAAGCCATCAGACTATTCCTTATATATACTGCATACCAAGGATTCAGATTCTACCAGATGGATGTGAAATCAGCCTTCCTGAATTGAGACTTGAAGGAAGAAGTCTATGTTGAACAATCTTCAGGTTTTGTTGTTCCTAACCAATCAAATTTTGTTTATAGACTTAGGAAATCTTTATATGGGTTGAAACAAGCTACAAGAGCATAGTATGAAACCCTATCTAGCTTCTTCATTAAGAACAAATTTTCAAGGGGGAAGATAGACAAGACTCTATTTCTAAGGGAATACAAAGGCATGATCATCCTAGCCCAGATATATGTTAATGACATAATCCTTGGATCTACTGATGACAACCCTTGCAGAAAGTTTGCCAAAATTATGCAAGGAAAATTTAAAGTGAGGAGTATGGGTGAACTTAAGTTCTTCTTGGGTTTACAAGTAAGACAAACTGACATTGGATTATCCATATCTTAGTCTAAGTTTACCAGGGAATTGATTATGAAATTTGAGATGGAGAAT
Source organism: Platanthera zijinensis (assembly GCA_039513925.1). Taxonomy (NCBI): domain Eukaryota; kingdom Viridiplantae; phylum Streptophyta; class Magnoliopsida; order Asparagales; family Orchidaceae; genus Platanthera; species Platanthera zijinensis. The sequence continues at coordinate 30,118,595 of CM077089.1, forward strand.
GCCTCCACCATGAAAACTCCCATAGGGTCAAACATGTCTTTAGACAAGGGTGAGATAGGGAAACATGTTGATTAAACTTTGTATAAAGGGATAATTGGCTCCCTTCTATACCTAATTGCTAGTAGGCCAGATATTATGTATGCTACATGTGTCTGTGCTAGATATCAGGCATGCCCTAAAGAATCTCATTCCTCTACTGCTAAGAGAATTTTGAGATATCTAAAGGGCACGCCAGATCTTGGCCTTTAGTACCCTAAGAATAAGGAGTTTGAACTAATAGGGTTTTCAAATGTAGTCTTTGCAGGCTACAAAAAAGACAGGAAAAGCACATTAGGCTCTTGTTAGTTTCTCGGAAAAAGACTAGTGTCATGGAGCAACAAGAAGCAAATAGGTGTTTCTATTTCTACTATAGTGTCAGAATACATAGCTGTAGGGAGCTGCTGTGCAAAGTTGTTGTGGATTCAACATCACTTCAGGATTATAACATTCAGCTAAGTAAAAGCTCTTTATTTTATGATTCTACTAGTGTGATCTCTATACTTAGGAATCATGTCTCACATAGCAACAGTAAGCACATAGAGATTAGTTATCACTTTATAAGAGAGCATATGGAATGTGAGGATATTAGTCTTCAATTTGTTCCAACAAACAAGTAAGTGGCTGACATTTTCAACATGCCACTAGATGAAGCAAAGTTCAACACCTTCAAGTTTGATTTGGGAATGTTGAACTTGGTGTAACTTTAGTTGCTCTTCATATTTTTTTGTTGCATGAAATACTTCATCTTGCAGAATGGACTAGAATGAATATCAAAAAGGTTGATAGAAGTTGCTCTTGGTGAGGGGGAGTAAGTCTAACATTAGTGGGTTATCTGTAATCCAAAAGGGAGAGAAGATAACTAGAGATGGCTAGCTTCTCCCTAATTATTCTACAGAAGTCAAAAGGGGGAGAAGAAGTAGCAAACCAGGGGGAGCTGCCACCAAATGGTATGCAGGCGGTGTTCCCATACAAAGGGAAAAGGTGAACCATGCAGCAAAGTAAGGGGAGTAAGTGATGCTCACTATACTAGTAGAAAATGGGAGAGTGGTAAATCTTAACTATCTTGTGTTATAAATTAGTGTATATTATTGATGCATATGTTAGTGTATATCATTGATAAAGGTTTTTCAAGTGGTGTTTTGACTTCTTCAAATATGAGGAGATTATTTGGTCCATTGATCCCAATGTCCCAGATTTGTAAGAAGTCAAACAAATCAATGATATACACATAGTTGTATTTTATGTATGTTTAAGTTCATGAATGCAGGTTAGTACTTATTATATTGATTGGATAGCTGGTCAAAAGATAGGCATGTGGAGAGATGGAAATTTTGTCTAGTCCACAGGCATTGAGTGAAGCAAGCTCACTCAATGTTAGATTCCTTAAGAAATGAAGCTGGACAGAGAAATTTCACTAAATATACAAGCGTTGAGTGGAGCCAGTACACTCAATGTCATACGATTAATAGCGCTGAGAGAGGGCAGGCAGTCAAATCTTTAAATGTTGGCAAGGTAGAAATGCGGCTAAGTTCACAGGCATTGAGTGAAGACAACTCACTTAACGCCATATAGCCAAAAGCATTGAATCACGATTCCATTGTCAAAGCCACAATAAATCTGTCAAAGAAATTCGTTTAAGTCTAAAAGAGTTGAGTGAAGCTAGTTCACTCAACGTCATACTGATTCAGTCAAAGCCTTGGAAGAAAGATAATAAAATTTGTCTAAATACAAAAGCATTGAGTGAAGCCAGCTCACTCAATGCCAAAGGAAGAAAGCATTGAGTCATGCTACTGCTATCAACGCCAAAGAAGTAAATAGAATTTAGGTAAGGCAAATAGCATTGAGTGAAGCTAGTTAACTCAACGCCTAGCCAAATGTTGAGGCTAAAGGAGAAAGTGTTGAGTGTAGTCAACACACTCAAAGCCTTCATGCAGAGCAGAATTATTCTAAGTCCAGAATCGTTGACTGAAGTCAGTTCACTCAACGCACTCAACGCCATAGTTGCAAAAAGGGCTAAAGTTCAAGCTAAGGAAAAAAGTGTTGAGTGAAGCTTATACACTCAATGCTCTCAATGCCTAGAGTTGCAAAATGATGCAGAATATTGACTAGATTAAAAATCATTAAGTGGTGCTTACACACTCAACGCCTAGCAGAGCAGGAAATTTTTTAAGTCCAGATGTAAGATCCGTCCCCCCTTTCCGGGGCTAACCCAGATCTTATGCCCAAAACCGCCGCCTTACGGTGACACTAACACACGGGTTAGTCGACACTACAAGACACCGATTTTGCCAGCTAGTACGATCATAAACCTGTTCGGCCAATATGAGAAGTAGAAGTATAAAAAGAGTAAATATCACAGTCCACAGCCACAGTACTAATCATATATATATCAAATGAAAAGTACAAGAAAATGTAGTCCAAAATGAGTGCAAATATAAAGGAGAGTAATAAGGGCTTATGCCCAGTACCTCAAATCAAATCACTCTCTCTCTCTCAATCTAACAGCAGCGGAATCTATCATCTCATCTCATCACACCTGAACATGTGCTCCAGTAGTGGTAGTAGGTGGTATCGGCATCTGTTCCTCAAGTCCTGGCTCCTCGACGTGCTGGTCCATCTCCTCGGGCTCCTAAATTGATATGGTCACCGACCATTAGTCAAAAAGACTAAGTCGTTTCCTCCATACCTCGCCCCGCAACTCCTAGGCACCAAGCGGGAGGACGAAGCGCAGGACAACAAGGGGTAACAAAAGTGGAAGCAGGTGATAGTGGGAACCTAGCTAGCAATTTATAATCATGTTGTAATAGGTAAAATAAGAAAAGAATTTAACCTTCACTTATGCGAGTACACATAAGCCAAAGGATCTTCTACAAGGCTCCCATCGTATAAAATGTCCCATATCATTTTATACGTTGGGGGTGTCGGTTATCACAAGCAGCATATATATATAAATGGAAAGAACCTTAATTTATAAACTTGCCCACTCAAGCTTATAGACTAAGGGGTCGTTTAGCAGGTCCTAATGTATAAGCGTCCCATACCACTTATACATTAGGTGTCATAGGTTATTATGAATGATTATGATATGCATCTATATGGTGGGTATGACATGAACAAGCAGTGCAACTCACCCACCCGACTTTGTGTACACAAACCTTTAGTTCCCACTTTTCAAGAGCTAGCATCACTCTCAGGTACCACTATTGTGGCTACGGCAGCAGCGGATCGGGCTTCTCCGCTTTCTAGGCGGGTATACACACTACCAGGCCTAGACCTCTCTTATACGCCTCTGTACACTGACAAGTGCACTCTAGAGTCCCTGCGTACTACTTTGCTGACTACCCGTCAGTCTTGTTGGGCCAGGTGCGCATTATCGGGGATTGTCCTCCAGACCGCAGTATAAACAACCTACTTGCCCCTCAAACCCTCGCACCCACCTGGTTCACCGTACTGCCATCGGTGTGACGACTGGCCCAGTACCGCATGACCCGCCACTAATTTTATGCACATGCAAGTATCTCATCTCGAGCCTCCAGCTCGCAGGCCCAAACTGTCCTGATTCTCTCCAACCCAGCATGGGTGAGCATGTAAACCAACATTTCCCTCCAACTCTACCCGGGTGAGCAAGTAGTCAACAGACTCCAAGTCCCTCCAACCCAGCACGAGTGAGCATGTAAACCAACTATTTCCCTCCAACTCTGCCCGGGTGAGCAAGTAATCAACAGACTCCAAGTCCCTCCAACCCGGCACGAGTGAGGACATGTACAGTTTACCTAGCCTATTAGACAACTCTTGCCTACCGGTTATTATACTTAGTAATTTAGGATTAATCCCAGGACTGCCTAAGGTATGCCCATTGAAGGGGTCTCGAAGGCACTAGGAACCAAGATGGGATGACAAGCCCAAAGTTCCCTTTCGCAAGGATAATTACTTTTAGTTGGTGTCTACCCATGATCCACAACCAACTCTCATGTTACTTTAGAACTATCCTAATGACTTAAGGTATTATTATCGGAAGGGCGACGGTCTTCCGCCGGCCTCCGCTCTAGCGGTTACCCAAAGACTTACACTTTTACTCTCGTCACTAAGACGACACTAACCACCAGGGTTATATTTCCAATTATGTTCCCTAGCTCAAATGTCGATCTATCCCCCGGTGGCCCTAAGGTATAACCTACCTTCACTATGCGCAGCCCATGACCTAACTCCACCCTGGAATCCAACTTCTAATTCCTTGGTCCATATGTCTCAATTTATTTATCCTAGGGTGGTATGGACCTATATGATGACCATGTTGATTTTCATAATTTTCCCAATTACTTATACCATTAACTTAATTTCTTCAAATAACTCTTCAAGTCATTTAACACATGGAGTATGTCATATCATAATCCTAATGATGTGAGAAATTTTTCTGACTTACAACATAATGAAATATCACTGTCTTCCAAGATTTATAATTTTCCTTTAAGTATTTCTATTTATTCCCTAATTAATATAAAACCATCAAATTTATCATTTACAAAGGACGTATAAGGAATTCAATTACAAAAATTCTAGGAAAATTACAGAATATATAAGACATTAATTTAATACTAAGGGCAGAGTTTCATCAACCTCTATAGTGTAATGGCCCAACAAATCCCATTCTTAAATATTTACCAAAATGCCATTATGTTAATTTAAGAATTATCAGTGCATCCAAAAATTCTGAAATAAATCTACAAGACTAATAATACAATTTTACAACACTAGAAATATTTCCACAATTTTATAACATGTAATTCCACCAATTCATGAATAATTGCAAAAAGGGTAAAATGGTAATTCCAAGGTATTGTACTCCAGAAGTTCTCAAACAAAAAGATCAAATTTTCCTAAGTCAAATATAACCTTATTTTTAACTTAGCAAGGTTTGAGGATTTTTGCATGATCAAAACCTATTTATAAATTTATTTTTCAATAAGGGCTATATTTTCCAAAATTCCAAATAATGGGATTTTTGATTACAAAAATCCCATAAATAATCTGAGGGGTTATATTTACCCTAATGAACCAGTGGAATCAAATCCATGATTTTTAGATGCCTCAATTAGGCTTAATACACAATATTTAAAATATTACTATTTGCAACCCAAGGCTATAATTAGCCAACACATGCAAGAGAATTAACCAACATGCAGTGATCCAAATGTAGTAAATTTATCACATGTTTATAATGTCCCCAAGGACCTGCCACCAAAATTTGGGGCCATTTGGAGGCTTAACACTCCAATTATACCATTTATTTAATTATTGATATTATGACCAAAACTATAGAACTTTTGTTCCCAAAAATTCTCAATTTTTGGCAGGGGCTCTATATGCCCAAATAAGCCACATGCCTAAAATTTCAGGCCATGTGGACATCTGGTTTAGCATGGGCTTCATTTTTGATTTCTGCCCTAGCCTAGGACCAGTCCTAGGAAAAATGCCCTACATGCCAGACCACTGGACCAAAACCTAGGTTTTGGGTGGCATTTTAAAGGTAACACATCAGGCTACATTTTTTATTCAGAAGTTAATTTAATTTGATGCCTCTAAGTACCTTAAAATATACATGCAAGGTGACTGAAAATGTGTGATAGTTATCTACTATTCATAACATTTATATAATCATTTATATATATATATAAGCACGAATCTTAAAGCATGAATAGACGGCATCCAGTCATCATCCCAGATGAATCAAGGGCTGGGATTGATTTCTCCTGGAGCATCTTGCGGGGCCACTTCCGGCCAGCTGAGGCGGCGCCACTGCCGGCCAACGGTGCCACCACCTTCAAGGTGGTGGTGGCCATCTTTTGCCGGTGATATGGAGGCGGGAGACGGCGGCGACGGCGATCCCGAGTGGGATGAAATCCATGGAAAAATCTCTCATTTCTCACATGGCATCGGACTCAATTGAGCCTGATATCTCTCCTAGTTGATCTAGGATCCTAGTACGGGTAGACGTGAGGTGAAACGGACCTAGATTGGGGCTTAGCGGCGAGTTCGGCGGCGGTTTGGCATGGTGGTGGTGCTCCGGCGATCTCCTGCCCGATTTCTTGATTCTCCACTATTTGTCTTGATCCAAGACTCGATTTCCACTCCTCTCGACCTTCTGAAGCTGATGGAATGGTTTGATTGGACTGAGGTGGATTATATGGGGAGATATGGCCGAGGTGAGCTCGGGGTGAAGCTTTGGATGCTTCACCCATGGTGCCAAGTGGCCAGCCCAGCTCTAAATCGAGTAGGATTCCAGCCCGATAACTGGAGGCTCTCTCGGGCGGTTTTTCAACGGCCAACGGCGGCGCCTCCACTGGAGATCTTCACCTCCACCCTCACGGTGGTGGGGGAAAGCATTTGCCGGCGGCTAGGGCGGCGAGAGACGGAGGCGCCACCCAACCCGAGAGCTTCCAAATCTCCATTAATAGAGAAAAATGAAACTGGGTTCGGGCTCATTTGAGTCCGAACCCCACACCCAACATTCCTAAGATCTAATACATGAGGAGAGAGGTGAGGGAGGACCTTCCCGGTGGCTATGCGACATGAGGAGCGGCGGAGCCATTTCCGGTGGCGGTGGTGGCTTTTCTCTCGGGTTCACTGCCCAGCACGGCTTCTCTCTCTCTCTCTCTTTCTGCTGCTCTCCTTGTTCTAAGGGTGAAGAGACTGAGGGGAGTGAGGGGAGGGAGATAAGGTAGGGGCGATAATATCAATGGGGGGGGAAGGGCGATATCATCAAGGGGAAGCTCGGGTTTGCCTTGGTTGCATCACCAAGCTGCATGGGTGGGCTCCACCGGTTCAAGCTCCTCCTAATTGGGCTAGAGGGGCTGGCCAAGGTAGTCATGGGCTGAGGGAATGAGTGGGAAGGAGGTGTGAGGCCATATGGGTTAGGTAGGGTTGGTTTTGGTCTTGGGCTTGCCACCATACATGTATGGTGGGCCCTACTGCATCCACCTCCTCCTAAATGACACCAAGGGGTCGGCTAGCCCATGTGTGGGCTGATGGCATGAGCCCAAGTGGCTCCATCCACTAACACCCTTAAATATACTCCTTTCTCTCTCCTAATTATTCTCCATTTTGAGATTTTCTCTCTCTCCTAGTCACTAGGTTGGCTAGTCAATCCTCTAGTCTATTGGCAGCCTACCCATGCATAATATATTAAATGGGGGGGGGAATGATATCAAGGCTTGTTGGTGGAGAGGGAGGCCCTTGGTCATGAATATTCTTCCTCCAAATTTTCACTCTCCTATTTTATTCAAATTCTCTCTCCTAGGTTAATTCTCAAATTATCCATGTACGAAACCCATTTTTATCCTCCCTATGGGGTATGAGTTGGCTTTGACCCATTGGGTGGCATTGGGTTAGTTTGGGTGGACCCAACCCAAGGAATAGGGCTTAGGGTCATTTTTTGGCTACTTAGGTCAAAGTGTTGACTGGGGTTAACATGGGTCCTATGGTTGACCCTATGACCTACCCTATGGTCCACTTAGATTGTTTTAGGGTTAGGGCAATGTGGTGGGGTCATGGTATGGCTAGGGTCCTTGTTTAGGCTAATTTGACCTAGTTTGACTTGGTCCTATAGTGGGCCCCATATGGCTACAACCCACTACCTAGGGTCAAATCTAGCTAATTTCCCTAAAACCCACCCCATGCCTAACCCAATCTAAGTTAAGAGGTCTAGAAGTAACATAGGATGTTACACCAGATTTTTTGAGTAATTTGTTCACTCAATGCACTCAACGTCTGGGTAGTTGTCTGAACTTTTCTAAGTCTAGAATGGTTGACCTCAACAAAGTCAACAAAAGTCAAAATGATTAAGGAAGAGCTGTAATTCATTACTAACGTCGTCGTCTGTCTTATTCTATAAAACTAAGTATATAATCAGACGTTAAAGCAGCGACATGTGTCAATTATCTCGCCAGATGACGGGATTATAAATAGAAGATGAGATCTAGATTAAGACAAGTATTTGAGGAATCAATTCATTATGAAAAGTTAAGCGGGACTTCGTCTTCTTCCCCCTCCATTATTGTAGAGATAAGAAGATTGTTTCGACGATTCTGAAGGTTTTTTGCGTTAGGTGCAGTGATCAACATCTGCTGCAGCACGATCTAGATATTCTTTAAGGAAGAAGAAACTGTTGGAGTTACCATGGTGATCTAGAAGTTGTCAAACATGTAATCTCACTGCCAACGCAATATGAGCCTGCAGGGTCGCACATAAGAGCTATGGAGGAGTTGGAAGATTGACCGTATTGGTAAAGGTTACCAATCACCATTATGTATGGGGTCAGGCAATTGTTACCAGTAAAGTTCATAGGGCATGGATAGACCAAGGCAAATCGTCGAGAATGTCTCGACGACCAAGGCAATGTCGTCGAGAATGTCTCGACGACTATGGGATTTTAGCCGAGAATCAATCTGATAGATTCGTCGAGAATCAAAGACTTAGTCGTCGGGACTGTCCATCGATTCTCGCCGAATCTGCCTGATGATTCTCACCGATCGACGAGTATCGTCGAGAGTTATCGAGTATGACTCGACGACTAAAGGCCATTCGTCGAGAATCGTCCCTGATTCTCGACGACTTGGCGGATGATTCTCGCCGAACGCCTTTGCCGATTATCACCGAATTCTTCCAGGGACCCTATGCTATGTGGTCTGCGGATAGCCATTCCTTTAGGTCTATTTATACCTTTGGTATAAATAGACACTTAGGGTTTTGGAAATGTGTGTGACTTGTGCCTTTTGCGGCCGATTAGAACCCGACGGAAAGAGTTCCGCCGATCGCTCGTTCCGCCGCATCCCGCACATTGCCGGACGGAAGTGTTCCGCCGCCGCCGTGTCTGCTCCGCTGACCCTCCCATTTCCGGCGATAGTCGTTGTTCTTGCCTCTCCTGGCACGGACCTAGCAGTCCGTGGAGTTGCAAAGGTGCGGCTGTCTTCCTCCCGATTGTTCGTGCGACGAGCAGTTCGGGTTTCTCCTACTCGTGTGGATTTCTGCAGAGACGTGGATATTATTCCACGTACAACTCGCCACCGACATCACTCAATACTTGGAGCATCTTCGTTGAGTTGTGACTCAACGCCACTAAGGTATTTTGCCCTAGTTATTTTGTTTACTTCTTGATACAACGATCATGGCCAGATCCAGTTCTCTTGGGCTGTTCTCGTACTTTTCCTTTCCGCTGCGTGCACAAAGTGTTGTGCCAACCCTCACGAGAAACCCCAACAGTGGTATCAGAGGGAGGTTGCGGCCATGACTGTTGTATTGGAAGTTAGGGAATTCCAACACGTGTAAACCTAGGGATTTAGAAGTGTTCTAAATGTCTAGATTTATTCCTGGAACATCAATTGTTGATGATTTTTCCAAGGGAAATCGGTGGTGATTTTGCAAAATTTGGTCGGGGCACTGCCCCGCACCCCGCAGGGGCTCTGCCCCTTGACCCCGCCCGCTGATCGGTCAGCGGGACCACCGCCAGGGGCGCTGCCCCTTGGAACCCCGCCAGGAACATCTGGGATTTCGTAGCAATTTCTAATTGTAGAAGTTGTTGTCTCCTTAGCAGTAACCATCCCTCGAATTTTGTTTTGGATTTTGAATCCAGCAAAGAGAGATGAGCTTGTCTACTGCTTTAAGTTGAGTTGCCTTTCCCCTTTGTCCAATGCATGTAAACCTGAATATTTGGAAATGCCCATATGTTCAGATTTAGCCCTTTGCTCTATCAAATGTTGATAGTGTCTTGTTGTGCACATAAGGGATGCATGAGAATTCTAGAAATGTTTTATTTTATTTAGATGTGCACATTGATCAAAGGTTGATCATGGTTAATTGTTAACATACTATCAAAATTTAAATCCCTTCATCAAACATTAAGTGTTCGGATGCCTTCCAATGGATGACACTCTTCCTGCCTCGATCGATGAAGTGTGGGCTTGCCAAAGCAAGGTGCATTAATCTATCTTGGTAAGGGTGCGAGCGGATAATTGTGATATCCCACTGTCGACATCGGGCCCCACTTAACTAGGTGACCTCAAAGGTTGAGCGCCTAGAGGCATAGGGTTTGCATGCACCATATGATGGATGCGAATAAAGAGTTATTCACCAACCATACAAGAATTGCATGAGGATGCAATTGGCAAGCGTTGCCTACCTAAATAACTACATCGTGAGAGGAAAGCCAAAGCTGACTCATTGTGTTGGTGAAATACGGATCTTGTCCACTAAGAGAGTAGCTCGCATGAACTCTCCGAATTGATAGTGAGGGCTATTAGTTCGAATAAAATAGTGGGAGTTTTAATTAGAGTCCAAATTAAAATAAATTGTATTTTGAATCTTTGGTACTGATTTTATTCTGCATGAATTCTTGTAGAATTCCATGGCAAGTGGTTCCCACTCCACTTTGTCTCTGAGAGCCATCCTTGAGAAGGATAAGCTCAATGGGACTAACTACATGGACTGGTACAGAAGCTTGAGAATTGTTCTCAGGCAAGAGCGAAAGCTCTATGTCTTGGAAGAAGAATCCCCCGAGGTGCCGACCGGGAATTCTTCCCGTGCTGACAAGGATGCTTACAAGAAGTATACCGATGATGCTTTAGACATCGAATGCCTCATGCTTGCCACCATGAACTCTGAGCTCCAAAGGCAACATGAGAACATGGGGTGCAAGGAGATTGACGAGCATCTTAAGAAAATGTTTCAAGGGCAGGCTCGTCAAGAGAGGTTTGACGTCACGAAAGCGTTGTTTCAGTGCAAGATGGGAGTTCGAGACTCAGTAGGGACTCACGTACTCAAGATGATTGGGTATATAGAGAACCTTGAAAGGCTGGGTTTTCCTCTAGGTCAAGAGTTGGCCACAGATTTGATCCTGCAATCGTTGCCGGACAGCTACGAGCAGTTTGTCTTGAACTATAACATGAATGAAATAGACAAGACACTGCCCGAACTCCTAGGCATGTTGAGAACTGCCGAAATCAATATGAAGAAGGCCAAGCCTACAAGCCCCATACTGATGGTGCATAAGGGCAAGGCCAAGGGCTTCAAGAAGACGAAGGTGGGACCTAAGTCACATCTTGAGCCCAAGTCTTCTGCACTGAAGAAGAAGAAAAGCACGGTGAAGGAAGGGAAATGCCACCACTGTGGCAAGGCTGGTCATTGGAGGAGGAACTGTCCTTCTTATATTGAGGGTCTGCAGAAAATGAAGGGAGGTATGACTTCCGCTTTAGATATTTATGTTATAGAGATAAACCTTTCTGCTCCTTCATCTTGGGTATTGGATACCGGATGTGGTTCTCACATTTGTACAAATGTGCAGGAACTGGAAAGGAGAAGATTGCTGAGTAAAGGGGAGGTGGACATGTGTGTCGGCAATGGAGCAAGAGTTGCTGCTGTAGCCGTAGGGGTTTACCGTCTTTCTTTGCCCAGTTGGCTTGTAATAGAACTAGATAATTGTTATTTTGTTCCAGCCATAACTAGAAACATTATATCTATTTCATGTCTGGACATGATTGGATTTTCTTTTATAATTAAGAACAACTGTTGTTCCATATTTAATAATGATGTTTGTTATGCTGTAGCCCAACTGTTTAATGGTCTTTATGTTTTGAACTTAGACCATATGATCTATAATGTAGAAAATAATAAAAGACTAAGAATAAATGACTCAAACCCTACGTATCTCTGGCATTGTCGTTTGGGCCATATAAACGAGAAGCGCATATCCAAGCTCCATAAGGATGGACTTTTGGACTCATTTGATTATGAATCATTTGAGCGATGTGAATCTTGTTTATTAGGAAAAATGACAAAAGCTCCTTTCACTGGTTATACTGAGAGGGCTGAGGATCTCTTGGGTGTTGTACATAGTGATGTATGCAGACCCATGAGTTCCATGGCTAGAGGTGGGCATTTCTACTTCGTTACATTTACTGATGATTTCAGTAGATACGGATATGAGTATCTTATGAAGTGCAAATCCGAGACCTTTGAAAAGTTCAAAGAGTTCAAGAATGAAGTAGAAAACCAGTTGGGCAAAAGGGTTAAAGCACTCCGATCTGATCGAGGTGGTGAATACATGAGTCACGAGTTCCGTGATCATCTGAAAGAGTGTGGTATTATATCACAGCTCACTCCACCTAGAACACCACAGCACAATGGTGTGTCTGAGAGGAGAAATCGTACTTTGTTAGACATGGTACGTTCGATGATGAGTCATGCAGACTTGCCTGTTTCCTTTTGGGGTTTTGCTTTAGAGACTGCTGCTATGACACTGAATCGCGCTCCAACAAAAACGGTTCTGAAGACACCATATGAGATATGGACTGGGAAACGTCCTAGTATATCGTTTATTAAAATTTGGGGCTGTGAGGCATACGTGCGACGTCAAATGCCTGACAAGCTGGAACCCAAATCAGATAAATGTTATCTGGTGGGATATCCTAAGGAAACGAAAGGATATTACTTTTACCTACCATCCGAGGGCAAGGTGTTTGTCGCAAGGACCGGTGTCTTCTTGGAGAAAGAGTTCTTATCAAGAAAGACTGAAAAGGTAGAACTTGAAGAAGTTCAAGAACCACAAATAGTGAATGAACCAGAATTGGATTCTGAATTAGGACTACAAGGTGTTGTAGCTAGAGAACCTACTCAAGAAACACATGTCCTGCGTAGATCTGGTAGACCAAGATTTGAGCCTGAGAGATATGGATTTCTCGTGTCTCAAATAGGTAATGTGTTGCTAATGGATCATGATGATGAACCAGCAACCTACCAAGAAGCTATGAATGGACCGGACTCCGACAAATGGCTTGAGGCTATGAAATCCGAAATGGACTCCATGTATACAAACCAAGTTTGGAACTTGGTGGAACCACCTGAAGGGGTACGACCCATAGGGTGCAAGTGGGTCTTCAAGAAGAAGACCGACATGGATGGGAATGTACAGACATTCAAAGGGCGACTGGTGGCTAAGGGTTTTAGACAAATTCATGGTATTGACTATGATGAAACCTTTTCCCCTGTTGCCATGGTAAAGTCCATAAGGATATTGCTTGCTATTGCTGCGTATTATGACTACGAGATCTGGCAGATGGATGTCAAAACAGCTTTCCTTAATGGAAACCTCCTTGAGGAAGTGTACATGACACAACCCGAGGGTTTTGTATCCCCAAATGAAGCCACTAAGATATGCAAGCTGAATAGGTCCATATATGGACTGAAACAGGCCTCTCGAAGTTGGAATCTTCGTTTTGATGAGAAAATCAAAGAGTTTGGTTTCATCAAGAATGAAGATGAGCCTTGTGTTTACAAGCGAATCAGTGGGAGCATTGTTGTCTTCCTGATACTGTATGTAGATGACATACTGTTGATTGGGAATGACATTCCTACCCTGAAAGTTGTTAAGAACAACCTAGGGAACTGCTTTTCTATGAAGGACTTGGGTGAAGCGACTTATATACTTGGTATTAAGATCTATAGAGATAGATCGAAGAAGTTGCTGGGTTTGACCCAGAGTACATACATCGATAAGGTGTTGAAGCGGTTCAACATGCTTGAGTCCAAGAAAGGATTTTTGCCCATGTCTCATGGTGTGAATCTCTCTAAGGACCAGTGTCCAAAATCTTGTGAAGATAAGGACCGCATGAAGTTGATTCCATATGCTTCGGCAATTGGATCAATCATGTATGCAATGTTATGTACTCGACCCAATGTCTCCTTTGCTTTAAGCATGACTAGCAGGTATCAGTCAGACCTCGGTGAGTGTCACTGGATTGCAGTCAAGAATATCCTGAAGTACTTGAGAAGGACTAAGGATGTGTTCTTGGTGTATGGTGGAGAGGAAGAGCTTGTTGTAAGTGGTTACACGGATGCTAGCTTCCAAACTGATAGGGACGATTCAAAGTCTCAGTCAGGGTTTGTGTTTTGCCTGAATGGAGGAGCTGTGAGCTGGAAGAGTTCCAAGCAAGAGACAGTTGCTGATTCTACAACGGAAGCCGAGTATATCGCTGCAGCCAATGCAGCGAAGGAGGCTGTATGGATTAGGAAATTCATCGGCGAGCTTGATGTAGTTCCTAGCATTGTTGGTCCTGTAGTTCTCTACTGTGATAACAATGGTGCAATTGCACAATCTAAGGAACCTAGATCCCATCAGCGCTCCAAGCACATACTTCGGCGGTTCCATCTTATTCGTGAGATTGTCGAACGAGGAGATGTGAACATTTGCAGAGTGCCGACTGAGGAGAATATTGCAGATCCACTGACAAAGCCTCTCGCGCAGAGAAAGCATGATGGTCATACTAGATCAATGGGTATACGATACCTGAATGATCAAGTCTAGTGGGAGCCTTGTGGGTTGCATGTAAAGATATATTCTGTTGGCTGTTAATTGTTTATTCATATGATGAATTGTGTACCTAGATTTTCTTTTTACAATTAATGGCATATTCCGTTATTATGGTTTTTCTATATGATAGTTAAATGTTAACATAATGAATACCCTTAGAATGTTCGCTTCCATAGGACATCAAGTACGTGACTTGAATGTGAGAGCCTATGATTCATTTGAAGCTTCATTCTTAAAAGTCCCTGGTCGTGGTATCATCATAGGATCTAAGGGTAATGATGATACATAAAGACTAGCACGTGCGTTGACTGATGACCAGTTCTCACAGGTCATGATATTGTGATATCAAGTCATCACGTGGGTACTTGTTAGTGAACAAGTTGTACTGGACAGACCCAACCAGAGACTACTTTATGGATTGTTATCTAATCGTGTCACAAGTAGGTCTCTACTGACAATGGTGTTGTGGTCCTTTGACCTGAAGTCACAGCATTCATCAAGTGAGGAAGAGCATGCTTTGATGCCATCTAAAGTCTTCCTTGAGAAAGGTTGATGATAAGGGTGGTTGTTGGGCACGTTACGAATCATTTGGGTGTTTGTGTGTGAGCAGATATGGAATTTGTCCTCCTATATGACAGGAGTTGCATCCATGGGCCCCTTGATGGAACTGGACTGAGAAATGCATGGCCATGCTTGGTGGAGTCAATATGTGATATTGGCCTCACCATTCTCTGGATGTCCGTTCTAGATCAAGAAACTTGGATTGAGCTATTATGAGGGTGACACGGTCCATGCCTCTAGTTCTTTCCGGATGTAAGGGACAAAGGGACAAAGACAACGCTGATACATTGTTCATGAAGGCTTATGAGTTATAAACTCTTGTTGCTTGGGGAGCAATGATGCATTGCTAGATGCCGCTCATTGTTTGTGAGGTTTATGGTTTGATACTTCCAAGATCAAGTGGGAGACTGTTGGAGTTACCATGGTGATCTAGAAGTTGTCAAACATGTAATCTCACTGCCAACGCAATATGAGCCTGCAGGGTCGCACATAAGAGCTATGGAGGAGTTGGAAGATTGACCGTATTGGTAAAGGTTACCAATCACCATTATGTATGGGGTCAGGCAATTGTTTCCAGTAAAGTTCATAGGGCATGGATAGACCAAGGCAAATCGTCGAGAATGTCTCGACGACCAAGGCAATGTCGTCGAGAATGTCTCGACGACTATGGGATTTTAGCCGAGAATCAATCTGATAGATTCGTCGAGAATCAAAGACTTAGTCGTCGGGACTGTCCATCAATTCTCGCCGAATCTGCCTGATGATTCTCACCGATCGATGAGTATCGTCGAGAGTTATCGAGTATGACTCGACGACTAAAGACCATTCATCGAGAATCATCCCTGATTCTCGACGACTTGGCGGATGATTCTCGCCGAACGCCTTTGCCGATTCTCGCCGAATTCTTCCAGGGACCCTATGCTGTGTGGTCTGTGGATAGCCATTCCTTTAGGTCTATTTATACCTTTGGTATAAATAGACACTTAGGGTTTTGGAAAAGTGTGTGACTTGTGCCTTTTGCGGCCGATTAGAACCCGACGGAAAGAGTTCCGCCGATCGCTCGTTCCGCCGCATCCCGCACATCGCCGGACGGAAGTGTTCCGCCGCCGCCGTGTCTGCTCCGCTGACCCTCCCATTTCCGGTGATAGTCGTTGTTCTTGCCTCTCCTGGCGCGGACCTAGCAGTCCGTGGAGTTGCAAAGGTGCGGCTGTCTTCCTCCCGATTGTTCGTGCGACGAGCAGTTCGGGTTTCTCCTACTCGTGTGGATTTCTACAGAGACGTGGATATTATTCCACGTACAACTCGCCACCGACATCACTCAATACTTGGAGCATCTTCGTTGAGTTGTGACTCAACGCCACTAAGGTATTTTGCCCTAGTTATTTTGTTTACTTCTTGATACAACGATCATGGCCAGATCCAGTTCTCTTGGGCTATTCTCGTACTTTTCCTTTCCGCTGCGTGCACAAAGTGTTGTGCCAACCCTCACGAGAAACCCCAACAGAAACAGCCAAGGCCAGCCTCGACCTAAGAAGAGCCTAATCTGAAGATCAATTTTAGTATCGGTGAAGAAGAAATCTATTCAGGGTTTTCTCAAGATAGAAGGATAGGCAGAGCAATCTAATTTCTTCAAATTCAGGTTAGTTGATTGAAGACCATCATTCTTAATCTTCCCCCTTAATCAACAAGATTCTTAGATTACTTCCAGCATAAGTAGCATATTCTTGAAGAACATCAATCTTATTGATGTGAAGTAGATAGACTGAGATTCACTCGGCTCAGGAAACTGTAGACTCAGAGAAAAAATTCTCTTAAGTAAAATCTACATCAACCCTTTTCAAATTCTATAAGATCTATTTAAGATTCTAGTTATAAGCCTATATTATAAAGGCTGAGTGGTGGATCTGTTGAGATCTGTGTTGTAAGCCTAAAATTATAAAGGCTGAGTGGTACGATCCAGTCTTAGATCTGTGTGATAGGGCTATTTTTCCGGCCTATGTTGTAGGTCATTTATGCCTATAGTAGGTGATCAGGTGATTAATGAGTGGTTGGGTTGTGTGCCTGTGTTGTAAGTCTTAGTGGAGACTGAGTGATCCTCTGGGATCGTGTTGTAATCTCTAAGGAGCTAAGTTTTTGGAGAAGTGTCTTGTCTAACATTCTGTTAGAAAGGCGGGAGTGATAGTGGATGTACCCATACACTGTGAAACCACTATAAATATCTGGTGTGTTATGTGTGAATTTCTTGAAATCTAAAGTAATCACTCACAACAAAGCCTAACTCAGTTAAAGGCTCAGAGAACGTAAAGAGAATTAACAAGTCCTTAATAACCTTTTCACCCCCCCCCCCCTCTAGGTGATTATCTACCCTTGAATTCAAAGACTTTCATTGACAGACTTCTCTGATTATATATGTGATAAAGGCAAGTGTACCTTATCATTTATAATATAGGGTATTCCAGTTCAATATCAAGGTCGTATTACCCAGGGCAAATTGATTACTTCTACATTGACGAGTTACTATTATCTTATTAATTGATTTCTTGGTTTGTTTTACTTAACTGAAAGAACACTAAATTGGGTTAAAACTTATGGATAAAAGAATTAGTAACTTGATTTTGAATTACTTCTGCATGAGTTAATCAAATTGAAATAACAAACAAGATCTTATTAAAGTAAAATGCTACTTGACCAGGGGGTTCCCGAAATTCAAACGCACTCCTCTCGGAGAAGTGCCCAACCGAGTTTAGGAAGATCCAACCAAAATCTCGTCTCGTATTTGAATGCCTAAAAACCCGTCTTAAGTGGTGAACCCCACTATTGGATTTGAATCCAATCTAGGAGATCTACGTCATTCTCTCGAGAGAGGTGTATTCATCTCCCTTTACTCTTCGGCGATCAATTCAAACTACTAATCTCTTGGCTAGCTAAGAATCAAAACCTAAACAGATACTATATATCGATAATATAGTCCCGCTATATTTAAATCAAGAGTAAATGGAAGGTCACTACTTTAAAAAGAGAAAGAATGTTCGAACATCATAACTTGATCAACTCATCCTCAGATCATCGAGATCGAGTACTAATGAAGATTTAGTTACCCATAAGAATGTAGGAAATGAAAATCTTGTTAAGAATATGCATAACAAGAAAGAGAGAGAAAAGGATTAGCAAACTATTTTATTTTTTATTGAAAAGAAGTTACCAAAATAACCAAAAGACGTTACAAATAGAGTTTCCAAGAAGATTACAAGTATGATAAAATAGATTGTAAGGACATTAAAACATGAAAACATTAAGTTGAAAAACTAAAAATAAATTCTCAACAGCTCTCTAAAAGGCTCAGATCTCCCCCAAGAACACTTGGAGCTTGCTGTCATTTATTGGAATTTTTCGGGAAGTACACGCCCCCTGACACGCCTGTGTAGGGGGGCATGTCAGGGATATTGATTTTGGTGGATGAAATTAATGTCTCGAAAGTGACTGATGCGGAAGTTGGTTACAGTCCCTAGTGACACGCCTATATAGGGGGTGTCAGTTACGGCATGATGGTAGAGCGGGGAAATGTCTCGTTGCAGTGCATTTTCAGGACTTGGTGGGACACGCCCGTGTATGGGGGGCATGCCAGTTAAATTCTTCTTGTACATTGATCGGGGTGAATCTACAATGGATTTAGTTACATGCTCAGAGTACACGTCCATGTAAGGAGTACACAGCTGTGACCCCTGGGCCTGTAAGGTTGATTTTTTTGGAAATGAACTTTGGACCATTGCTTTATTCTAATCGGGATGCACGCCCAAAGTACATGCCCGTGACTTGTGTACACGCCTGTGACTTGGTGTACACATCCGTGACTTGGGGTACAAAACATGGAAAATGACTAGAAAGTGTCATAATCCTAAAAAACAAAAAATAAATTAAGTTAGAATAATTTTTTTAAAAAGAAACTAATTATATGCTCAAGATTTATGTAATATACAATTTTAAATAAGAAAATATATCGATTTACCCAAGTAATTTAAACTAAATTAAGTATCATCAAATTCCCCCATACTTATGCTCTGCTTGTCATCAAGCAAAGATATAAAAACTAGATAACATAAAAATAACTAATCAAAAGACTTATTTATGTTACACACGAGTACCCCGCGAAATTCTCAATGGAAGAAAATGAAAGATAAACCTAAAGCTTTTACTTAATTATAATGTAGCACTTTAAAATCTTTACTAACAAAAATTAATCATCCAAAATTTTAGCCAAAAGTCATTAAACAAATCGAAGCAATGTAATAAAGGAATAGTGTATTGAGTCATTAATATAATCTAAGTGACAAAATATAATCATATCAATCAAAAATCAAAAATCTAAATTTGTACCCAACAGCTTAGCTAATCTAATCTTTTTCTCTACTTGACTAAAAATGAACCCAAGAGCATGGATCAAAAAGGGCTTTGTTAGGGCTGAGACATGGCTTAGGTATATGATTTCGAATGATATTCAAAGATAAAACTAGTGGCTAGCAATCACACTAAACCAGAGCATGAGTTTTTATAGAAATTTCAACCATGAGGTAAAGTAAAAGCAATTTTCCTTTTTTTTCTTTTCTTTTATTTTATATTTATTTAATTTATTTATTTTTTTGAAATAACATTTTTTTAAACAAAAGGCCATAAAAAAGTTTTCTTTTGGGATTGGCCAAACACAACCTTTTTCACAAATCCATATTTCTTGAATAATTTTCTTTTGAGCATACCATTTTTTGAAGTTCTCCAAATATCACACAACCCGATTACAATCACGAAATTTAAAAGAAACTCAAAAGTTTAGTGTGATCGAATATGTTGGAAAAAATTATATTTGGTGAGA
The DNA here is from genome assembly GCA_039513925.1 of Platanthera zijinensis. NCBI lineage: Eukaryota > Viridiplantae > Streptophyta > Magnoliopsida > Asparagales > Orchidaceae > Platanthera > Platanthera zijinensis. The sequence goes on from CM077089.1 coordinate 30,138,418, forward strand.
TGATAAGTGGAGGTAGCAAGTAGAACATGGAAAAAGGCCCAAAAGAGGCAAACTAAGGGTTTATTTAAAAAGGTTGGCACGAAGGCTCAAATGAATTCAAAAATAGCCTAAATCATATTCATGCTCCTAAATTCATTTAAAGCATAGGTTTTGAAAAATTTAGAGTAGAATAAGTCCTAGATAGCAAATAGAGACTAATGAAATTATCATGAATATAACGATAATAAGTGTCTAGGATAATTCACATCTACTACACTAATCCAAAGTTACTATTACAAAATTTGAAAATACCAAAAATAAAAATAGTGGATGAAGAATTTTTGAGAAAGTAAAGAAAATAAAGGAAGAAAATCATAAAGAAGTGCAAGATTTTGAATTTTTTTCAAATTGCTATTCTACCTAAAATTAGAAACACAACATGGCCAGTAATTAACTCATACAACATAATTAAGAAGAAGGATTAGAAAAAATTAAAACTAGCAATGTTTATATAAAAGATTTTGAGAATAACAAAACATAAAGCAATGGGTACTATTGATTCTACCACAATTAGTCTAAACTAAGATTATAAAAACTCATTTTCTCTAAAAATTATTTTTTAGCTTTTATTTTAAAAGTTTAGAATTTTTTTTGGAATTTTTTAAAATAATGAAAGACTTAAATGAGGAAAAGCTCTCCCCCATACTTAAAATTAAACATTGTCCCCAATGTTTAAAGCTAAGTATGAAGAGGAAGAAAATAATATATCGGAGGGGGGAAAGATGGCTTCCCTGCTAGCGAAGGAGGGGAAGACCGCAACAGAAATCCTGCAAGGAAGAAACAACAAAACAAACAAAATAATAGGGATAACTATGGGGTACCTCCCACAAGAGCTTGTTTAAGGTCGCGAGCTTGACCCACTTGGCAATGACATAAATTTAAGGTGAAAGGTCGTACAAATCACTCTTCTCCAATGATGTGTCTCATGGGAGGTATAACTTGAGGCGCTGCCTGTTCACTTTAAAAGAGCCATTCGTCGAGTTCGTTTAGCTGAAATTTTTGTTGATCTGCAGCTAGGGTAGTATCTAAATTTAATAATTTGAGCGCCCAGAATGCACGGTACTCTAACTCGATTGGAAGGTGACAAGCTTTTTCATAAATCAATCAATACGGTATACAGCCAATGGTTGTCTTATATGTCGTTCGATAAGCCCATGGGGCATCATCAAGTTTTAGCGCCCAATCCTTCTTATTAATAGAAACTGTTTTTCTAAAATGCGAATTGACTATTTGCAAAAGTGGGTGTCCCTATCGCTAATGATACCACGAGGCATGCCAAATCGATGAAATAACCTTTTTAGAAAATTAATTACAACTCATGCATCATTAGTGGGAAGAGCTTGCGCTTCCCCCCACCTCGATACATAGTCGACAGCGACGAGAATATATTTATTCTGATAAGAGGGAGGGAGAGGTCCAATGAAATCAATTCCCCAAAGATCGAAAATTTCAAATTCTAGGAAAATATTTTGAGGCATCTAATCCCGACGGGAGATATTACCCGACCGCTGGTATTGGTCGCAGGTACTCACAAGGGTGTGAGCATCTTTAAAGAGTGTGGGCCAATAAAATCCCACCTATAGTGCTTTCCTTACGGTACGGATTCCCTGATAATGACCACCTGCTGGTTCTTCATGGCAGTATCATAATATCTACCATCCTTCCTCACTCGAAACACAACGTCTCACTACCTGGTCTAAACAGACACGAAATAAGAAGGGGTCTTCCCAAAAGTAATTCTTTAAGTCAGAAAAGAATTTCTTCTTTTACTGACTCAAGAATTCTTTTGACAAGATACAGGCTACTAAATAATTATGCAGATCGACGAGCCAGGGTATTGAAACATTATTTAGATGTTTAGAACGAGGAGGCGCTCTTCAGGAAATTTATCATTAATATCGTTCTCCACTAAGGTTTCACTAGCGAGATTCTCTAATAGATATAAGTGGTCGGCCGCCAAATTTTTGTCATCCCTCTTGTCCCGGATCTCTAAGTCAAACTCTTGCAGAAGGAGGATCCATCGCAAAAGACGGGGCTTAGCGATCGTCTTAATGAATACCTAAGGGCGAAGTTGTACAACCCGTATTCGACGAGGGTGGGTCCTACCACCGCCAGGTCATCAGAAGTCAAAGTCAACAAGGCAAGACGGGGATCCAGATCAGCACCCCAGGCCGTAGGAGGTTCGGGCGAGTATGGCGAGCTCCCCAGGCCAACTCGCCAGGTGGCGACTATGGCCAGATGCTCGCCTCTTCTAGGCGAGCTCCCCAATAAAGTCGCCAACTCGCCAGGGTGGGGGTATAAGTAAGACCCCCCCCCCTCTCTTTAGTTTTCCCTATAAATAGGACCCCAGGGGTACGAAGGAGGACAAGCAAATCTCGGCCTGAGCCCTCGCGAGTTCCGGCAATTGCCCTCGACTCGCTATTGCTCGAGCTCGTCTCCTTCGTACCTAGCTCAGCCAATCTGGTTGGGAAGGGGTTGCTTCTAAGCAACTGGGTACGTGGTGGGACCTTCCTGCCGCAGCGACCTGGGGTCTTGTTCGCGCAGCTCGATTCTGTTTCCTGACCAGAGACCGTCTTTTTGACCGCTCGACCAGTAACTTCAGGTGGCCTAGTCCGATTTCTGAGGTTGAGATATTTCTCGGCTTCAACACTTGGTGCGGTGAGCATGGATAGCGACCGAAGAAGAAAGTCGTGGTTGGAAGATGGTCGATGGTGGAGACCGGGGCGAGTTGGGAGGTAACTCGGTGGGAGCTGGAGTCCCGAGGCAAGGTAGCGAGTATGTGATAGTTGCGGCTTTTGCAGAGTTCGCGAGGAGAGTGGAGAAGGCGATACTCGTCGGGTTGTCCAATCCGCCTGAGGTGACGGCGACTTCTCCCCGCCGCCGGACACCCCCGGGCGAGGAGATGCCAACTCGGCGAGCAGGGAAGGAGCCCGTTTGGGCGAGTGGAGAGCAGGTGATCCCGCCGCGACATCACCCGGCGAGTAGTCAGGGAATCCGGTTTCGAGATCCGGAACTCTCGGCGAGGTATGGAGATACTCGCCGATGGAGCGAGTATGACTGCTCGAGCGGGGAGGATACTCGCCGCCGCCAGGAAGGGAGGAGCCCCTTTTGAGACGAGATCCTCGCAGCCCTCGTCCCCGACAACTTCAGAGAGCCGGTCCTCTCGTACTACTCCGGCAAGGACGACCCAGTGAGACATCTTCAGTGGTTTGAAGATGTGGTGTCTATTCGCAACATGTCCGATGCTCTCAAGTGCCGGCTCTTCTCCATTACCTTCAAAGGTAGCGCAAGAGATTGGTTCCACCAGCTACCAGCAGGGCCAGTCTACTGCTTCTCAGATCTTCGGCGGGGTCTGTTGGCAAGGTTTGCGACGTCCAAGCGGAGGAAGAAGGAGGCAACCGCCCTCTTCAAGATCGTGCAGGGGCAGCACGAGAGTTTGGGCCGTTACATCGATCGGTTCCAAGAGGAGGTGTTGGAGGTGGAAGAGGTAGACGGGTTCACCTTGATGGTGGCCCTCAAGTTCGGGCTGAAGCAGGGCCTGTTCAACATGGAGCTGGTGCATAGGCCGCCCAAGTCGTTCGAAGAAATGGTAGAGCGAGCCAATATGTTCATCCAAGGAGAGGAGAGGAACAAGGAGTTCCTGGCGCGGTTAGACGGAGACAGACTGCTGGGGAAGGACAGAGGAAGGCTGCTGGAGAAGGAGAGGGCGCCGGAGGGGCGCAGCGACAGGAAGCAGGAAAGGCCGCAGAGGAAAGAGGAAGAGAAGAGAGAAAGGGGAAGGGAGCTCAGAAAAGCGGAGAGGCAGGAGAGGCCTCGAAGGCAGGAGGATAGGAGGCCCGTCGGGGGGTCGAGAGACGAGGAGCGAGGAGAGAAGATTCCAGTACCCGAGGGATCTCCCCTAGTGGAGGCGACCCGTCCATCAGGAGGAGAGAAGGAATTACCATCCTCGGGAGCAGGGAGGAGGAAGAAGGGAGACCATGGCCATCACCCAGCGAGCCGCTAAGCGCCGGCGGAAGGAGAGGCAGCAGGAGAGGAGGCAGGGGAGGCAGCAGGAAGCGGCGATTCCCCTCTACTGCGATATCCATCGAGTGGAGGGGCACGGAACCTTGGCTTGCCCTGAGTTCTGGGAAGCAAGGAGGAGGATGGAAGCGACGGCGGCCGAGAGGGAGCAGCCGCAGTAGGAGGCCCAGGTTGGGCAGGTGGCTTACTAGGTACCGCAGAGGAGGAGAAATGAGGACAGGATCGACCAAGGAGGACGGGGGAATGTTATCCCCGGTCCGGGAGGCGGACACGTCGGAGTGATCAATGGAGGGGCTGGGTTAGGAGCTTCCCGCAAGGGAAGCCTCCACCAGATCTACAAAAAGAGCGTCGCCTCGACGTCTCAAACCCCCCCTCCATTGAACGAGATCACCTTCTCGGAGGAAGACATGCTCTGGAATGAGAACCCCTTCCACGACGCTCTGGTGATCCAGGCCGCGATCGAGGACTTCACCGTCGACCGAATCCTCGCGGATAACGGTAGTTCGGTGAATGTCATCTTCAAGAGAACATTCTTCGGTCTTCAGGTGGAAGCGTCCCAGGTTCAGGCGGCGGACGGGCCTCTCTTTGGTTTTGCGGGAGAGAGAAGAAAGAGGTGGAAGGAGGGGTGGAGTTGCTGGTCACTCTCGAGAGAACTTCGATCCGATGTCGCTTTGTCATCGTCGACGCACCCAGCGGCTACAACGCCATCTTCGGGCGACCCCTCATCAACTACTTCAAGGCCGTTCCGTCGTCATATCATCAATGCCTGAAGTACTGCCGGGACGACGTCCAAGTCAGGATCAGAGGAGATCCCAAGGCCTCCAGGGAATGCTACCTGAATGCGGTCAGCACCATCAGCTGGATGGGTGACGCAGAAAGGTTAGAGAGGATGATGGAGCAGGAGGAGGGCCTACAGGCTGCCGAGGAACTGGAGGAAGTGGAGTTGATCTCCCCGAGAGGAGAGCCTGAGCTGCTGAAGATCGGAGGAGCCTTGCCCCCGGAAGGGAAGGTGGAGATAGCTGCTTGCCTGCAGGAGAACGCGGACATCTTCGCATGGAGCGCCGCCGAGATGCCAGGGATCGATGCTGATGTTGCCTATCATCGCCTCAACTTGGATTTAGCGATGGCCCCAGTCCGCCAGAAGCAGAGGAAGAGCGCCACCGCGCTGGCGGGACCCATCCGGGAGGAAGTGGGGAAGCTGCTGGAAGCGGGTTTTGTTTTGGAGATCCAGTATCCAGGCTGGGTCTCCAATGTTGTAATGGTGAAGAAGTCGGGAGGAGGCTGGAGACTATGTATCGATTTCTCTATGCTCAATAAAGCTTGCCCCAAGGATTGTTATCCCTTGCCTCAAATCGACGCGCTGGTTGATTCCGCCGTCGGGTTTCCCATAATGAGCTTCCTTGATGCCTTTTCAGGATATCACCAGATCCGGATGCATCCCCCCGATTGTCGCGACGTTTCCTTCATCACCAGCGACGGATGCTATAGCTACAAAATGATGCCCTTCGGACTCAAGAACGTCGGCGCGACATATCAAAGAATGATGGATCACGTCTTCAGAGAGCAAAAGGGGCGGAATCTGGAGGTCTACGTGGATGAACTGCTCGTCAAGAGCAAGAGCGCCGCAGAGCACGTAGCGGATCTGGCAGAGACCTTCACCACCCTGAGGAGGTACAAGATGCGGCTCAACCCGGCCAAGTGTGTTTTCGGCGCAGGAAGGGGGAAGTTCCTAGGGCACCTCCTCACTCCCCAGAGGGTGGAGCCTAACCCCGACAAGGTGAAAGCCATCGTAGAAATGGCGTCCCCGAGAGATTCCAGGGAAGTTCAAAGGTTGACCGAAAGGCTGGCAGGTCTTAGTCGGTTTCTCTCCAAGGCCGGAGAGAAGTGCTCCCCATTCTTCAAGGCCCTTCGGGGCAACCAAAAATTTGAGTGGACCCCGGAGTGCGAGGAGGCTTTCATAAAGCTCAAACAACAGCTGACCCGAGCTCCTCTCCTTCAGGGTCCGCAGGGCGGTGAGGATCTCTTGCTCTACCTAGGGGTGGGGGCTGAAGCAGTTAGCTCGGTGCTGGTCTGAGAAGAGGGAAAGAAGCAGCTTCCAGTTTACTACGTGAGCCGGGTGTTGAGGCAAGCCGAAGCGAGATATCCGATACTTGAGAAGTTGGTTTTCGCCTTGGTGGTTTCGGCCAGGCGACTCCGTCCGTATTTCCAAGCCCACTCTATCAAGGTAGTCTCCGACCACCCCCTGAGGAGTATCTTGGATGGAGTGGAGCACTCCGGCAGACTAGCCAAGTGGGCTGTGGAGCTGAGTGAGTTTGACATCTCCTACCCCCCAAGGGTCGCGATCAAAGCACAAGCCGTGGCGGATTTCCTGGCCGACTTCTTGACCGAGGTCGAGGTGGACATGGGCATCTCTCGGCCAGTCCCCTGGAAGATGTTTGTAGACGGCGCGTCGGGAAGGCACTCTGTGGGAGCCGGGGTGGTGCTAGTTAGTCCTCAAGGGACTAGGATCGAGCAAGCCATCGAGATCCTTTTCCCAATAACCAACAATCAGGCGGAGTACGAAGCCATGGTGGCTGGCTTACGGCTCGCCAAGGAGCTGGCCATCAGAGACATCCAGGCTTTTACCGACTCCATGGTGGCCGCATCTCAGATTCGGGGAGAGTTCGAAGTTCGAGATCCCATTTTGCAGCAATATCTTGTTAAGGTCAAGGGCCTGATCGGGGATTCCGATCCTTCCACGTCGAGCACGTGCCCCGAGAATGCAACTCTGAGGCAGACGGCCTTGCAAAATATGGCCCTCGGGCTGGGGGAATCACCATCGAGTTGTTTCGACCATCCATCGAAGAAGGCGAGCTGATGGAGATCGATCAACGAGCCTCGTGGAGGGATCCGTTCATCACGTTTTTGACAACAGGCTGACTACCATCCGACGGGCAAGATTAGAGAAGGTTCCGGTACAAGGCCGCATACTACTTATTGCAAGACGGCGAGCTCTATCGCAAAACCATCTCAGGCCCTCTGGCCCGATGCTTGTCAGAGCTCGAGATTCCCCGGGTCCTCGAGGAGATTCACTCAGGAGAGTGCGGCAGCCACTCCGGGACCCGTACCCTGGAGCAGAGAATTTTGAGGCACGGTTACTTCTGGCCAACCATCCGAAAGGACGCAGAGGCCTATTCCAAAAAATGCTCCCAATGTCAACTCTTCGCGCCCCTCGTGCTCCAGCCGGCCCAACAGCTTCGCTCGATCACCGCTCCGTGGCCTTTCGCAATCTGGTGAATGGACTTGATCGGCCCGTTCCCTCAAGCTAGCGGACAAAGGAAGTTTGTGCTAGTAATGGTCGACTACTTCACAAAGTGGATCGAGGCCAAGGCTCTGGCCAAGACCACGTCTCAAATCGTCAAGAACTTCATCTGGGGCGAAATCGCATGCAGATTCGGGATCCCTCTGGCCATCATCACCGACAATGGGCCGCAGTTCGCCAGCTTGGAGCTAGGGGACTTTTTTAAGCAGTTGGGAACCGACCTTCAGTTCGCCTCGGTACACCACCCTCGGAGCAATGGGCAAGTAGAGGCCGCGAACAAGCTCATCATCAACTTGCTGAAGAAGAAGATCACCAACCTCAAGGGAAATTGGGCCGAACAACTCCCTTCCGTCCTATGGGCTCTCAGGACCACCCCAAACTCAGCCACAGGGGAAACACCCTTCAAACTGTCACACGGGTCCGAGGCACTCATCCCGGTCGAATTTGAAGTGCATAGCCCAAGGGTCATCGCAGCCGAAGACGGAAGCGAGGAATGGCGGCTAGAGAATGAAGAGGCTCAGAGGCTCTCCCTAGATTATGTGGAAGAGCTTCGGGACTTGACCTCCATACGCCAGGAAGAAATCAAGAGACGCATGGCGAGGCATTTCGACAAAAATGTCCGCTTAAAAAACTTCCTCGCAGGGGACTTCGTCATGAAGAAGGTGGACGCCGCTGGGCGGGGAGCCGCCGTAGGCAAGCTGCATCCCAACTGGGAAGGGCCTTTCATCGTCCAAGAAGCCCTGGCCGCAGGAGGCTATTACCTACAAGATCAAGCGGGGGAGCAGCTGACTGGGACCTGGAGTGGGGATGATCTGAAAAGATTCTACCCATAGCGGTAACCCATGTATCTATTTCTGTAAACATAGTTAATGTACAAAGGATGCGGGATTTTATCTCTTTTGTGTCAAACGTTCCTCAAGGCTTCTGAGTGTTTCCATGGCCCGCCTCGTAGTCGACTTCGGGAGGCAGTGGTCGACTTGTTCCTCATACATAGCCCAGCACGGATGATGGGACGATGCTTCGGGATTTTAAGCGCTCTTGTAAGACCGGGCCTCTGCATTGTCGGCCGAGATCAGCTCCCCCCTTGCATGTCGGCCTATGTCTCCCCGAGTGCATCTCTCTTCCGTCTGGAGGAACTACGAGGAACAGGTCTGCACCCTGATCCCCCGGACTCGAGGAGAGGCCGGCCTCGTAAAACACCAGGAGGAAAAAATCTCAAGTGAGCAACAAGGAAGGATCACTTGCTGAAGGGAGGGCGTGGACGAGCCCAGGGGTGTGTGTCGACTCCGAGTGCGTCCGAAGAGGACCCTCGATGAACACCACCCCCATTTGAATCACAGCTGGAAGCGATCTTCACCATCAAATCGAGATACGTGCCTTCAACCCGTTCTTACTAAATAGCCTAGTACGGATGATAGGACGATGCTTCGGGACTTTAAGCACAATTGTAAGACCGGGCCTCGGTATTGCCGACCGAGATCAGCTCCCCCCTTGCATGTCGGCCTAGGTCTCCCCGAGTGCATCTCTCTTCCGACTAGAGGAATTTTTAGGAACAGGTCTGGACGCCAACCCCCCCGATTTGGCAGGGTCAAGAGCATCTCTCCGGAGAGAGTATCTTTCTTGTCAAGATGTCTATGAAATTAATCTCCAAACTATGTAAGGATGCAGGATATTACTCAAGACCTCGAGTTGAGCAGCGTCGTAAGACCGGTATCCCCACGAGCTCCTCTCCTCGGGAATCGGCCGATCTCCTCGATTGCAGTCCAAGACTTCGAGTTGAGCAGCGTCGTAAGACCGGTATCCCCACGAGCTCCTCTCCTCGGGAATCGGCCGATCTCCTCGATTATAAATCAAGGCCTCGAGTTGAGCAGCGTCGTAAGACCGGTATCCCCACGAGCTCCTCTCCTCGGGAATCGGCCGATCTCCTCGATTGCAGTCCAAGACTTCGAGTTGAGCAGCGTCGTAAGACCGGTATCCCCACGAGCTCCTCTCCTTGGGAATCGGCCGATCTCCTCGATTGCAGTCCAAGACTTCGAGTTGAGCAGCGTCGTAAGACCGGTATCCCCACGAGCTCCTCTCCTTGGGAATCGGCCGATCTCCTCGATTATAAATCAAGGCCTCGAGTTGAGCAGCGTCGTAAGATCGGTATCCCCACGAGCTCCTCTCCTTGGGAATCGGCCGATCTCCTCGATTGCAGTCCATGACTTCGAGTTGAGCAGCGTCGTAAGACCGGTATTCCCACGAGCTCCTCTCCTCGGGAATCGGCCGATCTCCTCGATTATAAATCAAGACCTCGAGTTGAGCAGCGTCGTAAGACCGGTATCCCCACGAGCTCCTCTCTTCGGGAATCGGACGATCTCCTCGATTGTAGTCCAAGACTTCGAGTTGAGCAGCATCGTAAGACCGGTATCCCCACGAGCTCCTCTCCTCAGGAATCGGTCGATCTCCTCGATTGTAGTCCAATACTTCGAGTTGAGCAGCATCGTAAGACCGGTATCCCCACGAGCTCCTCTCCTCGGGAATCGGCCAATCTCCTCGATTATAAATCAAGGCCTCGAGTTGGGCAGCGTCGTAAGACCGGTACCCCCACGAGCTCCTCTCGTCGGGAATCGGCCGATCTCCTCCATTGCGGGAATGAGAGGCCCGCTGGTTATGATTCGACAGTTAAACCAGGTTCGACCTGCGTCACGCGCAGGTAGGCGAGCAGGCCTCGCGCGAGTAGGCGAGCTGAGCTCGCGCGAGTAGGCGAGTTGGTCCCACACGGGTAAGCGAGCTGGAGCCGCACGAGTAAGCGAGCCCCGGAGGGCATGCGAGTATGTCCCACGTGCCGACCCGCGCGGTGCACGAGGTTCTCCCAGCAGGTTCACGAGTACCCGGGCGTAGGGGCGAATAGATCCCGGCGAGCAGATGATCGACGTCGGAACCATCCCCCTGCGATCTAGCGAACGCTCCTCTCCGATCCTATGAGCCTAGCGAGCAGCATGTCAGAAAAATGCAGGAGCAAAAATTTGTATAAATCACAAGTCCAAAATTGATTTACAAAAGGAATATCGGCGAGCAACTAGGACTCCTCGTCGCCAGTATCTGGCCGATATTCGTCGTCTCCGATATCACCGACATCTACCAAATCATCACTCTCGCTTCCGCTGCTGCTTCCGCTGCTGCTTCCGCTGCTGCTGTCATCGGAATCGCCGGAGCTAGTCGGCAGCGAGGCGCGGTACGGCGGGACGGTCCCCTCGGCGAGTAGCTCGGGAATGAGCTCGTCGACAGTGAGCGGCTTCTCCCCCTCGACGAGCTGGCCCCCGAACCTGAGGCGCGCGAGTATGACGTTCCCCGCCGCCCGCGCAATCTCGCGGCGAACAGAGGATCTCTCCTCCCAGAGGATGCGTGATTGCTTCACCACTCGCGCCGGGTCTTCGGGTAGCGGGGTTGAGGAGCTCGGCCGTCCTTCAGCAGCGACCAGCCTCGTCTCCATCACCGTTGTGCGAGTTTGGGCCGCCTCCAGCTCGGCCTGGGAGGCGGCGAGCTTCTCCTCGCACTCGGAGAGCTTCTTCGCTGCTTCTATCTCGGCAGCCTGCAAAATGACCGACGTCAGGACCTATCGACAAAACAAATCAAGCAACCAACCCAAGGACAGTTTACCTCGAAGTCCTTCCAGCGGACTGACTGCATGCCGAGATCGATGGCCTTCTTGGAGACGACCTTGAGGGCATCGGTCACCTCCAGCAGCTTCCTCGCCGAGTAGTGCCCCAGCTCGGCAGACCGCGTGAGCGTGCAGGCCGACTGATGGGCGAGCTCCGACGGGGTCAGCTCCAGGACGGACTCCGCATCGACTCGCCCATATATGGCGTGGAGGATGGCGAAAGCCTCCCCCTTGTCCTCCCAGTCGGTTGACCAGGACGGGAGGTTGGTGCTCAGCGACACCGAGTTGTCCTCCACCGACCAAGTCATGAGTGGGCGGCCGTAGGAATCCACCACCCCCTGCCTGAGGCCGTAGTTGGGGTGGAAGTGGGGCGACCGGGCGCCCGTCGGCGACCGGCGATCGACGGATGGTGGCGACGAGGTCTTCGCCCACTTCCTCGCGGGACCCTGCGAGCTGACCCACGACTTTCCCTTAGCCGCCTTCTTCTCCCCAACGTCGGCAGGGGGCGAACGTCCGAGCGCGTAGTGGCGACTTCCTTCGCCGAAGGAAGAGGCTTCTCCGGAAGCTCGTTGGAAACTGCAGGACGCACGACAAAGTTAGTTTCAGCGGCTAAAGGGCGAGCGAGTAACCAGGACGCATTTCGAGCTCGGCTTACTTTCATTGGGGTGAACTGTCTCGAGCACGTTGACGTTTAGACGCCAGAAAATGACGTCAAAACGCCGACCACGGAAGTATTCGAAGAGCTGCTCGCGAGCTCCTTCGAGGATGGGAGGAAGGAAGGCGACGTCGACCGGTTGGTGCGGCCTGCCGAGAATCCCGCCGAAGTCGCCGTGGACGACCACCAACTGCTCGCTCCAGCGGTGGACCTTATTCGCGGTGCCGACCAAGGTGCAGACGTGGCTGCTAAAAAAGATGACTTCCTCCGAGGTCGCCGCAAAGGCCAAGATGCGGCGGAAGACGGAGAGGTCGAAGGCGATCCTCTCCTCCCGGAGGAAGCATAGGAACCCCATGATGATCGCCACGCCATTAGGGTTGATCTGCGCGGGGACGATCCCGAAGTAGCGCAGGATCTCGCAGAACTCCGGCCAGAAGGGTAGCCGCAGGCCGGCGTTGAAATGCCGCAGCGACAAGACAAGGGCGCCCTCAACATAGGTGTTGAGCCGCTCGCCGCGAGTAGGAAGCCTTGCCGAATAGTCCTCGGGCAGCAGGCGCTCCCTGAAGGCCGCCAGGTCCTTCTCTGAGGTAACGGACTTCTTGAATGCCGCATCCGCGAAGTTAATGGCATGAGCTTGTCGGCGAGCGCTGGCATCGTCGCCGACCATGTTTGCAAGCTGAAAAAAAGAGCGAGAGAAGGCGAGCTGGATGTTCGGATACTCGCCGATATGAAGAGAAGATCGCTACAACATACGCTTTATGACCCACCTACCCCTCCTATTTATAGATATGTCAAGGCAAAGGGGGGGGGGGTCTACCCGTCTCAGCGAGTATCGAACGAGCTCGCGCGGTGAAGAATAAGAGGCGACATTGCCAGAAGACCTAGAGCTCGGCACACCACAAAGAAAGCGCACACACGAAGGATCAGAAGGCGAGAATACTCATACACGCAAAGACGAATTGATCAATAAAAATAAAAAATATAGATGTCCGAAGGGAATTCAAAGTCACGCATGGCGAGCTACATTCAAAAAACAAAAATACTATGGCGCCCTAGGCCGCTCGGGGGGGTGAGCATGTCGCCCGGCCCAGCCGATCTCGCGTGCACGTCGGTAATGCTCCGTCGCCAATGCTGTCGCATCGTCACCGAGCCGGAGCTGCTCCTCCATCCTCGCCAGACGTCCGGCAGACCCCATGCTCGCCCGGATGCCGGCCAGCTCGTCAAGCACCAGCTGCAGGCGGTGGTTGTTCAACTGCAGCTGGCGGTCATTCTCTTAACCACGTGGAAGCGAGCTTCATAGTTCTCCAAATTCGCCTGGAGCCCTTCGACCTTGGCCATCCTCGCCTCCAGAGCCGAGATGCGTCGATGAGGGTCGCAGATAGCGAGCTGGTCGAACTTGCTCTCCAGCTCCATGTGGGCGCGAACGGCAGCCTGGCGATACTCGCTCCCAGACAGCCCGATGGCGTCAATGAAAGCCCCCCAGAGGTCGCCAGGCGATCTGACAAAGCAGGAAGGTAGATCGTCAGGTCAGAAAAAGCAGAACAGTAATTAAAGTAGTAGAAGACTCACCGCGGCGAGGAGATCGGGATCGGCGCGGCGAGGGAGGTCGCCCGGAGGTATCTCGCCTCCCCGAAGAGTTGCTCGGAAGATCGGCAGGCCTGCCCTGCCCGCGCTCTCCCGACCCTCGGTCGATGTAGTCGAGGTCTCCAACCCGCAGAGGGAAGTAGGACGGCCGCTGCTTCTCCGGCTTCTTCAACAGCGGCGGAGCTTGAGATGAGCTCGCCGGGTGGAGTGGAGCCCTCGACGCAGGTGGAGGAGGTCGCGGAAGATCCGACCTCTGCGAAGCAGACAAAGGCGGCGGCGGGGGCAGGGAGATGCCCGGCATATGGGTAGGAGTGGCGACCAAGGGTGGCGGCGGCGGCAATGAGGCGCTCGCCGAGACTACCTTCCCACCACTCGCAACGGTGGGGGCCGCCCTGCTCGTCGGAGGGTCCTCGCGCGCCGACCCGGACAATCCAGCGGGAATTTCTTTCACCGGCAGCTCCTTGCTCGCCGGGGGGGTGCCCTTCACCAACGTCGCCCCCGACACCTTCCCCGAGCTAAGGCCCATCCGGACCGAGTAGGCGGTCTTGGACGGCCTATCGGCCACCAGGGCGAGTAGGGGGCCGAGCTCAGCGGGACTACGTCAAGAGTCGCGTCCGCGGCAGTCGGAGAGCCTGCATATAAAAGTAGTCAGTAAAGAAGAAGCGGCGACAATCTAGCGGGAAAGATTTCCAGATAGCGACCTGTCACGGTGATGACCTCGACCTGAGCCGCCGCGGATTCCTTAGCGGTCGCAAGCTCCTCGGCCACTCCCAGGTCCTCCCGCGGGCTGTCCCGAACAGATCCGAGGAGGTCGTCAAGCCCGAGATCGCTCAACAACTTCTGGGTACTGGAAGAAGCTGCGGGATTTCCAGTCGCCGCGGCGACTTGGTTCAGCGGTGGAGGCGATTCGACCGCCGTAGTGGCGGACTGCTTTACCTTCTTCGCCTTTTTCTTCTTCAGCGGGTTCAAGGCGGTGGCATCTTCCTCGCGCGGCATTTTCTGTCTGGCTATGCCGAGGAGGCCAGACAGGGCGGCGAGATTATCCATCAGCAACTTCTCAACAACCGACATTTTCGGCGAGCTTCAGGGTCCGTCTCGAAAATCAAGCCCCCCCCCCCCTATTTATAGACTACTCTACCAGCAGGCGATGATGCGAGGTGTCCAGATACTCGGCAGAGGTACTCGCCAAATAAGCGTTGGATGATTCTTTCCGGGTTCCTACATCGCCCAAAAAGAGCGGGGATTGTGTACAACCCATATTCGACGAGGGTGGGTCCTACCACCGCCAGGTCATCAGAAGTCAAAGTCAACAAGGCAAGACGGGGATCCAGATCAGCACCCCAGGCCGCAGGAGGTTCGGGCGAGTATGGCGAGCTCCCCAGGCCAACTCGCCAGGTGGCGACTATGGCCAGATGCTCGCCTCTTTTAGGCGAGCTCCCCAAGGAAGTCGCCAACTCGCCAGGGTGGGGGTATAAGTAAGACCCCCCCCCCCCTCTCTCTTTAGTTTTCCCTATAAATAGGACCCCAGGGGTACGAAGGAGGACAAGCAAATCTCGGCCTGAGCCCTCGCGAGTTCCGGCAATTGCCCTCGACTCGCTATTGCTCGAGCTTGTCTCCTTCGTACCTAGCTCGGCCAATCTAGTTGAGAAGGGGTTGCTTCTAAGCAACTGGGTACGTGGTGGGACCTTCCTGCCGCAGCGACCTGGGTTCTTGTTCGCGCAGCTCGCTTCTGTTTCCTGACCAGAGACCGTCTTTTTGACCGCTCGACCAGTAACTTCAGGTGGCCTAGTCCGATTTCTGAGGTTGAGATATTTCTCGGCTTCAACAGAAGTGATCTGTAAAGAAAATAACTTTAGAGTGGGTGATGTATGACCTAAACTTATCAAAAGCAAACACGATCGCTATAAGCTCCTTTTCTGCTGTGTAGACTTGAGTGTCTTGCTCGCATAATAAATTGGGTGAAAGAACTTGTTCACCTGTTGGCCTAAAACATTGTCGCGGCAATATCACTTGCGTCGCACATAATTTCAAATGGAAGAGACCAATCCAGTGCGACTAGGATCAGAGAATTTTCTAACTTTTCTTTAATAAGATTAAAAGCTACGTGACATTCATTATTAAAGACGAAAGAAGACTCTTTTCGAGAAGATGGGTTAATGGCTTGGTGATTTTAGAGAAATTTTGAATAAAGCACTGATAGAAACCTTAATGGCCTAAGAAACTATGAATAGCTTTAATATTTGTTGGAGGGGGAGTTTTTCAATAACCTTGATCTTGTCTCAATCGACCTCGATCCCTTTGCCTGAAATCTTATGGACGAGGACCAATCCCTCTCGGACCATAAAGTGGCACTTCTGCCAATTGAGGGCTAAGTTAGTCTCCTCACAGCGGATAAGCATACGCTCAAGATCTTTTAAATAGTTTTTAAATGAATTACCGAAGATCGAGAAGTCATCCATGAAGACTTCCATCACCTCTTCTACCAACTCATCAAAGATTGCCAGCATATATACATCTCTGAAATGTAGCTGGCGCATTGCATAAACCAAATGGCATCCTTCTATAAGGTAAGGTGTCAAAGGGACAAGTGAAGGTGGTCTTCTCTTAGTCCTCTGGTGAAATAGGGATTTGGAAGTATCAAGAGAGTCCGTCGAAAAGATAGTAGAAAGAGTGACCGGACAGGCATTCCAAGATTTCGTAGATAAAAGGTAACAAAAATGGTCTTTTCGGGTGGCATCATTATGTTTTTGATAATCAATGCACATCCACCATCCCGTAATAGTACAGTTCGAATTAATTCAATATTTTCATTGGCGACCACTGTTACGCCGCCTTTCTTCGCCGCAACTTGTACTGGGTTAACCCAAATACTGTCAGAGATGGGATAGATGATTCTCGCGTCTAAAAGTTTGATCACCTCAGTCTTCATGACTTCCTTCATATTCAGATTTATTCATCGTTGGGGATGGATAGTATATCGGGAATTATCTTCCAAGAAGATCTTGTGAGTACAGAAAGAGGGGTTGATTGATGCATGCTCACATGTTTGACACTGAATAGATCTACGGACTAGCACGAATACCTCTCCACAATCCAAATCCTATATTCGCACAATCGCTCTATGCGGCACTACGTTAATTAATTCTATCAATTATATGCTAACGTACGGTTAGCCAAACCGCTTAGGATCGAACAAAGGCTATAGGCCAATATTCTTTCCAGCTAAAAGGACCCACCCGGTCTGAATGAGCGGTGTTGTACCAAAAGAGATCTACCAAATAAATACGATTTGGAAAAGATAGATCTCTCCCAACAAAAGAAAACAAAGGTTCGCCAAACCCTTTCAAAAAATAATTCAATCAAGACAAACACAAAACCAATCGAAGAAACCACGATTAATTAACGATTCAAAATTCAACGCTAAGAATCTACCACCACAGGAATTAATCTAGGAAGAGAAACACACAATAGGTAGAAAGGATTCGTTACCCTATCGGGATGGATGATTCCAATTTCTCCACTTGGATCGTTCTTCAACAGCTCCGCTGGAGTCACGCCGGTTGGAGAGAAACTCGTGCTCCTTCATCGCTTCACGCTGGAGTTGATCCACAAGGGGAGATCTTCTTGCCTTGGCCGAATTTTTTCAAGGATGAGGGTGGCAAGTTTTCTTGTTGGTGGTCGGTTTGGGTGAGGAGGATGGGAGGCGGTTTTGTCTAGGGAAAAGGAGTAGGAGAGAGTTGTTAAGGGGAGAAAAGAGGAGGGAAAGAGGGGAGGAGTCTTGTGGCCGAATTCCACAAGGAGGAGAGGGAGGAGGGTGGCCGAAATTGCCAAGGAAGAGGGGGAAAGAGGGGTGGCCGAATTTTTCCAAGGGGGGGAAGGAGGATCTCAAAGATCTTTAGGGTGATTATTTTCTTATTCTTCTTCTCTAATCATTCCTTCATAACATGGCTATATATAGCCTACACCACTCAATCTCCCTCCGTTCAAAATTCGAAATTCAAATTGAAAATATTATGGTTATATGCACGCATCATAGCACATGAAATGAAATAATTAAAACAACACATGATGGTTATGAGCACCCATCATTACACATGAAATGAAAATTAAAACATGAAATAAATACTTAGAATAAAATTGCTAAAATAATAAAATTATTAAAAATATATAATTATAATTATTTATTTTATAATTATATATTTTTATATAATGGCGGCCGACGTCGATCCCATCCTCGAGCTTGCGGCAGCGATCGTCCCAATCGTCAAACTCTCTCAGATGGGGATCAATGGCAACCATGTCATCAATGTCTCCATCATTGATCCCCTTTATATCAGATAGTTGCCATGCAATTGTGTGGTGATGATTTTTTAGAACTAGATCCAACATAGAAATTTCTGAGTCACTCAAATCAGAGGAGATGATGACAGACAGCTTAGAGTTGCTCTCTAAAGAGAGATATTTTAGATGAGAGGGGAGTTGCTTCAACTATATGGTGGGTGGTTCCTCATAAGAGGTTTTGATTTTTAGGGTTTCATTGTGTTGTTGTTTGGGTGGTGTGGGGCGAGAGTCTTCTTCTTAGAAAAAGAGCTCGATGATAATGGGTTCATCGTATGACGAAGGTACTAACACAGGTAGTGTAGAAAACTCATTTTCAAAACATTTCTCTAGGTAAAAGCAGGAATCATCATTTATTAAGGTATTACGCATAGAGGGATTTATACTAAAAGTGACTTCATCTCTAACTCGAAGGAGGAACCTCCCATCACTTAAATCAATAATTGTGCGGGAGGTGGCAAGGAAGGGGCGACTGAGTATAAGGGGTACTCGGCATCCTCTTCGATGATTAAAATAACAAAATCTACCGGGAAGATGAATTTGTCTACTTTAACAAGCACGTCCACCACTATCCCTACCAGATACTTAACTGATTGATCAGCTAACTGAATACTCATGCAGGTGGGGTTCAAAAGTCCTAACCCTAGCTTTTTAAATAAGGAAAATGGCATGAGATTTATATTTTCTCCCAAATCAGCTGGTGCATGTTTTACTAATGAATTATCAAATAGGCACGGGATGGAAAACCTTCCCGGGTCATTAGCTTTCTGGGGTAATTTGTTTAGTATAACTGCAGAGCATTCCACGTTAAGAGAAATATGTGAAATATCCTCAAGATTTTTTTATTGGAGAGTAACTCCTTAAGATATTTTGCATACTTCGGCATTTGGGAGATAACCTAGCAGAACGGAATATTTATATGAATTTTTTAAAAATATCTAAGAAAATTTTGTAACTTTCCTCGACACGCTCATTTTTCAACTTAGACGGATAAGGTGTATTTGAACTAGAGGCGTGAGGTGCAAACGTAGTAGGTAAATTCAAAGCTAACATAGGGGGAGGAGGAGAAGAAGGAGAGAAGGAAGAGAAGGAAGTACCATGGGATCATCATTTTGGAAGGCTACCTCCTTTCCACTGCTAAGGGTGATTGCATTTGCGCTTTCTCTTGGGTTTTGTTCGGTATTTCTTGGCAGAGTCCCTTGTTGGCGCTTGGAGATCATCTTTGCTAGCCGACCCACTTGATTTTCCAAGCTTTTAATTGACCCAGTAATGTTCCTGATATTAGATTCATTTGTGGGAACATACTTGGCAAAGACCTCTTTAAGCGCAGAGGGCTTCGATGTTTGCGATGGGAAACTGGGTGGATTTAAATTAAGGGGGGAGCTACATTAAAAGAAGGATTTAGATTTTAAGGGTGTTGAGCATTCCCTTGGTTGCTCCACGAGAAATTCAGATGGTTTCTATAACCCGCATTGTAGGTGTTGTTATACGGAGCGTTGTTTGGGTTATATAAAGGCTGAGGCGCGTTTCCCATGAAGTCAACATGTTCTTCTAAAATAATGTTATTATTATTAGTTGTCCAAGGAGGGGTGGCAAATGGAGCAGTCATCTCCACCACTTACTTAGTTAAGCGCTCAACTTGAATGGCTAGATTTGAAGTTTTGTCAATTTCAAAAATTCCTGTTGGCTTAGTCGGTCGTATACGAGGCGCATTCTATTGGTACACATTCATGGCCATTTCCTCAACAAGATCTTGAGCGTCCTCAGGAGTTTTGTTTTTTAACATCACCCCAGTGGCTGCGTTGATCATTTGCCTTGTCTGGAAATTTAAACCATTATAGAAGATTTGCACTTGTTGCCAAGTGGGAAGTGCGTGGTGCGGGCATCTACGCAATAGTTCCTTGAAGTGCTCATACGTGTCGTAGAGAGTAACCGAGTCTATTTGCATATAGGATGTGATATCAGTGCATAATTTGGTTGTTTTCGCGGGCGGGAAATACTTTTAAAGGAATTTTTCCGCCATCTCGGTCTATGTAGTGATGAACCCTCTCGGAAGATAACCTAGCCACTGCTTGGCCTTTGACCGCAAGGAAAAATGAAAAAGTCATAATTGATTGGCGACATCCGTGACTCCATTAATTTTGAAAGAATCGCAAATCTCGAGAAAATTTGAGAGGTGGCAATTAGGATCCTCGTCCGGGAGACCATCGAAGGTCACCGAGTGCTGCACCATTTGTATAATGTTGGACTTGATCTCAAAGTTATTGTTTGCCACCACGGGGTGGACAATACTTGATTGTGTACCCTCTAGATTTGGCCGCGCATAATAGGACATGGTCCTTTGCTGGGCCTCATCTGGGTTGGGAGAATTAGCATCCATAGATTATGTGGCAATGTCTCTGATTGACTCTTCGATGCCTAATTGTGATTCCTGATCACGAGAATAGAGGCAATACAAAATGGTGCGCTCTATCTCAGGATATAAAGGAATAGTTGAAAAGCTTTCTCGGGTTATACACTAAAAAGGAAAGAGAAGTGGGGAAAGAAATAACGAAAAATAATTTAAAAATGGAAAAAGAAGCGATAAAATTAATAGTTATCCTCGTTTCAAAATATCAAAACTAGTTCCCCAATAACGGCGCCAAATACTTGATATAAGAAAAATTGCAGCTTGAATTGTGTGAAGAAGAAAAGGGGTTGAGAAAATAAGATGGAAATGAGGTTGACAATCTTCTCTGATTCTATATGCGATAAAGGCAAGTGTATCTTATCATTTATAGTGTAGGATATTCCAGTTCAATATCAAGGTCGTATTGCCCAGGGTGAATTGATTACTTCTACATTGAGGAATTACTATTATCTTATTGTACAACCCCATATCCAGCGAGTGGGGATCGACATGAGCCAGACCAGCCAAGTCAGGCAGTCCAAGTCCCAGGCAAGCCAGGCCCCTAACGTCGATTCACTCGACGCCTTCCGTCTCGGCATTGAGTGAGGCTTGTTCACCCGACGCCTTCTGTTGCAGCGTTGAGTGGGGTGAGTTCTGTCAATGCCCCTCTCTTTGCATTGAGTGAGACAAGTCGGGCCCCTAGCATCGAGTTCACTCGACGCCTTCCGTCTCAGCATTGAGTGAGACTCGTTCACCCGATGCCTTCCTTTGCAGCATTGAGTGAGGTGAGTTCTGTCAATGTCTCTATCTTGGCATTGAGTGAGATCTCTATAGACCCGTCAGCTCTCCCAAGTGGGGTGGAGCGAAATAAGGGTGAATGGAGCATCAAGCTCGCACTTGCTCATGGTTCTCGGCAGACAGTTGGTGAGTGGGGTTGGTCTGGCCTGCACTCGCCTAGGGGCTTAGGGGGGTGGTGAGTGCTAGCCTCATCAGGCACTTGCCTTCCCGGGTACTCAACGCCTTCTTCCTTTGGCATTGAGTGAAGCCTAGACACTCAATTATTTCTTTCCTTGGCATTGAATGAAGCCCACCCAGTTGATGCCTCTTGTTCTTGGGCAGTAAGTGAAGCTGGACC
This sequence comes from Platanthera zijinensis, assembly GCA_039513925.1. NCBI lineage: Eukaryota > Viridiplantae > Streptophyta > Magnoliopsida > Asparagales > Orchidaceae > Platanthera > Platanthera zijinensis. The sequence goes on from CM077089.1 coordinate 30,159,522, forward strand.
TATAGTGGGGTGTCAGGGAGGCAAGTGTCTGGCTTACCCAGCACTCACATCTTTTAGTGAGTGGGGAATTTCTGACCCACACTCGCCCAGATCCATAGGGAGGCAGTGAGTGTTAGCACCATCGAGCACTCGCCACCCCATGCGAGTGGAGGTTTTCAAGGGCCACTCGCCTAGTGTTGTATGATGTATTTTTATTATTTTACCCCCGCTAGCCTGCCCATTGCCTTTCAGGACAGTGAAGTTACGTTATTGGCAGGCCGATCTCGACTACATATAGCTCTTTAGAACAGTGGAGGTTGGTTGTTGGAAGACCGTTTTTAGAAAACTATAAATTGACCCAAGGGGTACCTCAGAGAAGAGGCTTTCAAGCATTCCAATTCTCTTCCTCTTTGATCTTCTAGTGCTTTCTGAGGTGCCCTTAGCTCAACACAGGCTAAGTAGGGGAAGCGCTCTAAGATTTTCTGGGTATGTGGCGGGACCTTCGTGTTGGAGCCTTGGGTCAATTTCCAGTTCTAAGTCTTTGGTCGTTCAAGCTCGCTAGGGAGAAGTAAGCGTGTGTTCACCCCTTCTCCAAGGGATCGAACTCCACAAGAAGCCGAGTTACGGTTTCAACACTTATTAAATGATTTCTTGGTTTATTTTACTTAACTGAAAGAACACTAAATTGGGTTAAAACGTATGGATATAAGAATTAGTACTCGGTTTTGAATTACTTCGGTATGAGTAAATCAAATTGAAATAGCAAACTAGATCTTATTAAAGTAAAATGCTACTGGACCGTAAGGGTTCTGGAAATTCGAGCACGCTCCTCTCGGTAAAGTGCCCAACTGAGTTTATCAAGATCCGACTAAATTCACATCCCATATTCAGATGCATAAAAACTCGTCTTAAGTGGTGAACCCCACTATTAGATTTGACTTCAATCCGGGAGATTTACATCATTCTCTCTCAAGAGGTGTGTTCAACTCTCTTTACTCTTAGGTGATCAGTTCAAACTACTAGTCTATCGGCTTGCTAAGAATGAAAACCTAAATGGAGACTATATATCGATAATATAGTCCCGCTATATTTAAATCAAGAGTAAATCGAAGGTCACTACTTTAAAAAGAGAAAGAATGTTAGAACATCATAACTTGATCAACTCATCCTCAGATCATCGCGATTGAGTAATAATGAGGATTTAGTTACCCATAAGAACGTAGGAAATAAAAATCATTTTAAGAATATGCATAACAAGAAAGAGAGAGAGAAAATGAATATCAAACTATTTTATTTCTTATTGGAAAGAAATTACCAAAAGGACTAAAAGACAATACAAATATCGTTTCAAAGAAGATTAAAAGTATGATAAAATAGATTGTAAGGACATTAAAACATGAAAACATTAAGCTCAAAAACTAAAAATAAATTCTCAATAACTCTCTAGAAGGCTCAGATCCCCCCCCCCAAGAACACATGGAGCTTGCTAGCATTTATAGGAATTTTTCGGGAAGTACATGCCCCCCTAATAAGCCCGTGTAGGGGGCGTGTCAAGGAAGTTGATTTTGGTGGATGAAATTAAAGTCTAGAAAGTGACTGGAGCAGAAGTTGGGTTACACGCCCTAGTGACACGCCCGTATATGGGGCATGTCTGTTGCGGCGTGACGGTGGAGCTGGGAAAAATCGCATTGCGGTGAATTTTTGGGACTTGGCGGGACACGCCCCAGGGACACACCCGTGTGCGAGGGGCATGTCAGTTAAATTCTTCTTACATGTTGATTGGGGAGAATCTGTGATGGATTTTGTTACATGCTCAGAGTACACGCCCATGTAAGGAGTATACGGTCGTGATCCATTGGCGTGTAAGGTTGATTTTTCTGGAAACATACTTCGAACCATTTCTTCATTCCAATCGGGTTGCATGCCCAAAGTACACGCTAGTGCCTTGGTGTACATGTTCGCGACTTGGGTACAAAATGTGGAAAATGACTAGAAAGTGTCATAATCCTGAAAAATAAAAAATAAATTAAGTTAGAATAATTTTTTATAAACGAAACTAATTATAGGCCCAAGATTTATGTAACGTATAATTTTAAACAAGAAAATATATAGATTTACCCAAGTAATTTAAACTAAATTAAATATCATCAGAGACATTACAAGTAAAATAAAAAGAAAAACGTGTGAGCTAGCTCTCTCCCACCCATACAGAATGGCCATTGTCGAAGCCGGAAACATCCTTGAAGAGCGAGCTGAAGCTGTCCTCCTTCTCACTAGGGGGCGAAGGGAACAACTCTGACACCAAGTCCCTTATGGTCATCTCCTTGCAACCCGCCGTCAACACCTGCATGTCTCACATGACCTGTAGAGTGTAGTCAGCAGTACTGATGGAGTTAACCCGCAACTTCTCGGCGACCTCCGCCTCGCTGAACATCTTCGGCCTCTTGGCTGTGACGCCCAGCTCGTCGATAGAGGGGGAAGGAAGATGTCCATCAGGCGGGTGAGTTCACCCTGGAGCCTCTTATTCTGCTCCTCTAGCTTCTTGGTCTTCTCTTCTAGTTCAACAGTGCGAGCGCGCATGCGGCTCATAGTTTCGGCATCCTATAAGGCGAGAAAGGTAAGAGAAGAAGTCGTAAAAGTACTAAGTAAAATGAAGAGGGGTTAGATGACACTTACCACCCCACCGACATTTTTGCTGAGGATGTCCTCGGCAATTCCCAGCCGCCTCGCCAGGTCGGCGGCATCATACTTTGCGACATCCAGCTCATGCTCAGACTTCAGCAGGTCGTGGTTGAGGCTAAAACTACGCAGAACGCCATGCGTGCTAGCTCTATAGCCCACATTTGGGCTAACGAGCTTTCATGTCTTATCCACTGGAGGGTCATGCTATTGTAGGCATCGGCATCTTCACAGCCATAAAGCCCGTAGCTGAGGGCATAAGTGTGTCTGGTGGGAGGGTGGCGCTAGGTCCAATAGGGAAGAAGGGATGAGATGGAGACTCTGTGAGTCTTCTCATCCCACTGGACCATTGTCTGGGTGAGCTGGTCCTTTGCCTTTCCCCCAAGACCAAAGTGCCAATGGTCATTTGGCAAGCCCGGCTCGCAAACTGCGAACTCCTCGGTGGCCTGGGAGGCAGGAAGGTCGTCGTCGCTCTGCTCTTTCTTTGGCGACTTCTTTGGCATTGTCTCCGGCGAGCTCACGAACATCTATTTCCCCTTAGAGATCACCACCTCCTTGGGGCGGTGAGGTGAGTTGGATATCACGGGGTCGGCTCGCTTCTTGCTGGAGGGAGGCTTGACTGACCCTGACTCGCCCCGACAAGCTGCTCAGTTACCCTTTCACGTGCAAGTGGGTCCAAGTAAAGTCTCGAGTCCACAAAAGGCGGGTGCTTGGGAATTAGCCGCTCCCATACAGAAAATAACTTAGCATCATAAGGGTTTTATTTCGGCAAGCCCATTAAAGAAAAAGGAGGAAAGTTATACCTTCGTCGGGAAGAACCAGGGGGAGCAAGTCAAAGCCCCTTCAGAGGAAGGCAACCTTGAAGTCCTTGCCGAGGAAAAACTTGTGGAGCTTGGCATCGTTTCCCATCACAGTCGGCGGCTAGTGCACCTCCTCGCTCCTTTGCTGAGGCGAGAAGGGTATATTGCCGAGCTCTCCTTTGATGAATACAAATTTGGAGAACCAATTATAGTTCTTATTCGCCGTCTTGCGAACTTTGAGCTGCGAGCTGGCAAGTAAGGCGACCTTGTAATTGGTGGTGCGGTATGTAAACAGCTTTCGGAAGACAGTGAGGTTGAACTTGATCCATTTTTGTCGGAGGAAGCATGTGAATGCCACCATCATGGCAATTGCATTCGGGTTCAGCTACGTAGGGACTGCCCCATAGTACTTTGGAATCTGGCGAATCTCCAGCCATAGTGGAAGGCGCAACCCCATCTCAAAGTGCGAGATGGGGAAGGCAAGTTCATCCACAAAGAATGAATTTATCGCCTCGCCTCCCCCGAGTCGATGCGCGGTGAAACCCGATAAGTCTGCGAGCTCTTGCTTGATAGTGTTCCCTTTATAGAAGGTGTACTCGGCAAACTGCCTCATGCACTTGGACCTTCCAACAGCATCAGGTCGCGTCTTGCCCATCTTTCCTAAAGTCTTGATGCGAGTGCAATTGGAGAGAAGGGCAACAGAAGGGGGTATGAGTCTATAGTAAAGGCGATGTTTTGGGGGTAGGTGAGGGGGCCTATTTATAGAAAACGAACTAATCGTCGAGCTGACTAGTCAGTCCAGCTCGTCATACACTACTCACCGAACCCTACAACCTATTCTAACCTAACGGGAGCTGAGTCCATATCAATACGAGTTTCGCAAGCAACAAGCATTAGAAGTTAGATTTAAAAATAATTAGAGTTATTATACACGGCCATAATAAGTGTTTGTAGAGTACGACAGAAGAATTATTTCCACATGCGCGAGCTGGGGAATTGGGGGCGAGTGCCGGTAGGCTCAGCTAGGGAGCCATTTCCATCTACCCCGGCCTCGCATCCCCATCCCCAGAGGTCATCCTGGGTTATTAAACTCGCGGGACAGCTCCAAGACTTGGAATATAAACCGCATGTTCTCATTAATTCTATCCATAAGCAGGGTGGGGGAAGTCATCCCACTCGTAAAGTAGCGCTTCAGCAATGCATAGTCATGTTCCAGTGCCTGCAACCTCTATTTGTTGAGTAAGTTCTCTTCCTAGATCTAGCGCAGCGCGAGTCCCTGATTCTTAAGGACTTCAACAGTTCTCCGCCTCAGCTTGGTAGGGTCCAACGAGGTGTCTAGGAAATCCTCTATCGTATTGGGTGTAACATCCCATTTCCGGCTAGACCCCTAGGAGTCGGTTGGTCGTGATAGAACCCTAGGAAGCCCAAAAACTGAAATAAATCGACCGAGATTTCGGGTCACGGGTTGGTCACGCCCGTGACCGATCTGTCACGCCCGTGACCTAGGGCGTAACTCCTTCGACGATCGTCGATCTCAGTGAGACGATCGTCGAGCGCAGAATTTTTCTGCCCGGGCCTGTCACGCCTGTGACCTATGTGTCACGCCCGTGACCTAGGGTGTGACACCTTCGACGATCGTCGATTCCAGCGGGACGATCGTCGAAACGTAGAATTTGCGTCATGGCTATGTCACGGCCGTGACCCAGGTGTCACGCCCGTGACCAAGGGCGTGACACCTTCGGCGATCCTCGATCTCAACGCGACGATCGCAGAGTACGGATTTTGCCTCATGACCATATCACGCCCGTGACCCACATGTCACGCCTGTGACCAAGGGCGTGACCACCCTTCGACGATCGTCGATCTCAGTTCGACGATCGTCAATCCCAGAATTGGTCACTCGGGCTTGTCACGCCCGTGACCCACATGTCACGCCCGTGACCAAGGGCGTGACCATCCTTTGACGATCGTCAATCTCAGTTCGACGATCGTCGATCCCAGAATTGGCCACCCGGGCCTGTCACGCCCGTGACCAAGGCCGAAACGTCAGCCAGACTGGAAATTTCGATAACCGATGTTGTAATCAATTCTGATTATGGGAAGTTACGCCAGGAGTATTTATGGGCCATTTCCTACTCTGATTATTTAATAAATTAAGGAAATGTTGGTCCAATAGGAAATCGCCACCTGGCAAACACCTCTTCATTTCCAGCATTTCAACTGCCTTGCCATAACAGAAACGTCATTAAGAGGAATATTAAGGGCCATGAACGTTTCGTCCTTTCCCCTTCCCATTTACTGATCTATAAAAGACTCCTAAGAGCAAGAGGAAAAGGTTACACGCTCCATCAAACTGTTTCATATTTCCCCCTTGCTGTTGAAGAATTTCCGGCGACGCCACCACCGCGCCAATGGCTTCCCGACGCTCTGCACGCCTCCAGCCCGCGAACAAGGTCCTCCCCTCCCTCTTCTTCTGTGGATAGATCCTAGAAATCATTAGGAGAGATATCGGGCTCAAAAGAGCCAGATCGAGTGAGCATTTCCATGGTTTTCCGAAAATTTCGTGGTGGCGGGTTCGCCGGAAACCGCCTCTCCGGCGGCCGTGCCGCTGCCCGACGATAGCCCTCACCTCAACAGAGTTGGTGGTGGTGGTGGCCGGCCAGGGAGATGGCTGGATGGCCGGGAAATAGTTTTGGAAAAGCTATAGGAAATTAAGTTTTCAGGGCTCTGGTTTCGGCCTGTAGAAGAAGAAGAACAGTGCCATTAAATTAGATTCTATTTTTAAAACAATTTCTGAATGAAAATATCTGTCACTTTAAATAATTTGGGAAAAATACCTAGAGGCTCCATCAGGAAAAATGGTCAACCCCAATATTGTACCTCTTGGAGTCTAGAGAATTTTAAAATTTGTTTCAAGCATTTTGGACCACTGGGTAGACCTCAGCACTCAATTCTGTGAGGTCTACCCATAGGGTGTCCTGACCTTAGAAAAATTCCCCACTCCAATCCAGTCATCACAATGACTTGAAATTTGGGGTGTGGCCTAACCTTACATATATCTAGGTACCATCCAAAAATTAGGATTTTTGGGAAATATTTTTCTATAGTTTTTAGGAAAATTCAATAATCCTAGCTTAATTTAATTAGATAGCTAAATAATTTCCAAGCCCTCCCAGATTTTGGTGAGTGGTCCCTGGGTTCACCATAAGGTTCTGTATAATTTTTCATCTCATTTGGAGATGGTTTGGATTAGAAATGATCAAACCTAAGTTTTGCCCTAATAAGGGGTCTTAGGTTAAAGGTGCACTTTTGAGATTTGAGTGGTCAAATCACCTCAACAGAGGCTGAGATTTTTACCACTGGCTAGTAATATTCTCTTGCACCCCCTCAAAAGTTTGAGGTGGATCGGGGTAAGTTTGACCTAAGAACCAAGGCCAAACCCTAAGGATGGATCTTGGTGGCTTGTGAAGGTCATGGGGTCAAATGACCTTGGAGTGACTCGAAATTTGGTGAAGAGGACCATAGGGCCATTATAGTTCTCTGGATGAAATCTTAGTAGATTTGGAGACTGTTAGGATACCTAAAAACCTAACCCTAGTTTAGGGTACAAAACTTGTAGAGATAGGAAATGACACTAAATCACATTGAAAAGTGATGAGATTTGGGTAGAGTGAATTATAGGAATGGTACAAGCTCTGGATATTTTACTATGAATTTTAAGATCATTATTTTGGATACTTCATTAACGACTTAGTAGCTTGTATGATTTGCTTAGAAAATTTATTATGGAATACATACTGCCTAGAAATTGATGAAATTTAAGCAAAGAACGTTTATTAGGATTTTAAATCTTTGTAAATTTTTATGGGATTTTTGGAAGTTTAATTCTAAGGCCTGCTTCATTAAGTATGTTTTACCTTGAATATTTGATTAAATCTATAGTGGTGTTTAGCAAGCTGGTAAAATTATGATTCTTTGCACAAAGATCTTTTCTATATCATACTACTGATTAGTAATTTTTCTATAATTTTCCGATGAGTAATTTCAGTACTTCCTTCTTTACGTAGGATTAACGTGATTATACTGGATAAATTAATTAGAGGCTAAATACTTTCTGCAAAATTCTGAAAATTTGTATTTGATGTTATCTTGCTGTTATTTAATGATCATGATTTTTGGGTAGCCATAACTTAGGAGGATCATGTGGTTCATGTTTAAAATGACCCATGGCCCATCCTTTGGGAAAATTAAATAAATATCAGATTAATTAGGAAAGTTATAAGTTTCTTGATTTAGACAAATTATGATATGGTAGACCTCCAGTAAATATTATAGGAGATTTGGAAGATAATTTGGAGTACCTCCCCTTGTGTACCTCATATAGCTTAGGATGGTCTGCATATAGTAAAACCACGGAAATTGAACTAGAGTAATAGTGAACTTGGGAAATGGAATTTTGGTAGTTGCTGGTTGGTTAGGGCAAGCTACGATTAAGTTCATTATTGGAAGTCAGGATAAGTAGGGTGTGAGACTGGTTAAGGTTAAGTGGTGTTCGGGAATGACGGAAGATCGTCCGTCCCGGGAAGAAGAGGAAGAGTCTTAATACTCTAGGATTAGATCTAAAGTAACTAAAAGGGGATCGGGTTAAGGGAGATCAACCAATAACAATAAGTGCCTTGCGAAAGGGAACTTCGGGCCGTAATGTCGCCGTCTTGGTTCCTAGTGCCCCTTGAGAGCCCTTCACGGGGTATGCCGGGGGCAGTCCTGGGCTAACGTAAACCATAGGAATAATAAATTAAAAGAGCAACTAGTATAACAAGGGTTGCACATACACACACCTCGGTATCTAGGAAGGTAGAATAATTGTTTTTGTTGCCATTCAGACGGTAGATCTGAAGGTAGATGCACGGACGGGACTGTCCGGGGGGCCGAGGGCTCGAGGGTTGGAGTACAGAATAAAGGTGGTGGGTCTTCGGTATCTGATAGTCGTTCACACCGACATTGGTACGTTGACTCGGCGGTGTGGGACACTTATCCAAAGAAAGTCTGGTGGGTACAGCCAGCAGTAGTACGCGGATACTCTAGGTTATGTTTTTCTAGGGGTGTACGGAAGGGCTAGGCCTGGTAGTGTGGATACCTGCCTAGGAGTGGGGGGCCCGACCCACTATCTCTGTTTGCCACTACGGAGGTTCCTGGGAGTGAAGCTAGCTGCCCGAACAAGGGGAACTAAAGGTCTGTGCGCATAGAGTCGTGTGCGTGAGTTGCACTTGCATGAATCATGGCATAGCATATCACTACACTCATAATTGCATACAACTGACACCCCAACGTATAAATTGGTATGAGACTTTTTATACGATGGGAGCCTTGCAGAAGACCCCTTAACTTATAAGTTTGTATGGGCATTCATATAAGTTAAGGTTACATACTTGTTTACTTGCTTGTTTACTTACTATTCTCTAGCTGCCTTTTTATACATTTGATGCTTACTACTTCACTTCTTTACCAGTTACTACCATAGGATTGCTAGTTGTACTTTACTCTAAATAATGGTTAGATTAGCTCCCTGTCACCTGCTTTGCTATTCTCCACTTTTGAAGCTTTCCTTTCCTCCTCTCCGCCCGGTGCTTAGGAGCCGTGGGGGGGAGGGGTAGGGGATGATAGGGCTTAGTCTTTATGACTAATGGTTTTCTAACCACAACATTACAGGAGCTTCGGATGGGAGACAGGGACCAGCAGTCCAGGGACCAGCACCAGCGGAGTACGGTGCGCATGGAGGTGGGACAGTCTAGCACCGGTGCACCTGCGACCAGCTCCGTGAGTGATTAGTGGTTTTATAGCTTCCGCGTTGAGTGACTTGTAGTGAGGACTCTGATGTACTGGGCTCGAGCCCATTTATCTATTTCCTGTTATTATCTATTGATGGACTGGATGTGATTTCACTTTTATTTACATGTTTATGTGGACTTGTTTACATTTTATGTTTAATTACTTTTCTCTCTTGTGATCGAAAAGGGCCGGCAGAATTGGCGTTTTGTAGTGGTTGCCTTCCCGTGAGTCGGTGCCACCGCAAAGCGGCAATTCTGGGCTAAGACCCCGGTGGTTTAAAAAGAAAAAAAGGGGGTCTTACAAGTGGTATCAGAGGAGACCTCGATCGGAAGAGAAGTAGTCCACAAAACCTTGGGCCACCCCCGTGCGAGCTTAGTTTGCGGACAAACTAGCAGCGGAAGCAGTGGTGTGCCCATGAGGGAAATCACATGTGAAAGTCCATCCTAACCTTTCTTATATTCCATTCATACATCCTCTAACAAATGGAATTTTTACTTGTAGCCTGCAATGAACCCTAAACCACAGCAAGGGACACCCCAGGCTCAGAATGAGGTCCCGCCCCCGCCGGCTCCAGCTCCATTCCAGCAGATGGAGATGGGGCAAACACTGACGGCCATTTTGGAGGCCTTCAGAGCTCAGCAAGCCCCGGCTCCACAGCCAAACCCCGGGGCCAATTGGATGACTGTCTTCCGGGGACTTTCCCCTCCATCTTACCAGGGGACGGAGTCTGCAGTACGTACGGAGGAATGGTTGGACACCATTTACGAGATGCTGGCAGGGATTCGATGCCCTACTGAGGAGGCAGTCGCTTTGGCAGTCTCCTGCTTAGAGTCACATGGAAAGAGGTGGTGGAAATCTAAGCTGGACACCACCTTTGCGGGGATGGACTACGCTGATATTACTTGGGAGGAGTTCAGAGCAGCGCTCTTGGGCCATTTTGTACCTCAGTCGGCGAGGGATGACCTGGAGGATAGGTTCCTGCGGTTGAGGCAGGGGAACAGGACTGTGGTGGAGTACTATCAGGAGTTCACTCACCTGGACCGCTATGCGGACGCTTACCAGTTAGATGATGTTGGTTATGCCCGGAGGTTTTATAAGGGGCTGCAAGATGACATGAGACAGGCCCTCCTTTTCATCTCGGAGGGGAGTCTGGCCAGGATTCTGGAGATGGCTAAGAAGAGAGAGGCGGATCAGCTTACAGTGAGGAGCCGGAAGAGACTGGCTGATGATACAATGATTGGAGGACGTAGAGACCGTCCTCGAGGCCAGGTTATTGGAGAGAGAAGGAACGGGGATCAGCCACGTCAAGAGTTTGGGCAGAAGCAGAGGAGCCAGGGGGTATTGGCTCCCCAGCCTATAAAGATGCTGGAAATGCCAAGGACGGTAGAGTAGCCACTGGTATGCTATCAGTGCAACCAGCCGGGGCATATCAAGAGGAACTGCCCTGTGAGGCGAGCACCCCCACCAGCACATCAGGGCGCTCCACCTCCCTGACAGTTTGGCGGACGAGGACAGGATCGAGGGCGAGGATTTCAGGATCGAGGCCGCAGGCCAGAGAGAGAGCAGGTGTATGCTCTAAACCTGACACAGCCCCGAAACCCGGAGCAGGTTATCACAGGTATGGCAGTACTTTTAAATTTTCTTCATATAAACTAGTATTCTAGACATAACCTGGTTAGAAAATTAAGAGAAGACAACTGCAACAAGAATACTAAGACACTTAATTACCCCAGGCATAGTCTTCGTTAGCGGCAAGCCCGCTCACACCCTCTTCGACACTAGTGCGTCGCAATCATTCGTGTCGGAGGATTTCGTGAAAGGGCTGGCGGGTGTGGAGCCATTCACCGGGAAGATGATGAGGGTACGCCTACCCGATGGATCAGAGATAATGACCTCTGCTCATTGCAATATGGAAGCGAGGATCGGCGGGAAGGCGTTTGAGGCACCAGCGACGGTTCTGAAGATGCCAGATCACGATCTGATCCTGGGCATGACTTGGCTGTATTGGAACCATGCCCAGATTGATTGTGTGGCGAAGAGGATCACCGTGAGGCACGGCGACTCATTCATTGTCATCGAAGGTATTATACCAGCACCCCGTACCTTACTATCGTCTGTGCAGGCCGCTAAGGCCCACCTGCAGGGGAAAGAAGTTTATCAGGTCCTTTTTGAGGCGGTCGTGGCCAAGGACTCCATTGCAGATATTCCAGTAGTTTGGGACTTCGCCGACGTGTTTCCGGAGAAGCTACCAGGGCTACCCCCACACCGAGAGAAGGACTTCCAGATTCAGCTCGTACCGGGGGCTAAGCCGGTATCCAGAGCTCCCTATCGAATGGCCCCAAAGGAGTTGGTGGAATTTCGGAGCCAGCTTCAGGAGTTAGTGGAGGCCGGGTTCGTTCGGCCGAGCTCTTCACCATGGGGAGCTCCGGTGTTGTTCGTTAAGAAGAAGGACGGGACCCTTCGACTGTGCATCGATTACCGGGCTCTGAACAGGTTGACAGTCCGGAATACTTATCCCTTACCACGGATAGATGAGCTATTTGACCAGCTGGAGGGAGCCCATTGGTTCTCAAAGCTGGATCTGAGGTCAGGGTACTACCAGCTTTGTATTCGGGAGGAGGACATCCCGAAGATGGCCTTCAGTAGCAGATACGGCTTATACGAATTTACAGTGATGTCGTTCGGGCTCACGAATGCACCCTCCGCATTCATGACCCTGATCAATCGGGTGTTCGAAGAGTATCTGGATGTCTTCATTATCGTATTCATCGACGACATCCTTATCTATTCAAGGACGGAGGAGGAGCACGTGAGACATCTGGCCTTGACCTTGGAGAAGCTGCGTGAGCATGAGATGTATGCCAAGTACAGCAAGTGCCAGTTCTGGCTAAAGGAGGTGGCCTTTCTGGGCCATGTCATCAGTGGAGCAGGTCTGGCAGTGGATCTGGCGAATGTCCAGGCAGTACGGGATTGGCCACCACTAAAGTCGGCCTCGGATGTTCGAAGTTTCTTGGGACTTGCCGGTTACTACCGGAAGTTCGTAAAGGGGTTCTCTCAGATTGCCCTCCCTCTTACGTCTCTGACGAAGAAGGAGTCCCCTTTTATCTGGACGCCTCGATGCGAATCTGCCTTCCAGGAACTGAAGGATCATCTCACCTCGGCTCCCATCCTTGCTCTTCCATCAGGGAAGGAGGGATTCCAGGTGTACACAGATGCTTCCTATCAGGGGATGGGTGCCGTTCTGATGCAGAACAGGCATGTAATAGCCTATGCCTCCCGTCAGTTGAAGCAGCACGAGCAGAACTACCCCGTGCATGATTTGGAGATGGGGGCAGTCATTTTTGCTCTTAAGATCTGGCGACACTATCTCTACGGAATACATTGTGATATCTTCTCTGACCATAAGAATCTGAAGTAAGTCGACACCCAGAAGGAGTTAAACATCAGACAGAGACGCTGGGTGGAGTTTCTGTCAGACTACCAGTACACCATGCACTACCATCCGGGGAAGGCGAACGTGGTCGCGGATGCTCTGAGCCGGAGAGCGAGTACGATAGGAGTAGGTCCGCAGCTGATGGCCTTGGAGTTGGTTAGATCATTCGAGGAGATGCAGATTTCACTAGTGTCTGAGGATGACCCGGAGCTGTACATGGAGTACCTGGGGTCGATGGCTACTACTGATGATATTCGAGACCGCATCAGAGATGGGCAGATGCTGGATGAAAGAGCTGAGCTGATATTCCGAGCCTTGGAGGAAGGCACGACAGGAGATTACTCTTTGAGGGATGGGCTCCTGTGTTTCCGGGGCAGAGTCTACATACCAGCAGGAGGACGGATCCGGGAGGACATTTTGACGGAAGCTCACTGCAGCCGGTATTCTGTACACCCGGGGATCACCAAGATGGTAAAGGATTTGAAGAGGACGATGTACTGGCCGGGTATGAAGAAAGATATTACGTATTTTGTGACGCATTACGAGGCCTGCCAGCTCGTGAAGGCGGAGTGCAGGAACCCGGCAGGCTTGCTGCAGCCGCTTCCGGTGCCGGAGTGAAAGTTTGAGGATATAGCCATGGACTTCATACATGGGCTACCTCGATCCCGTGCGGGGAATGACTCGATCTGGGTGATAGTGGACAGACTAACAAAGGTGGCCAGATTCATTCCAGTGGCAAAGGACACACCGGTCAGAGTATTAGTACGGAGGTTCGTTAAGCAGTTTGTACGTTATCATGGGGTACCCAAGACTATCATTTCGGATCGGGACGGGCGGTTTACATCCAGGGAATGGAGGTCAGACCAGGCTCATCTAGGTTCTCGGTTGACATTCAGTACAGCTTTTCACCCTCAGATCGACGGACAGACAGAGCGCACCAACTGTATACGGGAGGATCTATTGTGACTGTGTATTTTGGACCGTGGCGAGCCTTGGGAGAGATTGCTGCCACTGGTCGAGTTTTCGTACAACAACGCTCATCAGTCCAGCATAGGCATGGCTCCATACGAGGTGTTGTACGGAAGGAGGTGCAGGACCCCACTATCATGGGTTCAAGATGAGGATCCGCAGGCACTAGGCTCGGAGTTTGTGGGAGATATAGATGCTCAGATTAGATTGATCCGAGACAGGATGTTGGAAGCCCAGAGCAGACAGGCGAAATACTACGATGCGAGGCATCGTCAAGTGGAGTTCCAGGTGGGAGACCGAGTTTTCTTGAAGATACGGCCGATGCACGGTGTTTCGCGGGTGCGTGGGTGGAAGAAGCTCAGTCCGAGATATATAGGTCCTTATAGGATCCTGGAGCGAATCGGCCCCTTAGCCTATAGACTGGAGCTACCGCCGGAGTTAGCGGGATTGCATGACGTCTTCCACGTCTCCTCACTTCGGAGGGCTCTGCTACGCCCTGAGCAGATGATCTCCTCGGCAGATGGCCCGGTGGCCTCGGATCGGTCAGTTAACATGGAGCCTATCAGGATTGACGATACAGCCGTGCGGGTCTTGCGACGGAAGAAGGTTCCGCTAGTCAAGGTTCTGTGGAACAATCATGGGCAGGAGGAGCATACATGGGAGCCACAGGACTTGATGCAGCAAAAATACCCGGAACTTTTTCGTCAGGTATACCTCACCACCCCTCTGGACAATCAATTTGTCTTCTTGTTTTAAACCAATAGAACTGAAAATTTCAAGAATAGGGGCTAATCTTTTGTTTATTGGGGTGTATATACCTAGTTAATTGGGCGAATTAATCTTAGATTTGAAACCGCACAAAGCAAACATAACGTAGAGATGTAATTTCTTTAATTCTCATGGGATGTTACAAGCTTCTTTTCCCGATTAGAGTCCCGTAGGCTTAACCTTGATTTCGGGGACGAAATCTTTGTTTTGTTTATTGGGATTTGTAACATCCCATTTCCGGCTAGACCCCTAGGAGTCGGTTGGTCGTGATAGAACCCTAGGAAGCCCAAAAACTGAAATAAATCGACCGAGATTTCGGGTCACGGGTTGGTCACGCCCGTGACCGATCTGTCACGCCCGTGACCTAGGGCGTGACTCCTTCGACGATCGTCGATCTCAGTGAGAAGATCGTCGGGCGCAGAATTTTTCTGCCCGGGCCTGTCACGCCCGTGACCTATGTGTCACGCCCGTGACCTAGGGTGTGACACCTTCGACGATCGTCGATCCCAGCGGGACGATCGTCGAAACGTAGAATTTGCGTCATGGCCATGTTACGCCCGTGACCTAGGTGTCACGCCCGTGACCAAGGGCGTGACACCTTCGGCGATCGTCGATCTCAGTGCAACGATCGCCGAGTACGGATTTTGCCTCATGACCATGTCACGCCCGTGACCCACATGTCACGCCCGTGACTAAGGGCGAGACCACCCTTCGACGATCATCGATCTCAGTTCGACGATCGTCAATCCCAGAATTGGTCACCCGGGCTTGTCACGCCCGTGACCCACATGTCACGCCCGTGACCAAGGGCATGACCATCCTTCGACGATCATCGATCTCAGTTCGACGATCGTCGATCCCAGAATTGGCCACCCGGTCCTGTCACGCCCGTGACCTATGTGTCACGCCCGTGACCAAGGCCGAAACGTCAGCTAGACTGGAAATTTCGATAACCGACGTTGTAATCAATTCTGATAATGGGATGTTACGCCAGGAGTATTTATGGGTCGTTTCCTACTCTGATTATTTAATAAATTAAGGAAATGTTGGTCCAATAGGAAATCTCCACCTGGCAAACACCTCTTCATTTCCAGCATTTCAACTGCCTTGCCATAACCGAAACGTCATTAAGAGGAATATTAAGGGCCATGAACGTTTCGTCCTTTCCCCTTCCCATTTGCTGATCTATAAAAGACTCCTAAGAGCAAGAGGAAAAGGTTACACGCTCCATCAAACTGTTTCAGATTTCCCCCTTGCTGTTGAAGAATTTCCGGCGACGCCACCACCGCGCCAATGGCTTCCCGACGCTCTGCATGCCTCCAGCCCGCGAACAAGGTCCTCCCCTCCCTCTTCTTCTGCGGATAGATCCTAGAAATCGTTAGGAGAGATATCGGGCTCAAAAGAGCCAGATCGGGTGAGCGTTTCCATGGTTTTCCGAAAATTTCGTGGTGGCGGGTTCGCTGGAAACCGCCTCTCCTGCGGCCGTGCCGCCGCCCGACGATAGCCCTCACCTCAACAGAGGTGGTGGTGGTGGTGGCCGGCCAGGGAGATGGTTGGATGGCCGGGAAATAGTTTTGGAAAAGCTACAGGAAATTAAGTTTTCAGGGCTCTGGTTTCGGGCTGTAGAAGAAGATGAACAGTGCCATTAAATTAGATTCTATTTTTAAAACAATTTTTGAATGAAAATATCTGTCACTTTAAATAATTTGGGAAAAATACCTAGAGGCTCCTGCAGGAAAAATGGTCAACGCCAATATTGTACCTCTTGGAGTCTAGGGAATTTTAAAATTTGTTTCAAGCATTTTGGACCACTGGGTAGACCTCAGCACTCAATTCTGTGAGGTCTACCCATAGGGTGTCCTGACCTTGGAAAAATTACCCACTCCAATCCAGTCATCACAATGACTTGAAATTTGGGGTGTGTCCTAACCTTACCTATATCTAGGTACCATCCAAAAATTAGGATTTTTGGGAAATATTTTTCTATAGTTTTTAGGAAAATTCAATAATCCTAGCTTAATTTAATTAGATGGCTAAATAATTTCCAAACCCTCCCAGATTTTGGTGAGTGGTCCCTGGGTTCACCATAAGGTTCTGTATAATTTTTCATCTCATTTGGAGATGGTTTAGATTAGAAATGATCAAACCTAAGTTTTGCTCTAATAAGGGGTCTTAGGTTAAAGGTGCACTTTTGAGATTTGAGTGGTCAAATCACCTCAACAGAGGCTGAGATTTTTACCACTGGCTAGTAATATTCTCTAGCACCCCCTCAAAAAGTTTGAGGTGGATGGGGGTAAGTTTGCCCTAAGAACCAAGGCCAAACCCTAAGGATGGATCTTGGTGGCTTGTGAAGGTCATGGGGTCAAATGACCTTGGAGTGACTCGAAATTTGGTGAAGAGGACCATAGGGCCATTATATTTCTCTGGATGAAATCTTAGTAGATTTGGAGACTGTTGGGATACCTAAAAACCTAACCCTAGTTTAGGGTGCAAAACTTGTAGAGATAGGAAATGACACTAAATCACATTGAAAAGTGATGAGATTTGGGTAGAGTGAATTATATGGATGGTACAAGCTCTGGATATTTTACTATAAATTTTAAGATCATTATTTTGGATACTTCATTAACGACTTAGGCTCCGTTTGGGGGGACTTATTTTCACCGGTCAAGCGGTTGCTACCGCATGAACCGGGCCCTAATTAAGGCCCGGTTCATGCGGTCGCAACCGCTTGACCGGTGAAAATAAGTCCCCCCAAACGGAGCCTTAGTAGCTTGTATGATTTGCTTAGAAAATTTATTATGGAATACATACTGCCTAGAAATTGATGAAATTTAAGCAAAGAACGTTTATTAGGATTTTAAATCTCTGTGAATTTTTATGGGATTTTTGGAAGTTTAATTCTAAGGCCTGCTTCATTAAGTATGTTTTACCTTGAATATTTGATTAAATCTATAGTGGTATTTAGCAAGCTGGTAAAATTATGATTCTTTGCACAAAGATCTTTTCTATATCATACTACTGATTAGTAATTTTTCTATAATTTTCCGATGAGTAATTTCAGTACTTCCTTCTTTACGTAGGATTAACGTGATTATACTAGATAAATTAATTAGAGGCTAAATACTTTCTGCAAAATTCTGAAAATTTGTATTTGAGGTTATCTTGCTGTTATTTAATGATCATCATTTTTGGGTAGCCATTACTTAGGAGGATCATGTGGTTCATGTTTAAAATGACCCATGGCCCATCCTTTGGGAAAATTAAATAAATATCAGATTAATTAGGAAAGTTATAAGTTTCTGGATTTAGACAAATTATGATATGGTAGACCTCCAGTAAATATTATAGGAGATTTGGAAGACAATTTGGAGTACCTCCCCTTATGTACCTCATATAGCTTAGGATGGTCTGCATATAGTAAAACCACGGAAATTGAACTAGAGTAATAGTGAACTTGGGAAATGGAATTTTGGTAGTTGCTGGTTGGTTAGGGCAAGCTACGATTAAGTTCATTATTGTAAGTCAGGATAAGTAGGGTGTGAGACTGGTTAAGGTTAAGTGGTGTTCGGGAATGACGGAAGATCGTCCATCCCGGGAAGAAGAGGAAGAGTCTTAATACTCTAGGGTTAGATCTAAAGTAACTAAAAGGGGATCGGGTTAAGGGAGATCAACCAATAATAATAAGTGCCTTGCAAAAGGGAACTTCGGGCCGTAATGTCGCCGTCTTGATTCATAGTGCCCCTTGAGAGCCCTTCACGGGGTATGCCGGGGGCAGTCCTGGGCTAACGTAAACCATAGGAATAATAAATTAAAAGAGCAACTAGTATAACAAGGGTGAAAGTGAGGAGATAAGTTGTAAATTACTCTAGAGGGGGGGTGAATAGAGTATTCAAATTTTATGAACAACTAGTCAGCTCCCTTGGAGTTTATTTGTGGAATAAATAATCTGATACTTGAACCCTAAGAGCCTAACACAGTGAAGTGCACAAGTGAGAGAGCTAACTGAAATTTCAGTTTAACTATAAGCCTATCACAGCAACTAGCAATCCTAGGTATTTCTATCACAGCCACAGAATAAGCAATTAAACAAAATAGCCAGAGGGACACAGGATATATAGTGGTTCCCTCTTAAAAGGTACTCTACTCTTCTACCACCCTGGTAGGAATCCACTGCAGGTTTTTGCTAAGGTGCCCTGCCACCAATGATCTGATTCAGGTAGATCAAACAAGACCCTTTGAGCTTTTGATAAGGATGCTCAACCACAGGTTGTTGATAAGGTGCCCTGTCACCAATGTTCACTTTTGAAGAGGTGTGAAAACTCTTTTACAAAGGGGTTGAGAGGGTTAGATTGTCTTCTCTGTTGTTAATAACAGATTAGAGAAGACTTGTGGATTCTCTAAAGAATCAAAGTCTCCCCCTGGCTCAGTGGAAGTCCAGGGAAAGCCTTTGCTTCAGGATGAAGGAGTTTCAGATATACTGAAACTAAATCCTCAGAGATCTGTAGACTGATTTTTATCAGGTCTTCAGATTCTGGAACACTTGAAGCAGAACTGGAGTTGGTCTTTCTGAAGTCTTGAAAACTCTAAGCAGATGCTCAGGAGACTTGAGAAAGAAGATGATTGCTCTGGACTTTTGCTTCAGGAAAACTTTTCTTCTCTTCTTGAGAGATGGTGAAGAGCTGCTCTGATGAAGCTTGAGCGAATGAAGCCTTGAGAAGAAAATCTCTCTGTGTCTGTAACTTGTTATCTCTACTGAGAGAGAAATCTCTTTTAAATATGTCTCTCTTTTTCCCTTGAAACGGCTCTATTGATTTGAATATCTCGAGCCCTGCAACAGGTTATCTCAATATAGAATATAGCAATAGGAATAGAATGAGCTATTAACTCTCTGTCAGTCCCAATAAGGAAATAAATGAATGAGAAAATATCTCAGCATGAAGACATAACATACTTGGAAATAGCATACAGCGCCAACGGCTAGAATACAGCCTGGAAAGATAAAGTCAACATATTTTGTATAATAGGACAAAATACTTTATCAAATACGAAATCCCGTAATTTATGCTTAACATATTTGGTAATTAATTCATTTGAATTTTAAGCCATAAATTAGCGAAAACAACTTCAGAAAATCTCTCTAACCACAAGCTAAAACATTTGGAAATAAACCAAGGAATAGAATGAATACAAACTGTTAAAGGCAGACAATAATCGTCGAACAGGGGTTCGATGATCGTCAATCTAGCCAACAGATCGTCGACTAAGGCAGAAATCGTCTGGGACAGAAATCGTCGAACAGCTCATGCTATCGTTGACCAACAAAGAATCTGTCGAAACAGAAATCGTGAAGCAAGACTGCGATCGTTGAACTGCTGATGGCAGATCGTCGACCAATCCTTCAGAGCATAATAAACTTGCTCTGAGATCGTCGACCATTGGTCGATGATAATTGTCTTGACTTCAACTATTCTATAGCCCTGCTATCATCGACCAATGGTCGACGATCGCGAGGCCTCGTTCGACGATGGTCGAACGGAAAATGCCTTAACCATATATTCATTCTACAACTTCTAATCTAAGCTCTAGGTCAGTTATAAACTGCCCTAGGGAGACTAAACAAAGTCTAAACATGATCATATATAGTTATATGGATCAAGAGGGGCTGGAAAGGGATTACATGAGCCAAATCACATCTAGGGTACCAACAATCTCCCCCTATTTGGGTCATGTCATCCAATCCAATCTAAAACCTAATACAAACAAGAACAAATGCAAAGTTTAACCATAATATCAAAATACAGGCAATCCACAGAAAACATATAAATCATAAATCAGCAGAATTATAGAGTATCAAGCAGATTTATCAGATGGTTTAGCATCAGAGGAGTTCTTTGGGATTACAGCAGGTTTGAAAATGATTTCTCTGTTTAGATTAGCTGCTTGTCTTTTGGATAACATCAGGTCATGTTCACCAATGATCTTCTTTTCACCATAGCTTGGCAGGACTGCAGCAGGATGCAGCTTCATGTATTCTTCAGTATCAAATATTTCTGAGTTGACTTGAATCTTGCTGAGTTTTTTTTCTCTGAATTCAGACATAGTTGAGTATGCTGAAGGGTCCAGTCCTTGAGCTTTGGCTTTCTCCATCATGCTTAGTGCAATTGATTCCTTGAATCTTGCCATAGAGGCAATTCTTTCAGTTTCTGTCTTGTCTGATGGAGAAGGTGGTCTATCAGTATCAGTTTGAGCTGCAATCTCCATATTCCTTTGAAGAGCTATAGCTAATCTGCTTGAGTCAATAGGAATTTGTACAGCCTTCTTAGGATTAGATTTAGCATATAAAGATCTTGGAGGTGCAAGTTCAATAAATTTCTTGTTGGACTTCTCTGAATGGACAACTCTTTTTCCTTTTGTATCAACTGCCTTAGGAATAGCAGGTTTCCTTGATGTAGAAGATGAACCTCTCCTGGGAGGAGAAGGTTTCCTTTCTGGAGCTTTCCTTTTGGGAGAAGGAGGAGGAGAGAATGTTGGTTGCTGAAAGGTCATCTCCTTTATCTGTTCCATGGGAACACTTTCATTTCTTTGCCTTCCTTGTCCTGATTTATCTTGGCCTCCTTGGCTTTGATTACTTCTTCTCTGGTAGGTCTGAGAAGGGTTGGATCTGGCTGATTAAGCAGATGGAGCAGAAGAAAGATTTCCAGAGGCTCCAGCACCAGGAGGTGGAGGAGGACCTCTGGGAGGAAATTTCTAAACTGGAGTATCATATCTCTTGGTTCTCTTCTTCTCTCTTGACTGTCTCCTTGAGAATCTCATCCATGGTTCATACTCTTTGCTCTTAGGATCAATTCCTTTCCGAATGAAATAAGGAATATCCTTGTTTGGATTTGCAGGAGGAGGAGCAGATGCTTTCCTTTTCTTAGATGCAGCCTTTTTCTTCTTCTTGGTGTTATCAGAATCTTCAGAATCATCATCATCATCATCAGAAGAGTGAGATGAGTTTTTGCCAGCATAGTCATCAAAATCTTGCTCTGAGGGATCCTTGGCAGCTACAGCAGGTTCAGCTTTTTCTTTCTCAGGCTTCTCTCTATCTTCCTTTTCTCTTGCCTCCTCAATGGCATCTTGCTCAAAGAGGGCATCAAGATCAACATTAGGAGTACTCTTCCAAAGTTCTGATTCAGGATACAAATCAGGAACTGTCCTGGGGACCAGTTCTGCAGTTGGGGCTTCAGCTTCCTTTTCTTTAACAGATCCTGGAGCTTGCTCTGGAATTAGTTCAGCAACTGTAGGAATGGATAGAGGGTAGGTAAGAATAGGTGGAGAAAAGATGACAATATCTGCAGGGGCAGATGCTTTCTCTAGAGAGATGGCTAGGGAATCCATATAAGAATTAGCCAACTCTTCAATGTACTCAGAGGCAATATTCTCAGCCATAAAGGCTATATATTGTTCAAGGTTTAGAGTACCTGAGCTTGAATCCTTTTCAGTCATCTTGGAAGCATTTTCTGCACTATCTTGCACAGCCTCAACTTCTTCAGCAGCAGCAGCAGCATTGTTGGTTGTGCCTGCATACAAAGAAAGATAAGTTAACAACCAAGTGGGAATAAAATATTCCCCCCAAGGTGAACAACAACAGGTAATTGATAGAATTACCTGAAGATCTACACAGGATACCACTTTGCATCTAGGAAGGAGGTTATAATTCCTTCTAGATGTTCAGTGACATCAGGGATAGACACCTCTGCAAGGCACAAGAGGAGTGCCATACAGGAAAGGAAGAGAGAGTCCTTGACCAAGGGGTCATCAAGGTACTCAGGTCTATAAGGGACCATTTTCTCTTGAAAAGGAGGAACATAAGGAGTAGATGTGAGTGTGAACTCACAGTCTGAGTTAAGAAAGGATTCCAAATCTTCATCAGAATCAATGGAATTTGCAGCATCAACTTGCAACACTGATGCAAGATCATCAGCAGCTGTGATGGGTAGGAAGGAATAAGAAATTAACTCAAAGTTGGAGTTTGAATTAATTAGAATCTTAAATAAAACTATACCATCTGGTTGAGCAGCATCATTCTCAAATTTTTGAACCACTACTTCTGAATCAGTAGTGTTCACCGGAACTTTTTCACAAATGTCCATGGGGACTTCCTCATTGTCTTTCTCAGGGACTTCTTCCTCAGAAGCTAGATTCACTAGGGAGTGAATGTCTTTGTTAGATAAAAATATCAATTTAAAGTCCTGAGTATGGTCTTTAGAGAAAAGGTTTTACCTTCTGGTTGCTCTGAATCTTTGTTGACTTCTGGGACCACTACTGCAAGATCAGTAGTGTCCACTGGAATATCCTCTAGAATTAGATCAGCCTGTTGATCTTCAACAGCTGCACTATCTTCCAACTCTTTCTCTGGAATTTCTTCCTCTTGTAGCTCTTGAGCTTCTTCTGCAATGGATGGAAGGGAAGGAAGGGAAGAGTTATCCTGAAGGGTCAAGGCATCACCTGAGACCACTTCAAAAGACATCTCCCCCTGCATGACTTCAGTTGAGGCTGGAGTCATGCACCTCACTGAAGAGGGCTCAGTAGAAGATGGAATGGATTTAATGGCTTCTGTAAGTGCATTTATGGATGCAATGATAGGGGCATTGGCTGCCTCAATCATGGTTTGGATGGATGGGGTGATGAGCTCCACAATGTGTGCAAGCAATTCAGGGGTGATCTGAAATGCTGAGGGTGTAGATGTGGATGGATGACTGTGGGATGCAAGGTGAGGTGGTGATGGAATGATATCAGTATGATCTGCCACATGATCAAATGGATCATGTGGAGATAGGGGATCATCAACATGAGTTTGGGATTCATGTTGAGATAGGGTGGTGAGGATGGTCTCAGTCACCATATCAACACTGGCTGAAGCTGCCAGATGTTGTGGTGTTGGTGACTGGGATGGAGACGCATGTGGAATGGGAGATGAAACAAAGGGAGGGACTGCAGATGGTGTGGAAATGAATGCAGGTGATGGGGATGCAGTGATAATGAGTGAAGATGGAGGGATTGCTGAGCCTTCCCCAGCAAGATGGAGAGTGGCTGAATCAGCCCTGGTGTCTGATGAAGGGTTAGGATTAACCCTGACTGTCTTCTTGATAACCCTTTGGGATTTCTTGAAGAGGGAGGGGTCCAACCTCTTGCTTGCATTGACTGCAGAGGATGCAGATACAAGCAGCAGGGGTGCTTTCTCAGATAGAAAGACACCCAATACTCTGGCAAGAGTTACTTCCTTCTTGCTATTCTTTCTCCTTATCAATTCATACAAAACTTTTCCCTAATTTATCTGAGTCTTGTTCACCAATGCCGACATTAAGGCAAACTATTGCATGTTGATGTTATCATGAGCAGAGTGTTTACCCAAAACAACTTTGCCCACCAGGTCTGCCAGAAACTTAAACTCTGGAGACAGGTTGATCTTCAGCAGCTTTGCTGGAATACCATCAGCCTGGCCCATCACTGTTAACATGCGGCCATACTCCTCTGTATCTTGTTCATATTCTTCAGTTCTAGTTGGTAAATTAAACAGCTCTGTCAAGATATCAGGAGTCAGAATGACCTCCTCTCCATTAATCTTTCCCGTCATTGCTTCGTCGCTGGAAGACGAAGTATACACCCATTCTTTAATCTCTGGTATATTGATCTTGGGCGTGGATGACATAAATTTCTTCAGTCCGTGATCTTCACACATCTGCAACATGTCTCTGATTGGTTGATCGCAAAGGCAGAAGGAATCGAAGTCGACACAGAATCCCGTGTCGAACTTCATCCCGGAAAGAACTGCTGGAAGAATCGCCATTTGATTTGAGAGAGAATGGCGAATCGAGATGCAAGGCAAGGGGAGAAGAGAATCGCGCGGGATTAGAGTTCGAGAGCGAATTCTAAGCCAGAAGACAGAATATGAAAAGACGAAACTGAAGGACGACGATCTCCAGACCTAAATCGACTATAAAAAAAATCTGCGATCGTCGAACACCGATTAAAATCGGTCGTCGAACAATGACTGACGATAGTCAATATTTAACTAGTCATCAAACATCGACCGACTACAAGCATACACCACGATCGTCGATCAATATATGTTGGTCGACGATTCACCACACAACAAAACAAATCTGTCGTCGACCAATTGGTCCACGATAGATACCTAAGGAGAGATCGTTGACCAGTTGGTCGACGATTTCTGCCTTACTACAGAACGAACTGTCATCGACCATTGGTCGACGATAGTCCTGACCTGGTCGAAGATTGTCGAGCAGTTGTTCGACGATTTTAGACAGAAAACAGATCTATCCTAATTTTCACTACTCTGAACCATTAATCATACCAAGCTGGTTCAGGAAGAACAAATGCTTTTGTTCATCAAGGGGCTTAGTGAAAATATCTCCTCTCTGCAGATCTGTGGATATAAATTCCATAATTATCTTGTTCTTTTCCACATTATCTCTCAAAAAATGATGTCTAATCTCAATGTGCTTGGTCCTGGAATGGTGCACAGGATTTTGAGCAATTGATATTGCACTGGTACTGTCACACAGAATTTTTGTGTTTGAGTGTGTGTACCCATAATCCACTAGCTGATTTTGAATCCACAGGATCTGTGAACAACAACTAGCTACTGCTATATATTCAGCCTCAGCAGTTGAAGTAGACACAGATGTCTGTTTCTTACAAAACCAAGAGACAAGTCTCTCTCCCAGGAACTGACAAGTCCCTGAGGTGCT
This sequence comes from Platanthera zijinensis, assembly GCA_039513925.1. NCBI lineage: Eukaryota > Viridiplantae > Streptophyta > Magnoliopsida > Asparagales > Orchidaceae > Platanthera > Platanthera zijinensis. The sequence goes on from CM077089.1 coordinate 30,184,739, forward strand.
TTTCCTGTCAACTCTACAACCAGCATAATCAGCATCTGAATATCCAATTAATTCAAATTCTGACTCAGCTGGGTACCACAGTCCTAAGTTAGGGCATCCCTTAAGGTATCTCAAGATCCTCTTGAGAAGAGTTAAGTGAGATTCCTTTGGGTTGACCTGAAACCTAGCACATAAGCATGTAGCAAACATTATGTCAGGCCTACTTGCAGTCAAATACAGCAGGGAACCAACAATGGCTCTATAATTCTTTTGATCAACAGACTTGCCATTGACATCAGAATCAATAACTGCATTTGAGGCCATAGGTGTGCTCATTGATGAAGCATCAGACATTCCAAATCTTTTAACCAGCTCTCTGGCATATTTTGATTGAGAAATGAAGATACCATCAACACTCTGTTTCACTTGGAGACCAAGGAAATAGGATAACTCACCCATGCTGCTCATCTCAAACTTGGAGTGCATTAGTTCAGAGAACCTCTTGCATAGTTTGGGATCAGTGGAGCCAAATATAATGTCATCTACATAGATTTGAACTAACAGTTGTGAGTCCTTATGATGTCTAATAAACAGGGTTCTATCTACTACACCTCTCACAAACTTGTGTTCTAGAAGGAAATTTGCTAAGGTCTCATACCAAGCTCTAGGAGCTTGCTTAAGTCCATATAGAGCCTTTTGGAGTTTGAACACATGAGTGGGTAAGGTTGATGAAACAAACCCTGGTGGTTGTTCAACAAACACTTCTTCCTTTAAGTCTCCATTGAGGAAGGCACTCTTCACATCCATTTGGAAGACCTTAAATCTCTTATAGGCAGCATAGGCTAGGAAAATCCTAATGGCTTCTAATCTAGCTACAGGGGCAAAAGTCTGATCATAATCTATGCCTTCCTCCTGTTTATAGCCTTGAGCTACTAGTCTAGCCTTATTCCTAACTACTATGCCTTGGGTATCAAGCTTGTTTCTAAACACCCACTTGGTGCCTATGATCAGTTGGCCTCTTGGTCTTGGAACCAAGGTCCAAACTTTACATATTTCAAACTGGTTAAGCTCCTCTTGCATGGCTATAATCCAGTGTGGATCAAGCTCAGCATCTTTAATGGTTAGGGGCTCAACCTGAGAAAGGAAACAAGCAAACATCACGTCTTTGTTGAGTTGATGTCTTGTCTGGACTTCTACTGAAATGTCTCCAATCACTTGAGATACAGGGTGATCTCTAAGTGTGACAAGATCAGTAGGTTCAACAATGATCTGATCTTCAACAGTTTCAAGATTTAATTCCTCATATGGAATTTGATCAACTGTTGGAGCAGGTGCTTTAACTTCAAGAAGTTCTACATCAGATTCAGAATCTGAGGAAGCAACCTGAGGAGTTTGTTGGGGATGATTCTCCTGTGTGAGTCTCAAACCTTCCAAATCCTTACTTAATTCTAGGACTTGCACTGTACTGTTAGAAGAAGAATCCTTCTCCTTATAATACATGACTGTCTCATCAAAAGAGACATGTGCAGACTCTTCTATCTTAAGAGAAGATTTATTAAGGACCCTATAGGCTTTGCTTACTTGAGAGTATCCTAGAAAAACTCCCATTGAAGCTTTTGCCTCAAATTTTCTAAGGTATTCTATGTTATTGTTATGAACAAAAGCTACACAACCAAATACTCTAAAATAGTCTATTTTAGGTTTCACTTACTTAAGTAACTCATAGGGAGTCTTACCCTTAAGTTTATGTATCAGACTTCTGTTCAATACATAGTTAGCTGTGCTAACTGCTTCAGCCCAAAAGGACAGAGGCATGTTAGCATCTGCCAACAATGTACTTGCAGCTTCAATTAGGGTTCTGTTTTTCCTTTCAACTACCCCATTTTGTTGAGGAGTTCTAGGAGCAGAGAAGCTATGTTTGATACCTTCCTTCTCACAGAATTCTTGCATAAGAAGAGACTCAAACTCAGTACCATGATCACTTCTGATCAAGGCAATCTGAGTAGAATACTCACTCTGTATACACTTTAGAAAATCTGTAAGAACCTTGAAGTTATCAGCCTTAGTTCTCAAGAAGAATACCCAAGTGAACCTAGAGAAGTCATCTACACCTACTATAGTGTAAGACTTTCCTCCAAGACTCTGTACAGCAATAGGACCAAATAAGTCCAAATGTAGCAAGACAGGATCCTAGGAGAATCACTTTTATTAACTGATTTAAAGCTATTCCTTGTTTGCTTACCTAATTGACAAGCTTTGCAAAGGCCTTCCTTCTTGTAGGGGCAAGAAGGTAAGCCTCTTACAAGATTGTGTTTAGCCAACCTAGAAATATTTTTCAAATTAACATGACTAAGTCTCTTATGCCAAAGGGTATTATTACTGGTTACTTCATTAAATAAGCATATTTCAGATTTGGATGAATTAAAATCTACAACATAAACATTACCAATTCTAATGCCTACTAACACAACAATATTATTTAAAGCAATATTACAAGCAGTGTCAGTAAACCATACCTTGTACCCAGCATCACACATTTGGCTTACAGAGATTAGGTTGTGCTTTAGTCCAGAGACATAAGCTACCTTCTTGAAGGTTACAGCTCCTATGGTGAAGCTGCCATACCCTTCAGTCTGTCCACAGCTGGAATCTCCAAATATAACTTTTGGTCCCAGCTTGGCTTTGAAACCTGACAGGTTCTTCTTCTTTCCTGTCATATGCTTTGAGCATCCACTATCCAGATACCATTTGTCATGTATGACTGGATAGGTCTTCACCTGCAAAGATATCAATTATACATTGTGGACCCAGGTTACCTTGGGTCCAGTATTCTTCACAAAAGAAAAGCTAGATATAAAAGATCTTGCAGGCTTAGATTGATATCCTAAAGGGTGTGATCTCCTAGGTGGGATAATCCATTCAGTTGAAGGATTAAACAACCTAGGGTAGTGATTAGGATTTGCAGTTCTGGAAGTTTGAATTTTATTTTCCAGCTTAAGTCCAGATCGTCGATCAATGGTTGACGATCGCAAGCCATATCGTCGATCATTTATGGTAGAACGATGTTCTGGATTCCACGATCGTCGATCACTGGTCGACGACTCAAGATGAGATCGTCGACCTCCTGCACCAAAGCTATTATACTCAGTGTAGGTGTTCAGCGATCGTCGATAGATGTTCGACGATTGGTTTGACGATCGTCGATTAATGTTCGACGATTTCTGTAAAGCTAGAAATTTTTTCTTTCTGTTCTCTTTCTTGATCTTATTACGAATTTTCTTATACTTTTCAATTTCCTCAGTATTCTTTATTCCTGATTCAGAAATAAATTTTACTGGAGTGCTAAATCTCTCCTTTGTGAGGAGGATGGGTTCACTAGGTGTAGCACCTAGGCCTAGTTTATCATTACCAACCCTAGTGTTTGCTATACTGGTTATTTCAGATAGTTTAAGGCTTCTGCCATTTAATTTTTCTTCTAACCTCTTAGATTTAGCTAGTTCTAATTTTAGGAATGTTACTTCTCCTTTTGAGCTTTCTAATTCCTTTTCTAATCTAATTATTTTAGTACTTTCCATGTCTAGTTCCATTATCTTTAATCTAAGTGACTTAATTTCTTTTTCAGATAATAGTAAATCTAAACATAGAGTTTTAAATTTTAATTTGAACTCAGGAGATGAGAAATCAAATGAGTTGATTACCTGGTCTTCCATAGGAAGATCTTCTTCATTGTCTCCTTCTTCTTCAGAATTCTCTGCAGCTGACAGAGAGCTGCAGGCATTAATAGCCATGAGGCAGACCTCTTTGGCTTTCTTCTCTTCTTCTTCTTCTGAATCACTGGAGCTAGAGGAGCAGGTATCCTCTTCTGTTTCACTCCAGGTAGCAGCCACAAATCCCTTGTCCTTCTTCTTGTATTTGTGTGAGGAGGACTTGGAGTGGTGCTTCCTGTACTCTTTCTCATTTTTCTTCTCCTTGTGTTTCTTCTCTGGACAATCTGGAGCAATGTGTCCAGGCTTGCTGCAAACATAACAAATGATTTCTTTAGAAGGAGTCTTGTCATACCTTGGTTTATCCTCATACTTGGAGAACTTCTTTCTGAAGTCTCTTCTTCCCATGTTGAGGAACCTCTTGGCAATGAGTGCTAGCAACTCCTCATTTGATTGACTTCCTTCAGAAGTCTCAGCAGCCTTAAGAGCTAGAGAGTGCTCTTTCTTTGTAGGTGTAAGAGTCTTTACTTCAGTTGCAGCAGCTCTGCTCTTCAAAGTTTGCTCATATGACTTGAGCTTTCCCAACAGAGCTTCTGTGGAGAGTTCCACAGTGTTTCTGCCATCCTTGATGGGCCATATCCTTGAGTCCCAAGAGATGGGAAGGCACATCAGGATCTTGTCATTGACTTCTGTCAAAGTTATCTCCTTGTCCAAAGACCTCAGTTCACTTATTATTGAACTGAGTCTTGTGTACATTGTGTCAATGTCTTCAGCATCATCCTTCTTGAAATTTTCATACTGAGAAGTGAGGTTGGATCTCCTGTCCTTCCTCTCATCAGTTGAGCCAGCAACTATGTGGTTGAGGGAATCCCACATAGCTTTGGCTGAGGTACATTCAGCAAGCTTCTGGAATATTTCATCAGACATTGTCTGAGCTAGGATGTTCATTGCTTTTGCATCAGCTGCTTTTGCCTTCCTGTAATTTTCATTGTAGTCAGGAGGTGGCATAGCACTGAGATCAGCAGAAGTGGAAGTAGCAGCAGCAGGCCTAGCAGGTGGTCCTGTCAAAATAGAAGAAAAGATATCTTCATCAATAGAATTCATGTATAGTCTTATCCTGGCCTTCCATATGCCAAACTTGGACAAGTTGCATACAAGAGGTCTGGTGCTTGAATAATCCTTAGACTGGGCCATGTGTGAAAGTGTTTGTGAATAGTATCAGGAAACAACTTATCACTGGATCTTTTAACCCCAGGTGTTAGCCTGTATGAACAGCTAACCTCCCTCTGATACCAATTGAAAGTGAGGAGATAAGTTGTAAATTACTCTAGAGGGGGGTGAATAGAGTATTCAAATTTTATGAACAACTAGTCAGCTCCCTTGGAGTTTATTTGTGGAATAAATAATCTGATACTTGAACCCTAAGAGCCTAACACAGTGAAGTGCACAAGTGAGAGAGCTAACTGAAATTTCAGTTTAACTATAAGCCTATCACAGCAACTAGCAATCCTAGGTATTTCTATCACATCCACAGAATAAGCAATTAAACAAAATAGCCAGAGGGACACAGGATATATAGTGGTTCCCTCTTAATAGGTACTCCACTCTTCTACCACCCTGGTAGGAATCCATTGCAGGTTTTTGCTAAGGTGCCCTGCCACCAATGATCTGATTCAGGTAGATCAAACAAGACCCTTTGAGCTTTTGATAAGGATGCTCAACCACAGGTTGTTGATAAGGTGCCCTGTCACCAATGTTCACTTTTGAAGAGGTGTGAAAACTCTTTTACAAAGGGGTTGAGAGGGTTAGATTGTCTTCTCTGTTGTTAATAACAGATTAGAGAAGACTTGTGGATTCTCTAAAGAATCAAAGTCTCCCCCTGGCTCAGTGGAAGTCCAGGGAAAGCCTTTGCTTCAGGATGAAGGAGTTTCAGATATACTGAAACTAAATCCTCAGAGATCTGTAGACTGATTTTTATCAGGTCTTCAGATTCTGGAACACTTGAAGCAGAACTGGAGCTGGTCTTTCTAAAGTCTTGAAAACTCTAAGCAGATGCTCAGGAGACTTGAGAAAGAAGATGATTGCTCTGGACTTTTGCTTCAGGAAAACTTTTCTTCTCTTCTTGAGAGATGGTGAAGAGATGCTCTGATGAAGCTTGAGCGAATGAAGCCTTGAGAAGAAAATCTCTCTGTGTCTGTAACTTGCTATCTCTGCTGAGAGAGAAATCTCTTTTAAATATGTCTTCTCTTTTTCCCTTGAAACGGCTCTATTGATTTGAATATCTTGAGCCCTACAACAGGTTATCTCAATATAGAATATAGCAATAGGAATAGAATGAGCTATTAACTCTCTGTCAGTCCCAATAAGGAAATAAATGAATGAGAAAATATCTCAGCATGAAGACTTAATATACTTGGAAATAGCATACAGCGCCAACGGCTAGAATACAGCCTGGAAAGATAAAGTCAACATATTTTGTATAATAGGACAAAATACTTTATCAAATACGAAATCCCGTAATTTATGCTTAACATATTTGGTAATTAATTCATTTGAATTTTAAGCCATAAATTAGCGAAAACAACTTCAGAAAATCTCTCTAACCACAAGCTAAAACATTTGGAAATAAACCAAGGAATAGAATGAATACAAACTGTTAAAGGCAGCCAATAATCGTCGAACAGGGGTTCGATGATCGTCGACCTAGCCAACAGATCGTCGACTAAGGCTGAAATCGTCTGGAACAGAAATCGTCGAACAGCTCATGATATCGTCGACCAACAAAGAATCTGTCGAAACAGAAATCGTGAAGCAAGACTGCGATCGTTGAACTGCTGATGGCAGATCGTCGACCAATCCTTCAGAGCATAATAAACTTGCTCTGAGATCGTCGACCATTGGTCGACGATAATTGTCTTGACTTCAACTATTCTATAGCCCTGCTATCATCGACCAATGGTCGACGATCGCGAGGCCTCGTTCGACGATGGTCGAACGAAAAATGCCTTAACCATATATTCATTCTACAACTTCTAATCTAAGCTCTAGGTCAGTTATAAATTGCCCTAGGGAGACTAAACAAAGTCTAAACATGATCATAAATAGTTATATGGATCAAGAGGGGCTGGAAAGGGATTACATGAGCCAAATCACATCTAGGGTACCAACAAAGGGTTGCACATACACACACCTCGGTAGCTAGGAAGGTAGAATAATTGTTTTGGTTGCCATTCAGACGGTAGCTCTGAAGGTAGATGCACGGACGGGACTGTCCGGGGGGGCCGAGGGCTCGAGGGTTAGAGTACAGAATAAAGGTGGTGGGTCTTCGGTATCTGATAGTCGTTCACACCGACATTGGTACGTTGACTCGGCGGTGTGGGACACTTAGCCAAAGAAAGTCTGGTGGGTACAGCTAGCAGTAGTACGCGGATACTCTAGGTTGTGTTCTTCTAGGGGCGTACGGAAGGGCTAGGCCTGGTAGTGTGGATACCCACCTAGGAGTGGGGGGCCCGACCCACTGTTTTCGTTTGCCACTACGGAGGTTCCTGGGAGTGAAGCTAGCTGCCCGAACAGGGGGAACTAAAGGTCTGTGTGCATAGAGTCATGTGCGTGAGTTGTACTTGCATGAATCATGGCATAACATATCACTACACTCATAATTGCATACAACCGACACCCCCAACGTATAAATTGGTATGGGACTTTTTATACGATGGGAGCCTTGCAGAAGACCCCTTAACTTATAAGTTTGTATGGGCATTCATATAAGTTAAGGTTACATACTTGTTTACTTGTTTGTTTACTTACTATTCTCTAGCTGCCTTTTTATACATTTGATGCTTACTACTTCACTTCTTTACCAGTTACTACCATAGGATTGCTAGTTGTACTTTACTCTAAATAATGGTTAGATTAGCTCCCTGTCACCTACTTGACTATTCTCCACTTTTGAAGCTTTCCTTTCCTCCTCTCCGCCCGGTGCTTAGGAGCCGTGGGGGGAGGGGTAGGGGATGATAGGGCTTAGTCTTTATGACTAATGGTTTTCGAACCACAACATTACAGGAGCTCCGGATGGGAGACAGGGACCAGCAGTCCAGGGACCAGCACCAGCGGAGTACGGTGCGCATGGAGGTGGGACAGTCTAGCACCGGTGCACCTGCGACCAGCTCCGTGAGTGATTAGTGGTTTTATAGCTTCCGCGTTGAGTGACTTGTAGTGAGGACTCTGATGTACTGGGCTCGAGCCCATTTATCTATTTCCTGTTATTATTTATTGATGGGCTGGATGTCATTTCACTTTTATTTACATGTTTATGTGGACTTGTTTACATTTTATGTTTAATTACTTCTCTCTCTTGTGATCGAAAAGGGTCGGCAGAATTGGCGTTTTGTAGTGGTTGCCTTCCCGTGAGTCGGTGCCACCGCAAAGCGGCAATTCTGGGCTAAGACCCCGGTGGTTTAAAAAGAAAAAAAAGGGGGTCTTACATTGGGCAAAAGGGGTGGCAAGTGGCGAGCTGGATCTAAAGATTCTTCAGCTACGGAGTGGTCAGGAAGGCCTGCGAGGACAACTAATTCAGATGAGTAGTTGAGGTTTGCAAAAATGATGAATGCTAGAGACTAACTTCGCGAGATGGTCCCGCCGAGATGGAGCTGCCGAGAAGAACTTGGCTGACCCTAAATGGGCGAGCGAGAGGAGGCTGAAGGGCCTTACCGTGACCCGAAACTTGAGAGTTTGGGGAGATCATATTGAAGTTTGAGATGGGGATGTCCCCAGCACATCCCTTGTGAGTATAGGATTGGTGGTAGGAACCTGAGGTGACTCGCAAGATGTTGAATTCAGCAGTAGTGAGCCCAGCCCAGTGGCACCAAAGAGAGGTAATGGGTTTCTCGTGCGGCCTTCAAAAGGTGATTGGGGGTATGAGTCGCCGTGAGGAGAGTATAATCGCAACACAGAAATTGCGGTACCATTCTAATGAGTGTCTGGGTCTATAGGAAGGTCGATGATCTCTTCTCCTTTTGGTTCAGCGGCTGGCTTAGAGGAAGAAGTGAGACCATGATCTGGGGTTGAGGCCAGATCATGGCAGACTAACTCGGCAACTTTTGTGGCAAATTTAGCCTTCTAGGCAGGGTTGTGTTTTGGCGACTAGCGCGGCAAAGGACTGGGAACCAAAGAGACCAGCTCGACAGCATGAGTTGCATTAAGCTTCCGGGCACAGCTAAGCCTCTCTTGGAGCTCCTTAGAAAGAAGCATCTCAGCAAAATCATAGTAAGGGAATGGTGAGGGTCGCCCAGGTTGGGTGTGTATATTTATAGTAGCTTGTGGACCCCACCAAAAGATTCCCTCCCATTCTAGTAGTACTCATCAAATACCTGGGGTTGGATGTTTCTTTCTGAACTTCGCTGAAACTCGCAAAGAGTGGGGATTGTGTGCAATCTCATATTAGATGAGTGGGTCTCCCTGTAGGATCAGTGTTTTGCGAGATCTTTAGGAGCGAAGTTGCTCAAGCAGCGACCACCCCCCCCCCCCACCCCCACCAAGTATTCGTCGAGCAGGCCGCGCAAGCCGGGATCTTGGCATCGAGTGAAGCGAGTGCACTCGACGCCTTCCTCCTTTGGTGTTGAGAGAGGCAAGTTCTGTCGATGCCTTTCGCCTAAGGCATCGAGTAAGGTTAGTGGGATCGTCACGTGTTGGGTTGTCCAAGTCAGGCAATCCAAGCCCTAGTCGAGTTGAGAGGGAGGCAAGAGCTCGACATCCTCGCCGACTCGCCCAGGCAGGGTAGGATTTAATGGGGCGAGTAGAGCAAGTGGGCTCGCACTCCCCCTAGCTCTCGACAATAGTAGGCGACTGGGGCAGGCCGGTCCTGCACTAACCCAGTGCCCTAGGGAGGAGGCGAGTGCCAGCCCCATTGAGTATTCACCGCCCCAGGTAAGTGGAGGTTTTGGGGGTCACTCGCCCAGTGATCTATGTTGTATTTTTACTATTCCACCCCCATTGGCCTGCCCATAGCCTTTCAAAACAATGGAGTTTGGCTGTTGACAGACTACTTTTGGCTGCCTATAGCTGTTCCAAATAGTGGGGTACGTTGTTGGCAGATCAATTTCAAACAATTATAAATAGACCCGAGGGGGTACCTTAGAAGGCAAGCTCTCAAGCATTCCAATTCTCTTACTCTCTGATCTTCTAGTGCCTTCTGTAGTGCCCTTAGCTCTTCTACATAGGCTAAGGAGGGGAAGCACTCTAAGATCTTTTGGGTATGTGGTGCCACCTCCATACTGGAGCCTTGGATCTGTTCTGGTTCTAAGTCTTTGGTCGTTCAAGTTCGCTAGGGAAAAGTAAGTTTGCGGTCACCCCTTACCCAAGGGTTCGAACTCTACGGAAGCCGAGTTTCGGTTTCAACACTAGGCTTAAGATAGTAAAAAATATAATGTTTACATGATGTAATTTTCCGCTTTATAGCTATAAATGGTGGCATTGACATCATTCTCAAGTGCATAGATGGTTGTGTTGAAGTTGGCGATAAAATGGTTCCTAGAACCTACTGTTCTTTGTTATCTAAGGTATTATTATATACATGAGCAAAATTTTGTTTGCGAAATAGATAGGCACATTGAATTTTTATAAACTGCTATGTGTTTGTAGTTGGCAGGGAGTGATGAGAAGAAGGGCATTATTATGTAGATAGGTGGTCTCAATAGACTTCTAATAAGATTGTCTTCTTGAATTTCAGAAGATCCTTCTATTTTGCTAAAGGTATTTTGGCATGAAATTACTGAGGTGTTCGACTACATGAGCTTTACTTCTATTATAGTTATTTATGAATTGTGATTATATTGGATCCATGTTGTAGGTCATGTCAGTTATCACTGTGCTCTCTTTAAGATCTCCTGATAATGCAGCTCGTGCAATTAAAGCAGGGGAGAAGAAGGCTGTAGATCTAAAACACTTCTTATACTTATATATGCACACTCACATAAGAACATACTAGAAAGTGCTTTTGCTAATATTTCTACTTTTTGTGCAGTTGTGCTTCGCTGCCAAAACCTAGTTTTTGCAGATTATAAGTCATGATGATTTTTAGCGCGAGTGAAGTGAGCAGGAACGTGGAGAGGCTGGGAATCTCTATGGAAAGGATTGCGCTACTCAAAGCTATTAGACATCTGCCTCAACCTCTGAAGCCCAAAGAAGAGGACGATAAAGAAGACAAATAAGAAGATGAGAATGACAAACCGAAGGGGCCTTCGACCTTATCAATCCTCGCAGCGGAGAAAGAAGAGCATCGAGCCCTCCAGCAGGCTATGGTTATTCAAGAACTGCACATCCTGATTTTGCACAAGTTTTGTGTCTAAACATCAGTGGGACAAAGCATATAGCCAGTAAGAAAATGGTAGTATTTCAAGTCTTTTTGTGGTAATTTATTTATAAGGACATTGTTTAAAATAATTGTAGTAATTTATTTATAAGTCATTCTTAGATGATAATTTTGCTTGGTGTATGTGAAATGCTATGAAAGTTGAATGTATCGATGGGCAAGCAAGAGTTTCATCTACTTCAATTTTTTAAAGCAATAAAAAGTTGGCGGCGTTTGATACGAAAGAGCACCGCGGATGTTGTATCATTCATGGCGCTTTAATAAAGCAAATGTCGTTGAAACTTTTATTTTATTCCTGAATACATATTTGCATTTGCCACGTTTTTAGCTATAAAACACCGTCAAATCCATTAAGCAATAGTGGCACTGTTCACAAAATACCGCAAAGGTTTTAACGGCACCCCTTATTGTGGTGATCTCACGATATTTGTCAAAACGCCGCCAAAGGTATAGCGGCATTTAAAAAAGCATCACAAAAGGTTAAAAAATGCCACGATTGGTATACTTTGTTGTAGTGTATTATATTTAGGGAGAGCAAAATATATAAGGAACACTTATGTAGGAGAGCATTCATACAATATGCATTGTTTAAATCCATCACACTCGAAACCTGTTATTCATGCATATCTTTTACCGCACTTATGTATAAACACAAATATATTTATATTCACTAATTTCTCATACAGGTATTTGTTATTATCAAAAGGAAGAGATTATTGGAACATATGCTTCACATCTTTTGGTTTGAGAATAACAAATATCGTGACATATTTAATCTAGTCTTTCATGTGTTTGTAGTGTGCATGTCATATAGTTATAAGCATAGATTAAATGAGGAGACAATCTTGGGCATGATCCAAGTCCGTGTACTCTTAGGAAACAATAAAAAGAAGAGTGTTGACTGTTGAATATTAAAACGACCATAACATTCAATCTGGGAAGAGTTACGAAACGTGCCATGCCATTCTGGAAAGTGGATGATGTCATCTTAAAGCTAGAAAAGTTTTTTATATCGCCAGATCATCATTAATGTTGTTAGTATCATTAATCAAAAAAGGTAATATCAATATGATGAAAAAGAAAGGTTAGGTAGAGCCGGATTTAGCAAGTGCTAATGCCTGATGATAGCACTGTCGCTCGGCGGTAGCACTACTGCCCGACAGTAACTTTTGGAAGGTCCAGTTTTGGAAGAAAAGAGTTGCCAAAAAATATCGATTTCCAAAATATAAATGTCTCCTAAAATAGCTAATGTCTGACGGTAGTACTAACACCAGCATTAACTTCGAAGACCTATTTAAAGAGCGGCTCCTCTCCTTCTTTGGCATTAATTTCTTTACCCTCCAAGCCAAAATTATGAATTAGTTAAGAGAGGCTCCTCTCCAAAGATCAAGAGAACTCCCTCAGGGGAACATGAAGATATAAAGGAGATTTTTAATTGAGAAGGGTATCAACGCGTATTCAACAAAAAGGGTGAACGCTTCAAGAAATCCAACATTTGCATAGCCTTCGTAGTCAACTTTAGAAATCTTTGGAGAGTTTTTCTTGCTTTTTATTTTTCTTGTAATCTTTTATTTTATCTTTCTGTGTCAGTGGAGAAATCGTTTGGGGAGAATGTAAGATTCTAAGAAGGATTCCGTTGGAAATTCATCACAGGTAGGGGTGACTAAGTTTTGCAAGACTTAGGGGGGAAAATCGTCTAGTGTAGACGTTAGATTCCATGAAGTATTCTGCAATTCACCACATGTTGTGGGGACTAGGTCTAAGGTAGATCTAGAGGGAGGTTTGAAACCTTATTTAAGCGAGATAGATTACAATGAATTGGTCCTTAGGAGAAGGGTCGATATAGATAAAGAAAATGAGTTTTTTCATATTTCACCTCAATTTCTAGCATTTTAGAAATCAAACATTTAGTAATTAGTTTCTTGTGAAATAAAACCTTATTGTTTTATTATATTGATTTTATTCCGTACTATAAAATATTTAAATAATATTTCTCCCTCAAAACATTAAAGCAAAATATATTACAATTTACTTTTTAAAAATACACGCATGGATTTCACTTTTTGTTACATAAGTATTGATATCATCTAGTGATATTAACAGATCGTGCACGTCGTGGCCTAGATCACTCGGGTCATGGTAGTTCATGTCCACATCGCCCCTGCGATATTAATAACACCTACGTTAGCACCGATACAACCTTATTAAATAAACTGCTTATCGTCAGTGGGTTCCCAGTCTGCCATCAGTCCGTCATCATCCATTCCACCACTAGCGCTAGTTAATAACCACTATGATATCTCTAAACTGAGAGCCTTTTTTCTTTACTCCACATCACACACACATTTGTATTCTCCCTCAAAGCATTAAAGCAAAATATATTTCAAATTACTTTTTTAAAATACATGCATGGATTCCACTTTTTGTTACTAGTGTCGGGCATTAGTGCTAATGCTGGTGATAGTGAAAAAATATTGATATCCGACCTCCTTTAAAAATAATCATAAATATAATATTTTTATGAGATATAAAATATATTCTTCCAGTGTAAAAATTACAAAACTTCTTTTATTAACTTTGATATTTTTAGTAAGACTTAAATTTCCAAAAAAAAAATTTATTCACCCCACTCTAAGGGCGCCTAAAGATCCAACATGGTGGTGGCTACTCTTCATCATTATCGTCGCTATCTTTTCCTTTTCTTGATGATGACGCCTTCTTGTTGAAAAATTTCCAGAAGGTGTTTCTTCTTTTCAGATTCTTTATGAATCTTTTTAATTTCTTCACGAATAAACTCTCCTCATCTTTGTCATCATCATCAATAACATCGTTGTTATCCTCCTTTAATTTCAACGCCAAGGTCTTCTTCTTTGGCTCCACGTTGCACTCCAGTTGTTGAATTTTTAGCTCAACCTCATGGGTTTTGAAAATCCCAATGAGGTTATCGAATATAAGTTTCGTTAAATCGTGTGACTCCGAGATGACCATCACCTTAGGCTTGGGGGGGAGACGATCTAAGAATCTTCCAACCAAATCACTATTGGAGAAATTATTTCCTAGTACTTCTGAGTCGTTGACAATTTTGGTGAATGTTGTATACATTGAATATATATATCTTCATCCACTTCCATTCGAAATTTCTCAAACTCGGATTCTAGTTGGAAGAGCTTTGAATCATTTACCTGCGAAGTACCTTCATGAGTAATTTCAAATAAATTTCAAATATCATAAGTTATTTTACAAGCACATGTTCTATTAAATTTCATTCTATCTGAAGCATAAAATAATGCAATCATAGCTTTAGCAATATTTTAGCATTTTAATTTTTTCACTATCATCCCACTTATTCTTAGAATTTTCCATAATAATGTCTCCAATAACAATTGTTGGTGGATAATAGCATTATTCTACCATATTTCACATATCTATATCTAATGCATTTAAAAGTAGTGCATTTTAATTTTTCAGTAATTATAGTCAGTGTTGGTGAATAGAAGTGGTCTGCTAATCCCTTGCCCCTCATAAAAAGAATGAATCGTGATGCGTCATTATTCCCGATTGTAAAATCATTTTGGAGTAACCTTGCCCCAATACCAAGTGTTGGATATCTTATGCCGCCCTTAGAGGGGAGGGGAAGGTGAATAAGGGCTTTTAAGATTTTAAAGAAAACTATAAATATTTTTATAAACAATTCAAATATAACAAGATATATATCGCTGGCATTAGAATTACTGTCTGCGTTAGCTTAAGATAAATTCTCAAAAACATATGTCACAGTCTTTTTCTAAAAAATACTTGAAATAAAATTTCATAAATATAAACGGCACGAAAAATGATTTTATTTCAATAATATGAACACAAAAATTGTGATTTCAATAAAGCTTAAAATCCTCTGTAAGAAAATATCCTTTTTGTTTCCTCACCAGTCCTTACCCCAAGAACTGGCTAGTTATAACCTATCTTATCATAGATATGGTCTCTAGCATCCCCAAATATACACCTTGACCTGGTCACTGCACACAAGGCAGCGAATTACTCCCTAAATCACATAAGGCCTAGTCGTTACACACAAGATGTCGAATTCTCTACTGTTACAAATGAAAATGGAAGAATAAAATTAAAAATAGAAATTAAAGACTCATTATAATGAAGTGCTCTGAAGGAGATGAAGGACCGTCATGAACATCATCAGAGTTGAAGCGTGCAAAAATCTATTTCTCACTTTTGATCTTCAAGGATGGTGTTGGGAGTACTCTGAATTCGGGGATGAAGGCTCTCATGAATGGTAGTAGTTGGATCTCCAGAAGTTGTAACCTTGGATAATGAGAACCCCACTTTAAATAGCCTTTGGGAGCAAACATTAGTGATATTGATACTGCTCAGCAAAAGTGTATCATGTTGACACATGGCCAATCTCACGGAGAGCATGACAATTAATGTGGTGATCTTGACTAAGCGTAGTTCTATTGCCCACAGTATTGACATCATCTAGTGGTATTAATAGATTGTGTGCATCGTGGCCTAGATCATGCGAGCCATGGTAGATCATGTCCACATGGCCCTACGATATTAATAACACCTATATTAGCACTGATACGACCTTATTAAATAAACCGCTTGTTGTCATTGGGTTCCCGGTCTGCCGTCAGTCCGTTTCCATTCATTCTACTGCTAGCGCTAGTTAATAACCCATGTGATATCTCTAAACTAAGAGCCTTTTTTCTTTACTCCACTTCGCAGTCACAAGGGTATTATATGATATACATGTTGTTTATGCACACTATAAACAAGCATGATCAAATACATAGTAATATTTGTTATTCTCAAACCAAGAGATGCGGAATACATGCTACAACAGTTATATCACATTTTTTGTGATAGTTACAGGGTAAGGATCACGAGCCGGTACCAGTTTGCCGGTCAAAAAGGTCTAAGCCTCATGAATCATATCTCCTCTTACTGTTCTGCTTTTTCATATTTCTCTCATATTGTTCTAGCTTGCATGTCGAGTTAGCTTGCGAATGACTACTATGTTTTGCGATGATGAACTTCTCTACAGATAATGAGCTCGGGCGCTTGCGGATAGTCAAAATTTTAAATTAATGCTTACTTGTAGAATACTATTTGTGTATAATAATTCTCTTAAAATATGTTTGTGATTAACTGATAGTACTTACATTAAAAAAGGTTGGAACAAAAGCCTCAATTTCACTAAATATAGAACCAATCTTATATCCTCAATTTAGAGAGGTAGTGAATTTCATATCTAATTTTTGGACACAATTTTTGTCAGGAATGTAAAATTTCGAGAATGTTACGGAATAAATTGGATTTCAATACCCTATTTCCAAATCCAATTACCAACAAAAATTTACTATCAAATATCAGAATTTTAAATTCTATTTTACAAAAACTATGGTGTTATAAGATGTAAGACCCCCCTCCCGAAACACAAAACATGGCTAAGGGGAGTCTTATGCCTGGAACAGCCGCCTTGTGGTAGCGTCAGCACACTGGCTAACCTGTACCACAAGACGCCTATCCTGCCGGCCAAGCAAATATCATCTATGCCAACCTAACATAAGGAATATAAAACTGAAGTTAAAATCCACACAAGTATATAGTCCAAACAAGGTACAATAGAAATAAGAAGCACTATAGCTTTTATAATATTAGAGAACACAAATTTTCCAAAGGGCAATAACATAAATCTCTTAAAACTCTCATCAGTCACCGACAGCTGTGACGGTATCATCATATCAGGCCCTATCACCCTGGCCTGGCTGCCCTCCAATATGACTTGTTGATGCCGCTCTATCTGTGAGATTTCCTCATAAAATGGAAGATGTAGCAACCGTTAGTCATAAAGACTAAGTGGCTACCATATCCGCTCACCCTGATTGCTCTTAGGTACCAGGAGGTAGAAGGAACAAGGGTACAATATATATGTAAACAGTAGTACAAGCAGGTGGAGAATTTATATATCATGAGTAGTACTAGCAACAATGTATAGTATTATTATCAACATTCTATTCTAGCAGTTCTACTCAAATTATAGTAATCCATTAAGTATATAAATCTACGATAGGAAAGTAACTTAACTTATAAAAATACCCCTACAGATTTATAAGTTAACTATCGGCTTAACAGTAAAGTAACTCATCATATAAGAGTGCTCATACAAACTTATATGATAAGGATATATGTAGTGTAATATAATGATATGAATGCAATATGATGACTTACCCATGCTCATACACACACACACTACTATGTCGGCACAAAATTTTAGTTCCCACTTTTCGACCAGGTAGCTAACCTCTCAGGCATCATCCGTCATGGCCGGACGATGATAGTAGTGTAGGCGTCTCCACTACTAGGCTGGTCTCCATACTACCTGGCCTAGGCCTCCATATGCCACAATGCTAAGAACATAAAAGTAGAGCCCATGCGTACTACAGCTCAGAGGGTTTTTAGGTAGATGTGCACCAAGAACACAACCCAAACTAGCCTACCAGTGTGGCATGGAAATTATCTTCGGGAGCATATCACCAAAGAACATAGCCAAACCATCAACTGGAGCGGAAGGGGCATCAGGAATGAGCACCGAGGACATAGCCCAACAGCCCAAATTCTATCTGCCACCTCCCGTCGGTGTGATGACTAGCAAGCCCATAGACCTGCCACACTATCCTTAACCCATGATCATCACATCGCGTGTCAACTCACACTGTATGAAATATCACATGACATTGCCATCAACCATCCAAGGGCTCCAACCGAGCCCCTTTTCACCATTACCAATCCAGTGCTCAACAGCACTCAAGGGCTCCACACTGAGTCCCTTATCATCATTACTAATCCAGTACGGTCAAATACTCACGCACTTACACCTTTTCAAATTTTCATTCTCCCAAGTGCTCAAGGGTTCAACATCAACATAGGTGGCAAGCCACCTTAAACAACATGCCAATCCCACACCGCTACCTGTAGGGAGACACACTCTAAGTAGTGGACTATACAAATTATCCCATCCAACACTTGAGATCACGATTCAATATTTTTCATGGCATGAGATTTACCTCATCTGATTTCTTCTTTATAATCAAGCATTCACTAACAATTATGCTTTCATATATTTATCACTACAATATATTAACTCTCCACGTATCCATCAAGCATGATAACATAAGTATAGATTACACATTCAATTATCGGGCACCACACCCTCTTTCAAAACTTATATCATTCATCGGATTACAATCGAGCGCATACTTACCTGATTTTGCGAGTAGCCATTTGTACAACCAAATATTATCAAACCATTTGTTCACTAATTTTCCCAAACAATTTGTTTATTAAATTCCTCAAAACCATTTGTTTATCTCGGCTATATATAACTAGGCTCATCCAAACCTCAACATCATCTTGCTACGTTTCTCCTACCTAGTCCAAAATCCGTTATACACTAACCCAAAAGCATCTTCCACATAAGTCATTACCATACAACAACTTCGACTGGACATTACCAGAGCTACAAAGCTCCTATAAAAATGTAGAACCATCTATTGAAAAGGTCTTTTTTAGGACTACAACTTTTGTGTTCAGCCCTAGACCTAGATCCGGCCACATCATGCTGGAAAACCGCTTCGAAGTCTGATGCGCGCAGAACAGATTTCCGCACGCATCTTAAAGCAAAACGAACGACATCGGTTCATCTTCTTCCATTAGCCATTTGTTTAAAACCACATACAACACTTCCTCCTCACTTATTCACCCTTAAAAGATCATCCTTCTTCACGAAACCATGTCCATCATCTTTGCAACGAAGAGAGGAGAGGTTGAAGACAACTAATCCCTAGGATGAGGACCTAACATGGTCTTTTCCTAGGAGATCTTCATCACGCACAAGTAAAACTCTTTTGAGTCAACATCTCTCCTATATCATAACTAAAGATCTAGCACCAAGGGAGGGGATAGGAAGCTCACCTCATTTCCAGCCACAGACCTTGTTATCCTCCTCGGTGGCATGATGGCGTTGGCTCTCGCTCTTCCTCCTCTGAGAGAAAGTGCATATGTTCCTTGTCCTTCCAAGAAAAGCTTCGCACCCTTCGTTCTCTTAGGAAAATCAGAGAATAAGAATGACGGCTAAGTCTTGAACAACCGTATATAAAGGAAGCGGCCAAATAGAGTTATAGTTTCTCGATTTGGGAGCTATCGCCATGCAGTAGCCTTAAAATTAACTTATGTCGCAAGCCACCGTCCAAATTTCCCACTCAGGTGCCACCACCAGTATGCTATCGCCGCGCGATAACCTACCAAACTCCATGTTAAATAATTCAGTGGGGCTACCGCCCATGGTATTACTAACGCCAAGCGATAACTTCCCGATCCATATGCCAATAAATCAATCGACTACCGCAGCATGGTATCCCTCTACCGTCACGCGATAGCACTTGATAATCATTGAGTCCACTTGACGATCACTCAACGCCTTCGACTCCATGGGTTATTCATCGTATATACTCAAAGAAGGCTACCACCGTGTGGTAGTACTCGATGATCGCTGAGTCCACTCGATAATCACTTGACGCCTTCAACATCTTGGGGTATTCATCGTATATACTCGATGAAGGCTACCACCGTGTGGTATCCCGCTACTGCCGTGCTGCAGTAACCCTCTACCGCTGTATAGTAGTGTCCAAACACTTACTTTTGAGTCAGCACTTCAGCTGGCTCGAGTGCAGGCCTATCCACCAGCGCACCTCGAGATCAAGTCCACTCTCATAACCTAAAAGTGCGCACTAGGGGCCTAGTGCAAATCGGGACATTACAAATCCTATAAACAAAATAAAAGATTTTGTCCTTAAATCAGGCTAAGTCTATGGGGAAGGCAAAGCATAAAAAGTAAAGTATGCTTTTAAATGTACCTTGGGGAAATAGCTCCGGGTAGCACTTCCGCATCAAGTCCACCGGCTCCCAAGTGTATTCCCCTTTTCAGTGATTAGACAACTGGACTTTCACTAAATGGACACTCTTTCTTCGTAAGCATCTTGTCTCAGTGTCCACTATTTGCATTAGCTCTTGACGAATAGGCCTGTCTGTGGCCACTGTTCCATCTGTGGCGGTGACATGCTGATCGGGTCGCAGGAGTGCCTTTTGAAGCGACGATACATGGAAGACATCGTGCAAATTTTGTAGCTCGGATGGTAGATCCAGCCGATAGGCCAAAGGGCCAATTATTTCCAATACAGCATAGGGCCCTGTATATCTCGGACTGAGCTTCTTCCTACCACGCACTCGTGATACTCTATGCATTGGTTGGATCTTCAAGAACACCTTATCACCCATTTAAAACTCTGTCGTCCTATGTTTCAAATTATGATATTTTGCTTGTCGACTCTGAGCCTCCAGCATGCGTTCTCG
Organism: Platanthera zijinensis; assembly: GCA_039513925.1. Classification (NCBI taxonomy): domain Eukaryota; kingdom Viridiplantae; phylum Streptophyta; class Magnoliopsida; order Asparagales; family Orchidaceae; genus Platanthera; species Platanthera zijinensis. The sequence continues at coordinate 30,205,217 of CM077089.1, forward strand.
TATTAGCCTAACCATAGTATCCGTATCATCAATATACTCAATTCCCAAAATCTTCGGGTCTTCATCCTGAACCCATGATAAAGGTGTTCTTGAAAGTCTTTGATTACAAGGGTAGCTAATCACCTAGAGGGGGTGAATAGGTTATTGCAGTCTTTTATAGTTCTTTAAAATCTTCTATGACTTATGTCTTGCTATGTATACTTAATTCAGCTTTCAAGAACACAATACTCAGCACAGCAAAATACAAGATACAGCACACCAGATTTTATAGTGGTTCCCCAGTGTATGGGTACATTCACTGTCCCTCTCTGCCTTTCTAACAGTATGTTAAACAAGTCTCTTCTCCAAAAACTATGGCTCCTTAGAGATTACATCACGATCCCACTGGATCAGTCAGTCTCCACTGAGACTTATAATATAGGCTCACAGCTATCCACACAGTAATCTCCTGACTACCAAATATAGGCACAACTACCCTTAACACAGATCTCATAGATCCTTCTCACAGCCTTTATAATTTAGGCTTTATAATAAGATCACATAGATCTCTCACACAGCCTAATCAATTTAGACCTCAACACAGATCTATCACATATCCACGAATTTTGAAAGAGGAATGTTGATTTGACTCAAGAGAAATTGCTCCCTGAGTTGATTTCTTCATGGGCTAAGAAAATCTTAGCCCTATCAACTTCCCAGTAACAAGAAAATTGATCTTCAATGGTCTACGACTTGTGCTGGAAATTCCTCAGAATCTTGATTCTGTTCTTGCTGATGAAAGAAGAGAAGACGATCTTTAAACAGCTAATATGTAGGGCAGATTGCAATACCTCTGCCTTATTCTTCTGTCCAGTCAGAATCTGGCACAGATATCTTCTACTTCTTTGATTCAAAAAATCATCTTCAGATTTGGCTCAGATTGAATCGTGAAGCAATTTCAGCTAAGGCTTACCTAGACTGATTAGTCTTCCTTAGAGATATCCTCTATACTTGTTGTAGCAGATGTTGATTGCACTAACGAACTCAGAAACCCTTCAGATTGATCAATTTGAAGTTCTTGGCTATATAATAATGGTGGATGAAGATGACGAACTCCCGTTTCTCGTTTTCAGAATGAATTAATGTTAATCAGAAAAGTTAATTTGATCTTGATCTCAGCTACAATTTATAATCTCGTCGATTTGCGAGATAATTGACACGTGTCCCAGTTTTAACAGCAGTTTAAATCTCAGCTTAATCAAATTGAGATTCACTGTAAACTGACGGCGGTGTTAATGTTGAATTGCAGCATTTAAATAATGAATCTGAAATTCAATGACTTGTTGACTTGGCTGACGTCAGCATCATTTTGGACTTAGAAAAATTAAACATAATTTCAGAAATCCTCAGTTCGACGAACTCAAAACTCAGTTAGATGAACCCAGAGCTCAGCTCGACAAAAAAGAGAAAGCTGAGTTCGATGAACTATGAACTCAGTTCAACGAACTCAGAGCTCAGCTATGTAAAAAGTGGATAAGCAATACTCAACGATTCTGGACTTAGAATTTTCTTTAGCTCTGTTAGGGGTTGAGTGGCGTTGAGTGAATAGGCCATACTCAATGATTTTGGACTTAGAAATATTTCAGCTCTATTAAGAGCATTGAGTGTATATGCCTTACTCAACGCTTTTTTCCTTAGCCATATTCTTCTGCCCTTTCTGCATAAAAGCGTAGAGAGCGTTGAGTGTATATGCCTCACTCAATGCTTTTATACTTAGCCAATTTTTTTGCAATCTTACCTTCTTGCTAAAGTTTGGCATTGAGTGAACATGCTTCACTCAATGATTCTAGACTTAGCTGAATTCTTATTTATTCATAGGAAGACTAGACTCAAAGCCTTTTAACTTGGTGTTGAGTGAATGAGCTTCACTCAATGCTTCTGTACTTAGTCGAATTTTTTGTCTCCATATACTTTGGCATTGACAAAATTTCCTTGACTCCATGATTCTGGCCATATGGCGTTGAGTGAGTTGAGCTCACTTAACTCCTGCGGAATTAGCCACATTTCTACCTTCCCAATACTGTAATCTTTGACTGCCAACCTTCTCTCAGCAATATTAGTTGTATGGCATTAAGTGAGCTTGTCGCACTCAATGCTTCTGGACTTAGGCATTTTTCTGAATTTCTAGTGTATCACTTTGAGTCCACCTGTTATTGTCTCTTGAACTATATGTACTCATTGTGACAAAGACAAACCTGTATGCATGAACTTAAACATACATCAAATACAACTATGTGTATACCATTGACCTATTTTACTTCTTACAAATCTAGGGCATTGGGATCAATAGACCCAGCAATCTCCCCCTATTTGAAGAAGCTAAAACACCCCTTGAGAATTCTTTGTCAATGATATACACTAACATAACCAGCAAAAAGATTAATATTGTATTAATTTAAGAAGAACAAGAGTTACCACATTTTCCCTTATTATAACATTTTCCCTTGTTCTCCCCCTGCTTTGTTGCATCCTACTGCTACAAGTTGCTTCATCTGTGAAGCTTCTTTGGTGTAGCTGCTTCTTTGGTGTAGCTGCTTCTTTGTTACTGCTACTTTCCCTTGCTACTGTTCTTCCTGTACTACTTCTCTCCCTTTTTGACTTCTGTGAAATAGCTTAGGAGCAGCATGCTATCTACTCCCCCTATTTAAGATCAGAGAAACACCTAGAGCTGAACTTGTTCCCCCTCAATAAGAACTACTATCAATCCTCTTGATAGTTTCTTTAGTCCACACCAACCTGCAAGATTAAATTTTCCTGCTACAAACAACCATAAAGAAAAACTGAAGCTATACCAAATTCAACATACCCAATTCAAATTTGAAAGTGTTGAACTTTGCTTCATCTAGTGGCTTGGTGAAAATATCAGTCACTTGCTTGTCTGTTGGGACAAACTCAAGACTAATATCCTCACATTCTACATGCTCTCTTATAAAATGATATCTAATCTCTATGTGCTTAGTCCTGCTATGTGATACAGGATTCCTAGCTATAGAGATTACACTTGTAGAATCACAAAACAAAGGGATTTTACTTATCTAGAGATTATAATCTTGAAGATGATGCTGAATCCACAGCAACTGTGCACAGCAGCTTCCTGCAACTTTGTATTCTGATTCTGCAGTAGAAATAGATACACTAGTCTACTTCTTGTTGCTCCAGGGCACTAGTCTTCTACCCAGAAACTGATAGAAACCTGATGTACTTTTCCTATCCTCTCTATAGCCTACAAATTCTGCACCTGAATAGCCAATTAGCTCAAAATCCCTATTCCTAGGGTACCATAGGCCAAGATCTGGTGTGCCCTTTAGATATCTCAAAATTCTTTTAGCAGCAGAGAAATGAGTCTCTTTAGGGCATGTCTGATATCTAGCACAGGCATATATAGCATAAATGATGTCTAGCCTACTATCAGTGAGGTATAGAAGAGAACCAATTATCCCTCTATACAAAGTTTGATCAACAGATTTCCTTACCTCATCTTTGTCTAAAGATATATTTGATCCCATAGGAGTTTTCATGGTGGAAGCATTTTCCATCCTAAATTTCTTAATTAACTCCCTGGTAAACTTAGACTGTGATATGGATATTCCATTGTCAGTTTGTCTTACTTGGAGACCCAAGAAGAACTTAAGTTCACTCATGCTACTCTTCTCAAACTTTCCTTGCATAGTTTGGCAAACTTCCTGCAAAAGTTATAATCATAGACCCAAAGATAATGTCATCAATATATATCTGGACTAGGATGATTTTGCCTTTAGATTCTCTAAGGAATAGGGTCTTGTCTATCTTCCCCCTTGAGAATTTATTTTCAATAAGGAAGCTAGACAATATTTCATACCAAACTTTAGGGTTTTGCTTTAGCCCATATAAAACTTTCCGTAGTCTATAAACAAAATTAGTATGAAAAGGAACAACAAAACCTGGAGGTTGTTCCACATAGACTTCTTCTTTCAACTCTTCATTTAGAAATACTGATTTCACATCCATCTGATAGACTCTGAACCCTTGGAATGTAGCATATGAAAGGAATAACCTGATAGCATCTAGTCTTGCTACAAGGGAAAAGGTTTCATCAAAGTCAATACCTTCCTCTTTTCTGATCCCCTGAGAAACCAATATAGCTTTGTTCTAAACTATAATGCCATTTTCATCAAGATTATTCCTATAGATCCACTTGGTTCCAAGGACATTTTGTCCTTGAGGTCTGGGAATCAGCTTCCAGACCTTACATCTTTTAAACTGGTTTAATTCATCTTGCATAGCTCCAATCCAAAACTGGTCTTGGTTAGCCTCTTCAAATTTCTTAGGTTCTACCTACGATAGGAAGCGAGAGTACATTGCTGTGTTGAGACATCTACTCCTCATCACTACTCCTTGTCTTGCATCACCAATAATCTGATGGTTTGGATGATCCCTTAGATGTCTTACTGCTGGAGGCAGTATTGCTTCAACATCATGTTCTTCATTATGTTGATCTTCATCCACTTCCTGTAAGCCTTGTGCTTCCTCTAGAATGCATACACCCTCTACTTGGTCTTGCATTGTTAGAGCAGCTTCCTTGAGAGTGAGCTTTTTCAACACTAGTTCAGTACCTGTAGAACTAGAAGAAGAGCTTGATAGCTTATTGTTAATCATATTTGTTTCATCAAATACTACATTAAGTAACTCCTAAATAACTTGGCTTGCCAAGTTATAGATCCTATAAACTTTACTATAATTGATGTACCCAACAAATATCACCTCATAGGATTTGGCAGCAAACTTAGTTTTATAGGATTTCCCATTGTTGAGCACAAAGCCCTTGCTCCCAAAAATTCTGAGATATGCAAGGTTTGGTTTCCTACCCTTCATAATCTCATAGGGAGTCTTATTGTGGCTCTTGGTGATAGAAGCCCTGTTAAGGACATGACAAGTTGTATTTACAGCCTCAGCCTGGAAATATTCTGGGAGAGAATTGTCATTTAGTAGACTTCTACCAGCCTCTATGAGAGTTCTATTCTTCCTCTCAGATATCCCATTTTGTTGGGGTGTTCTTGGAGCAGAAAACTCTTACTAAATCCCATGATGTACACAGATTCTTATCATGCATTCATACTGAAACACAGTCTCATGGTCACTTCTGATTTTTATTATAGTATTGTTCAGTTCATTCTATATTTGCATGACAAATGTCTTGAAGACATTTGGGGTTTCTGACTTTTTCTTAAAAAAGAATATTCAAACAAATCTGGAAAAGTCATCAACCACCATAAAGGTGTAGGCCTTCCTACCTAGACTATGAACTTGCATTGGACCAAATAAGTCCAAATGCAAGAGGTATAAACACCTCACAGAATCTTTAGTCTCAATACTTTTGAAGGAAGTTTTTGTCTGCTTACCCTTTTTGCATGCAGAGCAAATACCTTCCTTAGAGAATTTCATGTTAGGACCATTTCTAACTAACTCTTTACTATAGATCTTTCCTATAGCTTTATAATTCAAATGAGCTAGCCTCTTATGCCATTTGACACAATGTGAGGCTTTCTCATTTGCAACTAGACAAATGGGAGAGTCTAATGATAAACAAAGAAAATTAAGACAATAGACATTCTCACTCCTAGTACCAGTCAAAGTAACCACTTGGTCACTTGATCTTCTTTTATGGCACTTATCCTTGTTGAAAGAAATGGCATAGTCAAGATCACATAATTGGCTTATACTTATAAGGTTGTATAGCCACCCTTCCACATAAGCCACTTTTGTGAAAGTGACTAAGCCATTAGTGATCTTACCATAACCTTTGGTGATCTCTCTATCTGATCCACCAAATATCACCTTAGGTCCATCCTTTATTGGAATGAAATCCTTCAGGATACACTTTGTTCGAGTCATGTGCCTGGAATAACCACTGTCTAAGTACCATATAGGGGTATGACAACTTGGACTCACCTGCAAGTAATAAATCATTTAACCTTAGGACCCCAATTCCTATTGGGTCCTAGGTGCATGTTAGGCTAAAAATGATTATGTCTATATGTAGCTCTTCTGACAGGTAAGCTGGCATTAGTTATCTGGACACTAACATTATGCCAGCAATCAATGGTATAGTGGCCTACTTTGCCATAGCACCAGCATTCATAGATATTATACCGTCTTTTAAGGGCTGGTTTAACAACATTTCTGTCAGCAACTCTCAGTACAGTAGGTACAACAATAGCCTTTTCTTATGTCTTCCAACCACGGCCTGATTTAGGATCTTTCTGACAGCAGAGGTACTTGGGGTATCTTGAACCCTACCTACAGCTGACTTCTTTTCAGAGAGCATGCTCCTGATGGCTTCAGATATGCCCCAGTCTGGTTTGTTGACAGACTTTTCTTCGGTCTGATTGTTTACTGACAGATTTTGAGAAGGGGCTGGTATACCAAACACAAATGGTCCAGGATGGTCTATTTGAATTTCTTCATGAGCTGCCTTATATGCACTAGCACCCATGCCATTCCTACAACCATAGTGGTGAATAGCTCTATCCTCATTGGTGGATCCACCATACTCCCAATGACCAAAGATGCTCTCTTGGTCATACCTGTTAGATGGTAGCAACACTTTCCTGAAAGGAATAGGAGGCTTGGAGGCTAGTGGCTGTACTGGAGCTTTTCCCTTCCTTTTAGAATTGGCAGCTCTAGTGTTCCCTTTGAAGCCTAATCCCTTCTTATCCTTTTGGGAGGAGAAGGAGTCTATCAAAGGCAACACAGTACATAGCTTTGAAAACTTAGCCATTAGCTCCTTCTACTTCTAGAGTTTACCTTCAAGATTCCTTATATAATCATTCTTAAAGGTTATGGTACTCATCTGAATAATAGTATTGTTCTTCAGCTGGCTAACTTTCCTAATTTTCTGCTTTAGAAAGTTGCTATTTCAGAATGCTGGGAAGCAGTAAGCTTTAGAGATACAATCTCCTGAGCCTGTTGTTTGGTCAGTAGCCTACTCCTTCTATATGCTTCCAGAAGTTCACCATATCTTTCAATCATTTGATTTCTATCTTCCTCATATTCAGAGTCATCTTCATCTCTTGATGAAGAAGCACTTGAATCTGGACCAGTCACATACTTAAACTTAGATGGGATGAAGAGTGTACCTTAGATGTTCCAGGCAGATCTTGGCAGGATTCCTTATGTGATCTTTCCATCAGCCCAATATAGGCTTCATCATCCTCCTCTGATTCTATTGAGGAAGACTCAGTCCATCTTTTGTCCCTCTTAGCAATGAAGGGTTTCTCCTTCTTGCTTTTCTTTTGGTGATGATTCTTTTCTCTAGCCTCTTTTTTCTCAAGACAATCAACCACAACATGACCTGGCTTGTTGCAATAGAAACAAACAACCTTTTTAGAAAAATATTTACCATATTTTGTATCATGCATGCCCTCTTTAGAGGGTTTCTTCTTATTTCTATAGTATTCCTCTTTGTGCTCGAAGGAAGAGGTAGGTTTACTCCTCCACACCTTCTTCTTCTTCATCTTCATAAACTGCCTTGAGAAAGCAACAAACTCCTCATCAAACATATTACAGCATGATTCCTCTTGATTTGAATCTTCTGACTCAGCTGACCTTCTTAAGGGAGAAGGATTCTTCTCCTTGCTCCTCTTGGAGTTATCTGCCTTGAAGGCCACAGCAGTTTCTTTGGCTTGGCCTATGCTAGTCTTCTCTTCCTCCTTCCTTGCTGTCAGCTGCATCTCATATGAAAGAAGCTTACTAAATAGTATGGATGGTGGAGTATCTACCAACTTTGCCACTTCTCTAATGGCACATATCTTCGTGTCCCAGTCTCTAGTATGAGACCTAAGAAACTTATCATTTAGCTCACAATTACTAAAGGCACTAGCATAGTTCTTTTGCTCATTAACTATCCTGAAGAACCTTTTATAACAACTAGTTATGGTATCATCCCTGATCTGTCTGAAAGCTTCATACTCTTGATTTAGTATTGACTTTCTATTATCTCTCACTTCCTCACTACGTTCCATGTACATTATCAAGGTGTCCCATATTTCCTTTAAGGTCTTGTAGTGCACTAGGTTTTGAAAGGTGGAGTCACCTATGGCACTAACTATAATGTTTTCTGACCTCTTATCCATTGCTGTTAAGATGACTTCATCCTTGGCCATTTCAGTGTACTTCTTTGGAGTCTTCAGATTTGCATCAAGGACAGATGTCTTCATTGAGATGAAGGGTCCTTAAACTGTGATATAGATCCTAGGATCAGATGCTTCCATGAATAATCTCCTATAGAGAGGAAATTTCATGGATCTAAGCTCTTTGTGATTCTCTCCTGAACCCATCTTAACCTTCTGACAGCTACCCTAGAGATCTACTCTGACTATTAAGTCTTTTCTTGAGTAACCTCCCTCTGATACCACTTAAAAGTCTTTGATTACAAGGGTAGCTAATCACCTCGGGGGGTGAATAGGTTATTACAGTCTTTTATAGCTCTTTAAAATCTTCTATAACTTATGTCCTAATGTGTATACTTAATTCATCTTTCAAGAACACAATATTCAGCACAGCAAAACACAAGACACAGCATACCAGATTTTATAGAGGTTCCCCAGTGTATGAGTATATCCACTCCCCCTCTCCGCCTTTCTAATAGTCTACTAGACAAGGCTCTTCTCCAAAAACTATGGCTCCTCAGAGATTATAGCACGAACCCACCAGATCAATCAGTCTCCACTGAGACTTACAACACAGGATCACAGCCCTCCACGTAGTAATCTCGTGACTACCAAACATAGGCACAACTTCCCTTAACACAGATCTCGCAGATCCTTCTCACAGCTTTTATAATTTAGATTTTACAATAAGACCACACAGATCTCTCACACATCCTAATCAATCTAGGCCTCAACACAGATCTATCACAGATCCATAGATTTTGAAAGAGGAATGTTGATTTAACTCAAGAGAAATTGCTCCCTGATTTGATTTCTTCCTGGACTCAGAAAATCTTAGTCCTATTTGTATCCCAGCAATAAGAAAATTGATCATCAATGGTCTGCGATTTGTGATGGAAATTCCTCAAAATCTTAATTCTGTTCTTGCTGATGAAAGAAGGGAAGACGGTCTTTAAACAGCTAACCTGTAGGGTAGATTGCAATTCCTCTGCCTTATTCTTCTATTCAGTCAGAATCTGTCTCAAATATCTTCTTCTTCGATTCAGAAAATGATCTTCAGATTTGGCTCAGATTGAATCGTGAGGCAATTTCAACTATGGCTTGCCTAGACTGATTCGTCTTCCTGAGAGATATCCTCTATGTTTGCTGTAACAGATGTTGATTGCACCAACGAACTCAAAAACCCTTCAGATTTATCAATTTGAAGTTCTTGGCTCTTTAACAATGGCGGATGAAGACAACGAACTCCCGCTTCTTGTTTACAGAATGAATTAATATTAATCAGAAAAGTTAATTTGATCTCGATCTCAGCTGCTATTTATAATCTTGTTGATTTGCGGCATGATTGACATATGACCCAGTTTTAACGACGGTTAAAACCTCAGTTTAATTAAATTGAGATTCATTGTAGAATGAAGGAGACGTTAATGTTGAATTGCAGTATTTAAATAACGAATCTAAAATTCGTTGACTTGTTGACTTGGCTGACGTCAGCCTCATTCTATACTTAGCAAAATCAAGCATCAATTCAGAAATCCTCAGTTCAATGAACTCAAAACTCGGTTTGACAAACCCAGAGTTCAGCTCGACAAAAAAGAGAAAGCTGAGTTCGATGAACTCTGAACTTAGTTTGACAAACTCGGAGCTCAGATCGACGAAAAGTGAAAGCTGAGTTCGACAAACTCTAAACTCAGCTTGACGAACTCAGAGCTCAGCTTAACAAAAAGTGGATAAGCATTACTCAATGATTCTGGACTTAGAATTTTCTTCAGCTCTGCTGGGCGTTGAGTTGCGTTGAGTGAATAGGCCATACTCAATGATTTTGGACTTATAAATATTTCAGCTCTGTTGAGAGCGTTGAGTGTATATGCCTCACTCAATGTTTTTGCCTTTACTATATTCTTCTGCCCTTTCTTCTTAAAAGTGTTGAGAGTGTTGAGTGTTTAAGCTTCACTCAACGCTTTCATACTTAGCTTGATTTTCTGCAATATTGCCTTTTTGCTGAAGTTTGACGTTGAGTGCATTGAGTGAACTGGCTTCACTCAATGCTTTTGGACTTAGCCAAATTCTTGTTTCTTCACAGGAAAACTAGACTCAAAGCCTTTTGACTTCGCATTGAGTGAATGAGCTTCACTCAATGCTTCTGTACTTAATCGAATTCTTTGTCTCCTTATACTTTGGCATTGACAGAATTTCCTTGTCTCAACGATTCTGGCCATATGCCATTGAATGAGTTGAGCTCACTCAATACCTGCGGACTTAGCCACATTTCTGACTTTCTAATACTATAAGCTTTGACTACCAGCCTTCTCTCAGTGCTATTAGTTGTATGACGTTGAGTGAGCTTGCCGCACTCAACGCTTCTGGACTTCGGTATTTTTCTGAATTTCCAGCCTATCACTTTGCGTTCACATATCATTATCTCTTGAACTATATGGTCAATCATTGTGACAAAGACCAGCCTGTATGCATGAACTTAAACATATATCAAATACAACTATGTGTATATCATTGACCTGTTTGACTTCTTACAAATCTAGGACATTGGGATCAATAGACCCAACAGTTCTACTCCTCCTTCCATTAAGTGCTTCGTGAGGTGCCATCCCGATGATAGCTTGATGACTATTGTTGTATGAAAATTCTACCAGTGGTAGGAGCCTTTCCCACGGCTCTCCTCTATCCAAAACACAACCTCAATAGGTCTTCCATAGTCCTGATTATCCTCTTAGACTGGCCATCCGTCTGAGGACAAAAAGTTGTACTAAAGGTAAGGTGGGAGCCCATATATGCTTAAACTTCTCTCCATTCTTTAGAGGTAAAATGATCATTGTGATCTGAGACTATCGTCATAGGCACCCCATGGTACCATATAATTTGTTCCATAAATAGACATAGTAATACATCTACACGCGTCTCTTTCCTCATTGGGATAAACCTGGTGACCTTGGTCAAGCGGTCCATAATCACCCAAACTGAGTCATTCCCAGATCGTGGTCGGGAAAGACTTTAACAAAATCCATGGAGATATCTTCAAATTTCCACTTCGGGATGGGAAATGATTGTAGTAATCCTCCAGGGCTCTTGCACTCAACCTTCACCTTCTAACAATCCCCACAGTGTGTAACATAATACTTAACAACACTCTTCATTGCTAGCCAGACATGGCCTTCCGTAAGTCCATATACATCATAGAAATCCCAGGATATACTGAATACTTGGAGCAATGTGCCTCTCTCAAGATATCTTCCCAGATTTCACCGCTGCAGGAATGTAAGGTCTGCCACAGAAATGAACGAGACCGTCCTTCAAGGTATACTCTCCAGCAGATCCATCCTCAATTGCTTTGGGACAGTGCAGCATACTTCCCTTGCACTGCCCGAATACGATCATGAATGTCACAAATTATAATTATAACAGTTAGATATTCTGTATACATCTCGGGATGGTCCTTACACACCAACGTAATCTCCATCTCCTCGAGTACTCAAGTCAATTCCATACTTATCAAGTCCAAGAAAGCATCATACATCGGTGATGTGCTTCATACTCATCAAATCCTAGCTTCGTAATCTCATGCTTATTCAACTGTCTTGAATCGTATGCAATCACATGCCCATGTTATATCAACACTGCTCCCATCCCTTGATATGAGGCATCAGTGTAAACTTGAAATCCTTCTTTCCCTAATGGAAGATCTAGGATCAGAGCGGAGGTAAGTCGATCCTTTAGTTCTTGAAATGCATCCTCGCACTGGGGTGTCCACTCATACAGCACACATTTCTTTGTCAGAGCGGTGAGAGGATCAGGGCTATCTTCAAAAATCCCTCACAAACTTGCGAAAATATCTAGCAAGTCCAAGAAATCTTCGTACATCGGCTGCCGACTTCAAAGGCGACCATCACTTGTATACTCTATTAAAACAATATTCGTACACATTATTCTTTTTCATAAAATTTCTTCTAATGATAATTGGATCCTAATGCATACCTATATAATTTTCTACAATCTTAAGTAAATGCACTAGATAGCAAAGCATGACCGCAACAATGTCTATTTTTACTTGAAATGCAAATTAGCTTACATTGTGGTTATTATCTCTTTTTGATATTTTGAAATCATGCGTGCAAAATTTTAATGAAATAACATTTCTTGGACTTGAATTAGATTGGAAACATCTTCTTATTAAGCTTAAAACTTTTTATCCTTTATACGATCCTATTTTCCAAAAAAGATATTTATTTTAGTAGTGCTTATCATATTCTTATGCTTACAACTTGTGCATAATCATAATTATCTATTTTCTCAACAAGTGGTAAAATATGTTTAAACAAGTGGTATTTTCTTACTCTTTACTATATTCAATCATGCACATAATTTGTCAACAGTTGATAGAGTGGTATCTATGAACTTAGATATTACATCATATCTTCTTCTCTACATATATCTCATTGATTCTCATTGATTCTCATTGCATACACTCCTCTACCATCTTTTGATACTACCAAAAATAGGGAGAACATATTACATAAGTTTCATAATTTAGGAGAAGTACATTAAATTTTTTTTTATAAGAAGTATCTTTGTAATGGAAGTAATCATAAAAGGTGCATACTTTACTTTATACTTGATTATGAAAATCCTTCACTAAGTGGACCCACATAAATCTCACACCTATACACTCATCCTAATCCACATTTGCTTAACAAAAGAGAGAAATAAATTAAGAAATTTAGTGAACATGATATCACTACAACAAAGTAGATGTATGGCGGCCTTTTTTATGCCCCGCTTTGTAAAATGCCACAAATGTATAATTGTGGCGTTTTATATAAAAAAACGCCACCAAAACTGTAGGAGTAGAATTAGCGGCGTCTTTAATAACAAGCAACGCGCTATAGTTTATTATATATTTATTACTGCTAGGGTTTATTTTCCCCCAACCCTCTCACGAAAGAACCCCCCCCCCCCCCCCGGGGGGGGGGGGTCGGGCCTCACTCTTGTCCGACTGAATTTGACTTATTTTTTGTGTTTCCCATTTTACCCCTTCAGTTTTCCTCGCCATTTTCCTCTCCCGCAGCCTCTCGGCCCTCTCCCTCGCTCAACATTTTTCGCCCGCCAGATCAATCTCTTGCTCCCTCTTCTCAATGGGCGCCTTAGCCTGAAGCCCCCTGTCTGGTTTTCTTCTTCAGCATGATCAGGAATTGTGGATAGGTTCTTCCGCCTCCCATGATTTTGCTGCCCCCGTGCCCTAATTCATCCGCATACTTCCGAAGCAAACCAAGACGACGACTGGAACTCCCGATCTCCCTTCTTCTGCAATAGGCGACGAACTGACGTCCATCTCCTTTCTTCTGCGATGGGAAACGGGGACGAGCGATCGACGGACAGCTGCACGGTTTCAAGGAAAACCTCCTCCATCTCCGCTTGCTCGTTCGGAAATCCATCTACGGTCGCCTCACTCTCCTTCTCCGGCACCCCGGATCTCTTCTCCGACGCCGAGGATCTGCTCTCCGCAACCCGCTTCTTTGATGCCCCTGCAAATCCCACTGTTTCCTCCCACCATAGAAGTTTTTCTCCATCGCATTCGACCACATCTCCACAAACGCAACCCATGTCTTCTTCCTCCAGGAACCTCTTTGTGGCAACAAGCCGTAGCTTTGACCTCTTTGTGATGGTTACGGTGTGTTTTCTGAATATTGGAGCGTTGTGCTTTGTCATATGGATTTGCTTGTTTAGAACATAAATTTTTCTCAGAGGGGAAGCAGGTCCTGAGATCGATGCCCCTGCTCGGCAGTGTCTCTTCCAGTCGCCGGTTGGCACCAGTGGTGGAGATATTTCTATATGGGAAGTGTCCCACAGGAAGATGCCTGTTCACCCAAAATTTAAATTATGGAAACAGTATGATGGTTTAACGGCCCTCCAGGTACTCTATCTTGTATTTTAACTTTCTAATATAAATGACATTGGTTTCTGGAAACCAAACAACCAATTTTTCATAGTGACTTGTGGAGATGACAAGACTATCAAGGTTAGGAAAATTTCAAACAGGATATTGTTCCAATTATCATCAATTTTTCGATCATTTGTTTTTCCATCTTCAGTTAATTAATTACATCTTTTTTCTTAAGGCTTTGTTCATTTTGATGGAATTGGGGATTTGAAATTAGAAGTGTAGATCTATTTTCATTGGAATTGTGCCTTAATTTCATTTTTGAATTCCCAATTTTATTCAACCAACCAGACCATAAAAGCTTGTCATTTACTGTTATCTAAGCCTTTTTTTGGCATTTCGAAGGAAATAACGATCTTGGCTAAGTCAATGTTTATAGTGATCTTGTGGTACATTATTGAGTGTTTATTTTATAATTTGATGCTCAAGTAGGTAGATATAATTGTAGTTTCCTTCTTATATAATTTCTTGTCATGAATACTTCAAAGTTTGAAAAGGTCAACATATGAGTGGCGGTATCCTTCACTCATATAATTAAGAGCGGGGAACCGACTTTCAAGATGGAATGTAAGTACAAACTTAAAAACAACTTGTGATTAGCAATCTGATCGCATTGCATTTTTCGATCTTATTTGAATATGCAATTACCACCCATTGCAATCCGCGAATAACTGTTATATGTATTTGTTCTCTGATAAATTATTGTGGCCGTGAATAACTAGTGTTGAAAAAAATTAAACGCCAACATTGTTCTTCACTTTTGTCTGAAATTAAACGCCGCATGCATTAATCACAGTCAAGATCAATCCTAGATTGAATTGATTTTCTCAATTTTGTTTTGAATGTCTACTTAATTGAATACACATTGAGCAAAATTTGGATTTACTGCACATTTGAGAAAATTTCTAGACGCCATGCTGTAAATGTTAATAGATACACACAAGAAGAGTATTTTGGAGGCAATCTCAAGTATCCATGAAGATGATGTAACCAAAGTAAACATATGTTTCTTCTAGCATTCATCTCAGAATGAAGGACAAACAAACTCAATATGTTCAATGCACTCATGAAATACAGAATTTTTGAAGAGTACAGGTAATGTCTTGGACGAACAGGAGATTCAGGTTGCTGGATGGAGCGGAGATTCAGGTTGCTGGAATGTGGAATTCAGATTGGCTGAGGGCTTAAGGTTGTTGTGAATGTCGTGGGAGATGATTGGAGTGGAGAGTGGCTCATTTGTCAAGGCTTGTGCTTTTGATTGCTGAGAGAGAAGGCCTTGGCTAACCTGTGGTCCAGGTCTTGGACGGACAGGAAAAACTTGGAATTATGTCTAGGGAAGTGATGGGAATCAGAAATCTGGAGGAGATTTGGACAGGAAAAACTTGGAATTATGTCTAGGGAAGTGATGGGAATCAGAAATCTGGAGGAGATTTGGGGCTAGAATCAAAAGGAATGTAGGAAATTGCCTCCAATTGGTTGGACCGGTGATGGGAAATGTGGGAGATGGCTGGCCAGCACTTGAGAGGCCAGTTACCGGCGGCTAGAAGTGGTGTTAGATGAGATTTGAGTAGTTACGACAATAAATGGCAATGGTTAGTGGTGGTTGTGAGTAGTTTTAGATGGTTATGTGTGGGTATGTAGTTATGAGTAGTGGAGATGATAGAAGGGCTTTGGGGATGTGGTGGAGTCGAGGGCTAGTGATATAATAAAAAAAAATCTTGTGGATTATGTGATTTTTTTTGGATGATTTGAGGTGTGAGCATGAAATGAGAATGTGTTTGTGCTCTAGTTTGATGCTATTATTTTTCTGTTTTGTCTTGATTATGAAGTTCATATAAAATTATTCTCATTTTGATTGGTTCTTTTAAGTTAGAAAAATAAGTTAGCTTACATGGCCATGATTTTCTTAATGTTTTAAGTTAGAAAAATATTTGACACGAAATAATATATATAAGGGATTGATAATCTAATTCCCACGATATCTGGAAAAAGAATAACATCTATTCAGGATACCTGTTTAAAAATTAAATTATTTTATTAGGAAACATGCTTAAACTGTATCCCTATCAGTTGATCTCCAACCATCCCAACAACCTAAGGATTGAAAATGGAATTCCATGGCCATTTATAAGTCATATTTTAAACTGAATTATATGATGCTAATTTAGTTGGTCTTTGTCCCTAATGCATAGTTTCAAAATGGTTTAAATTTATTGTGGCCAGGCTTCGCAAAACTCCAAGTTTCGCCATTAAGTGACGTCATGGTCTAAGGATCGCCGTTCTTAGACCTCCAGAAAGTCAAACTCACGATTCCTTCTTGCATTTAAGTATATAATTGTTTTTTTATATAATCTCAAGTCATCTTTGATTCCTTCTTGCTATCATCTGTGCTTGTCGTCATTGATTTTTTTTAAAGGTCAAGGATGAAAACAAGAAAAAGAGCTTGCATCACTTTTTGTGAACTGCGGACAGATAACATCCTCTTATTTAATTCATGTGTTATATGCTTGTTGCAATTGGTTTGGATTATGAAAGCCACCAAAGCTAACACCAAAAATCTGTTGATTATTTTCTTGCTCTTGTTTACTGATTTATTTTTTTTAGTTCTCACCTTAAATTGAATTTCTGGTTTCGCCATCGACTTTGCCATCTGCATTTCATATTCAAACGCATGATATTCTTGATCTTGGAAGGTATGCTTCTATAGTAATAGTGAATGGTTTGACTGATTACAATCACCCTTGTCAAATAATGGTTGATGCTCCTACATTAATTGAGCACGTTGGCCAGCTGGAAGTAGCAAAGGTAAACTTGTAAATTCTCTATAAGAACTGTTTCACTTAAATGCTTGGAAGTTCTTGGATTTCATTTGCATAATGAGTTCTTGTGTTGAGTTGGTTGAAACATGATGAAATTGAGTTGTCATTTTTGAAATTATTCAGCTTAAGATTTGAAGCTAGTATCAATCTTGAATGATAAAATGTCATTTTTGTCCCTAAAAATTGTCTGCTTTAGGAATTTTCTGAAATAGTGATTTTAGCATATGAACAATCTGTTTAAAATTTGATGCTAGATTATTAGCATTCTAGCAACACAGTACCTTCTTACAACTAAGCAAAGTGTTATAAGATTTGGGCTTCCTATATGTGGAATGCATAACTCTAGGAAAGAACAATTGTGTTTAGTCTGAAAAAATTAGAAGATTAGTAAAATTAACATATAATGAGTAGCTTGGCCGAACCATCAGCTCAGATGAGTAAGAGAAATTAGTTTGCAAGCTCATTGCAAGTTGAAAATTATGATTTTATTACAATTTGTAGATTTCTTAATAATGCCATTTTAAAAATGCATTGATTGACCTTATTTCAGCATTTGAGCTTGATGAAGATCAAGGAGATTATGTGGCTCGAACGAAAATTTCAACTGAATCTCCAAGTCACGAGGCTGGTTTTCTACTTGACTTATTCTATATAATTCTTCCCTCATGCAAAAGTTCCCTCCAACGGATTCATCATCCGCAGCAACAGCAACCAAGTGGTAGTGGAGCGAAGAAGATAAGCAACAAAATTGCAATTCTGATCAAGCTTGACTACCTCAGCTGCGCAAGTTAAAGATACTGGAATTTTTGTGTTGTAACATACCAATGTTGGAGGTATCCTTATGAATAATTACAAAACAACTTCATATGTTCTATGCTTTTATATTTTTTTATAACATTTTTTTTTTGTGTGAAGCCAAAGAATGCATTGGAGATATCTAACAAGATGATGTCAATGAATACACAAAACTCCATGAGTTTCTGTCAAAACCAAAAAGCCTAAATCAACTTTAATGGAGGCTACTAAAGTACTGGGTGTTGAAGATGGAGTTGTTGTATCTTCTTTACTGCGTATATCTTCAGTCTGCAATCAACGGTCAGCAGAAACCATGTGTCAGATGTAACCCAATCAAAATGTATATATTGTAAAGATGTTGACATTATTTATATGATATAATATTTATATTTCTAATATATATTATATATTTTTCAAATAAGAAATAGACAGCTCTGATTAACTTAATGATCAGACTCTACTGCTTGGAGTTCAGATTTGAAAATGTTAGGAGACTTAGCCGGTTATAAGCCACATCACATGCTTTAGGATTCATGTCATGCTCATCGTCTTAAGCTCGGGGAGGATCTTAAAACATGAGAGTAAATCCGAAGGGCTTGAAGAAACTTGTTTGGCACTGGAGACCTTGTAAATATTCCTCCAATGGTTGAAACAAACATGTGATGCAACTCTTTACAGCATGTTTAAGTATTATCATGTGCAGTATGAGGATGAAATGGAAGATCGTGACAACTCACTTTATAATGAAACCGATAGATATGCGCTCAATTATGTATGTGTGTGTATGTGTGTATATATATATATAAAGTAATAATTGAGAAAGAGAAGCTATTGGAATCTCATGAAACTTTTTTTTACAGCTGAAGATGAACCACAAAATCAACCTTCTATTTATTTTTTGTTTTTTTAAATAAATCAAATATTTAAAAGAAGAGCAAGAACGAATATTGATGATCGAAAAAAAAATAAGACCACGGATTTACAAAAGTATAGATGAACCATTCCGTTCACCACGCACCGACCCCATTCACTTGCAACTCGTGGAGGCTGTAAGTACTGAGTTCATAGATATGCCCCACAACTCTCAAAGTCATGTGGGGTTGAAACATAAGAGTGCCCTTTCTGTCAAGTAGGCTAATTTTTCTAGAACGCAGTCCGGTATAACCCCTTGGATTTCTCAACAAGGCTATTCCTCTAGTCGAAAGGACTCAGTTACAAAAGTTGGGTATACTACCTGCACAAAAAATGCATTTCGGCTCCATTTGGTACGGCGTTTTTAAACGCCACCATACTTTAGTAGGTGTTTGACATCTATGTTTTCTATCCACCATCGCTGCTCCAAACAAACCCTTAGTGCGGTGAAGTGTGATGACATTTTTTAAAAATGCCACGGCGCTAAAAATGTTGTGTTGCACTAAAAGTCTAATCCTTTGTCATTTATAGTCCACTCTTCATCATCATCTCTCCCTATCTCGCTTTTCGTCTTGTCTTAATTCCTCTCTCCCTCCCTTTTTTTTCTTCCTTTCCCTCTTCTCTTTCTCCCCCTCCCCTCCCCCCCCCCTTTCTTCTCCTCCCCCTCTTTTTTCTTTCTCCTCCCTCCCCCTCCCCCCTTTTTCCCCCTCAAACCAGAGTGGAACCCGGCGGCCGGGTCGGGCCTCACCTCTAGCCACAAGAAAACCTTCCTCCCTTGTCATCCCTCGAAAGAACCCCGCTGAAAGCAGGTTTGCCTGAGATTGAAGATCAAAATGACCCTGAGCTGCTCTTTGAAGGTCAGATCATCGGTAGTGGTGCGCTCAGCTCGCCTGCTCAGACCTTATCATACTCCTTCCTATGATATTTCTTCTTTAATAAGCTTGTTCATTCCTATTTTGCATTTAACCCTGTGATTGAAGATCAAACCCACTAAGACCTGCTTGTCGGACGTCAGATCATTGATATTTGTGTGCTCGCTCACCGGCTCTGACCTTACCATACTTGATCGATTCCTATAGTATTTCTTCTCTGATAAGATTTTTCCATTCCTAATATGTTGGGTGAAAGGTTCTATATAACACCCCAAGTCTTTTAGGTGAAAACGACCATGTCAAATTCGTTGAGTGACCAAGGAATTCGTCGAATGGCCTCGAGTGACCAAGTGAATTCGTTGATTGACCAAGGAATTTGTCGAGTGGTCTGAACTAATTCATCGAGTAGTCCGAATGAATTTGTCGAGTGGTCTAGTCGAATTCATCGAGTGGTCTAGTTGAATTCATCAAATGGTCTGAACGAATTCGTCGAGTGATCTAGTCGAATTTGTCAAATTGTCTGGACGAATTTGCCGAGAGTTCTGGATGAACGCGGGTCTTCCGACGCTTAGACGGCTCAGCTACGACATTTCTTACCATTAAATAGAAAATTAGGGTGGATATTGGTCAACCATTCTAATTAGGTTAGATCTCATGGCTAGGGTTCCATCTCATCTAGGATATAAAGAAGGGATCAGCGAGAGACTCGGACACCCCCCCTTTCCACCATTCTTTCTCTCTTCCCGTGCCGAAGGAAGAAGAAGTCGCAGATTTGTGTACGAGTGTTTCCGGCAGGATCGAAGCCTTGAGCAGCCATTAGAGACTACATGTGTCCCCTCTGGCATGTTCAAAACCAAGTCAAAAGGTTTGTACCGAGGTCTACGGGTTCAAGCAGAGCAGGTTTATAGAAGAAGGTCGAACCTTCCTCCTCCTTTCTCTCCAACCTGAGCAACTTCCTGGAGATCAACTTGGATGAATTTTTGCCAAAGAAGTGGTGGTTGGGTCTTAGGCTGAGCCTGGCTTTGTGGAGAGGAAAACTAGATTCTTGTTCATGACTTCGTAGAAACGGACTAGGAGGGTAACGATTCTCCTCTTGGACATGTGAAGTCCTCTTTTAGCATGCTTGCTTGAGAGCCCTCGCCGATTGGTGGAGAAAATGTGCTTTCCATCGGGTTGATATGTTTATCCCCAAGTATATTTTGCATATAGTATCCGGAAGCATGAGTGCGGATTAGGCATGTTGTGTGAAGCCCATCTGGACAAGTTGGTCTAGATTGATGTTGTTTTATTTTTCTTACCGGAGAAGACTCCATAAAAATTGTATGGTTTCAAAGTTCTATTGGCAATGGTTCTGAGTGAGCTTTTGTTGTGATTGTGAAGCCCATTTCCTGGGAACACAATGGATAACCTGTTGAGTTGTGTGCCTGGAGTGCCCAACCTCATTGGCTATGAGTGCCAACCATAGAGTGAATCCTTGGTATTGTAGATTATGGGAAAGGCGAGGCTGAACAGCATCATTTTTGTTAATTGACACGACAATCTGAGCAACGAGAAAGAGCTGAACTGAACCCCCACTATGTCGTTTGGCTAAATAGACCTAAAGTACATGGCAGTTATCGTTGGCATAGGAGTGGTGACTGTATGTCAGGCTAGTAATGCTCAGGTGAGACCGTCTAGTCTGGGACTGAGGATAGTAGTGGGACTGGTGGAGTTTCCTCGTTTGGGTGATAGACTTATAATAAGTTTGGGTGATAGACTTATAATAAGTTTGGGTGATAGACTTATAATAAGATTGTCTTCTAGAATTTCAGAAGATCCTTCTATTTTGCTAAAGGTATTTTGGCATAAAATTACTAAGGTGTTTGACTACATGAGCTTTACTTCTATTAGAGTTATTTATGAATTGTGAGTATATTAGATCCATGTTGTAGGTCATGTCAGTTATTATTGTGCTCTCTTTAAGATCCCCTGATAATGCAGCTCATGCAGTTAAAGCAGGGGCGAAGAAGGCTGTAGATCTAAAACACTTATTATACTTATATATGCACACTCACGCAAGAACATATTAGAAAGTGCTTTTGCTAATCTTTCTACTTTTCGTGCAGTTGTACTTCGCTTCCAAAACCTAGTTTTGGTGAATTATTAGGCATGATGATTTTAAGCACTAGTGAAGTGAGCAGGAACATGGAGATGCTAGGAATGTCCATGGAAAGGATTGCGCTGCTCAAAGTTGCCAGACATCTGCCTCAACCTCCGAAGCCCAAAGAAGAGGAGGAGAAAGAAGATAAATAAGAAGATGAGAATGACAAACCAAAGGGGCCTTCGACCTTATCGATCCTCGCATCAGAGAAAGCAAAGCATCGAGCTCTCCAGCAGGCTATGGTTATTCAAGAACTGCACATCCTAATTTTGCATGAGTTTTTTGTCTAAACATCAATGGGACAAAGCATATAGCCAGTAAGAAAATGATAGTATTTCAAGTCGTTTTGTGGTAATTTATTTATAAGGACATTGTTTGAAATAATTGTAATAATTTATTTATAAATCATTCATAGAAGATAATTTTGCTTTTTGTATGTGAAATGCTATGAAAGTTCAATGTATCGATTGGGCAAGCAGGAGGCCCATCTACTTCAATTTTTTAAAGCAAAAATAAAAAGTTGGCGGCGTTTGCTACGAAAGAGTGCTGCGGATGTTGGTATCATTCGCGACGCTTTAATAAAGCAAATGTCGTTGAAACTTTTATTTAATTCCTGAATTTATATTTGCATTAGCCACGTTTTTAGTTATAAAACGCCGCTGAATCCATTAAGCAATAGTGGCACTATGCACAAAATGCTGCAAAGGTTGTAGCGGCGCCCCTTATTGCGGTGTTCTCACGGAATTTGTCAAAATGCCACCATAGGTATAGCGGCATTTAAAAAGAGTCACAAAAGGCTAAAAAATGCCACGATTGGTATACTTTGTTGTAGTGTATTATATTTAGGGAGAGTAAAATATATAAAGAATACTTATGTATGGGAAGCATTCATACAGTATGCATTGTTTAAATCCATCACACTCTAAACCTGTTATTCATGCATATCGTTTACTGCACTTATTCATAAACACAAATATGTTTAAATTCACTAATTTCTCATACAGGTATTTGTTATTATTAAAAGGAAGAGATTGTTGGAACATGTGTTTCACATCTTTTGATTTGAAAATAACAAATATCGTGTTGTATTTGATCTAGTCATTCATGTGTTTGTAGTGTGCATGTCATATAGTTATAAGCATAAATTAAGTGAGACAATCATGGGCATGATCCAAGTCCGTGTACACATAGGAAACAACAAAAAGATGAGCGTTGATTGCTGAATATTAAAATGACCATAACATTCAATTCGGGAAGAGTTACGAAATGTGCCACCCTATTTTCTGGAAAGTGGATGACGTCATCTAGAAGCTGGAAAAGTTTTTTCTAACCCAAGATAGTCACTAATGTTGTCAGTATCATTAATCAAAAAAAGGCAATATCCATGTGATGAAAAAGAAAGGTTAGGCAGAACCAGATTTAGCAAGTTCTAACGCCTGATGGTAGCACTACCGCTCGGCAGTAACACTATCACCCGAAGGTAACTTATGGAAGGTCCAGTTTTGGAAGAAAAGAGTTGCCAAAAAATATTGATTTCCAAAGATAGAAAAGTCTCCTAAAATAGCTAACGCCTGACAGTAGTACTAACACCAGCATTAACTTCGAAGACCTATTTACAGAGCGGCTCCTCTCCTTCTTTGGCATTAATTTCTTTGCTCTCCAAGCCAAAACTCTGAATCAGTTGAGAGAAGCTCCTCTCCAAAGATCAAGAGAACTCCCTCAGGCGAACATGAATATCTAAAGGAGATTTTTAGAGGAGAAGGGTAACAACGTGTATTCAACACAAAGGGCGAACGCTTCAAGAAATCCAACGTCTGCATAGCCTTCGTCTTCATCTTTAGAAATCTTTGGGGAGCTTTTCTTGCTTTTTATTTTTCTTGCAATCTTTTATTTTATCTTTCTGTGACTGTGGAGAAATCATTCGGAGAGAATGTTGAATTCCGAGAAGGATTCCGTTGGAAATTCATTACAGGTAGGGGCGACCAAGTCTTACAAGACTTAGGGGGCAAATCGTCTGGTGTAGACGTCGGATTCCAAGAAGGATTTCGCAATTCACCTTGTGTTGTGAGAACTAGGTCTAGGGTAGATCTAGTGGACGGTTCGAGACCTTATTTAAGAGAGATAAATTAGAACCAATCATTCCTTGGGAGAAGGACCGATATAAAAAATGAAATGAGTTTTTTCATATTTCACCTCAATTTCTAGCATTTTAGAAATCAAACATTTAGTAATCAGTTTCTTATGAAATAAAACTTATTATTTTATTAAATTGATTTTATTTCGTACTATAAAATGTTTTAAATAATATTTCTCCTTCAAAGCATTAAAATGAAATATATTATAATTTTTTTTAAAATACACACATGGATTTCACTTTTTGTTGCATGAATATTGATATGATCTAGTGATATTAATAGATCGTGCACGTCGTGGCCTAGATCACGCGGGTCGTGGTAGTTCATGTCCACATCGCCCCTGTAATATTATTAACACCTACGTTAGCACTAATACGACCTTATTAAATAAACTGCTTGTCATCAGTGGGTTCCCAGTCTGTAGTCAGTCCGTCGCCATCCATTCTACAGCTAGCGCTAGTTAATAACCCCCATGATATCTCTAAAATGAGAGCCTTTTTTCTTTACTCCACATCACACTTACATGGGTATTCTCCATCAAAGCATTAAAGCAAAATATATTACAATTTACTTTTTTTAAATACACGCATGGATTTCACTTTTTGTTACTAGTGTCGGGTGTTAGTGCTAACGCTGGTGATAGTGAAAAAATATTGAAATCCGACCACCTTTAAAAATAATCATAAATATAATATTTTTATGAGATATACAATATATTCTTCCACTGTAAAATATTTCAAAACTTCTTTTATTAACTCTGATATTTTTAGTATATTTAAATTTCCAAAAAAAAAAACCTTATTCACCCCTCTTTAAGGGCGCCTAAAGATCCAACATGGTGGTGGCTTCTCTTCATCATTATCGTCGCTATCTTTTCCTTTTCTTGATGATGACCCCTTCTTATTGAAAAATTTCCAGAAGGTGTTTCTTATTTTCAGATGCTTCATGTATCTCTTGAATTTCTTCACGAAAAAATTCTCCTCATCTTTGTCATCATCATCAACATGACTGTTATCATCCTTCTTTAATTTCCACGTCAAAGCCTTCTTCTTTGGCTCCACATTGCACTCCAGTTGTTGAATTTTCAGCTCAACCTCATGAGTTTTGAAATTCCCAATGAGGCTATCGATTAGATGTTTCTTTAAATCGTGTGAATCCGAGATGACCATCATCTTAGGCTTAGGGGGTGCGATTTAACAATCTTCCTACCAAATTGTCGTTGGAGAAATCCGATGATCACTAGCGGCTGGAGTTCCGAGCGCAGAATATTGTCCATGCCTCTACAGGTGATCCACACGAACGGGAGAACCCTTAGACTCTTGTCACACAGGATCTAGATTGGAAGAGAGCACTATGCGTCTTCACAGACTGCTAGGTCTGCTCCAAAAGAGGCGGCGATGGTGGGCGCCAGAAACGGGCTGAGCGATGGCGACGGGATCGAGACTTTCAAATTACCTTTTCGTCGGCCTTTTTCCTCTCTGGTTAGTGGCTTGCACTGTTTTGCATACGTACTTGCCTCATTAAAACCTTAAGACATCTTATATTTATACCCAAAAAGATAAACAATAGAAAGTCATCGCTATCGGCAGACCCGTAGCATATAGAAATTATTTCTACAAATTAACCCTTGACTCGACGAATCGTCGAGTGCACACAACGCACTCAACGCCATACACGATGAATCAACATTTGACCCGACGAATCGTCAAGTGGTCTTGACACACTCAACACCTGACTCTACGAATCAACATTTGACTCGACGAATCACTGAATGCTCTCGATGCATTCAACGCCTAACTCGACAAATCAATATTTGACCTGACAAATCATTGAGTGGTCTCGACTCACTCAATGCTTGGCTCGACAAATCAACACTTGACTCGACGAATTATCAAATGGTCTCGATGCACTCAACACCTAACTGCTTAGTCCTTCACTCATCACATGAGTAGGAACAACATAAACCATTTCTCCAAATTCTCAAATGCTCTTATGTGCGATCATGTATGCACATATTACGTTGGCAGTGAGACCACATGTTTGATCACTTCTAGATCACAATGGTAACACCAACAAATTAATATGGTGATCTTGAATGATCGTGGTTCTATCGCCTACAGTATTGATATCATCTAATGATATTAACAGATCGTGCGCATCGTAGCCTAGATCATGCTGGTTGTGGTAGTTCATGTCCATATCTCCCCTACAATATTAATAATACCTACGTTAGCACCAATACAACCTTATTAAATAAATCATTTATCGTCAGTGGGTTCCTGGTCTGCCGTTAGTCCGTTACCATCCATTCTACCACTAGTGCTAGTTAATAACCCCCATGATATCTCTAAACTGAGAGCTTTTTTTTCTTTACTCCACATCACAGTCATATAGTATTATATGATATACATGTTGTTTCTGCACACTTTAAACAAACATGATCAAATACATAATAAGATTTATTATTCTCAAATCAAGAGATGTGGAATGCATGCTCCATTAGTTATATCATGTTTTGTTCGTTTGACGACCAAAAATGCTTAAGCCTCATAAAGCGTACCTACTCTTATTGTTCTACTTTTCATGTTTTTCTTATATTGTTCCAGCTTGCACACTGAATTAGCTTATGAATTACTACTATGTTTTGCGATGTTGAACTTCTCTGTAGATAATGAGCTCGGGTGTTTGTGGATAGTCAAAATTTTAAATTAATGCTTACTTGTATAATACTGTTTGCATATAATCATTCTCATAAAATATGTTTATGATTAACTGCTAGTACTTACATATAAAAAGGTTGAAACAAAAGCATCAATTTCGTTGAACATAGAACCAATCTTATATTCATAATTTAAAGAGGTAATGAATTTCATATCTAATTTCTAGTCATCATTTTTGTCTGGAAACTAAAATTTTGAGAATGTTACAGAATAAATTGGATTTCAATACCCTATTTCCAAATCTAATTACCAGCAAAAAAATTATCGAATGTCAGAACTTCAAATTCTAGTTTACAAAAAAGGTGGTGTTATTAACAAACCTTCTTTCATTATTAGAAAATCAGAATAAATTTATTTTTTCTTTAAAATGTCTTGTTTTCTTTCTGAACATTTTATACTAGCAAACCCCTCTCGTGCACCAGTCAGACTTGCCCTTCCACTGTCCCTTCATATGTCGCCTTCACCGTCTCCAACCTGTCATTTTACACCTGCATGAGAGAAGGCCCTGATCAGGTGACTTGGTTCAAAGCTCTTTCGAGGGAGGATCTGAAGGAAAGAGATCTCACAGTATCTACTTTCCAAATATTGAAACATACCAGTGTACAATTATCATATCTGAGCTCTAGAGTTTCAAAAGCTGGACCTAATTGCGATCAGTTGCTGTCAAAGTGCAAGTCTGAACCTCTCCACCACTATAGAGCCAATCAGCAAGTGCTTCACTGACAAGCCTGCAAAAACAAAGAAGCAAATCGAGAAGAATACCATCACCATAGTCGCTTGGTCAGCTCCCTCACTGCTGAATTAGGAGGTTTAAAAAGAGGGTTGTTAGTATAAAAAATAAAAAAAAATTGATTTTTTTTGTTTGCTTACAATAGCCCCCAAAAAACAGAAAATTTTTAGGTGAGCCTAGCTCATATTTCTGTCGTAGCGTTTAAATAGCCAAATGGTTCCCACTTTGCCCTTTTTGCCTCTTCGCAAAATTCCCGCCATGAAATCTTTCCCGCTGGGCGTCTACCCCAGCTTGCCCTGAGCTGCGATAAGTCTTTCCCCCTATTCTAGCGAAAAGCTTTCAACGTTGGCATCATTCTCGCCTGAAATTCTTCCTTATTCCGGCAACAAGTTCTCTCATTCCTCTCGCTCTATCACATCGGTGCCATGGCTGAGGGCCCGAGTAACTGCGCCACCCCGCCATAGGAAAATAAAGAGGAGGAGGTTCAACCATCTCAGGTATCCCAGCCTTCGAATATCTCACTACCATCTTGCATTTTATTCCTCGTTTGTTGAGAACTTATTATTATTATTGTTTGTTCTAGTTCAGTTCCGTCCGACCAGATTTTTTGAAAGGTTATGTATTTCTCACTCCTTATCTCTTCATGTTCGGCCGGAATTACTGCTCAAAACTAGTTCACCAGTTTTGCCTATTCCAGTTATTTAGTTCACCAGTTTTACCTTTTTCTGTATTTATTTGTTCTTATTTTTTTAGGATAGTGTCAATGTAGTATTTCCTGTTGTTCATTTGGAGGACCAAGCGTACAATATATACTGTGAGTACGCACACCAAAAAGTCTTTAGCATCCGGAAAGCACACGTAGTATACTGGACACACACTCGAATTATCAAGACAAGAGAATATAAATGTTTTAAAGTTGGTCACAAACAATCCAAACCAACGGCTGAATCTCAGGTGAAATTCCATAGAATTGACACTAGAACAGGATGTTTGGCATGTTTAAATTTCAGCATTGATAAACAGTGAAAGAATTGGATGATTACAAAATTCGTAGAGGAGCATAACCATCCACTGGCTGTGAAAAACGAGGTCCATTTGCTGAGGTCTCAACGAAAAATATCAAAAGTTCAAGGTGGCTTACTCAAGAATATGACGGACAATGGCATAAGAATGGTCCACGCATACAATTTCCTTGTCGATGAAGTAGGTGGTTTGAGAATGTTGGATTTTGTAAAAGTGATGCCTATAACTTTGTTCAGCGGGAAAAACGAGCTCTTATAGAGAGTGGTGATTCAATAAGCTTGTAGAAGATATTTAAGGACTTACAAATGAAAGATATATTATTTTCGTATGATGTACATACATACGAGTTCAACAGACTCACTAGTTTTATCTGGATGGATGGACATAGTAAAGTAGATTATGATTGCTTTGGTGATGTAATTATGTTTGACACCACTTATCGACTAAAAAAATATAATTTCGCATGTGCTCCCTTTATTGCAGTGAATCATCATTGGTAAAATGTGTTCGTTGGAGGCGCCTTCTTGGCCGAGGAAACCATTGATTCATTCTGTTGGTTATTTGAAACTTTCTTGAGATTCATGGGCGGTAAGCAATCATGCACTATATTTACTGACCAAGATCAAGCGATGATGATTGCTGTCTCAAAAGTTTTTGATATGAGTCGTCACCGTTTATGTCAATGACATATTTCCAAAAAAGCACCATCTAATGTCCAAGCCTTCAACCAACTTCCTTCTGTTAAAGGGTTATTTTACCACTGCATGAGCAAATGTGATACCTGTTGGAGCATGCATTTCGTGCTTCTTGGTTTGAGAATAACAAATCCCGGATGTATTTGATCAAGATATGTGTTTAAAGGTGTAGGGATAACATGTATTTTATATACTAAGGATTGGTTACGCAAAACATTGAAGAAAAGGAAAATCGCGCTATCGCTGGCGATAATGCTACCGTAGGCGGTAGCGCGGACAGTTGTTGCTGATGTCAGCCATGATTCGCCCATTGCCGCGCACAAGTCACGTTTCAGCGCTATCGTGGGGCGATATCGCTCTCGACGCGCGATATCCCACAATCGCCACGTTCTCCACTCAGATCTAAAAATTCGCGCGATGTGTGTTATATGTCAAGCCACGGAGAGTTTCACTATTGTGGGGCGTTAACGCTACCGCAGGCGATAGCGTAAAATGCTAAATAAGGCCACAAATTTCAGGGATTTTGATTTGAGTTTCCAGAGCCTTGACTCCTATGGATTTTTGTGAGCCTTTCATCTCTGTTTCCAGAAGAACTCCCTTGGTCCATTGCAATCTTGAAGAGCGAAGGAGATACGTCTGTGCATTCAAGATTGGAGATCTTCTCATCAGTCCACCATCATCTTCAGAGCTCGTATTTGAGGGAGTTTTTTAGTTTTACTATTGTATTTTCATTTTCACTTTATACTTTGTAATTGGGAAGAGAAAATCACCACTTTGTGTGTGGTGTCTAAGTCCTTGTGTGGCTTAGGGATAAATCACCGCCTCATGTGTGGTGTCTAGGTCCTTGTGTGGCATAGGAGTAAATCGTCGCCTTCTGTGCAGCATCTAGATCAAGGCTTGATTTAGGGGGAGGCTAGTGGCCATATCTAGGGAGATATTGTCTATAGCCTACCGGTTCTTGGGAGAAGTATTAGTGAAAAAGTCAAAAGATTTTTATCTTTGTAACCCTTGATTTCAAGCTTCATTGAAATCATTTTCTACTTATCTTGTTGATGAAATAAAATCTTATTTTTCATTCAAACATTTGTAATCAACTTTGTGTTTTAGATTACATTATTTGCAAAAAAAATTATAATTTTTAAAGAGCCCTTATTCACCCCCCCCCCCCCCACTCTAAGGGTGCCACAAGATCCTAGAAGTGGTATCAGAGCCAGGTTATTCCTAATACGGTTTCACCACCTGGAATTATGGCGCAAAATGACCATGCTTTCTCTAAGGGGCAAGGGATTAGTAGACCTCCCTTATTTACTGGGTCTGACTATAATTATTGAAAAACTAGAATGAGGTGTTTTCTAATTTCTCTTGATATTGAAGTTTGGAATATGGTAGAGAGTAATTATACTCATCCCATTTAAAAAGTAAGAGATGTATAAATGGAAAAGCCTAAAGATAAATGGGATGATCAGGATAAGCTGCAGTGCAAAAATAATGCAAAAGCTATGAATGCATTATTTTGTGCACTAGATATGACTGAATTTAATAGAACCTGTGCTTGTAATAATGCTTATGAAATTTGGAATTTACTTGAAGTTACTCATGAAGGTACCTCGTAGGTGAAAGACTCAAAGTTGTTTCAACTAGAGTTGGAATTTTAAAAGTTTAGGATGGAAGTGGATGAGGACATAGACTCGATGTACACCAGATTCACCAAGATAGTGAATGACTCAAAAGTACTTGGTAAAAATTTTTCAAATGGTGATTTGGTGAGAAAACTTCTTAGATCACTCCCCTTTAAATTCAATCCCAAAGTGATGGTTATTTCTGAATCTCATGATCTTAAATCTCTTAATATTGAAAGCCTGGTTGGAAATTTGAAACTCATGAAGTTGAATTGAAAATTTAACAACAAGAGTATATGGAGCCAAAGAAGAAGGGATTGGCTCTAAGATCTAAGAAGGAGGAAGGCAGCGATTCTGAGGGGGAAGAAGAAGATGAGGAAAGTTTATTTGTGAAGAAGTTCAAAAAATTTATGAGGAATCCGGAAAGAAGGAATTCATTTAAAAAATATTTTAAGAAGGAGATGTTTAGAAAGAAAAAAGGAAAGTGATAGTTTTACTTTCAAGACA
This sequence comes from Platanthera zijinensis, assembly GCA_039513925.1. Taxonomy (NCBI): domain Eukaryota; kingdom Viridiplantae; phylum Streptophyta; class Magnoliopsida; order Asparagales; family Orchidaceae; genus Platanthera; species Platanthera zijinensis. Next base: position 30,236,323 of record CM077089.1, read on the forward strand.
ACCTAAACACCTAGAGGGGGGGTGAATAGGTTCTAATTGCTTGTTTATAATTTTAGGCAGAATTCAATTATAGAATTAAAACATCCAGCACAGCAATCACAGAAATTTAATCATCACAGATTGCACAATGTTTTATAGTGGTTCCCCAAGGTTTGGGTACATCCACTTTCCCCCTTCACCTATCTAGCAGTATGCTAGATTCGGCCAAACTTCCACTATTCTCAGATCTACAGATCCTACAGCTCAGAACCTGGATAGGTTCCTACAACTCAAGCACAACAGCCCTACCTCAGCCTTGCCACAAGGCCTACAACTCAGAGAAAAACCTTCTCCTACACTCAGGCAAATAGCCCTACCACTCAGAGATCAACTCTCCTACACTCAGCCTTTATATCATAGGCTTACAACTCAGATCTGTGTAAAACAGATCCTACAGAATTTTAGAAAAGAAGTTTTAATGTCTTGCCTTTGTTGAGAGAGGAGAGGACAAGACAATTCTTGATCAGCTGATGAAATCAACTGAAACTGAGCTTTCTTCAAAGCTTCTTGAATCTGAGCTTAGCTGAGTTGATTTCTAAACAGCTTCTTGAGAAACCACTGATGGCTTCCTTCTTCTTCTTCAAATGGGTGGATCCCTCTCTATCCAACACCTTTGATGATACTTCTGAATTCTTGTTAGAACTCTTCTTAGATCGATCCTGAGATCGTCTGCTTAGATCTTCTGATGAAGATCTTCTTTAGTGCCTAGCACTTTCTTGAATTGATACTTCAATTGGATTGTAATCCTTCTTCACCCTTTTTTATGTATCTCTATTACTTCGTACTTCCTTCTGAATCTGTCTATTTATAGACCTTCTTCATGGTAACCGGCTGATCCGGTTTCTAACTGTTTTCTGACAAGTCTGACAGCATCAGTTAACCGGTGGCAACCCACAGCTGTCAAGTCTTCAAACAAATCCTGTGCCTTAGTCTTGGACAGCAAAGTGTCGAGACAGTCTGTCAGAAAGTGTCGAGACCAACTGTCTATATGTGTCGACACAAGTGACTTTGGTGTCGACACAGTCTTTGAAGATGTCGACAAGTTCGCCATTAAGTCGACACAGCTTCTTCAGAAAATAACTTGGTCTTGACTCTGCAGTGTGTCGACACAAGTCCTGTGTGTCGACACAGTTGTTGTAGATTCAGAACTCAGTATGTGTCGACACTGCCTTCAGGTGTCGACACAGCAATTGTCGACTCTGCCAAAATGTGTCGACTTAGTCTTCTGGTGTCGACACAAGTATTGTCGACTTCTGCCAATGTGTGTCGACTCTGTCTCATTATGTCGACACAGCCTCCCAGTGTCGACACAAATGTGGTCGACTATCTTTCTGGGAGTCGACGCTGCTTCTTAGTGTCGACATTAATGTGGTCAACTATCTCCTTCTGTGTCGAGGTCGACTATCTTTCTCTGTGTCGACTATCTTTCTCTGTGTCGACGCAGCTTCCGTCAAGTATCGACACAAATATTCTGAAGTGTCGACACTGTTTCTTCAGGTGTCGACACATGGACTTAGAATATTTTTCTGCATTCTTTAATACTTCTTCACCTGCACATGTCAACTTAAAACAACATCAAATACACCTTGATGTATATCATTGAGCTAAGTTGGACTTCTTCAAATCAGGTACACATTTTCCAATGTACCCAACAATCTCCCCCTATTTGGAGAAGTCATAACCCTTAAAGCCAATGATATACACCATTTATAAAAAGTATAATATGATGATATATGACATAACAGGAATACTTAATAAAAAACAAAATATGAACAATCCATCTCAGAGTGAACATTATATGATTCCAAACAATATTTTGTTTAAAACTTAGTAATGTTTGATTACAGATTTTTACATTAAATGATTTAATCAAAACATTACAAAATACTTTTGAAAGAACTTTAAAATTAAGACTGATCAGGCTCTCTTATGACAATCCCTTTGCCAGATTGGATTTGAGCCTTCACAGGAGCTTCAGCAACTTCAGCTGGCTTCTTGCCTTTTTGATCAGCCTTCTTCTGTGCTTCTTCCTTGAGCCTTTGCCTTTCAAAGTAATGATATGGCTTTGGAAAGTACTTGCTCGGCTCCTGAGCATCTGGTGGTAGCCTACCCAGCTTGGCTTTTCTTCTGAACTATATTATTGCCTCTTGCCTAGCTTCATGCTTTTTGCCATTCCATTTCATTATACCACTTTCCTCTTTCATGAACTTGGTCTTTTACAGCCTTCCATGCAGTGAGTATAATATTTCTTGAAGTAGGGCTCCACTGCTCAAAATCCGGCTTAAGTTCAGCCTGCTCTCTAAATCTTTTCTTGGATAGTAGAGCATCTTGCTGTTCTTTCAAGTTGGCATCAGGCTTATCAACTTTTTCAATAATAACCTTGGTAACCTCCTTTGGAGGACTATACATATCCTGAATTTGCTGATCAATCATATCAAAATCTGGAGGAGGGTAAATGACTTGGGCAATCTCAGGTTGATTGCCTTCAAGTAGACCTGTTTGAATGCCTGACTCAGCCACCATAGCATCATCACACAAAGGTGGATATCCCAATGTGGCTCGAATACTATTTGTCACCCATTTGGTGTGCTCTGAGCCAGCATGAACTAACAACCTCTCCCCCTTTATGACTTCTCTGGTAATATGATCTCTTAGATCTTCCTTTTGAAATCTGATCTGGCCATCCAGATAATTCACACCCTCTTTAAAAAATGGTTTTAAATTTTTAAGCTTGTCAGATATGTCCTTTTGAGAGGTAATGATAGCAGTTTTAACTGATTCAATAGCATCTTGAAGTTTCTTATCAAATTCTTCCATTTCCTTTCCCCTTGCTGCAGGCAACCCTTCAGTAGTCTTTTTCAACTCATTAAGAATCTCATTGTGAGAGTCTTCAAGATTGGCATTCATGTTTATCTGATTTGTAAGAACATAGCCTTGCTTCAGTGCTATATCATCTGCTTTGGTAATAATTGATTGCTGTTGTTTTGCCAAGAATACTACAGTATTACCTCCCTTATGGAAGCAATCTATCATCTCCTTCTTATGCATATTGACTTCAAATCTAATGGACTTTATATCTTGAGCCAAGTCAAATTGAAGGGACTTATTGCTCTCATCAACATATTTTTCAACAGCCAATCTATGTTCATCCAACTTAACTTGCAAATCAACCATAAACTTGTTATAATTAAATTCAGAATAGGATTGTTGAGTTGTAGTCTGTAGTGCTTGCTTATAACTTTTGCTCCTTCTCTAGAAGACAACAAGTTTTCTCTTCTTAGCCATTCTGGCTTCTTCAGTCTCAGATTCAGATGAACTATCAATTTGAACTCTTTCTTGAGGAGGAGGAGGAATATCTATCTCAGTGCCATGTTGTTCAGCCTCAACATGCACAGACTCCCCCTCCACCACTTGCTCCTCCTCAATTTCTTTCTCCTTCTCAACCTCTTGCTCGATCTCAACTTCTTGCTCTATCTCCATGTCTAGGGCCTTCTCAATATCCTGCCCCTCTTCTACTGTATTAGTAGCAATATCAACATTAGGAAATAACTCATCTATAGTATATTCCTTCTGAGTTTGAACAGAAGATGTGTCATTCAGAATTTCAATATTCAAATCTTTGGAGATATCAATTTGTTCTGCCTCTTGCACTGGGTCAGACATCTTCTCCCCCTGTACTTGTTCAGTATTGGTAATGTCCTGGGCAGGTGAGTATACTTGCTCCCCTGCACCTGTGCAGAAATAGAAATTTTAGAAATGTCTTTTGTAGGAAAATACACCAGCTCCCCCTGCAACTGTACCTGGTCAGGAGTAGATACATTCTGTGCAGGAGAATGAGCTTGTTCCCCCTGCATCTGTGCAGGTATAGTTTCTTGCTGGGCTGGAGTAGATTCAGGCTGATCTTCAACCTGCTTTCTCACTAGTTCTTCTTGAAGCTGCTCAGTATCTTGAGCATGAGAAGGGGATTTCACTGGGGTGTCCTGCCTGCTCTCATCAGGCACATCCTTAGACAGCACCCTATCCTACCTAGAAAACAATCTCATGTCCATCTTTCTCATGTGATTGATCTTTGTTCCTGGCAGTTGTTGCATTACCTCGGGGATCACTCCAGTCAGATATAAACTCATAATTCTAGCCAGATTTGGCTTCTTGATTCCTTCCTTGATCTTTTCAAAGATTACAGGTGACCAATCAGTTGGAATTGTAAACACAATTCTGGTCATTAGGCAGAACATATAGGCTGAAATCCTATCATGTCCCCCTGGTTTGCACAGAATCACCTTGCCAACTACTTCAAACAAAAATTTCCCTTGCTGATTCATCCCTTTCCTGTTGAAAGCAGCTCCAATCTTCAGGGTGGGATCCAATCCGCACCATTGGAGAGCCTCCCTTGATTTAGAAGCAGGGACTTCTTCTTCATTCTCAATTATTGGTAATTGGAGAATCTTCCTTAAACTCCTTGGGGTAATCTTCACTATCGACCCATGAACAGTGGACTTTATCTTGAGAATATCTGAATCCACTGATGCAGAGTTAAAGAATTCATGCACCTCCTTCTTCCATATCTTAGAAGGTTCAGAAACTAAAAACTCTAATCCAAATTCGGAAATAAGAGTGATAACCCGTTGAACATCTGTTGGGGCTTCTGCAAAGGCATTCCGGACCAACTCATAACCTTCGTTGATGTTGTCTTCAATCTTCGGCGCCATTGGTCAGTTGAGAAAGCTTGAGAGAAGAGAGAGAGAGAATGTCGACACAGGGTTTCAGTCTTGAAAACCTTGTAAGCGTGTCGACAGATTAAGTTCTTGACCTATTTATACTTTCTATTGAAAGAAGATCAAAAGTCGGTAAAAACAGACTATAAGTGTCGACACAGATGGAATGTGTCGACACAAGCTTCTATTATCTCGACATCAAGTCTGTCTACTATGTGTCGACACCAATTTGTGGATATGTCGACATTTGGGATATATAGTAGAGCATCAGAAATTCTGTGTCGACTCTTAGTATAAGTGTCGACACAAAATCTGTAAGTGTCGACACCATTATTCTGGTGAAGTCGACACTACATTCCTGGATAAGTCGACAATATGATTCTTAAGTGTCGACACATATTCTCTGTGTCGACACAATATCTCTGACTTGTCGACATTACTCCACTGAGTCGACACATTATCACTGAATGTGTCAACACCATTTTACTTAGCCATTTTCTATTTTTGTCAATACCACTTGATAATCTAATATGTTACTTGTAATTTTGTTGATAAACTAATCAATGGTCAGCATGCCTAATTCAATTTTAAATTTATTGAATTTTGTTTCATCCAGTGGCTTAGTAAATACATCTGCTATTTGATAATCTGTTTTAACAAATTCCAATGTGATGTCTTCTCTTTCTACATGTTCTCTAAGAAAATGGTATTTAATTTCTATATGCTTAGTTCTACTATGAGAAACAGGATTATTAGCAATAGAAATTGCACTCTTAGAATCACACAAAAGAGGTGTTCTACTTACTTGAATACCATAATCTTTAAGCTGATGCTGTATCCACAATTGTTGTGCACAGCTGCTGCCAGCAGCAACATACTCTGACTCAGCTGTGGATATAGCCACACTGGTCTGCTTCTTACTACTCCATGAAATCAGTCTTCCTCCCAGGAATTGACAAGTACCTGTAGTACTCTTCCTATCCTCTCTACAGCCTGCAAAATCTGCATCTGAATAACCTGTTAGTAAAAAATCTCTATTCCTAGGGTACCTGAAAGAGAAGGGATAGATACTACTCTAGAGAGGGGGTGAATAGAGTTATCAAATTTTGCACTAGACAAAACTTAATAGTCTACCCAACTCCCTTGGAGTGAAATGCGGAATGAAAAGATTATAGATATAGAAATAACCCTAAAGCCTAACGCAAGTGTTGTGCACAAAATCAAGCTAACTGTAATTACAGTTAAGCTTGGGTCCTAATCCAGCAACTAGCAATCCTAGTTAGAGCTAATCACAGCCACAATGCAAATAATAAAGAAAGCAACCAGACGACACAAGATATTATAGTGGTTCCCCAAACACTGGGTACATCCACTCTTCTACCCACACGGTAGGAATCCACTCAGGTTTTTGATCAGGTGCCCTGCCACCAACAAGATCTGCTGTAGGTAGATCTAGAGACCCTTTAGACTTTTGATTAGGTGTCTAAAAACCAAGCTTTACTTTTGAAGGGAGTAAACCCTTTACAGGAGGGGGGAAGAGGGTTAGATTGTCTTCTCTATTTTACAATATATTAGAGAAGCACAAGAGACTCTTCAGAACTTCTGACAGCAAACTGTCTTGAAGTTCTGAAGGAATAAAGCCTGAAGAAGACTAGAGTGTTCTTCTTCAGCTTCCTTCTTCTTCTTCTTCTTCAATATCTCTGAGTGTACCTTCCTGGAACAGGAGCACTCAGGTTGAGGAAGAGTGAAGAGCTAACACTTCTCAGATAAATGGATAATTGCTGAGAGCAGCTGTAAGCTGTTTCTTTCTCTGTATGATGTACAGGTTTCTTCTTTTTCTACAGCTCTACTTCTTTCTTTAAAAAGAAGTCTTTATATAGGAGCAGCAGCAACGGCTCTAATATTTGAATTGAGCTTTGTCTTCTTCTCAGATCTTGAATCTGGGCTGCAATTAACATACTGACAAAACATATCTTGCAGACATATATTTCTATATAAAGAAATAAAGCTACAGCAGCTGCAATAAATAGTAAGATAAAGTCAGATCAAAAATAACTCTTTACAGCCATAGAGGACTTTTGAGTCCAACGGCTATAAAGGACAACTGCAGATAAAGTAAACTAATAAGACAAAATATATGTCAGATGGAATTGACTTATGCATATAGGATATAAGCAAAGATTGCTTTGAGATATATACATAAGATCAATTAAATAATCTATAATAAAAACATGCTAGAAATATAGGAAATAAAATAAGAAAGAAAACACATATAATATTATAAAAATAAAGGCAGACAAAATATAATCGAACGATCTTCGGAGATCGTCGACCGACCCACTGAGATCGTCGAGCTATCAGTCAGATAGTCGACCGACTCAGACTAGATAGAAAACGTCGAGCGATCCTCAGAGATCGTCGACCGGCCCACTGAGATAGTCGAGCTATCGGTCAGATAGTCGACCGACTCAGATAGTCGAACTATCCAGGCAGATAGTCGACCGACTCGGGCAAGACAGAAAACGTCGAACGAAGCTGACAGAAAACGTCGAGCTTTGCTGACAAAAAACGTCGAGCTTTGCTAACGGAAAACGTCGAACTATCAATAGATAGTCGACCTAACAACAGACAACAGATAGTCGAACTATCAATAGATAGTCGAGCTATCAAAGAACGGCACATAGTCGAACTATCTAGACAGATAGTCAACCAGCCAACAAACAACAGAAAGCGTCGAACTATCAAGAGATAGTCGACCGGAGCTCGACGATCTAGCAGAACGTCGAGCTGGCTAGAGACAGACGATCGTCGACCGACTGATCGACGATAGTCGATCGGCGTTCGACGATAGTCGAACCAGAGACTAACTTAACCAGAATTCACTGGATAAGTGACTACACTAAAACTAACCTTTGACCATAGATAATCTTGGGTCAAGAGACTAAAAGGAAAGACTTAACTCAAATCCAAACTAGGGTACCAACAATCTCCCCCTATTTGGGTTAAGTCTTTCAAAAACTAAAACTACAAGAAATAAACTAAACTAAACTAAAACAACCTAATAGAGATCCTAGCCCAAATCAGAACAAGGGTTCCAACAATCTCCCCCTATTTGGGTGAGGATCCTATTAGCAAAATAATAAATAAATATTGCAAAGCATAAGATATATAAAGAAAAGCTTTGCTTAGCTGGCTGCTGCTGGCATTTGCAATCTCCCCCTATGTTGATGCAGTACATGTGATTTGAGGAGGCTGAGATGACTTTGAATTTTGATTGAGTCATCCAGCTAACTCTTGTAAAAGTACTTGCAGAAAGACTATGGTAGAGATTGCTCTCTCCTTGAAAAAGGGTATGTTAGCAGCAAAAAAAATGATATTTGTCCAGTAATTTTAATTAAGATTCTGGATCTGAAAAACAAAATCAGATATCTTCCTTCCTATAGAATTTCTTTTCATTAGACGAGATTCAAACTTAGCTGATAAATGCAACTGGAGTAGAGGGCTCAGTCTAAATGAAATTAGAAAAGGATCTATAAGAAATAGAGTTATCTGACAGAGAATTTCTAATACAGAAATCCAAACAAAATTTTTGAACAGAATATCAAACAGATATAATCAGTTTTAAGAAAATATGTTTCATAATGAATCTGTTCCAAATAATAAAAGAATTTGAAATTATTCTAACTATTTTATCCTTATAATAATAAAACAGATTTATAAAACTGCTAACTGAGTTCTCAAATCTGAACTCATTAAAATATAAAGAAAACATTTCTCTGAGAAGTGTTGGTTCCTTCTCAGGTTTTGTTAAATCTTGGCAGCAATATTGAATTTCTAAAATAACTGAACTGAAAACAGAATTAGATATTACCTGAACCTTTTCAGGTTTTGAATTGTCCTCTGTTTGTTCAGCTTCTGAATTGCTGCATGAAGCATTTATGGCCATTATGCAAAATGCTTTGGCCCTTGCTTCCTCCTCTTCATCTTCAAATGATTATTCATCATCTGAGACATCCCAGATAACATCTAGGGATGTTGATTCTCCTTCAGATGAGATGATGTGGCTTCCTTCTGATATTGCGTCCAAGGGTTCAGAAGCCATTTGATGAAGGGAATCCCGCATCTCCTTAGCTATTGAGCAATCAACAACATCCTGAAATAAGTCATCAGATAATGACTGAGCTAGGATGTTCATTGCTCGAGCATCAGCTAGCCTGGCACTTTTTGTTGTTGTTGCCGATGTTGGAAGACCTGTCAAAATAGAAGAAAATATTTCTTCATCAATATTGTTCATAAATAATTTGACTCTTGCCTTCTAGATGCTAAACTCAGCTAAGTTGCAAGCTGGAGGTCTGGTGCTAAAATAATCATTGTACTGGGCCATGAAAGTGAAAGTGAATGTCTATAAACTTTGGTATCTATCAGGATCTTGTGACTTAGGTGTTAGCCTATTCAGTCAGTCAACCTCCCTCTGATACCAATTGAAAGAGAAGGGATAGATACTACTTTAGAGGGGGGGTGAATAGAGTTATCAAATTTTGCACTAGACAAAACTTAATAGTCTACCCAACTCCCTTGGAGTGAAATGCGGAATGAAAAGATTATAGATATAGAAATAACCCTAAAGCCTAACGCAAGTGTTGTGCACAAAATCAAGCTAACTGTAATTACAGTTAAGCTTGGGTCCTAATCCAGCAACTAGCAATCCTAGTTAGAGCTAATCACAGCCACAATGCAAATAATAAAGAAAGCAATCAGACGACGCAAGATATTATAGTGGTTCCCCAAACATTGGGTACATCCACTCTTCTACCCACACGGTAGGAATCCACTCAGGTTTTTGATCAGGTGCCCTGCCACCAACAAGATCTGCTGCAGGTAGATCTAGAGACCCTTTAGACTTTTGATCAGGTGTCTAAAAACCAAGCTTTACTTTTGAAGGGAGTAAACAACCCTTTACAGGAGGGGGGAAGAGGGTTAGATTGTCTTCTCTATTTTACAATATATTAGAGAAGCACAAGAGACTCTTCAGAACTTCTGACAGCAAACTGTCTTGAAGTTCTGAAGGAATAAAGCCTGAAGAAGACTAGAGTGTTCTTCTTCAGCTTCCTTCTTCTTCTTCTTCAATATCTCTGAGTGTATCTTCCTGGAACAGGAGCACTCAGGTTGAGGAAGAGTGAAGAGCTAACACTTCTCAGATAAATGGATAATTGCTGAGAGCAGCTGTAAGCTGTTTCTTTCTCTGTATGATGTACAGGTTTCTTCTTGTTCTACAGCTCTACTTCTTTCTTTAAAAAGAAGTCTTTATATAGGAGCAGCAGCAACGGCTCTAATATTTGAATTGAGCTTTGTCTTCTTCTCAGATCTTGAATCTGGGCTGCAATTAACATACAGACAAAACATATCTTGCAGACATATATTTCTATATAAAGAAATAAAGCTACAGCAGCTGCAATAAATAGTAAGATAAAGTCAGATCAGAAATGACTCTTTACAGCCATAGAGGACTTTTGAGTCCAACGGCTATAAAGGACAGATGCAGATAAAGTAAACTAATAAGACAAAATATATGTCAGAAGGAATTGACTTATGCATATAGGATATAAGCAAAGATTGCTTTGAGATATATGCATAAGATCAATTAAATAATCTATAATAAAAACATGCTAGAAATATAGGAAATAAAATAAGAAAGAAAACACATATAATATTATAAAAATAAAGACAGACAAAATATAGTCGAACGATCTTCGGAGATCGTCGACCGACCCACTGAGATCGTCGAGCTATCAGTTAGATAGTCGACCGACTCAGACTAGACAGAAAACGTCGAGCGATCCTCAGAGATCGTCGACCGGCCCACTGAGATAGTCGAGCTATCGGTCAGATAGTCGACCGACTCAGATAGTCGAACTATCCAGGCAGATAGTCGACCGACTCGGGCAAGACAGAAAACGTCGAACGAAGCTGACAGAAAACGTCGAGCTTTGCTGACGGAAAACGTCGAACTATCAATAGATAGTCGACCTAACAACAGACAACAGATAGTTGAACTATCAATAGATAGTCGAGCTATCAAAGAATGGCACATAGTCGAACTATCTAGGCAGATAGTCGACCAGCCAACAAACAACAGAAAGCGTCGAACTATCAAGAGATAGTCGACCGGAGCTCGACGATCTAGCAAAACGTCGAGCTGGCTAGAGACAGACGATCGTCGACCGGCTGATCGACGATAGTCGATCGGCGTTCGACGATAGTCAAACCAGAGACTAACTTAACCAGAATTCACTGGATAAGTGACTACACTAAAACTAACCTTTGACCATAGATAAATCTTGGGTCAAGAGACTAAAAGGAAAGACTTAACTCAAATCCAAACTAGGGTACCAACAGTACCAAAGGCCTAGATTAGGTGTGCCCTTAAGATATCTCAAAATCCTTTTGACTGCAGTATAATGAGACTCTTTAGGGCAGGCTTGGTACCTAGCACAGATACATGTAGCATACATAATATCCGGTCTACTAGCAGTGAGATATAGTAGAGAACCAACTATTCCTCTATACAAAGTCTCATCAACAGATTTACCTGCATCATCTTTGCATATAGGCATACTTGTTCCCATAAGAGTTCTCATGATGGAGGATGACTCCATACCATACTTCTTAATTAATTCTTTGGTGAACTTTGACTGGGATATGGACAAGCCATCATCAGTCTGTCTTACTTGGAGTCCCAAGAAGAACTTAAGTTCCCCCATACTGCTCATCTCAAACTTCCCTTGCATAAGTTTGGCAAACTTTTTACAAAGGTTGTTTTCAGTAGATCCAAAGATTATGTCATCAACATAGATCTGAACTAAGATGATATTGCCTTTGGATTCCCTAAGGAATAGAGTTTTGTCTATTTTTCCTCTTGAGAATTTATTCTCAATAAGGAAAGTAGACAGGGTTTCATACCAAGCCCTTGGGGCTTGCTTTAACCCATACAAAGCTTTTCTAAGCTTATAAACATAATCAGGTTTAAGAGGATCTACAAAACCTGATGGCTGCTCTACATATACTTCTTCTTTAAGATCACCATTCAGAAATGCTGACTTCACATCCATCTGGTATACTTTGAAGTCTTTATAGGCTGCATAGGCAAGGAACATTCTGATTGCCTCCAGCCTTGCTACTGGGGCAAAGGTTTGATCAAAGTCAATCCCTTCTTCCTGTCTGTATCCTTTAGCAACCAATCTTGCTTTATTCTTCACTATTACTCCACTCTCATCCAACTTGTTCCTATAGATCCATTTTGTCCCAATTATATTGTGGCCTCTTGGTCTAGGAACAAGCTCCTAGACATTGCACCTTCTGAATTGATTCAGCTCCTCTTGCATAGCATCAATCTAGTGCTGGTCTTAGATAGCTTCTTCAAACTTCTTAGGCTCCATTTGTGACAAGAAACTTGAATGCAGAACTGTGCTTTGACTTCTGCTTCTAGTCTGCACTCCCTGTCTTGGATCACCTATTATCTGATCAGCTGGATGATCTCTTAAATGTCTTGTAGCTGGAGGAAGATTCCCTTCTGGTTGAACATCTCCAGCTCCTTCATTATGCTGAACCTCTTGGTTTTCTTCATCTTCTATTGTGTCTTGTACTCCCCCTGGACAGTAGCCTTCATTTTCCAATGCTCCATCTTCCATTGAAGCTTCAGCAATGGAGAGTTTGACCATTCTTTTGCTTATACCTGTTGAGTCATTTGATCTACAAGACAACTCACAGTTGATTAATCTTGTTTCATCAAACACAACATGCACAGATTCTTCAGCAACTTGAGTAGTCAAGTTGAAGATTCTATAGGCCTTACTATTTATGTTGTACCCAACAAATATCCTATCCTGGGATTTGGCAGCAAACTTAGTCAAATATGACTTACCATTGTTAAGTATATAGCATTTGCAACCAAAGATCCTGAAGTAGGATAGATTTGGTTTTCTACCTTTCATAATCTCATAGGGAGTCTTTTTGTGGCTCTTGGTGATAGAAGCCCTATTGATCACATGACAAGCAGTGTTTACTGCCTCAGCCAAGAAATATTCTGGTAGAGAGGTGTCACTCAATAGAGTTCTACCAGCTTCAATTAATGTTCTATTCTTTCTTTCAACAATTCCATTTTGTTGAGGTGTTCTAGGTGAGGAGAACTCTTGGAAAATCCCAAAGTCTTCACATAACTTTGTCATGCTTTCAGATTGAAACTCAGTACCATGGTCACTTCTGATTTTGACCACTGTACTATTCAGTTCATTCTGAATTTGCTTCACAAAATTAAGTAAGACACTTGGGGTTTCAGATTTCTGTTTCAGAAAGAACACCCATGTAAATCTAGAATAGTCATCTACAACCACAAAAGTGTAGACCTTCCTACCTAGACTATGAACTGGCATAGGACCAAAAAGATCCATATGCAAGAGGTATAAGTACCTCACAGAATCCTTGTTTTCAAGGCTTTGAAATGAGGATTTTGTCTGCTTGCCCTTTTGACAAGCTAAGCATATCCCTTCCTTTATACACTTAACTTGAGGACCATTCCTCACTAACTCTTTGCTAAAGAGTTGGCCAATTGTCTTGTAGTTAAGATGAGCCAATCTCTTATGCCACTTAACACAATGAGAAGCATTGTCATCAGCTACAAGACAGATGGGAGAAGCCTTATTCTCATATACAAAATTAAGACAATATACATTTCTCTTCCTATACCCAGTCAAAATGATCTCTTGATCACTTGACCTTTTGATATGATATTCATCCTTAACAAATGAAATGTCATATCCTAAATCACTCAGCTGGCTTATGCTTATTAGATTATGTTTCAAACCTTTTACATAAGCCACTTGGGTGATAGTAATTAGGTTAGAAGAAATGTTACCAAACCCTTTGATGACTCCTTTTTCAGATCCACCAAAGATCACTTTAGGTCCATATTTGACAGATGAATACTCCTTCAGTAGCCCCTTTGTTCCAGTCATGTGCCTGTAACAACCACTATCCAAGTACCATATAGGGGCATGGCTACTTGGATTCACCTGCAACACAGATTTACTTACCCTTAGAACCCAAGCAAGTCTTGGGTCCTTGGTTCAGGTTAGCATAAACAAAGATACCATTATCTCTTCTAACAGTTAAACTATTGTTCTTTCTAACACTTGTGTTGTACCAGCAGTCTAGTGCAAAATGGCCTCTTTTGCCACAGCACCAACATTCAAACCTATTGTATCTAGTTCTAGATACATCCTTGACAAAAGAATTTCTGTCCATTGCTGGTGCTGCAGCAGCTTCACCCACTGATTTTTTATAACCATTGGGTTTATGAACATGGGTAGGCCTGTTTGCATTTACACCCTTGTTTTTCAAAACATTAGTCTTAATATGACCATGAATATTTTCATGATCATATTGGTTAGAAGGCACTTGCACCTTTCTAAACTTAATAGGAACTGAAAAGTTCAGTGGCTTGACAGGTGCTTTGCCTTTCCTCTTGAATCGGCCAGCCCTGGAGTTACCTTTGAATCCTAATCCTGCCTTACCCTTTTGATTCACAAATTCATCTATCAAGGGTAAGACAGACTTTGGCTTAGAGTAACTAGCCACTAAATCTTTTTCAATTCTTAGTCTAGCCTCCAGACTCTTCACTTGATCATTGGTATAATTAATTGTGCCCATCTGAATAATAGTTATATTCTTCAGCTTGGCAATTTCATTTAACTTCTGATCAATTACTTTCTCTAACTTAGTTGCAGCTACCCTTAGTTTAGCAATCTCATGAGCCTGAGATTTAACCAGGTTCTTGCTTTTCTTAAGGGCTTGCAACAAGTCCCCATACTTATCTATCAAATGATAGACATCTCCTTCAGAATCAGATGCATCTACATCACTTGATGCAGATGTAGCTGATTCTGTACTTGTACTACAAACAGATTTCATAGAAGGACATTGTACCTTATTAGGACCAGACTGATTCTGGCATATGTCCTCTTCAGATCCTACCATCAGTCCTATGCACTGATGATCCTCTTGATCATAGATGGAGTCTAGTAACTGCAGAAACTCCTCTTCTTCAGATGCAGCATATAGTCCAATATATGCTTCTGCTTCAGATTCTGACTCTGAAGTTGACTGATCTGTTAGGCTCTTATCCTTCTTTGCAACAAAAGATTTCTCCTTCTTGCCCTTTTTATGAGTCTTCTTCTTGTCTGAAGACTCCTTTCTCTTATCAGGACAGTCAGCCACTACATGTTCAGGTCTATTGCAACAATAGCAGACAATCTTTGAAGTAGTAGCCTTGTTGGGCTTTGATCTGCTCTTTTCTTTCCTTAATGACTTTTTCTTCTGATAATAGTCATCAACTTGCTGTGAAGTGGAGGGCTTAGACTTCCACTGCTTCTTCTTCAAGAACCTCTGGAATTGCCTTGTGAATGCAGCAAAGTCTGCATCTGAATCACAGCTTTCTGAACCCTGATTATCTGAATTTTCAGAACTAACTTCTGCAATTTCCTTAGGAGGGGATGGTGATATCCTCCTATTCTTTCTGATGGCTTCTGCATTGAATGCCACAGTCTTTTCTCTATGCTCTCCTCTTGAATTCTTTTCCTCCTCTTTCCTCACCATAAGTTGCATTTCATAGGATAGCAACTTTCCAAACAAAGTGGGAGGAGAGATTTCTGCCAATTTAGCCACTTCTCTTATGGCACAGATCTTTGTGTCCCAATCCTTTGTTAAGGATCTTAAGAATTTGTCATTCAGTTCATAGGTACTGAAGACTCTTCCATAGGACATCAACTCATTCACAATTCTATAGAATTTCTTATAGCATTCAGTTATGCTATCAGTTTTTCCTTGTCTAAAACATTCAAATTCCTGGTTGAGCATAGACTTCCTATCCTGTCTTACTTCTTCAGATCCCTCCATGTAGACAATCAAGGTGTCCCACATTTCTTTGGAGGTCTTGTAGTGAATCAGATTCTGAAATGTAGAATCATCTATGGCACTCACAATAATATTCTGAGCTCTCTTGTCCATGGTTGCCAAAATGATTTCATCCTTGGTCATTTCAGAATAACTCTTTGGAGTTTGAATATTAGCATCAAGAACTGATACCTTCATTAGAATGAAGGGTCCTTCCTGAACTGTGATGTATATTCTTGGGTCAGATGCTTCCATGAACAATCTGATTCTTTCTTTCCAAATTCCAAAGATTTCCTTCCTGCAGATGGGTAACTTCATTGACCCTAACTCCTTGTGATTTTCTCCAGAACCCATCTTCTTGAATCTTGATTCTGCCTTTCAGATCTACCTCAGACTGTTAAGTCCTTTTTGAGGAACCTGCCTCTGATACCACTTGATAGTTTTACTTTCAAGACAACCTAAACACCTAGAGGGGGGGTGAATGGGTTCTAATTGCTTGTTTATACTTTTAGGCAGAATTCAATTACAGAATTAAAACATCCAGCACAGCAATCACAGAAATTTAATCATCACAGATTGCACAATGTTTTATAGTGGTTCCCCAAGGTTTGGGTACATCCACTTTCCCCCTTCACCTATCTAGCAGTATGCTAGATTCGGCCAAACTTCCACTATTCTCAGATCTACAGATCCTATAGCTCAGAACCTGGATAGGTTCCTACAACTCAGGCACAACAGCCCTACCTCAGCCTTGCCACAAGGCCTACAACTCAGAGAAAAACCTTCTCCTACACTCAGGCAAACAGCCCTACCACTCAGAGATCAACTCTCTTACACTCAGCCTTTATATCACAGGCTTACAACTCAGATCTGTGTAAAACAGATCCTACAGAATTTTAGAAAAGAAGTTTTAATGTCTTGCCTTTGTTGAGAGAGAAGAGGACAAGATAATTCTTGATCAGCTGATGAAATCAACTGAAACTGAGCTTTCTTCAAAGCTTCTTGAATCTGAACTTAGCTGAGTTGATTTCCAAATAGCTTCTTGACAAACCACTGATGGCTTCCTTCTTCTTCTTCAAATGGGTGGATCCCTCTCTATCCAACACCTTTGATGATACTTCTGAATTCTTGTTAGAACTCTTCTTAGATCGATCCTGAGATCGTCTGCTTAGATCTTCTGATGAAGATCTTCTTTAGTGCCTAGCACTTTCTTGAATTGATACTTCAATTGGATTGTAATCCTTCTTCACCCTTTTTTATGTATCTCTATTACTTCTTACTTCCTTCTGAATCTGTCTATTTATAGACCTTCTTCATGGTAACCGGCTGATCCGGTTTCTAACTGTTTTCTGACAAGTCTGACAGCATCAGTTAACTGGTGGCAACCCACAGCTATCAAGTCTTCAAACAAATCTTGTGCCTTAGTCTTGGACAGCAAAGTGTCGAGACAGTCTGTCAGAAAGTGTCGAGACCAATTGTCTATATGTGTCGACACAAGTGACTTTGGTGTCGACATAGTCTTTGAAGATGTCGACAAGTTCGTCATTAAGTCGACACAGCTTCTTCAGAAAATAACTTGGTCTTGACTCTGCAGTGTGTCGACACAAGTCCTGTGTGTCAACACAGTTATTGTAGATTCAGAACTCAGTATGTGTCGACACTGCCTTCAGGTGTCGACACAGCAATTGTCGACTCTGCCAAAATGTGTCGACTTAGTCTTCTGGTGTCGACACAAGTATTGTCGACTTCTGCCAATGTGTGTCGACTCTGTCTCATTGTGTCGACACAGCCTCCCAGTGTCGACACAAATGTGGTTGACTATCTTTCTGGGAGTCGACGCTGCTTCTCAGTATCGACATTAATGTGGTCGACTATCTCCTTCTTTGTCGAGGTCGACTATCTTTCTCTGTGTCGACTATCTTTCTCTGTGTCGACACAGCTTCCGTCAAGTGTCAACACAAATATTCTGAAGTGTCGACACTGTTTCTTCAGGTGTCGACACATGGACTTAGAATATTTTTCTGCATTCTTTAATACTTCTTCACCAGCACATGTCAACTTAAAACAACATCAAATACACCTTGATGTATATCATTGAGCTAAGTTGGACTTCTTCAAATCAGGTACACATTTTCCAATGTACCCAACAGAAAGGATGATGATGAGGAGGAAGAGAGACCGCCACCGGAGTGCTATCACTATAAGAAGATAGGACACATACGAAGCAAGTGTCCAAAATACTTGAAAGAAATTAAAGAAAAGAAGCTTAAGGGGAAGAAGAATGTGTTGAAGGCGGAAACATGGGATGATACTACTTCTGAAGGTGCAAGTAGTTCAAGCATAAGCGAAGAGGAGGAGGACAACATGTGCTTGATGGGAAAGAGCGTCATATCTGATGATGAATGTAGTGTCCAAAGCGACACTGAGGTAACTCCTCCAACATATGATGAATTATTTTCTGAATTTTTATAGGCTTGCAAATTTTTTGAAAAAAGTTTAGAAGATAATGATCTTCTTAAATCTGAAAATAAAGTTTTACATGAAGAAAAAATTGTTAAATGAAGTTAAGACTATTGGAAAAGAAAAAGTCTCTTGCCAAGAGTGTGATCATTCTTTGGGGAGAATAAAAGAGCTTGAAGAATCTCTTTTCAAATCTCATTCTACAATAAAAATTCTTACTAAAAAAATGAGATTTTAGAGAGAGATCTGAAATCTTCTATTTCCAAAGTCTATGAAGGAAAGAAAGCTTTTAAACGAAGATGCGTAAATCTAGTATCCGAGAATATGGAAATGAAAAACCAGATTCATGACTTAACACTAGCCATGAAAAAGTTTGGAATGGGCCAAAGATCACTGGATATGATCTTAGGATACCAATGTCATGGATCTGGAAGGTTGGACTCGAATACACAACTGGAAGCTATCGCCCAACGATAACCACTATCGCCGGCAATAGCGAAAAATCCAGAAAATCTGGTTTTAAAAATTCTAATGTTAATAAAGTGTCCAATACTGCATCATCTTCCAGCAAAAGTCCAGAGAAGTTATACTCTTCTCAATTCATTACATGTGCCAAATGCAATAGGTTTGGTCACACCACGGACTCGTGCTGGAGGAAAGGAAAATGTAAAATTAAGCAAATCTAGGTGCCTAAGGCTTCTACCTATATTATGGGTGGAACCACTTGGGTAGCCAGATCTTTACTCACCCCCTCTTTCTAGGCATGTTGGAAGGCTAAGGACAAAGAAGACGTGTGGTACTTGGGCTCAGAGTGTTCAAAGCACATGACTGGCAGTAAAGAGAAGTTCCTTAGCCTGGAGATGAAGAAAGGAGGAGTTGTAACATTTGGAGATAATGGTAAAGAAAAAATCATCGGCATCGGTGTTGTGGGTAACGAAAGTTTTTCAATTTCAAATGTCTTATTTGTAGAAGGATTAAAAAATAATTTTATTTATATTAGTCAATTATGTGATAAGTGTTTAAATATTTTATTTGAATCTTCTATAAATTTGTGCAAAATTATTGATTCTAAAATAAATGAAATTGTGTTTACCACACCTAGATGTCATAGTGTATATATGATTAAATTTCTTGATTTTTCCAAGTCTACTTTAAAGTGTTTCTTATCAAAAAATGATGAATTAGAATTACGACATAGGCGACTTGGATATTCTAGTGTCAAGTTAATTACAAAACTTTTAAAGGATAAATTAATTAAAGGTTTACCATTACTAAATGAGAATTATCTTCATTATGTGAGTCTTGCCAATAAGGAAAATTTTCAAAATCATCTTTCAAAAGTAAAAATTTTATTTCTACCACTAGGCCACTTCAATTAATACATATGGATTTATTTGGACCAATTGAAGTTTCTAGCCTAGGAGGTAGAAAATATACATTTATATTGATTGATGATTATTCTCGTTTTTGTTGGACTTTATTTCTTACCTACAAATCCGATGCGTTTTCAGAATTTTGTAAATTATGTTTTTGTATACAAAATGAATTTGAGTTAAAAATTAAACGCATACGATCGGATCATGGAGGAGAATTTGGAAATGAAAAATTTATTTCTTTTTGTACGGAGTTAGGAATTGAACATGAATTTTCTGCTCCATGCACACCACAGCAAAATGGTATAGTGGAGAGGAAAAATAGAACTCTTCAAGAGCTAGCCCGAACGATGCTTTCAGAATTTAAATTACCAAAATCTTTTTGGGTCGAAGCGGTTAATATGGCATGTTATGTAATGAATAGAATAATGCTTCGCCCTATTTTAAAATTAACTCCTTATGAATTATTTTTTAATAAAAACCAAATGTTTCTTATTTCAAAGTTTTTGGATGTAAATGTTTCATTTTGAATTCTAAAAGTTCTTTAGGTAAATTTGATGAAAAATGTGATGAAGGTATTTTTATTGGTTATTTTTCAACTAGTAAAGCTTATAAAATTTTTAATAAAAGAACAAAAATAGTTGAAGAATCCATTCATGTTAGGTTTGATGAGTTTGTTCCATATGTAGAAAAGAAAATTACAGGGAAAGAAGTTGAACTCCTTCCTTCGATGGAGAATGGTGATGAAGAACTTGGAGAAAATGAAGAAGAAAGAGAAGAAGAAAGAGAAGAAGAAAGAGAAGAAGAAGAAAGTGAAGAGAATATGCCTCCAAGTGAATTGCGATTTTCAAAGGATCATCCAAAGGAGCTTATTATTCGAGATCTGCATAAATGGGTTAGTACACGTTCTTCTTGACATGTCTTATTTTCAAATCTTAGTTTTGTTTCCGAAATTGAACCAAAAGATGTTTCTACTGCGTTAAATGATGAATTTTGGTTTTTAGCTATAAATAAAGAGTTTAATCAATTCGAACGTAATAAGGTTCTGAATCTTGTTGAAAGACCTAAAAATCATACGGTAGTTGGAGTAAAATAGATTTTTAGAAATAAGTTGGATAGTGAATCTAGAATTGTTAGAAACAAAACCAGATTAGTGGATAAAGAGTATGCCCAAATTAAAGGTGTAGATTTTGATGAAACTTTTACACTCGTAGCAAGACTAGAGGCGGTCAGAATTTTTCTTGCATTTGCTAGTTTTAAACAATTTAAATTATATCAAATGGATGTAAAAACTGCATTTTTAAAAGGGTATATAAAAGAAGAGGTTTATGTTGAACAACCTCCTGGCTTTGTAAATGAAAATTATCCAAATTATGTTTATAAATTAGATAAAGCGCTTTATGGTTTAAAGCAAGCGCCTCGTACTTGGTATGATAGATTAACTCAATATTTGTTAAAGCACGGTTATAAAATGGAAAGTGTCGATTCTACACTCTTCATTAAACAAATTGATAATGATTTAGTTATTTTGCAAATTTATGTTGATGATATTATTTTTGGAGCTACTAATGAAGAGTTGTGTAATGAAGTAGTTCAAATTATGAAAAATGAATTTGAAATGAGCATGATAGGAGAGCTTTCTTTTTTCATAGATTTTCAAATTACACAAAAACATGATGGTATTTTTATTTGTCAATCTAAATACATTCATGATATGTTAAAAAGATTTGGTTTTGAAAATCTTAAGAATTTGAATACTCCTATGAGTGCTTCATTAAAATTAAGTAAAGATGAAAATGGAATTTCAATTGACCAAACCCTTTATAGAAGTATGATTGGTTCTTTGTTATATTTAACTACATCCAGACCTGATATTATGTTTGTCGTTTGCTTGTGTGCTAGATTTAAGGCTAATCCCAAAGAATCACATTTAAAAGCAGTAAAATGTATTTTTAGATATCTTATAGGAACATTTAAACTAGGGTTATGGTATCCTCATAATGACTCTTTTTATTTTACATGGCTATTTTGATTCTGATTATGCAGGATGTTCATTAGATCGAAAGAGCACGAGTGGCACTTGTCACTTTATCGGCCCGTCACTTATTTTTTGGTCGAGTATGTGATAGAGAAAATCGTATTATCCAATCTATACTCGATTAAGGCAAGTGTACCTATCGAAATATAGCATAGGATATGAAAAATATCAAGGTCGTATAAAAACTCGGGGCAGGCAAGTACTATTACTCACAACGAATCGATTATCCTACTGAACGATTAATGAGTTTGAAAATGAAAATAAACTAAGTTAACAAGAGAAAATAAACTATTACGAGAAAAGAGTGCTCGATCGACGATTCACTTTGAAATAAAATAATGAAATAAATTAGTTTAGCATTTGTAAATCTATTAAGACCGTGACGGATCCGATATTAGGAAGTAATCTCGCTAGAGCATTAAATCCCCTAACTTATAGACGTTTTGATCGAAATCTCTTTACAAGTCAAAATGGCCTAAAGTCGCATTATCGAAGTGACCCGCATTATTGGATTTGACTCCAATCTGGAGGATTTACGTCATCCTATCTCTAGGGGTGCGTTCAACTCCTTTCTTCCATGAGTGATCTTTCATATTCACGAGCCTCTCGGCTACTCAAATACGAGATCGGAATCTACTACCTTATACTAGCAATACGGAGTCGATACGAGATAATTCAAGGAAGGATCAAAAATAGAAAACTACAAAACAAAACATAAAAATAAAGATATTATTCTATCGCAAAAATCATCGCGATCGGGCACAAAAAGAACTAGCTAAGCATAATGAAAAAGGAAATGAGAATAATAGAAGGAAATGACATTTGCATTACTTAAATAAAAGAGGTACAAAAATAATAATAATACTAAAAAGACAAGATAATATTGCACTAAAAAAAGACTATTACAACAATGAAGGAAGAACACTTGAACTAGCACTCTCTACCAAAACTAAAACTACTTAACATCAACAAGAGGGGAAGGGGTTCCCTTTATAGGAGAGGGAGAACATTTTAGATGGGGGATACATAGGGGTGGCCTGCCACATGGAGGGAGAGAAGGTTCATGCATGGCTTTAAATGAGGGAAGAGAGGAGGCATGGATGCAATGTATTATATTTAATGGAAGTGAAATGGAAAATATAAAATAAAGAGAGGGGGATGAATGGAAGTGTGTAGAAGGGAGAGAAAATAAAAGAGGAGAGAGGTAGGGACATAAGGTTAAGAAAATGCATGAATGGAAAGGTGCATGCATGAAATTAAGTGAGGTGGAGAGCATGAAATGGCCGGCCATGCATGTGGGCTGTTATGAGGGCTCGGGTTTGGGAAAAGGGCTGCTCCAAGTTGTGGTCGGGTTGCATGCTCTTGGAGGATTGATGGGCTTTACTTGTAGGCTCGGGTTGGACAAGGGCTTGGACTAGAGCTGCTCTAAAGGTGGCCGGGCTGCATCATGGGCTGCATGGGCTCGGGTTCTTCATGGAGTACATCTTGGAGGCTTGGTTTGCATGTGTTGGGCTGCTCCAATGAAGGGCCAGGCTGCACTTGATTGCATGTAGGGGCTCGGGTAGGCTTGGCTAGGTTGATCCTACAACAACAAAAAGAAATACAAAACATAAGTTATAAAACAACAAAACATAAATAAAATATTAATAACATTAAAATAACAAAACATTAAAACATTAAAACATAATATTAACTAATAATAATAAACATAACACAATATAAGGTGACATAATACATATAATAAGACAATATAGATTTTAACATCAAAACATAAAATGACACCAAAACACAAAATTATAACAATACTTAGGGATTTCTTAAACTAAATTATACCAAAAATGATGACTAAAAAATAGTCATCAAACTCCCCCATGCTTAGGCTTTTGTTATTCTAGAGCAAAAGGAAGAGAAATATTTATAAGGCATTATATAATTTTTAATTAAACTAAAAATTTATTTCACCAAAATCTAGCCAAAATTAAGATTTAGGGATTTAAGAATCAAGTCCTAAATTATGAAATTAAAGTGAAAAGAGAGAAATATTTAGCCAAAAATTCTCTAATAAATTAACTAGCATTCAAAATCGAGTAAAATGCAAACAAGGTTAGATTGGGATTATAAAAACCATGACTTAAAAGAAACTTAAGGAAGAAGACAACCTACTACTTATGCTCTCCACATATTTTAATTTAAAAACTAAGACAATGATATTGGCTAAGGGGTTTGGGGAGGAAATTAACATGAAGAGGTCTTTGATTGGAGGTGATCATCATTTTTTTCTTCACACCCCACACAATTTTGTTTTTTTTTTAAATAATATATATGTAATACCAGGAAATGATAGACTAACATCCTATCTCTTCCCCCGACATATATGAACTTTTAATTCCTCTCTTCATTTTTGGGTTGCATATGTATATCAGAGAATAAGGAACTAACATCTCCTTATTCCCATGACATATGATCTAACAATAAAAGGAAAAATGGTGGGGTTAAACAAAATTTTAGAAAATAAACTAAAATACTAGAGAGCAACTACTAGTAGATTGAGATTTCCTAAGAATCTAAAAGCATGAAGTAAGAATAATTAGAATCCAAAATTGTTTAGCCAAATTACTACAAAATTGAAACTATTTAAAATAAAAGAGAAAAAGTGCTAAATAGATTACTCTAAGCAAATTAAACCATAAGATTATCCTCAAAACTAAATCACTAAAAGTTAAATTTAACTAAACATGATGAAATAAAGATTAGCAAATAAAAATGCTTATAAACTAACTCAAACTAAGTTTCTGAAAATAACAAAAAACTAAGCTTGAGGTTTATTATATTTTTGATTTTTTTGACATTTTCCATTTTTTTGGGTTTTGAAATATGATCTTTTTTTGGAATTTTAGATTTTTCTAATTTTTTTGGGTTTTGATAAGGCTAAATAAAAGCAGTACTAGAAAAAACTTAATAAAACTATGCTAAACATTTTTTTTGTAGAAATTGAAAACATTTTTTTAAAAAAGAAAGAAAACGAAATAAAACAACTAAACCCTCCCCCATGCTTGAATATTACATTGTCCTCAATGAAAAATAAAAACAAGGAAGAAAAAGAAGAAGAAAGGGAAGGGGGGATGGAATAAAGTAAATAAATAAAAAGAAAATGACTTCCCCGGATTCGTAAGGCCGAATGCAGATGTCGCTCCCCATGCTTGAGCTAGACACCGGCTCAGGCCTAAGGAAGAGAGGAAATGATGGAGCCAAACGAACCGCCGGAGATTTTATTCCTGCAAAACAAAAAAAAGACAAAGAAAGAACAAAAAGGATAAGCAAGGGGTGCCTCCCAAGAGCGCTCTTTGTTTAACGTTGGCTGAGCCCGACGTTATTTGTTAGCTAAATGGAAAATAAAAAACTGAAATGAAGAGGTAACTCCCTAAGTATGCGCTTAGGGGAGTAAATTAAAAAAAAGAAGAAATGAAGAATTGCACCGACATGCGGTGGAATCTTCAAGAGAATGACGCCCGAAAATGAACGGACGGAGTTATAGAAGAACTCCGCCGTATGTAAAACGGGAAAGAAGGGGTCGTCAAAAGTAGGAGAATGAAAAGAAGAAAAAATAGAAAGAGGAATAAAAGAAGTAGAAAAAGAAATTTCATCATCGGAAATTTCACAAGGAGAAGGAGAGTCTTGTGAAATTTTGGGAGAAGAAAGGGTAGGAAGAACTAAAGAAGAATTTTCTAAAAGAAAAGAAGAAAAAGAAGACTCGTTAAAACTAGAAAAATTTGGAACAATTGAATTTGAAAGCGTAATGGAATCACAAACGTCTTCGGAATGAGAAATATGAAACGTCTCGTCATCCTCAACGGGTAAGAAGCACACCGGAATATCCATAGAGGTGTCTTCCAAAGGAGGAAGGAAACAATCCAGGATATCCGAATAGTTATCCTCCTCGAGAGGAAAAAGACAAGCCGGGATATCCGGTGACTCATTACATGAAGAAATTGGAGGAGACGGAGAAGAAGACGAAGAAAAAGAAGCGGCCTCACGAGAAAAATAATTCATAATGGTTTTGAGATGCGAATTAATATTATCGAGAGAAGTTTGCAACTCAAAATACTCATTATCGATAGAATGAAAATTTGGAGGCGCGGCGCTTGGCGGGGCAAAATCATAAGAAAAATACGGGTTTCCCGCCTCCCAAGTAGGATAAAAATTGGGATAAGGGTCAAATTGGCCATTTTGACCTTCCCCAGAAAAATTAAAATCAAAAGAGGGAGGGGTTCCCGAAAGGCATTCAGAATAAAAATGGTCGGGCGACCCGCAAAAAGCGCAAAAATACGATGATTCCATAAAAAAAACTATTACCAAAAAGAAAAAGAAAAGTAAATAATTTTTTTGATTTGTTTTTTTTTTAGATATAAATATTTTTTGAAAATAGATTTTTTTTAATGGATTGGCTCTCGAACTTCCCAAGGGCTACCCGGTGAAGGGTTCGCAAGGTACTAGGTAAAATGGTGGCGCTTAAAGCCCCTTACCCTTTTCGAGAGAATTTAGGTTGGGTAGAAACTATATATAATAATAATAATAATAATAATAATAATATTTTTTTTGTTTTTTTTAGTAGAAGTAATAAACTCGAAGCTTTCGTAATATTGCCAAAAAAAATCCCCGGCAACGGCGCCAAAAACTTGATAGAGAAAATCGTATTCTCCAATCTATACTCGATTAAGGCAAGTGTACCTATCGAAATATAGCATAGGATATGAAAAATATCAAGGTCGTATAAAAACTCGGGGCAGGCAAGTACTATTACTCACAACGAATCGATTATCCTACTGAACGATTAATGAGTTTGAAAATGAAAATAAACTAAGTTAACAAGAGAAAATAAACTATTACGAGAAAAGAGTGCTCGATCGACGATTCACTTTGAAATAAAATAACGAAATAAATTAGTTTAGCATTTGTAAATCTATTAAGACCGTGACGGATCCGATATTATGAAGTAATCTCGCTAGAGCATTAAATCCCCTAACTTATAGACGTTTTGACTGAAATCTCTTTACAAGTCAAAATGGCCTAAAGTCGCATTATCGAAGTGACCCGCACTATTGGATTTGACTCCAATCCGGAGGATTTACGTCATCCTATCTCTAGGGGTGCGTTCAACTCCTTCCTTCCTTGAGTGATCTTTCATATTCACGAGCCTCTCGGCTACTCAAATACGAGATCGGAATCTACTACCGTATACTAGCAATACGGAGTCGATACGAGATAATTCAAGAAAGGATCAAAAATAGAAAACTACAAAAGAAAATATAAAAATAAAGATATTATTCTATCGCAAAGATCATCGCGATCGGGCACAAAAAGAACTAGCTAAGCATAATGAAAAAGGAAATGAGAATAATAGAAGGAAATGACATTTGCATTACTTAAATAAAAGAGGTACAAAAATAATAATAATACTAAAAAGCCAAGATAATATTGCACTAAAAAAAGACTATTACAACAATGAAGGAAGAACACTTGAACTAGCACTCTCTACCAAAACTAAAACTACTTAACATCAACAAGAGGGGAAGGGGTTCCTTTTATAGGAGAGGGAGAACATTCTAGATGGGGGAGACATAGGGGTGGCCGGCCACATGGAGGGAGAGAAGGTTCATGCATGGCTTTAAATGAGGGAAGAGAGGAGGCATGGATGTAATGTATTATATTTAATGGAAGTGAAATGGAAAATATAAAATAAAGAGAGGGGGGATGAATGGAAGTGTGTAGAAGGGAGAGAAAATAAAAGAGGAGAGAGGTAGGGACATGAGGTTGAGAAAATGCATGAATGGAAAGGTGCATGCATGAAATTAAGTGAGGTGGAGAGCATGAAATGGCCGGCCATGCATGTGGGCTGTTATGAGGGCTCGGGTTTGGGAAAAGGGTTGCTCCAAGTTGTGGTCGGGTTGCATGCTCTTGGAGGATTGATGGGCTTCACTTGTAGGCTCGGGTTGGACAAGGGCTTGGACTAGAGCTGCTCCAAAGCTGGCCGTGCTGCATCATGGGCTGCATGGGCTCGGGTTCTTCATGGAGTACATCTTGGAGGCTTGGTTTGCACGTGTTGGGCTGCTCCAATGAAGGGCCGGGCTGCACTTGATTGTATGTAGGGGGCTAGGCTAGGTTGATCCTACAACAACAAAAAGAAATACAAAACATAAGTTATAAAACAACAAAACATAAATAAAATATTAATAACATTAAAACATTAAAATAACAAAACATTAAAACATTAAAACATAATATTAACTAATAATAATAAACATAACACAATATAAGGTGACATAATACATATAATAAGACAATATAGATTTTAACATCAAAACATAAAATGACACCAAAACACAAAATTATAACAATACTTAGGGATTTCTTAAACTAAATTATACCAAAAATGATGACTAAAAAGTAGTCATCAGTATGAAACAGAATTTTGTTGCCCTCTCTACTACTGAGGCCGAATATATTGCACTAGGTAGTTGTTGTGCTCAAGCACTTTGGATGACACAAATACTAGAAGATTTTGGCATACGTCAAAATAATGTTGAATTAAAATATGATAGTAAAAGTGTTATCGATTTAACGAACAATCCCGTATTACATTCTAGGTCAAAACATATAGATGTTCGACATCATTTTATTAGGGATCATATAAAGAAAGGAAATGTTAAAATAAATTTTATTAGAACAGATTCTCAATTAGCGGATATTTTCACTAAACCTCTTAATGATTCACGTTTTTCAAGGCTAAGATTAGAACTTGGAATCTTAGAATTATAAGTTAAAATAGTAATTATTTATTCATAAATCTCTGAAAATTTCAGGTGTTTATTTTTATAAATTATGTCTACAAAAATTATTAAAATATATATATATATATTATTTAATTAATTACTCTATTAACATTTCATCACAAAACCCACCATAATATACTATAAAAATTTTGTCACAAAATGCATTGGATAAAAACTGGAACAGTAAAACAGACAGCAAAACCACAAAATGCATAGAGTTTTCACTATCGCCGGGCGACAGTGCTGTTGTCGGCGATAGCTCAAATTTTTCAAAACCACATAATATTACATCACGGCAAATGAAATGTCAATCATCCATGTTTTCTTCAGTAGAAGCATACAAATCATCACTAGAAGTCTGTGTTGTTTCTCTAGGTCTTTGGGTTTGCCTTATCGAATGTCGTGGAGGATCCTCGACTGGACTCCCCCATTCTCGCTCTTCTTCCTAAGTTGGCTTTAGTTTCAGCCCCTTTACCAGAAACTTCATGAATTTTTGAAATCTTGAATGACTTCGCTTTTGTTCCTCTTTCATCTCCTCCACAGTCTCTCTTAGGTCTTCAATGGATTCACGCAAAGATCCTCCTCTTCGGAGTGGTTGTCTTGATGAAAAGGCAGCCCTTGGAGATGGAGCTCTAGCTGGTTCTACAGTATGTATCGTCAGGATACAGTCGTCGATGTAGAATCTTTGATTTATCCACTCTTATTTATGATATACGACTTTTTGAATAACACTTCCTAATGGAAGTGTATTCAATTTCCTCCTAAGAGGATGCTTCATTTTATAAGTATATCTTATGATGGATAACACAAAATCAGCCACATCGTGGTGTAGGGTGCGTCCCGAGTCGGAGGTATCCACGAAATTATGCTTTCCTACGCACTACACGTCGTAGATCTACCGCACCTACACAGCACTTATCGCCCACAATAGTTCTCGTCGCAAGAACGCAGCGCAAATAACAAAGGAGGAATGGTCGACTCGAAAACAACGATCGGAAATTTGAGTCGGAGTATTCCCCAAGAAAACACAAAGGTTGCCACTCCTTTTAGAGAACAAGACCAAGGCTATAGGCCAAGATCCGCTCAAGCAAATAGGATCCACCCGATCCGGAATTAAAAAGCCTTGCAACGGCGATTTCGATTCAAAACTTGTAGCGATTGAATTAAAGATCCGGAGAAAACGAGCGCGAAACCACCACAACTAAAGAAGAGAATCACACAAGGAAGAAGGAAGAGATTACCCAACCGGGATGAACGTTTCACACAAAGATAGGGTGGGAGAATCACTCTCTCCACGGATCCACCGGCGTCACACCGAACGTTTTGCAACCTTCTTCCACGGAGTCGCACCAAGGAAGCCGCGCCGGAGTCGCACCAAAGCGGATGGAGGGAGCAAGGAGGCGGTGGCTTCACACCACACAAGGGGGGCGGCGGCTAGAGGCTTAGCCTTGGCCGAAATTCTCATGCAAAGGAAATTTTAGGTTTAAGATCTTCAATACTTGATTCCTCACAAACACCTCCTTAAATAGGAGATTACAACAAGCCTTAACCCTTCATGATGGAGATGTAATCTCATCCACCCGAATGGCTAAGTGCACACCAAAAATAAAATTGTTTAAATTAAAGAAATAAAAACATGTCATGAATATAAAATTATCACTAAACATTGGATAATTTTATATTCTAAAAATATAAAAATAGAGTTCATGAAATAAGATAATTAAAGCTAAATTTTCATGGCGGTTCGAGCACGCCGCGGGCGGAGGTTGTAACATGCACTTCCTTGAGCATCATCACGGCGTCTAAGATCTTTATGCCGTAGCGCCTCGGCAACCGGGTCATCATCAGTTAGCGGTGGCGCTGCATCAATCCTCCCCCACTCAAAATCACGTATCTCTGATGCGTGAGTGGAGAGATAGCGGCGGAGAAGCTCGGCATCCAAACGTTAAAGCTCTGTCGCGAGTACCCAAGAGTCGTCCGAAGGGGGGCGGTCACGCCAACGGACCAGAAAGCGGTAAGTAGTACCATCCGGAGTAGTGAACGGTTCCGCAGCAAGTATCATATCCGGAGTGAGGAATGTCCTGGGAAACCTGGGAAACATGTCAGCAGTAGGAGTAAAATAAGGCAACGTACCATCCGATATTATACCTGCGGGGACCGAAAGAGAGAGATCATCCGAACTACCACTCCCCAACCCATCAGAATTTTGAGTGGGAGAAGAAGACGACAAAGAAATCAACTCTTGTGGTGGTGACACAAGCATCGTTAAATCCGAAACGTTAAAAATGGGGGAGATTCCCCAATCAGCAGGCAAGTCCAAAACGAAAGCGTTGTCACCTAACTTTTTAATAATTCGAAAAGAGCCAGCGCGCTTTGGTGCTAACTTTTTAACGGTGCCAGTTGGCAAGCGTTCGGGAACTAAACGGACTAAAACCAGATCGCCAATTTTGAAGTTTGATACTCTCCGATGTAAATTAGCGTGCGCTTGATAAGAGTCATATTGCGTGGTCAAAGTGGCCTGTATACGTGCATGTAAATCATGGATGTGTTGGTCGAAGGATTGTGCAAACTGACTTGCCTTGTACGTTGGGGGCAACGTAACCAAGTCAAGCGGCACAGGAGCCTTATACCCGTGAACAATTTCATTCGGGGACAGACCCGTAGACCTATTCTTGGAGTTATTGTAGGCTAATTGGGCATGGGGAAGGAGAAGATCCCAAGTGCTCTTATGATCACTCACAAGGCATCGTAATAAATTTCCTAGGCTCCGATTAACCACTTCTGTCTGCCCATCAGTTTGGGGGTGATAGGCGGAGGAAAACAATAATTTCGTTTCCATTAAAATCCAAAGAGTTTTCCAAAAATAACTAGTGAATTTTACGTCCCTATCCGATACTATGGTCTTTGGCACTCCACGGTGACTAACGACTTCCTTAAAATAGAGTTTAGCAACGTGAGACGCATCGTTTGTCCTACTGCATGGGATGAAATAAGCCATCTTTGAAAACCTATCCACCATTACAAAAACTGAGTCGTGATGGCGTAGAGTAATGGGGAGGCCTAATACAAAACCATACTAACGTCTACCCAAGGCATGGAGGGAATAGGCAAGGGAGTATATAATCCAACATTGGTTTTACTTCCCTTAGACACCTGACACGTGCGGCAGCTACTCACTACCTGCCCCACCATAACCTTCAGTTTTGGCCAATAGAATTTGTCCTCGACTAGCGTAATGGTCTTATCTCTACCGAAGTGGCCACTCAACCCTCCGTTATGCAATTCCCATATGATATGTAGTCGTAACGATGACTGCGGGATACATAGCTTCCCATTCCTAAACAGGTAACCGTCCTTGATAACGTATGCAGATATCGTAGTGGGGGAACTATCCTGGGCAGATAAATAAAAGTCCTGGAAGTCAAGACACGTAGCGTACTCATCCTTAATCCGCTCAAATCCTACAACATGTACTTCCATAGAGGTGAGTAAAATAGTAAGACGACTAAGGGCGTCTGCGACTCGGTTATCAGCTCCCTTAAGGTGCTTGAGATTAAACGTGTAGCCTTGTAAGAAAGCTACCCACTTAGCGTGTCGTGGGCTGATCTTATGCTGGCCGTTGATGAAACGTAAAGCCTCATGATCGGAGAGGATCACAAACTCCTTGGAGAGGAGATAGTGCCTCCAATGGTGTAGACATCGGACTACAGCATAAAATTCCCTATCGTAGTTTGAATAGTTCAACTTAGGGTCGGACAACTTCTCGCTAAAATAACTAACGGGATGGCCCTCCTGGCTCAAGACACCTCCAATCCCTACCCCAGACGCATCACATGTGAGCTCAAAGACTTTAGCAAAGTCAGGTAGACGTAAGACAGGTGCCTCAGTCATAAGCTCCTTTATTCGTTCAAAAGCATAGGTGGCGGACTTCGTCCATGTAAACTCTCCCTTCTTCATACAGTCGGTGATAGGCGCCATAATACTACTGAAGTCTCGCATGAAACGACGATAAAACGTGGCTAACCCATGGAAACTACGTACCTCGCGTAGGGTGGTTGGCACGGGCCAGTCCTTGATGACCTGAACCTTGCCCGGATCAACTCGAATACCCTTAGAACCGACTATGTAACCTAAGAACTCTACCTCCGAGGCATTGAAAGTGCATTTCTTAAGATTGAGAAATAAAGTCTCCTTCCGCAGGGTGGAAAGGATCACTCTCATGTGGGAGATGTGCTCGGTAGTAGAGGTGCTATAAATCAGTATATTGTCAAAGTAGACGACAACGAACTTCCCCATGAATGGCTGAAAGACATGTGTCATCATCCGGGAGAAGGTACTAGGGGCATTAGATAACCCAAAGGGCATCACAAGCCATTCGTACAGTCCATCCTTCGACCTAAATGTCGTCTTCCACTCGTCGCCCTCTCGTATCCTAATCTGGTGATAGCCACTCCGAAGATCTAATTTGGAGAATACGGTGGCTCCAGACAAGACATCCAACAAATCATCTAGGCGGGGAATGGGGAACCTATACTTGATGGTGATTTTGTTGATAGCCCGGCTATCAACGCACATCCTCCATGTACCATCCTTCTTGGGGGCAAGTAGGGCTGGTACAGCACATGGACTCATACTCGTCCTAATAAAACCCTTCTCTAGTAAGCCCTCTATTTGGGACTGCAACTCCAGGTGAGCTGCGGGGTGAAGTCGATAATGGGGCTGATTTGGCAAGGAAGACCCCGGGATGAGGTCTATCGTATGCTGGATATTCCTAAGCGGGGGTAACGTGGGCGGCAACTCATCCGGGTACACGTCCCTATACTCTTCCAATAGTACCCGTAACTCACTAGGTAACTCATCCAAAATGCTAGAATCGGGCTTCGCACTTAGGAGGACTAGCGCATACATAATTCCATCAAGGAACGGATCTCTCTCAAACTCTTTCCTTCCAACTAGATTCAACGTTTTTTGTTCTACCGGGATAGTGGTGTCCTTAGCCAAGACTACGGGCTCCTTTGGGATGGTCGGTCTCAAGGTGATGGTTTTGCCATTGAATTTGAATTCATAAGTGTTGGCTCTACCAAAATGAGTAACATCACGGTCATATAGCCAAGGGCGGCCTAACAATACATGACAAGCGTCCATCGGAAGGACATCACACCACACCTCATCAATGTAGGATTTGAATGAGAGTGGAACCAGGCATCGCTTGGTAACGGGTAAAGAGATCTTGTTGATCCAAGCGACCTGATATGGGGTCGGGTGTGGTTCCGTGGTCAAGGACATACGTGCAATGGCATTCTCAGATACGACATTCACACAACTACCACTATCAATAATCAGCTTGCAAAGCTTCTCGCCATTCTTAAAAATCAGAGAAAATATGCTCGTCCTCTTCCACTCATCTAATGGACGAGGAGTGGCCAAGATACAACGCATCACCATAAGGGGGTGATCGTCCTCTAAGTCACTTGGGACCCCTTTCGGGTCGCTCTCCTCAGCAGCCTCATAAACGTAATCCGCAAGATCGGTCGTCGACTCTAACAAGGCTATGGCTTTAGTTTTCGTTGGGCATTCGAAGGCGTAGTGACCTTGAATGCCACAAGAGTAACATGTGGCGTTAGTCTTACTAACCTTTCCGATAGGAATACGTTCGCTCGCAGGGTTCTTAGTGTTCCTAGCAGTGATCACGACAGTCTTTGACTCGGCGGACCGGAACTTCCCTTTGTCCTGATATGTGGAGGAAGATGATCCGGTAGTGGATTTTCCCTTCGTAAGGGAATAACGGGAGTGTGCCTTAGATGCTAAGTGTTTCTCAATGTCGAGGGCGGCATTGAATGTCGTGTTTAGATCAGTGTGGCCATATCGTAAGAGCTTCCGCTGAATATCGGGATTAAGTCCCTTACGGAATCTAGAGAGGGTGACCTCGGGGATTTCCTTCAGATCACAACGCACCATTCGGTCCTTCAGTTCTCCCATATACTCCGCTACTGAATTTGAGCCCTACCGCAGGGTGGCAAGCTCGTCAAACATCTGTGTCCGATGGTACGCGGGAACGTACTGATCGGTCAACAAATTCTTCATTACGGTCCACCCAATAATTGGGTTTCCGTCTCCAGCACCTAGCCTACGCTCTTCATTTAGCCAATAAGTTTTGGCACGGCCTGTCAACTTCATCCTGGCAACTTGGACCTTTTGGGGGTCCGTGAGATGGTGCCAGTCGTAGTAACATTCCATGTCCACTATCCACGTAAGGAAGTTCTGTGGATCTCTCATGCCGTCGAAAGTGGGGGCATCAATCTTGATGGCCCTAGTAATGTCAAACTCTCGCTCGTGGCGATGGCCTCGAGGGGGCACTTGTGGGGAGTCCCCATCCGAATCCGAATCGGAGATGTGTTGGCGTCGGCGGGGCAACTCAACATTAGCGGGTGGGGGGGGTGGCCTAGCTTGATTTTGTAAAATCTGTGCTAAAGTGGCCCTAAGCTCCGCCATATCGTTACGTAGACCTGTTATCGCTTCAGCGTTATGAAGCTCATTCCCGTTCTCAGCCATCCTAGACGTAGACGGCGCCGTATATTTCGTGCCTAGCCTAGTGCGCATGGAAAACCCAGAAAATTATGAAAGATGATTTTCCCTAGGGCTGTAGCTAGAATGAAAATAAAAAAAAATTTGATAAACTTGATGTGATAAACACGTAGATCATTAAAAAAAAAATTTTGAAATTTTGCTGAAAAATGTAGATTTCAGCCCGCTATTTGCAGACCAACTGGACAAAATTACGATGTTCTAATTTGCAGGCTGACCTAACGAGGCCGAATCGAAAAATTTTTTGTTTTAAAGTTGCTGGAAATAAGGTTAGGAAGCTACAGAATTTTTTTCAGATTTTTTTGACAAGTTTTAAAATTCCGAGGGATTTACTAAACGCAGACCAATCCGAAAATTTCAGATCTTTGAAAGTTCAGATCAACCAACGAAGAACGCAGAGAGGATGTTTGCAACGTGGAAGTTGAAACGACCGCCTCTGATACCAAATTGGTGTAGGGTGCGTCCCGAGTCGGAGGTATCCACGAAATTACGCTTTCCTACGCACTACACATCGTAGATCTACCGCACCTACACAGCACCTATCGCCCACAATAGTTCTCGTCGCAAGAACGCAGTGCAAATAACAAAGGAGGAATGGTCGACTCAAAAACAACGATCGGAAATTTGAGTCGGAGTATTCCCCAAGAAAACACAAAGGTTGTCACTCCTTTTAGAGAGTAAGACCAAGGCTATAGGCCAAGATCCGCTCAAGCAAATAGGATCCACCCGATCCGGAATTAAAAAGCCTTGCAACGGCGATTTCGATTCAAAACTTGTAGCGATTGAATTAAAGATCCGGAGAAAACGAGCGCGAAACCACCACAACTAAAGAAGAGAATCACACAAGGAAGAGGGAAGAGATTACCCAACCGGGATGAACGTTTCACACATAGATAGGGTGGGAGAATCACTCTCTCCACGGATCCGCCGGTGTCACACCGAACGTTTTGCAACCTTCTTCCACGGAGTCGCACCAAAGAAGCCGCGTCGGAGTCGCACCAAAGCGGATGGAGGGAGCAAGGGGGCGGCGGCTTCACACCACACAAGGGGGGCGGCGGCTAGAGGCTTAGCCTTGGCCGAAATTCTCATGCAAGGGAAATTTTAGGTTTAAGATCTTCAATACTTGATTCCTCATGAACACTTCCTTAAATAGGAGATTACAACAAGCCTTAACCCTTCATGATGGAGATGTAATCTCATCCATCCAAATGGCTAAGTGCACACCAAAAATAAAACTGTTTAAATTAAAGAAATAAAAGCATGCCATGAATATATAATTATCACTAAACATTGGATAATTTTATATTCTAAAAATATAAAAATAGAGTTCATGAAATAAGATAATTAAAGCTAAATTTTCATGGCGGTTCGAGTACGCCGCGGGCGGAGGTTGTAACGTTCACTTCCTTCAGCGTCATCACGGCGTCTAAGATCTTTATGCCGTAGCACCTCGGCAACCGGGTCATCATCAGTTAGCGGTGGCTCTGCATCACATCGAACTTGACTCTTTCTAATACATAGTAAGTCACCAAGCTCAATTGAGCCGTGATCTTCCTTGTATCACCGGATTTCAACATAACTGTATTTCTTAATATATCTTGTACTACAAATGCATCGCGAGTCAGTGATGAGATATCTTGAATCAAACCCCTACTTTCCTTCCCATGAAGGACTTGATTCAAGATTCTCCAATCCCGATCTTTTTGGTAGTTCTCTCCAATGTCCATAAAGTTTTCTTCACAAGTAGCAAGATTATATTCACGTCTTAAGTCTGCATGTGTAATCTCTATTTCAACTCCTTGGATTTTTGACCTTATTCCTCCATTCAAAACCGTATATTTTGGGTCTTCCAAATTGTTATAAAAATCCCTGACGAACATAGAAGAAAAAAGGTTCGGTATAATGAGTGACATTATACCTGCCTCCACCAGTAATTCATATATATGGGGTGGCAATGATTCATCCAAGAGTTTAGCAACACCAACCGATGCATTCTCGATTCCCGGATACGTTTGATATGATGAGTGTGGGTTACAGCTGGTGCTTTTCCTTGCACGGGATGATGATGACATTTCTTGAAAAAATATTTTAAAATCTTGTTAGTCAATAAAATGATAAGTTATACTTTTTTTCACTATCACCGGCAACAGTACTATCGCCGGGCGATAATGCAAAATCTATCCTATTTGTATTATTTTCACTATAAATCTTAAGTTCTGTGTTTACTTGATTTTCTATCTATAAAAATCCGAAAAATAATAATTTCTCAATTTTTTTTATTTCTTCTTATTTTTTCTATTTACTTTTAAAAATAAAAAATTTCTTTTAGATCTAAGTTTGACATTTGAAATTTCTTTTAGATCTATAATTAACATTGCATTATAATTTCTAAAGTTGAACAAATCTCCAAGATCTACCTCCTATGATTAAACATTTGTGAAGTATTTGCGTGAAAATCATATTTTTTTTTCAAAATATCTTCATTCTAAAATATATGACCAAAATTAAAATTTTTTCCATAGATCTATCTTCTTTCATCATCTAGTTTCTAGATCTATTTTTATTTTGATGAAAAACACAAAATTGAAAGAGATCTAAGACATACCTTTTTGGAGTTTTGAGGGTTTCGACGAAAGAAGACGAAAGCAGGTAGTCAAGGATCGGTCAAATGAGGATATGTGACTTGCCTATTCGACATTTTGCCTTTTATATAAAAAAACAGTTATCGCCGCACGGTATCACTACCGCTGGCGATAGTGAATTTTCAGCAATATTTCAATCAACTTCTATGATATCTTTTTACAAACATGTTTCTAGTGTTACAGTAAAATTTTGGATGGTTATTAGGATACAATACCTAGTACATGTGTGATTGTTAGTTTATGAGTTCTTTGAACATTGTTCTCAATTTTTCTTGCTTTCGATATCTACCTATATCTTTGATGACTAGAAGTTGAGTAGAATTGTTTTAGCATGCCTCAAGTATGAGTAACATTTTATATTTGATAATGTGCTAACACTTACACAAGTTGATAATTAACATATACTTAAGTTTCTTATTACATGATATTGGTTTGTTTCAAAGCTTGGAATGCATAACTAAAATTTTCATTTATGCTTCATTCACAAATGATTTTCAAAATTGTTGGTCATTTTTTTAAAAAAATTGTTATTATCATGTTTGCAATATAAGTGAATTCAGAGTCCTAAGTCAAAGTTTATAAAAAAAAACAAATGCATGAAAAAAATTGCAAAATCAAATAAATATGGCTAGGATACTCCATCAAGCTCTACCTCATGATAAGTCTTAATGAGCATTGTGAGGTTGAGCGCATTGAAAAGAAATGTAAAGCGTCTTGTGCAAACAGTCTTTGCCATTTTTTTTAATCATTATGACATGAAATTATTTATGGAAATATATTAGTTACGAATGTTTCTTGTACTGATATATTATAAACCTTCATGTAAAATTATTTTTTAAGGAATATGTATACTTTATCACTCTTCACATGTACACATCATTATCTTTTATAAAACTTCTTCTCATGAGAATTGGACCGGAAATAGTTCTTCTCTTCTATTTCATCAATTCTACTGCTTTAGATATCTTGGCATGACTAATTTCAATGTTTAAATTCTACTCTTAAATTAACTTTTTTTCCACATGATACAACTTTTTACATGATTAAATTCCAAATTTTATTGTAATACTATTTCATGGTTATTAATGTTGATATCCTACTCTTCTTGTTTCCAAATTCTTTTACTAATTTATTAATCTCTCACTTCTTTAAGCCCACCTTTGTAACTCACTTCATATTCTTTCTTGTATTTTACCTTCGATACCTCATTTTATTTTGCTAATACCAAATGGGGGAGAGTTACGTAAGAAATCAAGAATCAAGTAATATATTAATTAGTACATTTAGGGGGAGTAATCATAATAGGGGGGTAATCAATTGCTTTTATATAGGGGGAGAATATTGTCTTTATATAGGGGGAGTCTATTATATATATTGACGCACTTTGATTCATAATGCTTATCTGAATTGTTTCACATTCTACTGATCTCACATAATTTCTTTCTTAGTGGATTTGTTATTATCAAAAGGGGGAGATTGTTGGAGCATGCGTTCCTCGCTTCTTAGTTTGAGAATAACAAATCCCGGATGTATTTGATCTTGGTATGTATTTAAATGTGCAGAGATAACAGATATTTTATGTACTAAGGATTGGCTGCGCAAAACATTGAAGAAAAGGAAAATCTCGCTATCGCTGGCGATAATGCTACCGCAGGCGGTAGCGTGGACAGTTGTTGCTGACTTCAGCCATGATTCGCCCGTTGCCGCGCACGAAGTCACGTTTCAGCGCTATCGTGGGGCGATATTGCTCTCGCCGCGCGATAGCCCACGATCGCCACATTCTCCACTCAGATCTAAAAATCCGCGCAACGTGTGCCACGTGTCAAGCCACGGAGATTTTTCGATATTACGGGGCGTTAACGCTACCGTAGGCGATAACGTAAAATGTTAAATAAGGCCACGAATTTTAGGGATTTTGATTTGAGTTTTCAAAGCCTTGATTCCTAAAGATTTTTGTGAGCCTTTCATCTCTATTTCCAGAAGAACTCCCTTGGTCCATTGCAATCTCGAAGAGCGAAGGAGATATGTCCGTGCATTCAAGATTGGAGATCTTCTTATTGGTCCACCATCAACTTCAGAGCTCGTGTTTGAGGGAGTTTTTGAGTTTTACTATTGTATTTTCATTTTCACTTTATAATTTGTAATTGGGAAGGGAAAATCAGCACCTTGTGTGTGGTGTCTAAGTCCTTGCGTGGCTTAGGGGTAAATCACTGCCTCGTGTGTGCTGTCTAGGTTCTTGTGTGGCTTAGGAGTAAATCGTCGCCTTATGTGCAGCGTCTAGATCAAGGCTTGTTTTAGGGGGAGGCTAGTGGCCATATCTAGGGAGATATTGGCTATAGCCTACAGGTTCTTGGGAGAATGGCCGGTGAAAAAGTCAAAAGATTTTTATCTTTGTAAGCCTTGATTTCAAGCTTTATTGAAATCATTTTATACTTATCTTGTTGATGAAATAAAATCTTATTTTTCATTCAAACATTTGTAATCAACTTTGTGTTTTAGATTACATTATTTGTAAAAAAATTTATAATTTTTAAAGAGCCCTTATTCATCCCCCCCCCCCTCTCTAAGGGCGTCATAAGATCCTACAATACTTAGTCCGAGTTTGATGTTCATTGGAGTGCAATGATATCTAGGGGTAATTTGAAGGAGAATAAGTGGTTGTGTGACTTGTACGAGATCAGACATAAATGGTCCACTGCTTTTAATAAAGACATTTTTGATCTATGTATTTTATCAACTCAAAGAAGTGAATCTGCCAACAATGATCTACACGGAGTTTCCAAAGCTACTAGCTCTTTAGTAAAGTGTTACACTGGTATCAACAAGTTGATTTCATCATGGAGGAGATCTGAACATGAAGAGGACTATAGGTGCAAACAAGGTAGCATTACCTTAAAGTTTAAAAACTGTCTCTTATTAAGACTCCATTTGGTTCGGCGGTGGCGGGTCGATCCGGCTGGTGGAAACGGAGTGTTCGAACCGGAGGGGGGAGGTGGCTATTCCAAACGGAGCTTTTTGGGGCGTTTCTCAAGGCGGGCGGGTGGAAACGGAGCAAACGCCGCCGAAGGTTCATTTGTTTTCCCTCCTTCCGGCGGCATTTGCCCAAAACGGAGCAGCGAAACGCACAAACAAATAGAACCTAAAGCAAGCATCTAAGGTATATACTCAAAAAATGTTTCATATATTTGAACAAAATTGTATGGATGGAGCATTAATTATAAGCATTGTTGATGAAGTTCGGAATGATGACGATCACATTCTTTATGCAATAAAGGATTGTGATGGGGGAGAGAATGACAAGCAATGGATTGTTAGAGTAAACGAAAATACATTCAATGCTGATTGCTCATGCAGAGGATTTGAAACCAAGGGAATCCTATGTAAGCACATTCTTCGTGTGTACAACTCGAATAATGTGAAGCAAATTAACAGTCAGTACATGTTGAGTAGATTCACCACTAATGCCAAACAATGGTTGTATTTAGCCAAGAATATATGCTTGAATGATTCGCAATCCAACTTAGTATTTAGACATCATATACTCCGATTCACCTATGACCTTACTAGGCGTATTTAAAACTCTCAACTTGCGAAAGAGCATGTTCTTAATGTGATGACTGATCTTAGTCAGAGCACGAACGAAATATTAGCAAAGGAGAGTTCTAAAAATGGTTACTGCGGGCAAAATACCGAATACGTTAGAGATCTGGTGATGGTGCGCCCAATAGGTGTATTGAATGCACGACTTAAAAGTTATTTTGAAAAACTCAAAAAAAACTCAGTAAGTATTTTGAGTTAATCTAACTTATTGTTATTAATTTTAACTTTATCTTGACATCATTTTGTACTTCTAATTTATTTTCAATTTACTTTATGCAGGAAAAAATGATTTCTAAGGAAAAGTCAAATGCGCACGGTACTACAAAGGAGTTCAATTTCATTGAGAGTTTCAACTTCGAAGAACCATCAAACTTAATGATAGAGCTCACAAATTTTGATGTAAACAGTGATTTATCCATGACGATGCCCAATCTTTTTTGTGGTGTTCCAGATGTACTTATGCATGATTGACATATTTTGATGTAAAGGATGAGGTGGATAAATTGCTTTCATATGTTTGATTTGAGATTGATGTAACAAGAACCTTATGGTTCACAAAAAATAGTCAGTACACACTAGATCCGCCCCTAGAAGTGATGTTCAAACTAAGAGCAGGACAATCCTAAAACTTAGTCTGTAATAAATAGATCCGCACACAAAAAACTAATATTATATGATCTTAAATTTAACCGGAGATATAGGGGTTGCCTACACAAATAGAGCTTACCCGATCTTTCACAAGCAACTTTGATGTTAAGTCGCTGCAGAGCTTGTAGTTAAAACTACCCTTCGCAGCCCAACGGGTTATACGAGGTCGGCCCAAAACATTCGCAGAAACCTGCATGCTGCTATGCTCAAAAAATCAAACCTAGAAAGAAACAAATTTAGTAAAGACAATATATATCGGAATGAGTCGTAGAGTTGGGAGTTCAGTTCTTACACCAAGGACAATCGAACATCCTTCAAGATACCCAAGGCTGGCGGGATCTCCTCTTGAGCAGCTGAGCTTGAATAAGGACTGAAACTGAGAATGGAGAAATGTATGAATGGCTAATGACCAATTGTATCTCCTAAATTCATCAAGGACGTCGAAATCCTGGAGGCACTGCGGAATTCTTAGTGACTTCAAGGGAAATAAGAACCTGCAAAATATGTACTTTACAAGAACCTTCAACTGCCGGACCTCCATCGTAAGGGTACGCTCTTCAAGAGCCAATACGTTCATCTCATTCAATAGGTGTTTGTGATTCTCATCAGAATAAGGTGCTCTCTTGAAAGTGAACTCTTCTCCACTATTTGGCAGACCCAAAATTAGTGCAACTTCATTAACTGTCAGTTTCACATAATATTTGCCAAGCAGAAATGCATGATTGTCTGGCCTATATAGTCGGATAAGCCTATATAATAATGGGATGTTCTGAGGAAGATCCGGGAGTGAAAAAAATTGTAGGAGGCTCAGCATGCCCAAAATGCATCCGTTAATTGATTGTTTGACTCCTCCGAAAAAACACCCAAGAGGGGCTCAACATGCTTCTTGAAGGTTGATATGACACATCGACTGTTTAAATATGTACCGATTGATTGTCCTGCCGTCTATAATTTTTTGAACAAATTAGTAATAAATACACCTACCATAAACCCTATAAAAATAATGTAGGTAGGTAGTAGAAACTTGCAAAAACTAAAGTAAACAATCTTTGTACAATTCAAGAGGAATGACATAAAACAAGAATTCATAAAATTCAAATAAAGATTCCTTCCTGAATGGAGTACGTCTTGCAACTGCAAGAGCACAAAACTCTCATTTCAAAGCAAATTGCTTTAGCACAATCATCTGAATAAAGACTCGAAATACTTATGAAATAAAAATCATCACAACCATCGACCATCTGCATAAACATTCAAACAACAAAATACTTATGAAATAAAGACTCTTAATTTCAAAAATGATGATCTGAATAACAGCATACCATGAAAAAATACTTTAGCACCAGCACCAAATAGAGAATCTACTATATGAAGCCCAGAATCTGTTGAACCCTGCAAGTTTAGATTATGCTCAGAATAATTTTACAAGAATCAGAATGAGAATGAAGATACCTAAAGGCTGGACAAAATGAGATAAACTAAATCAATATCCGGCCAGTAGGACAGAGTTTCTGGCCGGATTTTTTATTTACTGTATAAAAAAAAATAGGGTTTCAACATCCAAACAAGCAAATGCCGTGGATGCTGAAACCCCCTATGATTATTTTCCCATTCTGAAATGGTAACATGCAATAAACTTTAAACCTAAATCGCTAAACGAAAAAGACCACAAGGGATACATGGAAAACAAAAAAACCACAATGGATAAATGGAAGAAAAAACTCACAAACACATGCGGAGGAAGAAGAAGATCCTCTGGTTAGCCGTCCTCTAACAATTGCCGCCGTGAGTTTTAACGTTTCTGCCAAAAGATTTTCACCGGGCTTAGGAGGTAGGGGAAATGCGAAAGTCGCCGCGCCGGGAGATAGATGCAGCGCCGACAGAAAAAGAGTGCGTCAGGAGAAGATCGCTGTAGCGCCGACCGAGAAAGAGTGCGCCGGGAGAAGAAATCCTGCCGGGGGACGAAGAGTGCGCCGAGAGAAGAAGAGGTGGAAGATCACGATTCAAAAATTTTGCGAAGAGAAGAAAAAGACAAAGTGTGACCCATTTAACTATTTAAACTCTCACGCCAGAAATACGTGCTCTACTCATCCAAAACTTTTCCCCAAAAAACCGAACCAGTTAGTTTTTCCGTCTCACGCGGCGGAATACAGTGCATCCCGGAGGGCGGGGTCGCCAGAAAGATAGTGGCGATCGGGAGAGCTGCACTGCAGAAGCAAGTGCTATCGATCGCCGGTTTCGCTTGTGGTTTGTGGCCGCCGGAGCTGTGGAAGAAGAGAGGAGGGGCGGGATCACGGGAAATATAGCAGCGATTGGGAGAGCGGCAGTGCGAGAAGAAGTGCGGTTAGGGAATAAAAAAGACCTAAATTCTCGTCTTTGGAGGTAGGGTAACTCCCATGACGACCAAGCCGACGAAGCCGAAACCATCCCCTGCGCCTGCGAACTCGCAGATATCGTCACTGGAGGATCTGTTCTCCTCTCTGCATCGATATGCTCAGAATTTAGAGTACGAACAGGCAGTCAATGTTGCAGACCAAGGTCTTTCTCTCACCCCCTCACATCTAGATTCTCTACTTCACTTTCCTCACCCTAATTTCCTTGCATTTTCAGTGCTTACGGTCGCCCCTGGAGATGAAGACGCCCTTCGGTGCAAGGTGGTCGCATTGATAAAGTCTGACGCGATCGATAAGGCCCTCTCTGTAATTCAGGCATCGGAAGGCCTCCGTGATCTGAAGTTTTACCAAGTATGCTCATTTCCCGTTTGATTAATTAAAGCAATTGAATTTTTGTTGTTTTTATCAGTTTTTCCTTTGAAAGCCTTGTTCCGTTGTGTACAACCCGTATTAGAAAAGGATGCCCAACTCAGAAGTCCTTGCCCAGTATGTCCGAGCTCAGAAGACCTCGCCCAAGATGGGCGAGCTCAGAAGACTTCGCCAGGAACGGCGAGCTTAGAAGACTACGCC
This sequence comes from Platanthera zijinensis, assembly GCA_039513925.1. Classification (NCBI taxonomy): domain Eukaryota; kingdom Viridiplantae; phylum Streptophyta; class Magnoliopsida; order Asparagales; family Orchidaceae; genus Platanthera; species Platanthera zijinensis. The sequence goes on from CM077089.1 coordinate 30,281,163, forward strand.
CAACAGGGGCTAGCTCAGAAGACCATGCCCAATTATGGGCGAGCACAAAATTTCACCTCGCGGGAAGACAAAAGCAGATATTTGCAGTCCATCTTAAAAGCGGGAGCGTCTATTCACAGATCATACCCACTTTGGATTTTGCTTATAAGCATAAATAAAAGAACCTTTGAATCCCCTATGGTGTGGGCGAGTTCAGTTTCCGCCTCTCTTGTGTCGAACTCAGCATTGGATTTAGGAGGGAAAGTTCCTATAAACTTCCGAGTGTGTGGCGAGGCCTTCTCGCTGCAGTACGCGAGTCTATTTTGTAGGCAATTTGGAGTTGTTTCTTGTGTTCTTTGGCTTATTCTTGTCGCGTTTCGTCTGGGTTTCCCACTAGACTAGTATCCTTTGGTTACCCTTATTGATAGTTTTACTTTCAAGACAACCTAAACACCTAGAGGGGGGGGGGGTGAATAAGTTCTAAAGCTTGTTAACACTTTTTGGCAGAATTCAATTACAGAATTAAAACACACAGCACAGCAGTCACAGAAATTTAACCATCACAGATTGCACACTGTTTTATAGTGGTTCCCCAAGGTCTGGGTACATCCACTTTCCCCCTTCACCTATCTAGCAGTATGCTAGATTCAGGCAAACTTCCTCTTTACTCAGATCCACAGATCCTACAGCTCAGAACCTGAAAAGGTTCCTACAACTCAGGCTCAACAGCCCTACCTCAGCCTTATCACAAAGCCTACAACTCAGAGAAGAACCTTCTCCTACACTCAGGCAAACAACCCTACCACTCAAAGATCAACTCTCCTACACTCAGCCTTTATAACACAGGCTTACAACTCAGATTTGTATTGACAGATCCTACAGAAATTAGAAAATAAGTTTTTAATGTCTTGCCTTTGTTGAGAGAGAAAAGAACAAGACAAATCTTGATCAGCTGATGAAATCAACTGAATCCGAGCTTTCTTCAAAGCTTCTTGAATCTGAACTTAGCTGAGTTGATTTCCAAACAGCTTCTTGAGAAACCAATGATGCCTTTCTTCTTCTTCTTTAAGAGGCTGGATCCCTCTCTATCCAACACCTTTGATGATACTTCTGAATTCTTGAAAGAACTCTACTTAGACAGATCCTGAGATCGTTTTCTTAGATCTTCTGATGAAGATATTCTTTTGTGTATTACTCCTTCTTGATTTGATTTCTCAAATTGATTGCCAAAATTCAATCTGTTACTTCTCTCTGAATCTGTCTATTTATAGATCTTCTTCATGGTAACCGGCTGATCCGGTTTCTAACTGACTTCTGACAAGTCTGACAACATCAGTTAACCGGTTGCAACCCAAAGCTGTCAAGTCTTCAAACAGATCCTGTGCCTTAGTCTTGGACAGCAAAGTGTTGAGACAGACTGTCAGAAAGTGTCGAGACCAACTGTCTATATGTGTCGACACAAGTGACTTTGGTGTCGACTAGTTTGCCTTTAAGTCGACACTGCTTCTTCAGAACTTCATCTTGAGAATGAGTCGACACAGAGAATTTGTGTCGACTCAACACTTCATCTTTCTTCAGAAAATAACTTGGTCTTGATTTTGCAGTGTGTCGACACAAGTCCTGTGTGTCGACACAGTTGTTGTAGATTCAGAACTCAGTATGTGTCGACTCTGCCTTCAGGTGTCGACATAGTTGAGGTCGACTATCTTTCTGTGAGTCGACACTGCTTCCCAGTGTCGACACAAATATGGTCGACTATCTTTCTGTGAGTCGACACTGCTTCCCAGTGTCGACACAAGTGTGGTCGACTATCTTTTTGTGAGTCGACACTGCTTTCCAGTGTCGACACAAATGTGGTCGACTATCTTTCTGTGAGTCGACTCTGCTTCCTTCAAGTGTCGACACAATTATTCTGAAGTGTCGACACAATTTCTTCAGGTGTCGACATATGGACTTAGAATAATTTCCTGTATTCTTTAATACTTCTTCATCTGCACATGTCAACTTAAAACAACATCAAATACACCTTGATGTATATCATTAAGCTAAGTTAGGCTTCTTCAAATTAGGTACATATTTTCCAATGTACCCAACAATCTCCCCCTATTTGGAGAAGTCATAACCCTTTTAGTTAATGATATACACCATTTATAACAAATATAATGATGATGTATGACATTACAGAAATACTTAATATAAACAAAATATTAACAATTCATCACAGAGTGAACATGAATATATGATTCCAAACAAAATTTTGTTTATAACTTGGTAATGTTTGATTACAGATGTTTACATTGAATGATTAAACAAAACATTACAAAACACTTTTGAAAGAACTTAGAACTAAGACTGATCAGGCTCTTTTATGACAATTCCTTTGCCAGATTGGATTTGAGCCTTCACAGGAGCTTCAACAACTTCAGCTGGCTTCTTGCCTTTTAGCTCAGCTTTCTTCTGTGCTTCTTCCTTGAGCCTTTGCCTTTCAAAGTAATGAAAGGGCTTTGGAAAGTACTTGCTCGGCTCCTGAGCATCTGGTGGTAGCCTTCCCAGCTTGGCTTTTCTCCTGAACTGTACTATAGCTTCTTGCCTAGCTTCATGCTTTTGCCATTCCATTTCATTATACCACTTCCCTCTATCATGTACTTGGTCCTTTACAGCCTTCCATGCAGTTAGTATAATATTTCTTGAAGTAGGGCTCCACTGCTCAAAATCTGGCTTAAGTTCAGCCTGCTCTCTAAATATTTTCTTGGATAGTAGAGCATCTTGCTGTTCTTGCAAGTTGGCATCAGGCTTATCAACTTTTTCAATAACAACCTTGGTAACCTCTTTTGGAGGACTATACATATCCTAAACTTGCTGATCAATCATATCAAAATCAGGAGGAGGGTAAATGACTTGGGCAATCTCAGGTTGATTGCCTTCATGTAGACCTGTTTGAATTCCGGACTCAGCCACCATAGCATCATCACACAAAGGTGGATATCCCAATGTGGCTCGAATACTATTTGTCACCCATTTGGTGTGCTCTGAGCCAGCATGAACTAACAACCTCTCCCCCTTTATGACTTCTCTGGTAATATGATCTCTTAGATCATTCTTCTGAAATCTGATCTGACCATCTAGATAATTCACACCTTCTTTAAAATATGGTTTCAATTTTTGTAGTTTGTCAGATATGTCCTTCTGAGATGTAGTGATGACAGTCTTAACTGATTCAATGGCTTCTTGAAGTTTCTTATCAAACTCTTCCATCTCCTTTGCTCTTGCTTCAGTCATCCCTGCAGTAGCCTTTGTGAACTCTTCAAGAATTTCATGGTGAGATTCAGTCAAATTATCATTCATCATTAGCTGATTCTCCAAAACATAACCTTGCTTTAAAGCAATATCATCCACTTTAGTGAGGATAGACTGGTGTTGTTTAGCCAAATACACTACAGCATTACTTCCCTTATGGAAGCAATCTGTCATCTCCTTCTTATTCATATTTACTTCAAATCTAATAGATTTAATATCTTGAGCCAAGTCAAATTGAAGGGATTTATTGCTCTCATCAACATACTTTTCAACAGCCAGTCTGTGTTCATCCAACTTAACTTGCAAGTCTATCATAAACTTGTTATAATTAAATTCAGAAGGAGATTGGAGAGGTGTAGTTTGTAGAGTCTGCTTATAGCTTTTGCTCCTTCTCTTAAAGACCATGAGCTTTTTCTTCTTAGCCAGTCTGTCTTCTTCATTCTCAAAATCAGATGAACTTTCAATTTGAACTCTGTCAGGAGAAGTAGGAGGAATATCTGTCTCAGTGCCATGTTGTTCAGCCTCAACATGCACAGGCTCCCCCTCAACTACTTGCTCCTTCTCAACTCCTTGTTCCTTCTCAGCTTCTTGCTCTATCTCCATATCTAGTGCCTTCTCATTTTCTTGCTCCTCCTCTATTCTATCAGTAGCAATTTCAATATTAGGAAATAACTCATCTAGAGTGTATTCCTTCTGAGCTTGAACAGATGTTGAATCATCCAGATCTGCAATATTCAAATCTTTTGATAAATCAATTTGTTCTTCCTCTTGCACTTGTTCAGACATTTGCACCTCCTGCACTTGTTCAGTATGTGGAATTTCCTGGGTAGGAGAATGTACTTGCTCCCCCTGTACCTGTGCAGGAGTAAAAATATTAGGAATGTCCTTGGCAGGAAAACTCACTTGCTTTCCCTTTACCTGTTCTGAAGTAGATACATTCTGGGCAGGAGAGTGAGCTTGCTCCCCCTGCATTTGGGCAGGAATGGTTTCATCTTGAACAGACTCAGGCTGATCTTCAACCTGCTTTCTCACTTGCTCTTCTTGATGCTGGGCAGTGCCTAGATCATGTGCAGGGGATCTCACAGGGGTGTCCTGCCTGTTCTCATCAGGCACATCTTTAGACAGCACCCTATCCCACCTTGAAAATAATCTTATATCCATTTTCCTCATGTGATTAATTTTTGTCCTAGGCAGTTGTTGCATAACCTCAGGGATCACTTCAGTCAGGTATAAACTCACAATTCTAGCCAGATTTGGCTTCTTGATTCCTTCATTGATTTTATCAAATACTACAGCTGACCAGTCAGTTGGAATTGTAAATACAATTCTGGTCATTAGGCTGAACATATAGGCTGAAATCCTATCATGTCCACCTGGTTTGCACAAAATTACTTTCCCAACTACTTCAGACAAAAATTTTCCTTGTTGATTCATTCCTTTTCTGTTGAAAGCAGCTCCAATCTTCAGGGTTGGATCCAATCCACACCATTGGAGAGCCTCCCTTGACTTAGAAGCTGAGACCTCTTCTTCATTCTCAACTATAGGCAATTGTAGAATCTTTCTCAAACTTCTTGGTGTGATTTTCACCTTTGTCCCATGAACTGTGGATTTTATCTTGAGACCAGCTGAATCCACTGATGCAGAGGTAAAGAATTCAAGCACCTCCTTCTTCCATATCTTTGAAGGTTCAGAAACTAGAAACTCTATTCCAGATTCGGAGATTAGAGTTATAACCCTTTGAATATCTGTCGGGGCATCAGCAAAGGCATTGCGTACCAACTCATATCCTTCGTTGATGTTATCTTCAACCTTTGGTGCCATTGATCAGACGAGAAAGCTTGAGAGAAGAGAGAGAGAGAATGTCGACACAGGGTTTCAGTCTCGAAAACCTTGTAAGCGTGTCGACAGAATAAGTTCTTGACCTATTTATACCTTCTATTGAAAGAAGATCAAAAGGCGGGCAAAAACAGTCTATATGTGTCGACACAGATGGAGTGTGTCGACACAAACTTCTATTGTCTTGACAGCAAGTCTGTCTACTATGTGTCGACACCAATTGTGGATATGTCGACACCTAAGAGACATAGTAGAGTATCAGAAATTCTGTGTTGACTCTTAGGATAAGTGTCGACACAAAATCTGTAAGTGTCGACACCACTATTCTGGTGAAGTCGACACTATATTCCTGGATGAGTCGACTATTTGATTCTTAAGTGTCGAAACAAATTCTCTGTGTCGACACATATTCTCTGACTAGTTGACATGACTTTATTGAGTCGACACATTTTCACTGAATGTGTCGACACAATTTTACTTAGCCAATTTCTGTTTTTGTCAATACCACTTGATAATCTAATGCCACTTGTAAGTTTGTTGATAACCTAATCAATGGTCAGCATGCCTAATTCAGTTTTAAATTTATTGAATTTTGTTTCATCCAGTGGCTTAGTAAATACATCTGCTATTTGATAATCTGTTTTAACAAATTCCAATGAGATGTCTTCTCTTTCTACATGTTCTCTAAGAAAATGGTATTTAATTTCTATATGCTTAGTTCTACTATGAGAAACAGGATTATTAGCAAAAGAAATTGCACTCTTAGAATCACACAAAAGAGGTGTTCTACTTACTTGAATACCATAATCTTTAAGCTGATGCTGTATCCACAATAGCTGTGCACAGCAGCTGCCAGCAGCAATATATTCTGACTCAGCTGTGGATATTGCCACACTGGTCTGCTTCTTACTACTCCATGATATCAATCTTCCTCCCAAGAATTGACAAGTACCTGTTGTACTCTTTCTATCCTCTCTACAGCCTGCAAAGTCTGCATCTGAATAACCTGTTAGTAGAAAATCTCTATTCTTAGGGTACCAAAGGCCTAGATTAGGTGTGCCCTTAAGATATCTCAGAATCCTTTTGACTGCAGTTTAATGAGATTTCTTAGGGCAGACTTGGTACCTAGCACAGACACATGTAACATACATAATATCTGGTCTACTAGCAGTGAGATATAGTAGAGAGCCAACTATCCCTCTATACAAAGATTCATCAACAGGTTTACCTGCATCATCTTTGCATATAGGCATACTTGTTCCCATAGGAGTTCTCATAGTGGAGGATGACTCCATACCATACTTCTTAATTAATTCTTTGGCGAACTTAGACTGGGATATGGACAGACCATCATCAGTCTGTCTTACTTGGAGTCCCAAGAAGAACTTAAGTTCCCCCATACTGCTCATCTCAAACTTCCCTTGCATAAATTTGGCAAACTTTTTACAAAGGTTGTTTTCAGTAGATCCAAAGATTATGTCATCAACATAGATCTGAACTAAGATGATCTTACCTTTGGATTCCCTAAGGAATAGAGTTTTGTCTATTTTTCCTCTTGAGAATTTATTCTCAATAAGGAAAGTAGACAGGGTTTCATACCAAGCCCTTGGGGCTTGCTTTAACCCATACAAAGCTTTCCTAAGCTTATAGACATAATCTGGTTTAAGAGGATCTACAAAACCTGATGGCTGCTCTACATAGACTTCCTCTTTTAAATCACCATTCAGGAATGCTGATTTCACATCCATCTGGTACACTCTGAAGTCTTGATAGGCTGCATAGGCAAGGAACATTCTGATTGCCTCCAGCCTTGCTACTGGGGCAAAGGTTTGATCAAAGTCAATCCCTTCTTCCTGCCTGTATCCTTTTGCAACCAATCTTGCTTTATTCTTCACTATTATTCCACTCTCATCCAATTTGTTCCTATAAATCCACTTTGTGCCAATTATGTTGTGGCCTCTTGGTTTACGAACAAGCTCCCAGACATTGCACCTTCTGAATTGATTCAGCTCCTCTTGCATAGCATCAGTCCAGTGCTGGTCTTGGATGACTTCTTCAAACTTCTTAGGCTCCACTTGAGACAGGAAACTTGAATGCAGGTCTGTGCTTTGATTTCTGCTTCTAGTCTGCACTTTCTGTCTTGGATCACCTATAATCTGATCAGCTGGATGATCTCTTAAATGTCTTGTAGCTGGAGGAAGGTTCCTTTCTGGTTGAACATCTCCAGCTCCTTCTTCATGCTGAACCTCTTGGTTTTCATCAGCATCTATTGAGTTTTGTACTCCCCCTGGACAGTAGCCTTCATTTTCCAATGCTCCATCTTCCTTTGATGCTTCAGCAATGAAGAGCTTGTCCATTCTTTTGCTTATACCTGTTGAATCATTTGATCTACAAGACAACTCACAGTTGATTAATCTTGTTTCATCAAACACAACATGTACAGATTCTTCAACAACTTGAGTAGTCAAGTTGAAGACTCTATAGGCCTTACTATTTATGCTGTACGCAACAAATATCCCATCTTGGGATTTGGCAGCAAACTTAGTTAGGTATGTCTTGCCATTGTTAAGTATATAACATTTACAACCAAAGATCCTGAAGTAGGATAGATTTGGTTTTCTACCTTTCATAATCTCATAGGGAGTCTTTTTGTGGTTCTTGGTGTTAGAAGCCCTATTGATCACATGACATGCAGTGTTAACTGCCTCAGCCCAGAAATATTCTGGAAGAGAGGTGTCACTCAATAGAGTTCTACCAGCTTCAATTAATGTTCTATTCTTTCTTTCAGCAATGCCATTTTGCTGTGGTGTTTTAGGTGAGGAGAACTCTTGAAAAATCCAAAGTCTTCACATAACTTTGTCATGCTTTCAGATTGAAACTCAGTACCATGGTCACTTCTGATTTTGACCACTGTACTATTCAGTTCATTCTGAATCTGCTTCACAAAATTAAGTAAGACACTTGGAGTTTCTGATTTCTGTCTCAGAAAGAACACCCATGTAAATCTAGAATAGTCATCTACAACCACAAAAGTGTAGACCTTCCTACCTAGACTATGAACTGGCATAGGACCAAAAAGATCTATATGCAAGAGGTATAAGCACCTCACAGAATCCTTGTTTTCAAGGTTATGAAAGGAGGATTTTGTCTGCTTGCCCTTTTGACAAACTGAGCATATCCCTTCCTTTATACACTTAACTTGATGACCATTCCTTACTAACTCTTTGCTAAAGAGTTGGCCAATTATCTTGTAGTTAAGATGAGCCAATCTCTTGTGCCACTTGACACAATGAGAAACATTATCATCAGCTACAAGACAGATGGAAGAAGCCTTGCTCTTACATACAAAATTAAGACAATATACATTTCTCTTCCTATATCCAGTCAATATGATCTCTTGATCACTTGACCTTTTGATATGACATCCATCCTTAACAAATGAAATGTCATATCCTAAATCACTCAGCTGGCTTATGCTTATTAGATTGTGTTTCAAACCTTTTACATAAGCCACTTGAGTGATAGTAATTAGGTTAGTAGAAATGTTACCAAACCATTTGATGATTCCTTTTTCAGATTCACCAAAGATCACTTTAGGTCCATCTTTGACAGATGTATACTCCTTCAGCAGCCCCTTTGTTCCAGTCATGTGCCTGCAACAACCACTGTCCAAGTACCATATAGGGGCATGACCACTTGGACTTTCCTGCAACACAGATTTACTTACCCTTAGAACCCAAGTAAGTCTTGGGTCCTTGGCTCAGGTTAGCATTAAAAAAACTACCATTATCTCTTCTAACAGGTAGACTATTGTTCTTTCTAACACTTGTGTTATGCCAGCAGTCTAATGCAAAATGGCCTCTCTTGCCACAACACCAACATTCAAACTTATTGTATCTAGTTCTAGATACACCCTTGACAGAGGAATTTCTGTCCATTGCTGGTGCTGCAACAGCTTCACCCACTGATTTCTTATAACCATTGGGTTTATGAACATAGATAGGCCTGTTGGCATTTACACCTTTGTTTATCAGAACATTAGTCTTAAAATGACCATGAATATCTTCATGATCATATTGGTTAGAAGGCACTTGCACCTTTCTAAACTTAATAGGGACTGAAAAGTTCAGTGGCTTGACATGAGCTTTGCCTTTCCTCTTGAATTGGGCTGCCCTGGGGTTACCTTTGAATCCTAATCCTGCCTTACCCTTTTGAGTAACAAATTCATCTATCAAAGGTAAGACAGACTTTGGCTTAGAGTAACTTGCCACTAACTCCTTTTCTATTCTTAGTCTGGCCTCCAGACTCTTCACTTGATCATTGGTATAATTGATTGTGCCCATCTGAATAATAATTATATTCTTCAATTTGGCAATTTCATTTAACTTCTGATCAATTACTTTTTCAAACTCAGTTGCAGCTACCTTTAGATCAACAATTTCCTGAGCCTGAGATTTAACCAGGTTCTTGCTTTTCTTAAGGGTCTGCAACAAGTCCTCATACTTATCTATCAATTGATAGACATCTCCTTCAGATTCAGATGCATCTACATCACTTGATGCAGATGTAGCTGATTCTGCACTTGTACTATAAACAGATTTTATTGAAGGACATAATACCTTACTAGGACCAGACTGATTCTGGTACATGTCTTCTTCTAATCCTGCCATCAGTCCCATGCACTGATGATCTTCTTGTTCATAGATGGAGTCTAGCAATTGCATGAACTACTCTTCTTCAGTAGCAGCATACAGTCCAATATATGCTTCAGCTTCAGATTCTGATTCTGAAATTGATTGATCTGTTAGGCTCTTTTCCTTCTTTGCAACAAAGGATTTTTCCTTCTTGCCCTTTTGATAAGTCTTCTTCTTGTCTGATGATTCCTTTCTCTTATCAGGACAGTCAGCCACTACATGTCCAGGCCTATTGCAACAATAGCAGACAATATTTGAAGTAGTGGCCTTGCTGGGCATTGTTCTGCTCTTCTCTTTCCTTGATGACTTTTTCTTCTGATAATAGTCATCAACTTGCTGTGATGAGGAAGGCCTAGACTTCCACTGCTTCTTCTTTAAGAATCTCTGGAATTGCCTTGTAAATGCAGCAAAATCTGCATCTGACTCACAGCTTTGTGAACCCTGATTATCTGAATTTTCAGAACTAACTTCTGCAACTTCTTTAGGAGGAGATGGTGATATCCTCCTATTCTTTCTAGTGGCTTCTGCCTTGAAGGCCACTGTCTTCTCTCTATGCTCTCCTTTTGAATTCTTTTCCTCCTCCTTCCTCACCATAAGTTGCATTTCATAGGATAACAACTTTCCAAATAAGGTTGGAGGAGAAATCTCTGCCAGTTTAGCCACTTCTCTTATGACACAGATCTTTGTGTCCCAATCCTTTATCAAGGATCTTAAGAATTTGTCATTCAGTTCATAGGTACTGAATACTCTTCCATAGGACTTTAACTCATTCACAATTCTATAGAATTTCTTATAGCATTCAGTTATGCTATCAGTTTTTCCTTGTCTAAAACTTTCATATTCCTGGTTGAGCATAGACTTCCTATCCTGTCTTACTTCTTCAGATCCCTCCATGTAGACAATCAAGGTGTCCCACATCTCTTTGGTGGTCTTGCAGTGAATCAGTTTCTGAAATGTAGAATCATCTATGACACTCACAATAATATTCTGAGCTCTCTTGTCCATGGTTGCCAAAATGATTTCATCCTTGGTCATTTCAGAATAACTCTTTGGAGTTTGAATATTAGCATCAAGAACTGATACCTTCATTGGAATGAAGGGTCCTTCCTGAACTGTGATGTATATCCTTGGGTCAGATGCTTACATGAACAATCTGACTCTTTCTTTTCAAATTCCAAAGATTTCCTTCCTGCAGATGGGTAACTTCATTGACCCTAACTTCTTGTGATTTTCTCCAGAACCCATCTTCTTGAATCTTGATTCTGCCTTTCAGATCTACCTCAGACTGTTAAGTCCTTTTTGAGGAACCTCCCTCTGATACCACTTGATAGTTTTACTTTCAAGACAACCTAAACACCTAGAGGGGGGGGGGTGAATAAGTTCTAAAGCTTGTTAACACTTTTTGACAGAATTCAATTACAGAATTAAAACACACAGCACAACAGTCACATAAATTTAACCATCACAGATTGCACACTGTTTTATAGTGGTTCCCCAAGGTCTGGGTATATCCACTTTCCCCCTCACCTATCTAGCAGTATGCTAGATTCGGCCAAACTTCCTCTTTACTCAGATCCACAGATTCTACAGCTCAGAACCTGAAAAGGTTCCTACAACTCAGGCTCAACAGCCCTACCTCAGCCTTATCACAAAGCCTACAACTCAGAGAAGAACCTTCTCCTACACTCAGGCAAACAGCCCTACCACTCAGAGATCAACTCTCCTACACTCAGCCTTTATAACACAGGCTTACAACTCAGATCTGTATTGACAGATCCTACAAAAATTAGAAAAGAAGTTTTTAATGTCTTGCCTTTGTTGAGAGAGAAAAGAACAAGACAAATCTTGATCAGCTGATGAAATCAACTGAATCTGAGCTTTCTTCAAAGCTTCTTGAATCTGAACTTAGCTGAGTTGATTTCCAAACAGCTTCTTGAGAAACCAATGATGGCTTCCTTCTTCTTCTTTAAGAGGCTGGATCCCTCTCTATCCAACACCTTTGATGATACTTCTGAATTCTTGAAAGAACTCTACTTAGACAGATCCTGAGATCGTCTTCTTAGATCTTCTGATGAAGATATTCTTTTGTGTATTACTCCTTCTTGATTTGATTTCTCAAATTGATTGCCAAAATTCAATCTGTTACTTCTCTCTGAATCTGTCTATTTATAGATCTTCTTCATGGTAACCGGCTGATCCGGTTTCTAACTGACTTCTGACAAGTCTGACAACATCAGTTAACCGGTTGCAACCCAAAGCTGTCAAGTCTTCAAACAGATCCTGTGCCTTCGTCTTGGACAACAAAGTGTTGAGACAGACTGTCAGAAAGTGTCGAGACCAACTGTCTATATGTGTCGACACAAGTGACTTTGGTGTCGACACAGCCTTTGATGATGTCGACTAGTTTGCCTTTAAGTCGACACTGCTTCTTCAGAACTTCATCTTGAGAATGAGTCGACACAGAGAATTTGTGTCGACTCAACACTTCATCTTTCTTCAGAAAATAACTTGGTCTTGATTTTGCAGTGTGTCGACACAAGTCCTGTGTGTCGACACAGTTGTTGTAGATTCAGAACTCAGTATATGTCGACTCTGCTTTCAGGTGTCGACATAGTTGAGGTCGACTATCTTTCTGTGAGTCGGCACTGCTTCCCAGTGTCGACACAAATATGGTCGACTATCTTTCTGTGAGTCGACACTGCTTCCCAGTGTCGACACAAGTGTGGTCGACTATCTTTTTGTGAGTCGACACTGCTTCCCAGTGTCGACACAAATGTGGTCGACTATCTTTCTGTGAGTCGACACTGCTTCCTTCAAGTGTCGACACAATTATTCTGAAGTGTCGACACAATTTCTTCAGGTGTCGACATATGGACTTAGAATAATTTCCTGTATTCTTTAATACTTCTTCACCTGCACATGTCAACTTAAAACAACATCAAAGACACCTTGATGTATATCATTAAGCTAAGTTAGGCTTCTTCAAATTAGGTACACATTTTCCAATGTACCCAACACTTATGTTCGAACATTAGGAACCCATTTTCCAGATTTTTACGTTTTTGTGCGGTGAACGTGGACAATGATCAAAGGAAGAAACTCTAGTGCGAGATCTCATGGCGAGCCATGATGAGTAGGATGCTAGGAGAGTTCCATCACTGGCGAGTTCCAGCTCTGGCGAGTTCCAGCTCATGCGAGTTCTGGCTCAGGCGAGTTCCGACTCAGGCGAGTTCCAGCTCAGGAGAGTTCCAGCTCTGGCGAGTTCCAATTCAGGCAAGTTCCAGTTAATGCGAGTTCTAACTCAGGCGAGTCCCCCTTCATGTTAGCTCAGAACCCTTGCGAGCTCAAAATTCAGGTGAGCTCGGGAATATGAAAAAAAATCTAGGGGTTATAAAGTTAAAGGTAATACTTGCTTTGACTTTTTTTCACCCTTTTTTAGTGCTAACACTTTTTCATGCATTATATATATATATATATATATATATATATATATATATATATATATATATATATATATACTCACGAGTGCTTTGGTAAAACTTATGAGTGCTTTCATATAATTTGCAAACAGTGCTGGCTTTGATGTTTCGATCATGATGACAACCGTCACAGAAGGATCCACATGATAGGGTCATGGTGAAGCGTATATTCCGCGAGTCCATACTCGTCAGGGATTCTCTTATATTCCATGAGCTTATACACGCGAGGTCATCTCTTCAACATTTGATACTCTTTAAATTCATATTCATAAGGTTAGAAAAATCCTTCGAACTTGTCTTGCAAATTATATGAAAGCACTCCCGTGGTAAATTCCTCCTTCATAGAGTGGACCCAACTAAATGTCTACGATGAGTGTGGGCGGGCTCAAATGCGCAGATTTGTGGTTGTAAGCCTTGCATGAAGTACTTGAGGTAATGGACCATGTATATGCCCAAGATATGATGCGATAACTCCCAAAAATCGTGGATGTCTCTACCAAGTCAACTTGTTGACATTGCGAAGACGCTCAAAGGTATTCCCGAGGTGACACTTTGTCATAGTGTAGGACGAGTCCTCCATGAGCATGACTGACATCATGTACAACATTGATTGATGAAGTCATCACATCCAATGAAGGGTGGAATCTTATATGTAAATCATCGCGATGGGAACTTTGATGGTTTCTGGAGTGAGTTGTAAATTGAAACTAAAAAAAGATTATTTCACAGGCGATCCATCTTTGTGGGTTTGAACCATCAGATAATGGAATCTTTATCCCCTAAGGTGCCATGTGTAGGGGAATCAAAAGCAGGGGGGTCCACCAACATAGGGATAGGTCGAGCTAACTAGTCCATTCAGATTAACAAATACAAAGTTGGTGGTTGGAGATGGTGGGCAGTGGCCATTGGTCGGTTGTCCTTAATCAAGGATTTGGAGGATGCCAATTAAGACAAATTCCACTACATCCATGCTCGAAGAAAGATTACCCAAAGAACACTCCACTTCGTCCGTACGATTTGCCATGTCCCTCATCATTGGCATGCACTATGGAGAGGAATAAAGGGGTTGTGGAAAACAATGGCGGAAAAGTCCTTCGGACTTGTCTGGAGCCCTTTAGGAGAGTGGAGCCCCTAACACTTGCGTAAAATAGGAGAAGTGATGCAATACTCAATGATCGCAGCAGGAAGAAAGTTCTCGCTGTATTTTTCGGACATCGTGGTTAGGCCGAAGACGGTGACATGCGATCTGTGCAGTGTCGTGATTAAGACAATGAAGTTCTAAGTTGGCCGAGCAAGGTAGGTTCGTCTGCGATATTTTGGCTCGTCAGTCGAGCTTCAGAGCGAGGAAACACACGAAGGAGTGAGAAATTATTATGCAAGTTTCGTTGAGGTGAGATGTGTCGGAATTGTGTAATCGGTTGTGTTGTAGCCGTGTACGTGAGAGCAACATGCAGTTTCTTCGGTCGCTAGAAGAGTAGTGCATGAATGCGTTGATCAAAATCAGTCGTTGAGGTCTGGGAGGGAGTTGGCTGACCTTCTTCTTGACTAAACCTTAATGATTTCCACGATCTAGTGTTTGGTGGGGGATTCCGACAAGTGGACCAAGTTGATATGCATCAATATATATATATATATATAGTATTAATAATTAATAGATGCACTTACATGTTAAACTCACGCAAAAGCTCCTGTTGTAATGACCTAACCCTTATAATATCAAAAATATTGTCCGCTCTGGTTCATCTCAGTACATACAAAGTTGAACCCACGATTTTCTCATTTTTCATAGGTGGCATATTAGCACTTCCTAGGAGGTCATCTATCCGAGGACTACTTCCACTAAAGCACTCTTAACCTTAAAGTTTTCCACACAACTCTACCAGTTACTCCAAAAAGCGCCTTTGATATTTGAAAAATCAAATTATTATTTAAGTCCAACAACTTTTTCTCTAATTTCGATGTGAGATCCAGTTCATTCCCACACCTCCTTTCATCTAGAAGCCTGCAATCCTAGAAGCCTATTAGGAGTTGCTTTACCCGGGTTTCAATACTCCTAAAACCATCCCTGCTCTCATTGGACCGCCCTCATCAGATTCAGGATGTTACAAGCACACCAACTTCCGCATGGTTTGTCCTCGAACCACACATTGTACTGTAGGAGGTCTAGTTCTGATACCATTTGTAACGACCCAACTCTCACAATATCAAAAGTATTGCCTGCTTTTGTTCATCCCAGCCCATACCGAGCTAAACCGTACGGTTTTTTCCTTTTTCACAGGTGACCTATGAGCACTTCCGAAAATGCGCCTCTGAAATTTGTAGAATCAAATTATTACTTATGCCGAACACCTTTTCCTCCAATTCCAATGTGAGATTCGATTCATTACTGCACCACCTTTTTACCTAGAAGTTAGCCATCCTTGAAGCCTGCCAGTAGCTTCTTTATCTGGGTTTCACTACCCCTAAATCACTCCCGGCCCTCATCGAACCGCCCTCATCAGATTTAGGATGTTACACCTATAATGTAAACCCTTGGAATGCTCTCCAAGTGAGATTCTAAACCAGGATTTCCAAAATAAGATAATAAAATTCCACGCACCTCATAGGAGGGGAGACTACTATTAATAACCCTAAACACATCATAAAACTGCTACATTAGCCTGGAAGGTCTTGCAGATAGGCATCAGAATCACTTGATATATATATATATATATATTTTATAATTTAGAAGATGGCATTCAAGGCATGGATTAGATATGCTAGTAGTTGCCTCGGGCTAGTATCAATTTAGAGGTTGGCTGGTAAGATGTTATAACGTGTTGTATAAGTAAACTAGATCTTCTTTCTTTTTGTCTTAGTTAGTGACCTTTAAAAGTCAATGACAAAGTTTGATCCACCAGGCAAGAGTAATGGGCTCTGTAATGCACTGCTTCCTTTTGATAGGAGAGTATTTGTGGGATCTAATATGAATGCTAACACGCCTCATATTGGTCAAGGAATACTATGAGATTAAAATACTTGACCCAGCATGTAATACTCTATTTACAACGAAGAACCCTTGTATTCTCTGTTGCTTGGTCACTCTTATATATACTTGCAATATTACCATGCCATACATATGTCGGCCAAGGAAAATTCAGGACAGCTGTTTGGTACGTCTAAACATAAATCAATTAAAATAATTATGGATCCCCGCTCCAGACACAAGGTGAGCAGGATGTCCAACACAGTCAAAAGTCAAAACACGTGATATTATTGTTTTTCTTTAGGTTATGACAATTGCAATAGCACAGGTGGTACTTGAAATATTAGGAAAAATTAGTAGCAAACCCAGATGCCATCACACATGACATTCCTCTTGATGAGTAGTTGATTGTTGAATGCATGATTTGTTTTTAAATTTTGGCAGAATGATTAACATTTATGATTTCATATCAAATTTTAATATTATGTAATAAAAAGATTTGTCTAATGTGGACTAAGTTTATGATTATTTTTATGTGATTAATGAGTTGTGATTTTGTTAGCAATATAAAAAGACAACGTTTTATCTTCCATGCTCAAGCAACAAGTTTTTGTCCTATATTTTTTGATATTGTTAGAGAATGTTAGAGAAAATCATGTAAAAGCCCAATAAGTGTGTCCTAATTATAAGTCCACTTAGTCTTCTTGTTTAGTCCCACATTTTTGGATTGGGAATCCCTCTCCCTCCCTCTTCCTATATATATGTACATATATTTGTAGTTTAAGATAACATTTTTTGGAGATTTTAATAAGATCATTATTATTCTTGCCCCTTTGTCGGTATCACTCTACATGGTATCATAGCGAAAGATCCTTCCTTCTCCTCCTTCCAACTGACATACGGTTAGTTATTCCCTAACCGCCTGGTTGACCCTCCTCTCTCAACCCGCTGCGATCTCCTTCCTTTCTAACCGCCTCTTCCTCTCTCCCGTGAATTCCACCTCTCCCCATTCCTCCTCTTTCTGCTTCTCGTAGCAAGCTTCCGCCCTTACCGCTCTTTCATGCGGTCTCCTTTTGCTAGCCGCAAGCTTTGCTAACCGCGAAACCCTGTTTTGACGTCCCGTTGAAGTCCGCATCCTGCTCGCGACCTATTCGCTTGCGGCCTGTCTGCTCGTTGTTCTCCTGTTCCCTTGCGGACCGTTCGCTGTTCGCCTATTCGCTCGCGGCCTTTTCGCTCGCGGCCTTTTCGCTCGCGGCCTGTTTGCTCGCGGCCTATTTGCTCACCACTCTTTGCTTCGCGCGACTTGCCGCGGCTCTTCCTCTCTACTCGCAGCCTATCTGCTTCGCGCGATCTGCTCTTTCCCTTGCCGTTAGCTTATCTCGCCTAGACGCAAGGTCTGCTCCAAATCCGCGGTTCTTTGCCTTAGCCGCCTGCCAGTTCTTTCCCTTCCCGCTAGCTTATCTCGCCTAGCCGCAAGGCATACTATCACTTTTGCTCGCCTGATCGCCTGTCTTATCCGCGCAGTTCGCGGACTCCTTGTCTTATCCGCGCAGTCCACAGACTCCTTGCCTTGCTGCAAGGCTTGCTGTCACTTTTGCTCGACCGGTCGTCTGTCTTATCCGCACAGTCCGCGGACTCCTTGTCTTGCCACGTTCACTACTCTCCAGGGCTGCTCCATGGATTCCACTTCTGGCTCCTCTCTTCCTGCTTGTGCTACTGCTCCCGTTCCTAAACTTCGTGATGAACTCCGGATCACCACCATCTCTCTCAGCAGGAAGCAAAATTTTGTGGAATGGGTGCACTCTGTTCGCCGTGTATTGCAGTCGAAAGGACTTCATCATCTGACACTTGCTACTCCAACAACACCTACCGACTAGTGACTTCATGATGACAATCGTGTCTAATAATGTCTTTTCAACTCAATGGACACCAAACCATACAAAATGACCATGCAACATAAAACAGTCAAGACAATGTGGGAGGAGCTCCACTCCCTCTATTCATGCCAAAACAATCTTCAACACTTGTTCGACATCATTACTGATCTTCAAACCCTTGATCAAGGGGCACCAGGTGATATGAACTTTATTTTCAGGGCCAAGACTCTTGTTGAGGCCTGGATACAACATCAGCCCCTACCATAAATTTAGTTGCACAATAGGCATAAAAAGAGCGGTCAGGATTGCCATGATGATGGCCTGTGTTCCTTCTCATCTGCACAGTGTTCGGGCTCTGATTCTTTCTTCCTCTACAACTCCCTCTGTCATATGTTTGCTCTATGCTTTTGAAGGTTACCCCGCCACCAGATGCTCCTGTGAATTTGTCTCCGGCTTTCCTCCAGCAACCTACACCAGTTCCTTCGGTTCGTGGTTCTTCGACCCGTGGGGGTCGCAACACGTTTTGGGGACGAGGACGTGCTGGAAGATCCTCTTTTAAATGCACGTTTTACGGTCGGGATGGTCACCTTAAGGCCACCTGCTATCACAAACATGGTCTGCCTCCATATCTTGCTGCATCCACTACAGATGAGCCTCCTCTCACTACTACCAATGTTTTAAATATCGGATGTCGGCGACATATCAGATTGAGTTTTTAAATGTCGGATGTCGGAAGTCGGAGACATGTCGGGGATATTTTAAAATATCGGATTTCCATATCATATAAATAAAATTTTTATTTTTATGTATACTAACTATAATTATATGTTATAAAAATAGAAAAATAATATAACAAATAAATAAAAATGAGTCATTTATATTACAAAATAAAATCAAATAATAATTAAGATAAAATATTATTAACAAATACAAAATGATACATTGTAAAATATATTTAATAGTATGCAATAAAATTAATTTGATAATAATAAGTTTATTGGAAATAAAGAAGATTTAAAAGTTACAAATCTTTGATTAATTATAAGTCTTTCCAAACTTATAAATTTATTTTTAAAACATGCAAACAATCAAATAATAAAGGTATTAAATATTTTCATATTTTTTATAATATAAAATTAAAAATTGTGAAACAATTATATAAAATTGGTAGTAAAGATAAAACGTTAAAAATAAAAACAATAAGTCTAATCGATTTAAACATACATAATATAATATTCATAGGCGATTTAAATATATGTTGCTAGTATTCTAATATAACATAAAATAAAATAGCGGACGATATATTTAAAAACCGTGTCGGTTAATATATCAGAAAAAATCGGACATGTCGACTTATATTTTACAAAAGGACATAATCTATTTTTTTTAGAAAAACATATCGTTTGACCTTAAAAAATGACATGTCGGGAGACATGTCGGACATGTCGGAGGACATTTAAAACAATGACTACTGCCGCAACAGATTCTGCCTCCTCCACACATAATGACATCAATGCTCTTCGCACCCAGCTCCAACATCTCAAAGGGGTGATTATTTGCTCATCTGGATCCGCTATATCGATCTCCAATGAAGATATATCTTGTCTCTCCAGGAGCTCCCACTGGATTGTGGACTCGGGTGCCGCACACCATATTACTTCGCTAAAACCACCTTAATACTTGTTGTCTACACATCCCAAGTTCATCACTGTGGCCAATGGTGACACCACCACGGTTTCCGGTGCTGCTAACATACCTCTCACACCTACCCTCTTTCTGCCTTCGGTTCTTCATGTTCCGGGATCACCATTTAACTTGCTATCTGTTAGCCGTCTTACTCATGATCTGGATTGCTGTATTACATTCTCACCTTCTTCCTTTGTTATGTAGGATCGATAAACGCAGAATATCATTGGTAAGGGGCAGCTGTTTAATGAACTCTATCTCCTGGATGTTTCCCCTTCTATTCTCTCCGCAGTCTCCTCTATTGATTGACATCGTCGTTTTGGGCATGCTCCCTTACAGATTCTCTAGAAAGCTCTTCCGGGTGTCTCCCTGGATGAATTTACTTGTGAATCTTATATCTTTTACAAACAACATAGTACTTCTTTTAGTCATTCTTGTACTCAGAGTGATACAACTTTTTCTTTAGTGCACTCTAATATTTGGGGACCCTATAAACCCCTAATATGTCTGGTTACCGTTACTTTGTTACTTTTTTTGACGATTATTCTTGCTTAACCTAGTTATATTTACTTCGCGATCGTGCTGAACTTACCTCTATCTTTTGTGCTTTTATTATTGAAACTCGTACTCAATTCCCCGCTTCCTTAAAAATCATTCGCACTGATAATGCGCGAGAATATACTAGCCGGACATTCTCTAGTTTATGTACTGAGTTTGACATTATCCATCAAACATTGTACGCTTATACTACTCAACAGAATGATGTGGCAGAGCGAAAAAATCATGTGCTTGATCTCGCTCGGTCACTCATGATTCAAATGCAGGTCCCCACACTATACTGGAACTTCGCTGTGTCAAAAACATGTCATCTCATCAATCGCATGCCTTTCTCCGTGCTCGACTTTCTCATTCCGTTTAGTCTTCTGTTTCCCTCCAAATCCATGTTTACCTTCACGTCTTGTGTGTTTGGATGCATCTGTTATGTCCACAATCTTGGTTCACCAACGGATAAGTTTGCCCCTCATGCAATCAAATATATGCTCGTGGGATACTCTCGCATTCAAAAAGGTTACGTATGTTATTCTCCCATCGATGACAAAGTGGTCGTCTCGGTAGATGTCACCTTCCTTGAGGACCAACCATTTCACTCCTCTTATTTCGTACTTCCACTCCCTCCTCCCTTACCTCATCCTACCGTTCCCGTCACGTCTTCTCTACCACTGCTCCTTCCAACCCCACACCCGGAACCAGTACCACCCAAACCTTCTCTTCGTGTATATACTCGTCGTACTCCGAACTCTGGTGCCCTCCAGCAGCTACCTTCTACCAGTGCTATCTCGCGACCCGTCGTTCCAGCATCAACCTCTACGGCTCACCCCTAGCAAATTATGTGTCTCTACATCGGCTCTCCCCACCTCTCCGTAAATTTGCTCTCTCTCTATCCTCCATTTCTATATCTAACTATGTGCATGAGACTCTTCAACATCCGGGGTGGCATGCAGCTATGGATGATGAGATAACTGCCCTTTGGGAAAACCAGATTTGGGATCTGGTCCCCCTTCCTCCAGAATAGTCTTGTGTTAGCTGTAAATGGGTTTTTACAGTCAAACATGCTCCGGACGGGACAGTTGAACGCCTCAAAGCTCGGCTTGTGATCCTGAGATTCACTCAACAACAAGACCTTGATTATGATGAAATTTTCTCCTCAGTCGTCAAGTTAAACTGTTTGGGCACTGATCTCCTTTGTTGTTCATCGCCACTGGCCCTTATATTAGCTAGATATCAAAAATGATTTTCTAAATGACGACCTTCTTGAGACTGTTTACTTGCACCAACCTCCCGGTTTGAGATCACGAGGGAGTCTTGCTTGTGTCTTCTCAAAAAATCTATTGATGGCCTCAAACAATCTCCTCGAGTTTGGTTTGAAAAGTTTAGTAAGGCCGTTCGTGAGGTTGGATTCAAGCGGAGCTAGGTTGACTTCTCTCTTTTCACTCGTCATCGATCAACCAGGACTGTCATTCTCCTGGTCAATGTGGATGGTATTTTGATTACTGGTGATGACTCCATAGAGATGTAACAAATTAAACAACACTTAAACTCAGTCTTTCAAACTAAAAATCTGAGTAATCTTTGGTACTTCCTTGTACTTGAGGTAGCAAGGTGACCTGATGGCCTTGTCCTATCACAACAGAAGTATTGCCCTGACCTTCTTCAAGATGCTGATTACTCGGGGTGCAAATCTGCGTAAACCCCTATGGATGTCAAACACAAGTTGTGTGCTCATGAATCTGACTCCGATTCACTGCCTACGAATCTTGAGTACTATCGACGTCTTGTAGGAAAATTGATATATCTAACGGTTACAAGACCTGATATCTCATTTGTTGTTAGAGCGTTCAGTCAGTTTATGCATGCTCCACGGATCTCTCATCTTCAGGCAGTCAAACGTATCCTCAGATATTTGAAGACTGCTCCTGAACAAGGACTTGTATATAAGCCATTCTCCTCTCTATCTCTTATTGCGTATTCTGAGGCTGACAATGCGAGCTTCCTTGATGATCGACGTTCCACTACTGACTTCTGTACTTACATTGGAGGAAATCTTATCACCTGACGTAGCAAGAAACAATCTGTTGTTGCTCGCTCTTCTGTTGAAGCTGAGTATCGTGTAATGACGACTATTGTTTCAGAACTTACCTGGCTTGAGAGTCTTCTTGGTGATTTGAGAGTCAAACTATCCTCACCAACAACTCTGTTTTGCGAAAGTCAGACTGCTATACATATTGCCAAGAATCCTGTGATCCATAAGCGAACCAAACACATTGAATTCGACTGTCACTTCGTTCGGGGGAAGGTTAAATTGAAGAAATTAGAATTAGAGCATGTTCCTGCTTTTGGGCAAATTGCAGACATTTTCACCAAGATGTTACTACGACCGATGTATCATCAGTTTTTTTCCAAGCTTGGTGCTTACGATTTGTAGACTCCAGCTTGCGGGGGAGTGTTAGAGAATGTTAGTAAAAATCATGTAAAAGCTCAATAAGTGTGGCCCAATTATAAGCCTACTTAGTGTTCTTGTTTAGTCTCACATCTTTGTATTGAGAATCCTGTCTCTCTCTCTTCCTATATATATATGTACACATACTTGTAGTTTGAGATACATTTTTTTGGAGATTTTAATAAGATCATTGTTATTCTTGCCCCTTTGTCGGTACCACTCTACAGGTGTTGTGTCAATGCTATGTTCACGTTGTGTTCATGCCCATATTACAAATGTCATACTTCTCATTTGTTAAGATACATACTAATCAATATCTCAATTTAATATCTCAATTTCCAATACTGAATGAACTAAAAAAGTACTTTATTATCATCATTTGTGTTGAGAAAACTCGTTTGATTTGATGAAACTGATTGATGCATGGTGGAATCTATAGGCGGTGAAAAAATCGATGACCTAACTCTACATGTTATGCAAAGCCCGACCGATAAAATCACAATTGAATAATAAATAATATCATCCTACGCACGCAAATTCACAGCAAGGCACAAATAATTAATTAGGGCAAAACAAGCTTAGGTTTTCTTCCGTGTGAAGGGCTAAAGCAAGAGAGCACAACAAATAAATTCTGCAAATTACAATAGTTGTATAACAAACCACCACAATACAATATATCCAGACAAATATCGCATCCAGTTCAATACAAATATGCTAAAAATAATAATCCAGTACAACGAAGACTCACCAAGTAGTGGGCTGACCAAGTAACTCAAGAATTCAGAGCCGGAGATACGTGTGCGACGATCTGAGGTGGAACCGACGACGTGTAAATAATGTAGGCGACTGTCCTTGGCGGTGGAGGGTGGGATCGGGCCGAAAATGGAGAGATCTGACCATGTATGGGTAGATCCAGGCGGGGAGGAGTAGATCTGATATTTTGGAGTCGGATCCGGGCTGAAAATTCTAAATCTGGACTGATCTAGAATGGGGAAAGGTATGGAAGGTGGATCCGCGAAAGGAAGGAAGGGGGTGTCGGTTTTGGGCTGTTGAGAGGGGAACGGTGGTGGTGGGGGTAAGGGGTCTTGGTGGCGGCTGGAGGAGGGCTGCTGGACTGGGCGGAGGTAACAGGTGGAGGGATCGAGTGGAAGGAATACAGGGGGGAGAGGGGGTGTTCGACAATTTGGATGGAAGAGGGACCGACGGTGATTCCTGGAGGGCAAGTGGTGGCTGGTGGCGGATGCTTTGTTGGGGGAAGTGTTCAGGCCGCCGATTCTTTGGGACAGTGGAACTTTAGGCATAAACAATAAATTTTCATGAATGAATGATGACATGAGTAAGGAATGTAAATTAAAGAGGTGGCTGGAACAGTGGAGCAGCCTGCTCTTTAGGGGCTGCGACTGGAGGTTTGAGAGGGGGAGTAGGCGGTTTCCTTCATAGATTGTGGATTAAGGGAAGGTGAACATGCAGTTACATATAAAGGTCGTGGGTTAGGGGTTTTACGGGAGAATAGTGAGAATAAAATGAAATTTAGAAAAACTGATAAATGAATAGGAACCGGGATGTCGCACCCTGTGCTCGCGACGCCGCACCACGAATGATTTCAAGAATTCTGGATTCTCTCAACAAAACTCAGCAATGCCTGTAATCTGCAGCGCCCGCCCCCATTATAACAAGATGGGGCGGTTGGGCACCCGACGTGAATGACTACGATCGTCCGTTACGCCCGATGTTCTAAAAATAAAAATACAACTCCAAAAAATATTAAAAATACATATGAAATGAAAACGGATGCTCCGAACGCGCTCGCTGTCTCGGATCGCCGATCCGATCAACCAATCTATGACAGATCGCAAAAGCGGGTCTCTTCATGTGGTGGCTTGATCTCGTCCGATCACGAACGTGCGGTCGATCCCCATCAATTCCCCCCGACTGAAAAACATTCATCTCCAAGGAATGAAGATGAATATGCTGTAGTTGATGATCGGGGAAAATCCAACAAGCTCTGTCGCCAGTATCCAATCATCATCAAAGGTGATATCCACTCCAGTGCACCAAGTAATGGTAAGAAGGACCATCTATTGTACTGGTGCACTCGTCATAATATCACTAATGCTTTCAACTCTCACCTCTCATGCTGGTGGATCCAGAAAATTCGATAGAATCATGGGAGGTGCGGACAAATCTGGGGGTGCTCGTCTAAGGTGAAAGGGGAAGTGTTGAGCTGTACTGGGAAGATAGCAGAAGAAGCTCAAGGTATGGGTCCATGAGAGGGTGTCAAAGAAGTTTAAGGTGTGTGCCTCTTTGCTCGAGGTGATCAAAGTAATGTGTCAAATATTTCGTATTAAATACGGGATGAATACCCATATCTGCAGAGAAATCGATCTTGTAGGCATTTGTCCCAACTTTCTTTATAACCCTATAAGGACTCATTCACTTAAGTTGTAGTTTAGTAGTGGCTCCTTTTGGGAGCTCCTCCTTGCAAAATCAGATCATGACATGCTCGCACACCTGAAAATCATGCTCACGCTTGTGCATATCTGTTTATGCTTTATATAATTCAATATTGCTAGTAGCGTTCTTCTGGATTAATTCATGTATTTTATGCAAATGATGCAAAACAAACAAGTTTTTCTGGATTAATTCATGTACTTTATGCAAATGATGCTAAACAAACAACATGTGTGACTCACACAACACAAATGAATCATGCACTAAATGCAAAAGATGAACGACTAACACGAATAACTCCACAGACCGGTGGTTTTAGGTACTAAAGACAACTCCTGAGATAGGTACATGATCAAGGTCGTGGGTTAGGGGTTTCACGGGAGAACAGTCAGAATAAAATGAAGTTTAGAAAAACTGATAAATGAATAAGAACCGGGACGTCGCACTTTGGGCTCGCGGCGTCACACCTCGAATGATTGCAGGAATTATGGATTCTCTCAACCAAACTTAGCAATGCCTGTAATCTGCAGCGGCCACCCCTATTTATAACAAGAGGGGGCGGTTGGACACCCGACATGAACTGCTACGATCGTTCGTTATGCCCGGTGTTCTAAAAATACAAATACAACTTCAAAAAAAATTAAAAATGCATATAAAGTGAAAACGGGCGCTCCAGACGCGCTCGCTGTCTCGGATCGCCGATCCGAGCAATCAATCTACGACAAATCTGCAAAAGCGAGTCCCTCCACGTGGTGGCCTAATCTCCTCTGATCACGATCGTGCAGTTGATTCCCATCACTGATTATATATAAAGTGATATAGGTCCGCCTTTAATGATTATATAGAAAAAGGCTATGTATACTTATTTTTTAATAATACTTGCAGACTGATAATAAACATTGAAAATCTAGTCAAAATTGAAAATCTAGCAAAGTTTTGATGAGATCATCGAATACAAGTCTGAGATTGTTGACTGGGATTTGACGTTGAAATCTCACTAAAAGGCCGTCATCGAATAGTACTAAGATATTGAGTCAAGCTGTATTTTATAGTTGAATATCACTCGAAGAACATACTGTTAGAAACCTTTTGTCTAGTGCAAGTCAGCTTGAAGAAATAGTGAAAACAAGATAATAGAATTCTTTGTGGAATGCAAGTCAAAGCTTGAATAAATCTTGAAGACATATCTTAGAAGCTGATAGTCAAATAACTCTTAGAGCTTAAGCATTATTTCAGTATTGAGGTCCTTTAGAAAGAGGAAGTTGAATACAATTCGACTAATTAAGAAGTTCTGTGTTTCTCTTATTTCAGAACCTTATAGTATAATGGATCTCACCGTTTATATAAGTTTTTGAGAAGTAAAAACTATGAGAAGCTGTTAATTGAATTCCTTTCGACTATGAGTAAGATCTCTGAAAAACGAAGTCTCATTCAAAGCCTCTTATAGATGCCAGTGTCGACATACGTCAAAATTAACTCCACGCATGTGTAGACTTTGTCTTCCATATGTCGACATATGCTAAAATGTACTCGACACATGCGTCGACTACGTTGTGTCTGCATCGACATGCGTTAAAATGAACTCGACGCATTTGTCGACTTCTTTTTCTTCAGTTTCTCCTGTGACAAAATGATCTCGACACATGCGTCGACTTCTCTGTCAGATTACGTTACACGTTCTTTTCTTTATGCGGTTCTCGCCATTAATTATATACGTTGGAAATTCAATGTTCCCCTGCACGATTAAAACTTACCAATTATAACTGTTGTAATTTATTTTGTGGTTATTTTCTTGACGTTTTTTAGACTCTTATTTAAGAGAATTTTCTGAATTGTTTCTTATACACGCTCTCTGGAAAAACTGTTTTTGTGCTCTCTCGCTCGGGCTTATGTCGATTTTCCTTATGATTTTATTTTCTTCACGTTTGCTTCATCAAGTGGGAGTTCAGGTGCTCTGTGCTTCTTCGGTGTTCGCACACATCAGATTTTTTCGGGATCTTGCCGGGTGTTGTACCTTGGATGAGTGAGCATCGGTTGAAAACCCTGCTAGAGGGTGGTGCAACTTCTTTAGGGCAGTGATCACACACATTACCCAAGCTCAATTCTAAACTATATATATTATTCCGATTTCTTTTATTTCATATTCTTCTGTTTTGCAAATTTTAATAATCTTATTATTCAAGATCTGATTTTGCTATTATGTTTTATTTTCTAAAATTTTCAAAAACAATAAAAATATAAAATATAAAAATATATTAAAAATATTCCAACAATCTAACAAATTTGTAGATCCACATCACATGATCCATTGTGAAAGGACCGTGTTGGACCATCATCCCACAAACCGCCTAGTACCAGTGAGAACCTGTCATTGGATATTCCTTGGGAAGTCCAAGAATAACAAGATAAAAAAAATCAAATAATAAAAATGATTTTCTCTATTTTCATTTTCATATGTACTGGAATTTATTGTTTGTATTTCAAATTTCAGAAATTGGAAATGACATCTAGATATGAGGTTTCTGTCGGGATCAAATTCGAGAAATTTAACGAAAATGTTTTTCATCAGCAAGCACAAGTAGAATATTGACTTAATACTTTAGATCTTTTATATGCTATTTTCGATACCCCCGCTGCTGAAACTGAAAACCCCGGCGCTGCAACTGTAGTCTCCTCATCCATTTCATCGTCTTCATCTTCTAGTGCAAATACCACATACTTCGTCTTTGCCATGCTCAACCTAAAACCCTTCTTTTCTAAAGTGTCTCGCCAGATTCAAGTTTTGTGTTTATACCCTTGCCCGTCTAATCTTTCAAAACGATATCATTCACAAACAATAAACATCAAGGTATTACTTGTTGGATATGTCTGGTGAGCTCATCTAAGATAATGTGATGTAGACCAGATTCTCAAGTTAATTTTAAATAAATAAACTCAAGTTGGTTTTAAAAGATGTAATGTAAGAGACACTGTTTCTGGTAATTATAAGCAATGATCAATCTCAGACTCACATACACGCATAAATGACAACATTTGAGCATAATTAACAACATGAAATAATTTTCCACAAGTACACGGCCAAAAGGTGAACAAGGGCCTTTTAAATTAACGACGAAGAGGTTCAATATTATTTAAGGCAAACAACGCTCTAAATTTTAAAAGATCAAATAAATAATTAATATATATTTGACTAATCAGAGTTGAGCTAGAATGGTTGGAAATATACCTCCTTCCCACAAGCAGACAAAAGGAGAACCCTCATGAAAAAGCTATAACAGATGAATATAGAACAGGAGCTTCAGCGAAAAAACAGGAGGGGGCCTCAACCTTTCGAGAAGGAGGAACAAGCCCGTGTTGGAGCTGGAGGGACTCGGTCGCCAGATTCGTCACCCGAGAGAGAGTGGGAGATGCTGGATGGAGTCGACCAACCCTCAAGTAGGCAGCGGGTCACATTGCTTCATCGGCGGAATCCTTGCTCGCGGCTTCTAGTTGCAAGATTAGGTCGGTGCTCTCTGCGATGAAGGACGACAGAGATTGGATCGATGGACTCGTAGACGACGACTGTAGAAATAGACGTTAGAGGGTGGCTTGACTGAGAGGAGGAGAGGTGTTAGCGGCCAACTATTAGACAGAGAAGGAGGGTGATATAAAGCAAGGACAAATCGATTACAGGAAATAATTTTTAATAGGTAATATGAGGAGTGGCGTTGGTTTTAAAGGGAAAAGGAATTTCTCTAATATCATTAATAAGAATTTTATAAGGAAATAATTTCTTTTAGGACAATGATATTTTCGTAAAGACTCCAATTTATAAAATATTCATGTTATTGAGTTTGCTTGCCCTAATTAATATCTCTCATAATTTGAAGGATTTTTTTATTTAAGGACTTATTGGACGATCACCCCCAACAAGCCGTAACAAGTGCTAAAAATAAAATGCTCGTGCGCTAATACATGCACTTACAAATATCCAAAATAAATGTGAAATGAAATAAAAATGCGTGAAATAAAATAAGGCACATGATGTGACGCAAGTTGCATCGTAAGGGTAAAGAGATAAAGGCTTAAAGCTGAACCTTGATGTATCCAACAATGATAGGAAATACCCATGTTAATCCTCCAGATGTCCTCACCCTCATCACTGAATTTGTATACAAATCTTTGATTATGTCAATGCATAATACATTTACACCATTTTTTCTAACTCCCCATAAGATCTCTCTTGAAACCCTATCTTAAGCATTCTCAATATAGATAAACAACATCTGCAAATCTTGTTTCTTTCTCGATAGTTGTCAATGAGTCTCTTTAATGGATGTATATCTTCCATGGTCGACCGCACTGGCATGAATCCAAATTAATTCTCTGAAATGTTAGTCTCTCGTCTTAATTTTCTTTCTATAACTCGTTCCCATAGTTTCATGCTATGAATCATTAATTTAATTCCTCTGTAATTAATATAATTTTGTAAATCTTATTTGTTCTTATACAAATGAATCAAGATACTTTTTATTCATTAGCTTGACATCCTCTTTGACTTCAGTATCCTATTAAAGAAACATGTAATCCACAAAATTCCTTCTTTTTCTAGACATTTCCATACTTCGATGAATATATCATTTAGCGCAACCATATTTTCATTTTTCATATTCTTTAGAATATCATTTACTTCTGATACTTAAATTTTACGATAAAACGTTATGTTCTTATACTTCCCCGATTTACTCAACTCTTTCAAGTTCAATTCATTGTCTTTTGTTTAATTACGGAGTTTATAAAAATATTTTTTCCATTGCTCTTTAATAGCTACATCAGTTGTCAAAACTGTATCTGTTTCATCTTTTATGCATTTAATTTGACTTAAATCTTTTGCCTTTCTCTCTCAAGCTCGAACAATTTTATATATGTCACACTCTACATCTTTTTTGGTATCTAGTCTCTTATAAAATTATTTATAAGTTTGACTTCTTGCTTAATGCATGTTTAGCTTTTTTCTTGGCGACTTTATATTTCACAAAGTTTTCATCATTCATGCAAGTGTAGAGTGTTTTATAGGTGTCTTTTTTACCCTCACTTTGTCGTGCACTTACTCTTTCCACCACCAAGATTTTTTGTTTGGGGGTGCATAATCTGTTGATTCTCCAAGTACGTTCTTTCCAATTATCCTTAAATGTGAAGACATAATTTTTCATGAGTCACTAAAATCAACATAAGGGTCATTAACTGACTGTTTTATAACTGCTATCTCGAAAGCAACCTGTTTTTCTATTTTTAAGTTCCAGCACTGATTTTTTGGCAATATTTTGGTCATCATCTTAAATTTATTATATTTAATTTATACGTCCAACACCACTAACCTATATTGTGTTGTCTAATTTTCTTGTGATATGATTTTGCAATCATTACAAATTATTTTATCCATTTTGCGAGTCATAAAATAATCAATTTGTACTTATTTGACCAATATATATATATATATATATATATATATATATATATATATATATATATATATAGAATATGGTCGTAACTAGAGTTTTATAAAAATTGTATTTATCACAATTAACTCATGTGTTATGACAAAATTTAAAATGGTTCATCCTTCTTCATTTATTTCTCCATACCCAAATCCTCTATAAGCGACTGTATATTTTGTATTTTCCTTTCCCATATATTTATTTAAGTCTCATCCTATGAAAATCTTCTCTATTTGTGAGATTTTTCTTTCTAAATCATCAAAGTCTTTCCAAAATTGTACTTTAATAGTTACACTTAATCCTACTTATGAGGCGTAAACACTGATCACTTCTATGACTAATTTAAGAGTTAAAATTCTTTCACCTTTTCTACTTACCGCAACAAATTCATCCCTCCACGTAGTATCCACAATAATATTCTTCATTGCTTGTTTTATTTTTTCCTGTGCAGCATAATTTAAAATCTGAATTGTCTAAAAATTTAGTTTTCTCACTCATCTAGCTCTTGCAGACATAAAATATTTATCCTTTTTCTAATCACCGTATCCACAACTTTCATCGTTTTTCTCGTTAGCATGTCTATATTTCAACTTTCAAACTTAAGTCGGTTGCAAATACTTCGATATACTTTCCCGTTAACACTGGTCACAAATTTAGCTTTTTTCGTTAGCATACCTACATAACACATAAATGTAGAAAAAAAACAGAATTGAATCCATCGATGCATAAATAATGTTAAGGGTTGGTCATGCACCGTTTTCCAATTTAGTAGGACCAAAAGGTCTTATGCGTGTTCGATCACATTGAATTGGACTCCAGGGAGCCGAAAGGCCCAAAGCGTGTTTGAGCGTGCTGGATTGATAGGCAAAGACCTCGGGGGATCAGACCGAAAAACTGATGACTAACACGACTGCCCTTCACAACACCTCTAAACCAAAAAGGATACAACTACGACAATACTCAAGCCTTTATTCCACTATAGTGGGGTCGGCTATATGTATCCTTTGTCGCCATTGTGCCCTATCTTTTTTTATAATCTCTCTAATGCCTAAGTACATCATGTCTTTCCTCATAGTTTCATTCCAAGTCTTTATTGGTCTACCCCTTCTTCGTTTAACAGGCCTAGTGACTAGACTGTCATAACGCATAACATGTGTCTCTAATGGTCTCTTTTGTACGTGTCCAAACCATCTTAGTCGAGCTTCTCACATCTTCTCTGCAATTGGTGCTACTCCTGTATTATCCATGATACATTCATTCCTAATTTATCCAGTCTCGTGTGTCTACACATCCAAGTCTTTATTGGTCTACCCCTTCTTCGTTTAACAGGCCTAGTGACTAGACTCTCATAACGCGTAACTGGTGTCTCTAATGGTCTCTTTTGTACGTGTCCAAACCATCTTAGTCGAGCTTCTCACATCTTCTCTGCAATTGGTGCTACTCCTGTCTTATCCATGATACATTCATTCCTAATTTTATCCAGTCTCGTGTGTCTACACATCCACCTAAACATTCTCATCTCCGCAACTCCCATTTTTTTGCTCATGTACATAATTCATTGCCAAACACTCAGAACTATAGAACATTGTTGGTCTAATTGCAATGCGGTAAAACTTGCCCTTAAGTTTTTGATGCATCCTTCGTCGCATTGTAGTTCTTACCCATATATTTATTTTTATTTTGTATTTAATTTCATGTATCCATTTTCATTCCATACACTCGTCCTCATTTCATGTACTTGTTTTGGCTCGTCGGTTTGACCAACCAATGAAACCCGGAATAAATATGTCCGGTAATTTTTAGTCGTTAAGGTGTAACGGGCAAACTTGAAAATATTTAAACGTATAAATTTAAAAGTTTAAATTCAAAAATTGGAAGGAATATGAAGTATTAAGTTTGGAAATAGTTTGAAATCTACAATTATAAGTTTGGAAATTAGAGTTTGGAAATAAAACTTGGAAACAATTATTTGGGCAATAAATATATAGGTTTAAAGTATTTGGAAAGGGGAAATAACATTATAAATATTTCAGTCATCATATGAAAAGGTAGCCGGACAGCAGGAATTGAATAATAATTCAATTCTTGCATTGTCGGTCATATCTCCTCCCCGTACAGTTCCGGTCCTATCTCCTCCCCATACAATTTTCTCGAGTTCCACCGATTCAACGATTCCGACGACAACCCACTTTGTTCCAGCCGACGCTCAAGCCACCATCTCCAGCAGACCCCGCCGTTCTCCTCTGTTCAGTCCACCGGCTTACTCCCCCACTCAAGCCGTCGGCCTACAGCGAGCCGTACCCGCCGTTCTCCTCTGTTCCGCTGTTATGTGCCCGCCTCCACCGCAGCCACGCCCCCACCGCCGACGCCTCCAACCATCCAGCAGACCCCGCCATCCTTCTCTGGTGCCGCCCAACCTATTGCAAGAGGGGTGCTGTACCTTAGGACCCTATTCCGACACCCCCCCTCCTGTTGGCTCAAACCGCTGCTTGGAGTCAACCAGTCAAAATTGGGAACTGTTCTCTATTTGATCCGCCAACACCAACTACAACAATTGCACCTCAACTTGGGATTGGGCCGGTCTCGTGGTAACTTGCCGATTTCTTGCTCGCGAATAATTGGTCTTAAATTTATGCGTATTTTTATTAATTAAGGGCTTGCCCCGAACATTATAATCGCTTTAAATTACCGTATTTCATAAATTGTTTTGAGTGTGATTGCTTGTGGATCTACAACTCTCGCCACGACTCAATTCGTTAGGCGCCACATATTATTTTTTCTGATAATGATTAATGATCTTGTGAAGCTCAAATGGTTAAGAGTAATTTGCGCGAAAGCTCGATTTTTGGCCCCTCAGCCCCTTCCAAAATTAAAAATTCATGTGTTTTCAAAATCATAATTATAATAAAATAAAATATTTTGTTTGATTAAAATAATTAATTTTCAAACCCCAGGCGAGTCTACATCAGTTTGGTATTAGAGGTATTCGATTCACTCCTATCGCGAAGCGGTCGATTCGGTATTGTTGATAAAATTTGTATCCGCTTTAAAAAAAAATTGGTCTACTAAATTATTTTAATCTTTATTAAAAAAAAACTATGGCCTTTTAATTTAAAAACTTTATTTTAGTTTAATTTTTTTTAAACCTCTATCCAAGGTTGTAGATATCGAATATCGGGGACACGTCGGTTTAGGTTTTTCATGTCGGTTTTACTATGTCGGGGGATATATCGGGGATATTTCATATATCGGGTTTTAATATTTAATTATTTATATATGTAAATATTTATAAATTTAATCATTTTTTTCATTTATATATATTAATATATTAATAATTTGATATTTATTGAACTTCTAAATTTATTAAACTAATATAAACATTTTGTGTTATACAAGTAATAATAGTATAATGCATTAAATAAAACAAGAGAAAGTAGAATGTCAGGAAGTTGTCCATAACAATGTAAGATAAAAAATCTTTAATCCATAATTCAAAGACCATGCATAATTGACTTTCATGATGCACTTGGGCAAGGAAGAAAGCTAAAGGAAAAAAACAGCATAAACAATGAAACATTTTTGGTCTATTATCTATTAGACCATAGACACTAATTAAAATAAGTTGAAAAAAACTAATCGATAAAATATCGGGATATATCGGCCGATATATCGGCGAATATATCGGTCAATAATCGACATATCGGAGGATATTTTGTAAAATAATATCAAAAACGTGTCGTTTTGTCCGTAAAACCTTTATGTCGGCCGACATGTCGGTCATGTCGGAGGATATCCACAACACTGCCTCTATCTTATATAATTATTTTTTAATAATTTAAAGTATTTGAGTTATTCTTATCATTATTATTTTTTAAAAAAAGAGCTCACCTTTTGTTTTACAAAAAAGGAGGATTTTAAAATTGATTAAAATAATTTTTGAGAGATTAAAACATATTAAGAGGTGAAAATGGTCGATCATTTAGAATTTAACGTAAGAATGAAAAATAATATGGAAGATTTGAATGCTCGAATAAAAAAATTAATATAAATGATAACATCTCTCTCTAACATAAATCATGTATTGTAAGGAGAGAACACTAAAAGTTTTGAGCACACACATTCGAGCGATTTTTACGGACGGCTACGACCTGATGAATGCTTAGATTGATGTCATAACATAGAATCATTTATGAGCCGAAGTCAAGTACCTTTGAGTAGAAAAATCAAGTGACAATGCGAGGAATTTGGCCTCCACTAGTAGGGAGAGGTCCATGACTTGGTTCACAGTTATTAGCTGAAGGGTGCAGAGGTAGGCTCGGATATGGGGTTGCATGCCATGCATGTAGTAGACTAAGTAATGATCGGGGGGAAGCCCTGGGATATGGGTGACCAGCTCAATAAATATGTCAACGTATAGGTCAATGTAGCCGGTTTGGCGGACTCCGCAGAGGCGCTCCATCATGGAGCCGGAGTAGCGGTGGTCGTACCGTTGAATGAGGGCCTCAGTGAGAGCCATCCAGGTGAGGCCGAGGGAGCATTGGCGGAGCCAATGGACCCAATGAAGGGCGGACCCTTCCATGCCAACCATTGCTGTGGAGACTTGCTGTTCCGGAGGAGTCTGGTGAATATCAAAAAACTGTTCGGCACGGACAATCCACCCAAGTGGGTCAGTCCCGTTGAATGTGTGGATGTTGGGACATGGGAGCTGTGGAGGAAGGATCGAAAAAGCGGGATCTGCTGGGGCCGCTGTATTGGGGGATCCAAAGACAGAAGTAGTAGGATGACCAGAGTGCTGACCTGTCTGTAAGTTGTGGAGCATGGCCATAATCGTCGTGAGCTGCTCGGCCTGAGCCTCAAAACGAGAGTTGAGGGCAGAGATGGCGTGTTCGATGGCTTCCACGCGGGATTCCATCTGTCTCTTAGGCATAGGAGGAAGATTGCACCGAGTTGGTGGTTGGTAGGCAAATGTCGGAGTCGAAAAAGGCACGCGAGCCTCAGACAAATGGGGCTGGACTGGCGGAGGGAAGACTGATCTGGGTCGACATCGACGGAACAGTCAGTGAGCAGCCGCGATTTGGCCGACATTGAAGCGAATGGAGCGAAGCCATGCGTCGACGGAACGGAAGGGGCCTGTCGACGAGTTTGGCGACGGGATCTGGACGAAGCCCGACGGAAGCTGGATATAGGATGCGGACGCGACCGGGACGACGATATCGAATGCAGACTCGATACGAGATCTGGGCGCGGAAGTCGGACGATGCGATTTGGACGCAGGATCGATATGCAGTCGGGACCGAGATTAGGACACAACAACGAGTGATGGAGCTGGACGAGACCCGACAGTGAAATGTAGGCGGGAGCGGCAGGTCGTACCAATGTTACAATTAGGAGAGAAACACTTGCATTAATCAAGAACAAGGATACAATCATGAGGTATACTCGTGCCCTTCTTCCGGAGGTTGGTTCCTCCAAGATGCCTTTCTTCAAGAGGAGAACTCAAACCCTAATAACATAAAAGATGAAGAAGACTCTTTCATACCGCCTCCTTATATATAAGGGGGGAGGAGGGCTCATAACAATAAGCAATAAAAAGACGAGATAAAGCAGTTATGCGCATGTGCGTAACAGTGACCCGTAGACTTAAGGGACCCGCTTTAGAATGGTGGAAACAACTTCAATGCATAAAAGATAAGTTGTGGTTGCCTCCAATCACTACTTGGGCTGAGTTCAAATCAGAGTTGCGCAAACACTATGTCTCTCCCAATTACCTCCACACCTTATGTCGTAGATTTCAAAATCTACAACAAAGAGGTTTGCCAGTTGATTAGTATACTAGAGAATTTATAGCCCTTCAATCTAGATTAGATATCCAGGAGGGTGATGAGATGCTTGTATCCCGTTACCTGCACTAGTTGCACTACTCCATTAGTGTTCAACTAGAGCTGCACAGTTATCTTAATTTAGAAGAAGTTTCTAGTATGACCCTTAAGGTGGAGTCTTAGTTTATGTCTATTGCTAGACCTCTCGCTTGTTTCGTCGTTGCCCCACTTTTAAGGACATAGATTTCCCCAGTGTTGCTACCCCCATGAGCACAAAATCCCAACATAGCTCCACAGTAGCACTCCCTCCAGTTGATGAGTCTCTTCCTGAGCCCCAACTTCAGGAAAAAGAGTTTCTTCCATTCATTTATGTCATCCCAACTGAAGTAGAGACTCCACTTGCCCCCACTAAATCACCAACTATAGTCACTGAGTTTCTTCCCGAGCCCCTGCTCCAGGAAGAAGAACATAGTAGCGAGGTGACATTTACTTGGGATGACACAGTTTCTATCTCAATTTTCCCGAAGATGGAGTTGACTAGTGATGTGCCCCACACCATAGGTGACATAGACTCGATCCACGTATGCCCTGATTCTCCTAGCCCACTACACTCACAAACACTTGAGGCTATTGACATTATGTTTGATGCTCACACTCCTATAACACTAGTGTCACTGCCATATATTAATTTTATATTTGGGGAACGTCATTTTAGACCACTGCATTATTCTCTAAATAAAAATATATCCAATGAATTTTGTTGTCAAATTTTTGATATTATTGCCAAAATTATAATTGAAAAGATAGAGTGGATGCCCAAAATTTTTACTCCGAACAAAGACACATGTTTTAAAGGATTTCTTTGAAAATTGTAAAGATAAAATTCGAATGAACTTTAAAATTTGTAATTTTAAATTAGACGTGGACGGAATTATGAAATCACAATAATATATTAACTATTTTATGTTGTATTTTTGGAACGTACTAAGAGGACGAATGGACACCAAACACGAGTTTAGTAGTGCTTACCACTCTCTAATCGATGAACTGATTGAAATCATTAATAAGGATTTGGAAAATCATCTTAGGCGTTTAATCGGAGCGAATCTAAAACAATGAGATCTTGTACCTTCACAAGCAAATTTCACTTTTAATAATTCTAAAAGGCACTCTCTCAACATCTCTTTTCGAGATTTTCTATGCATTGCCCCGCCCACCTGGCCGTCATCATCTTTCATTCCATGAACGTATTCCTTCTATGCGTAAGCTCATATTAATTATTTAAAAGAACTGCATAAAATTACTGCTAATATTTTGCGAGCAAACTTTGAACATTACAATCTCACGGTCGGTCATTATCGCCATGAATTGTACTTTTCAAAGGGAGATCAGGTGATTGCTTATTGTAGAAGGTTTGGTGTAGCTCATGTTCAACAACGCATTGAGCCACCTGTCGAGGCTCCAGATATCCCACCCGATCTAGCACCAGCAATGATGTCATATCTCTCCATTGCCAGTTTTTGCAAAGTTTCGCCGGGGTCGAGCTCTTTCAACCCAGGGAGAATTGATGCATCCTTCGCCGCATCGTAGTTCTTACCCATATATTTTTTTTATTTTTGTATTTCATTTCATGTACCCATTTTCATTTCATATACTCATCCTCGTTTCATATACTTGTTTTGGCTCGTCGGTTTGACCGACCGATCAGACCCTGAATAAATTGATCAGATAATTTTTAGTCGTTAGAGCGTAACATGCAAACTTGAAATTATTTAAAAGTATAAATTTAAAAGTTTAAATTCAAAAGATGAGAAGGAATAAGAAGTAATAAGTTTGGAAATAGTTTGAAATCTACAATTATAAGATTGAAAATAAAACTTGGAAACAATTATTTGGGAAATAAATATGTAGGTTTAAAGTATTTGGAAAGGGGAAATAACATTATAAATAGTTCAGTCCTCATATGAAGAGACAGTTGGACAACAGGAATTGAATAATAATTCAATTCTTGCATTGCCAGCCCTATCTCCTCTCCGTACAGTTCTCCTGAGTCCCACCGATTCAACGATTCCAATGACAACCCACTTTGTTCCAGCCACCGCTCAAGCTGCCATCTCCAGCAGACCCCGCCGTT
Source organism: Platanthera zijinensis (assembly GCA_039513925.1). Classification (NCBI taxonomy): domain Eukaryota; kingdom Viridiplantae; phylum Streptophyta; class Magnoliopsida; order Asparagales; family Orchidaceae; genus Platanthera; species Platanthera zijinensis. Next base: position 30,319,855 of record CM077089.1, read on the forward strand.
CTCTGTTTAGTCTGCCGGCTTACTCCCCCACTCAAGCCGTCGGCCTACAGTGAGCCGTACCCGCCGTTCTCCTCTGTTCAATTGTTACGCGTCCGCCCCCACTGCAGCCACGCCCCTACCGCCGACGCCTCCAACCATCCAGCAGACCCCGCCATCCTTTTCTAGTGCCACCCAACCTGTTGCAAGAGGGGTGTCGTTGATCTTAGGACCTATTCCGACACTCCCTTCCTGCTCGCTCAAACCACTGCTTGGAGTCAACCAGTCAAAATCAGGAAGCCATCCCGATTTGATCAGCTAACACCAACTACAACAATTGCACCTCAACTTGGGATTGGGCCGACCTCTTGTGGCGACTTGCTGATTTCTTGCTCGCGAATAATTGGTCTTAAATTTATGCGTATTTTAATTAATTAAGAGCTTGCCTCGAACGCTCTAATCACTTTAAATTACCGTATTTCATAAATTGTTATGAGTGTGATTGCTTGTGGATCTACAACTCTCGCCACGACTCAATTCGTTAGATATCACAGAATATTTTTACTGATAACGATTAACGATCTTGTGAAGCTCAAAAGGTTAAGAGTAATTTGCGCGAAAGCTTGATTTTTGACCGCTCGACCCCTTCCAAAATTAAAAATTCATGTGTTTTCAAAATCATAATTTTACTTTTATATAACAACAATAACGACATTCAAGCCTTTATCCCACTATAGTGGGGGTCGGCTATATGGATCCTTTGTCGCCATTGTGTCGTATCTTTTGTCATAATCTCACTAATGCCTAGGCGAGTCTACATCAGTTTTAATGGTACTTTACGATCACATAAGATCCATGATGCGCCTCTCCACTTCAACCAACCCGCTTGGATTCTCTGTGTCATGTCTTTATCAGTACCTCCGTCTTTTTGAACTATCGATCCAAGATATTTAAAACACTCACTACGAGAAATATCTTGATCACTCAACTTAATAACAATGTTATTCGTCCTTCTTGCATTGCTAAATTTAAGCTCCATATATTTCATCTTTGCCCTGCTCAACCTAAAACCCTTCTTTTCTAAAGTGTCTCGCCAAGATTCAAGTTTTGTGTTTACACCCTCGTGTGCCTCATCGACCAAAACGATATCATCTGCAAACAATAAACATCAAGATATTACTTGTTGGATATATCCGGTGAGCTCATCTAAGATAAGGGTAAAGAGATAAGAGCTTAAAGCTGAAACTTGATGTAAGCCAACAGTGATATGGAATTCCTGTGTTAATCCTTCAGATGTCCTGACCCTTGTCACCGAATTGTATGCATATCTTTTATTATGTCACTAAATTTATATGATATATTTACACCTTTCTTTTCTATGACTCTCCATATGATCTCTCTTAGAACTCTATCAGAAACCTTCTCAAGATCGATAAACAACATATGCAAATCTTATTTTCTTTCTAGATAGTTTTCAATGAGTCTCCTCAAAAGATGTATAACTTTCATGGTCGACCTCCCTGGCATGAATCCAAGTTGATTCTCTGTGTTGTTAGTCTCCTGTATTGCTCTTCTTTCTTGTGAGAAACGAACTAAAACAAGCCGGAAATGGTATAACTGAAATTTTATTATCAGAAAAAGGTAAGTATTACAAAGGTATAGCCTCCCTTATATAGAATGGAGGAGATGGGAGAGAATACAAATACCCAATGTGGGACTAAATACACAACAACATTATCTACAAAGCTAACCGCCAAACCGCCCAGGAGACCGCCTAACCGTGCGGTTAGTAGACACTAACCGCCCAGTCACCACCAGAGAACACGTAGCCAACCACCGAGATCCCAGAGCATAACCGGCAGACTGCCCGGCTACCAAACCGCCAGACTTAGCCGCCTGTCCGCCAAGGCCTATACAGCAACACAGAGATTAGCCGGGCAGACCGCCCGGCTACCAACCCGCCAATCTTAGCCGCCTGTCCGCCCGGGTTTATACAGCAACACTCCCCCTCAAGCTGGAGCATAGATGTCAATCATGCCTAGCTTGCTGCAAATGTGGAAGAAGGAGGCGGACACAGGTTTTGTGAATATATCTGCCAGCTCTTTCTCCGAAGTAACAAACGGAGTGCAAATCTGGTTCTTTAACACTTCTTCTCGAATGAAGTGACAATCAACCTCTATGTGCTTTGTTCGCTCATGGAAGACCGGATTTTTAGAAATGTAGATCGCCGCTTTGTTGTCGCAGAACATGGGAAGAGGATAGTTGTAGACCTCTCCTAGATCCAGCATGAGAGCCCGCAACCATTTTAATTCACACGTGGTTGATGCCATGCTACGATATTCAGCTTCCGCACTAGACCTGGAGACGACTGACTGCTTCTTGCTTTTCCAGCTAACCAAGTTTCCTCCAACAAACGTGCAAAATCCGGAAGTCGACTTGCGATCCCCTTTGTCGTCCGCATAGCTAGCGTCGGAGTACGCTTCGACTCTTAGGTGACCATTTTTCTGAAAGAGAAGACCTTTCCCAGGTGCGGACTTCACATACTCCAATATCCTTAAAGCGGATTGAAGATGACATTCCCTAGGCGACTGCATAAACTGGCTGACCTTTCCCACTGCATAGGAGATGTCTGGTCTGGTCACCGTAAGGTAGATGAGTTTGCCAACAAGACGCCGATACCTCGTAGTATCCAATAGAGTTGGTGATTCGTCTGTCCATGTCTTGTCTTCTCCAGGAGACATGGGACACCGGGCAGGTTTAGCACCCGTCAATCCTGCCTCTTTCAACAAATCAAGAGCATACTTCCGTTGGGAGAGAACCAGGGAACCCGGTTTCCGAGAGATTTCAATTCCCAAGAAGTATTTTGGAGAACCCATATCCTTCGTGACCAGGTGTTGGCGGAGATGGACCTTTGTCAAGGCTATACCAGCCTGATCGTCGCCTGTAAGAAGAATATCGTCTACGTAAACAGCTAGAACAACCAGACCCGAAGAGGTCTTGCGAGTGAACAAGGAGTGATCAGCCGAACTCCTGGTGAAACCGATAGCCCCAACGATGCTACTGAACTTATCGAACCACGCCCTGGGACTCTGCTTTAGGCCATAGATGGCCTTCTTCAAACGGCATACTTGAGTCTCCCCCTGAGCAACATACCCAGGAGGTTGCTCCATGTAGACGTCCTCGTGAAGGTCACCATAGAGAAAGGCATTCTTGACGTCCAACTGCGAAATAGGCCAATCCCTGTTGACCGCCACCGAGAAAAGGACCCGAATGGTGCTGAGGCGAGCAACCGGAGAGAACGTATCAAAGTAATCAACACCATAGGTCTGAGTAAACCCTTTTGCAACAAGACGGGCTTTGTACCGGTCCACACTGCCATCAGGACGGAACTTGACGACAAACACCCAGCGACAACCAACCACATCCGTGCCAAAAGGAGGAGGCACAAGGGTCCAAGTGCCCCGGTCAGAGAGAGTAGCAATCTCGTCATCCATGGCAGCCTTCCAGTGAGGAATAGCAAGGGCTTCCTGGTAGGTGCGAGGTGTGGTAGTCGCGGAGATGGCGAGGGCGAAGTCCCTGCGAGAAGGTGTTAGCCGATCATAAGAAATAACAGCCGCCAGCGAGTGCTGGGTGCACGTCCGAACCCCTTTGCGAAGGGCAATGGGCAGCTCCAGGTCCTCGAGTGCCTCAGGCGCCGGTGCATCCGTGGCGGAGATAGCTGGCCCGGGAGAAGAGAGAGACGGCCGAGGGGACGAGGGAGAAGGATCCGGATCATGAGAAGGAGCGGCTGGTGGAGGTGGTGATGAAGGAAGCTCAAGAGGAGTGGATGTGGTGGAGAGAATGGGTGGAGAGGTCGAGTCGGCAGGAGGAAGAGGGAGGTTCGATCCATCAACCTGTGGGAGTTCAGAAGAGAAGTAGGCGGCATTCTCAAAGAATGTCACATCCGCCGAGACGAACTGCTTGCGATGAACAGGGTCAAAGCAGCAGTAACCTTTTTGAGTTGTGGAGTAACCCAAAAAGATACACTTCGTAGCACGAGGGGACAATTTGTCGCGAGTCGCGGCAGGGCAATGAACAAAGGCAGTGCACCCAAAAACGCGAAGTGGTAAGGGAAAGGGGTCTTTGGAGGGATAGAGGATGGAAAACGGTGTTTTGCCTTTGAGGACGGTGGAAGGAAGGCGATTGATGAGGTAGCAGGAGATGAGGACCGCGTAGCCCCAATAGCTACGAGGAACCTGCATCTGCGTCATGAGAGTGCGAGCGACATCGAGGAGGTGGCGGTTTTTACGTTCCGCCACCCCATTTTGCTGGGAGGTATAGACGCAGCTAGTTTGATGGATGATGCCGTGTTGCGTACAGAAAGAAGCGAAATCACTACTCAGATACTCTTTTGCATTATCAGAGCGAAAAATTTTGACAGAAGCATCAAATTGATTCTTAATCATATAATAAAATGATGTCCATACAGAAAAAAGTTCGGAGCGATCCTTTAATAGATACACCCACGTACAGCGAGAATAATCATCAATAAAGGTTACAAAATAGGAACTGCCACGCCCGATGGTGAGGGTAGGGGAGGGTCCCCAAACATCAGAGTGAATAAGGTCGAACGGCTTGGAAGAGCCACGTCCTTGCTTAGGAGGAAAGGGGGAGCGGTGATGCTTGCCCAGTTGACAGGCATCACAGTTGATAGGAGAGTCTTGCTGAGGTAGATGAGGAAGCAGAAGGTGGATGAGACGCGCGGGAGGATGCCCCAGGCGAAGGTGCCACTGAAGAAGATCTGTAGAAGCGGGAGAGAAGACGGTAAGAGCGGATACATCATCAAGGAAGTAGAGGCCGCCCCTCTCAGTCCCAGTAGCAATCGTCCGCTTGGAGTCCGGGTCCTGAAACAAATAAGAGGAAGGAGTAAATGTTACTGAACACCGAAGTTGCTTGCACAGAGAAGTAACCGACAATAAATTGCACGGAAACTTGGGCACATAAAGAGTATCCGCCAGGCGAAGGGACGGAGTAACTTGAACCTCGCCCGTTCCATGCACCGGGGAGGGAGAACCATCCGCAACGAGAACAGGGGGCAACCGATCATGTGTTTCTAGGAGAGAAAAGCACTGAGGATTGCCCGTCATATGATTAGTGGCGCCAGAGTCGATGAGCCATTTACCTTGGGTGACCACGTGGGCACTACCTGAAGTCGTGGCCACGGAGGCAGATGGCTTGGAAGAAGTAGGAGCATCACTAGCGGGACGAAGATGCGGATGCTTGGTCCAGCAGCGGTCAACCAAGTGTCCTGTGCGACCACAATGAGTACAGAGGTAGCGAGAAGGGCCACGCCCGCCAGAGTGGTTACCACGACCACTAAATCCACCACGATGAGCCTGGTGGGCATAGGCATCCGGAGCCGGAGGAGCGGCAAGCAAGGGGCGTTGGAGCAGAGAGGTAACAGCGGCAATGCGAGCAGCAGTAGCGTCCAGGGTAGGAGATTCAGCCTCGCCAAGAATTTGCTGCCGGATCATATCGTAGGAGTCCGGAAGCCGCAGAAGGTAACAGACCACGAGTAGTTCCTGGAAGTGCTTCAGCTGAGTGGCCACATCGGCCGAGAGAGGACGATTTTGAAGGATCTCCGCTCCAAGAGCTTGGACCTGTTGGTAAGCGGCAGGAGGGGACATGGACTGGCGAGCAAAGAGATCCGCATAGAGAGTATAGATGCGAGATGTTTGTCCCCCCTTGGAGTAGAGAGCAGCCAAGTGATTCCAAGCCTGTTTTACCGTCTCATCGTGACGGATGACAGGAAGACATTCATCGGATAGGCTGTTCGCCAGCCAAGTACGAACCAGCGCATCATTCGCATCCCAGTCAGTAAACTGGACAGAGTCCGCAGGCGGAGGGTCATCGGTAAGATGATGACGCTTGCGCTGAGAGCGGAGAAGAAAAGTGAATGAGACACTCCAGTCGGGATAATTTGGCCCCAGAAGCTTAGAGACGGTGCCAAGATTCCCGGAAACAGGAGGAGGAGGAGGAGGAGGTGGGGCAACGATAGTAGACGAGGTGGAGCCATCAGAAGTTGTCATCCCGGAAGAGAGGTCGCGCGGTTAAGAGAAGAGACCGGGCGAGCAAAGGAAGGAAGAGGACGCAGCGGCCACAAGGAGACCAGCGGAAGGCAATGCACAAGAAGAGAAGCCGCACGGTTAACCAAGGAAACCGGACGGGAAGAAGAAGCCGCGCGGATATAGAGAGATCGCGCGGATAGGAAGAAAAAAGATCTGCAGCGGTCACGATGGAATACACCAGCGGCCAGAAAGACCACGACCAAGCCACAGAACCAACAGAGGGAGAGAAGTCGTGCGGCTAACAGATAGACCGCGCGAACAGCAGAGGAAGATATCAGGAGGAAAAAGGCAAACAAGGCAAAAGAGGCCGCGGAGACAGGTCGCGGCGACTAGAGAAGAGAAGAAGGGAGCGGCGACTAGAACAAGCCGCAATCCACTAGAGAAGAGAGCTCGCGCGAGCTGAAAGACAGGCCGGCGAGAAGGCAGAGGTCACACGGACAGAAGAAAACGCAATCAGGAGGAGTAGACCGAGTCCTCTGATACCATGTGAGAAACGAACTAAAACAAGCCGGAAATGGTATAACTGAAATTTTATTATCAGAAAAAGGTAAGTATTACAAAGGTATAGCCTCCCTTATATAGAATGGAGGAGATGGGAGAGAATACAAATACCCAATGTGGGACTAAATACACAACAACATTATCTACAAAGCTAACCGCCAAACCGCCCAGGAGACCGCCTAACCGTGCGGTTAGTAGACACTAACCGCCCAGTCACCACCAGAGAACACGTAGCCAACCACCGAGATCCCAGAGCATAACCGGCAGACTGCCCGGCTACCAAACCGCCAGACTTAGCCGCCTGTCCGCCAAGGCCTATACAGCAACACAGAGATTAGCCGGGCAGACCGCCCGGCTACCAACCCGCCAATCTTAGCCGCCTGTCCGCCCGGGTTTATACAGCAACATTTCTATTACTCATTCTTATAGTTTCATGACATAACTCATCAATGTAATTTCTCTGTAATTAACATAATTTTATATATTTCCTTTGTTCTTATACAAAAGTACCAAGATAATTTCTCTCCATTGATTTTACATCCTCTTTGACTTCAGTATTTTATTTAAAAAATATGCAAGACACAATTTTTTCATTCCCTAGATATTTTCATACTTTGATGAGTATATCGTCTAGCCCAACTGTCTTTCCATTTTTCATCTTCTTTAAATCATCATTTACCTCTGATACTTAAATTTTATGATAAAATGTTATGTCCTTATACAACTTCGATTTACTTAACTTTTTCAAGTTCAATTCATTATCTTTTGTTTCATTATACAGTTGATAAAATTATTTTTTTCATTGCTCTTTAATATCTACATCATCCGTCAAAACTGTATTTGTTTCATTTTTTATGCATTTTACTTGACTTAAATCTCTTGTATTTCTTTCTCTAGCTCGTGTAATTTTATATATGTCACGCTCTCCATCTTTGACATATAGTCGCTTATAAAATTCTTAATAAGTTTGACCTTTTGATTTACTGACTACATGTTTAGTTTTTTTGGCAACTTTATACCTTGCTAAGTTTTCATCATTCTTACAAGTGTAGAGTGATTTATGACCTCTTGACCCTCTTTGCCTTCACTTAGTCTTGCACTTTCTCTTTCCATCACCATGATTCTTTATTTAGGGGCGCACAACTATTTGATATTCTAAGTACATTCTTTTCACTTATTCATAAATGTGAAGACATAACTTCCCATTAAACACTAGGATCAACATAAAAGTCAACAACTAGTTGCGTAGTTGTCAAGGAGCGCGCCTAGGCGCGCCTTGTAACACCCCTTCCCAGTATTTTAGAAATCAGCCATCCGGCCGGGTCAGCGATATAAAGAAAACTAGGAAACAATATTTAAAACTAGTAAGCAACAGGTAATAAGAAATAACACTAAGTATTATAAGTCTTACATCGGAAGTTATGAAATAAAACTAAGGGTAACCACATACCTTAGGAGTTAGATTCACCGAGCCACTATACATGAATAGAAGTGAAATGACTGAAATCTGTATAACATTATAAGTCTGATACAAGACATATAAAACATTAACAAGGTACATTAACCATAGCTACAAGTGTATGCTGAAAGCAAAAAAAAAACTGAATGGTAAAACACTACAAACTGACGCCACCATAACGCTTATCCTAGGCGTAGTTTCTCACCTAGGTCACCTGTAAAAGCATTGCCCAAGAGGGGTCAGAGTAAAGAAAAATAACTCCTCCTAGTGACATTAAAACATTTTCTCATGTGATGAATGCATGTCTTTAAAAAATAGTTTCGTACATTAAAATGCTATATGTTATGCATGTCTTCACAATACTTCCTGGTCAATACACCTACTTGTTATATGTTCGTGACTTTCAGTTCAATAACCCAAGTCCCGGCGTTACTAACTAGTGTACTGTCTCACGTCAGGTCTATACTTGAGTTCTAGGTTGCTTCTAGCATGCACATCTACTTGGAAGGCTCTAGGCAGAGTAGCTCCTAACGCGCATCTGAAACTGACGATCCGAGACCATCTTACAAACTCAATTGTTCTAGTGTCGCGCGGACACGGTCTCGAATCTACCAACTGTCTCAAAGGGGAGTCAACCCCCAAGACTATACTGCTTATAGGGTACCATATGCCTTATGAGAAAGGTAGCGCGCCTCTATCTAACACAAAAAGACTTATGTGTGCTTACTGAACTTTTTGATCTGATGCTACTCTGCTTGGGACATCTCTTTTGGTGTACTACTGAGCGACTCTTGACTTTCTCGTGGTCGACTAGAAGGGACATTCACGCCCTTGGATGGACAAATTTCAAGCTTACGTACACGGGTAAAGGTTTCGTACCTAAGGTTAATGTTCATGATCTGACTACTTTGGTCTTGGAGAAGGGTGTCATCCTACACATTTTCCGCGACCGTTTTCCTACCACCACACCTTTATATGCATGGTCATGATGTTTGTGCAAAACCTACACATGCGTATACAAAATACATTTCTTGCTACGTCTAACTAATAAGGATTATGTTTCCTTACCGTGGTGGTGCGGCGCTCGTACACTCGGCGCAGCGACATTTGTTTTTCCAAAGGAAATTCGACTGCTGGGGACTTTCAGAACCTTGTCCCGAAGCCACCAAAATCATGCAATCCAAGACAACCCTAAATTTCACATTTTCCCCTTAGGGCCCGTTCGTTTCGCCGGTTTTAGTAGGCCGGTTTTGGTTTTACTTAAATAAAACTAAAAAACATGTTCGTTTGAGGCTTTTTGAACCGTGGTTTTGGTTTTATACAAAAACCGGTAGGTTTTCAGCCCTTTAAAAATACGCTTGACCTAAAACTTACCTCCACACACGGGTTTTGATCGGCCGCTGTTTTTTCCTCCCCCGATCGTCTTCCTCCTCGCCCACGCTTCCGCGACGACGCTGGCAGTAAACTCCGGCGACGACGCACGATCCTCCCGCGACCACCACCGGCGTCGACTACCTATTCCTGTGTCGTCTTCCTCTCCGTGCTCCGACGACGTCGCAGCCTCCTCCGAACCGGATTAGGTTTTCTTTCTTCCTCCTTCCTCCAGCAAATAGCGAGAATAGTTTCCGTCTTGTGGTCTTATCCCATACCTTATTTTTTCTACACTCATCTGGTGGATTTTCAAAAATTTCTTGCACCTGTGAGAGAATACACTCATTTGGTGGATTTTCAAAAATTTCTTCATTCATGTGATGTGCTATTTGGTTGTTTTGGCTAATACTTCATAGTAGTTGTGGACCAATGTCTATTTAATGGCATGTACATAATGTTGCACAGCAAAGTAATAGAGTGGTGCTTCCTAATACATGCCTTTATTATTTATACTTGTTAAATTGCTGTTGTTGCTTGTTTAATGGTCGTTATACTAGCAACATAAGTACTATAGCATGCAGTTTTATCTTCTTGTTTTTGTGCAATACTTGTTCAGTGTTAATTGAGATGTTCTTTATGTTATGATTAAAAGATTGAACTTTTTTGGTCTTTTTATTTGCTAATAGATGCATGCAAGAATCTGATTCTTCTAACAATGCACGTTCTTCTCACCCTATTGGAAAATTGATCAACCTTGTAAGGGTATGTGTTGCCACTATAGTTACTATCTTAAAATGGAGGTGATATTTATAATTCCGTACTTGGAATTAGACCTACCCCCATAATTTACTATATTTTCTTTGATCAGGAAAATGATGAATTTTATGAGTTAATATCATCCAGATTGTTATCTGAAAGTAGATATAACATAAGCCTTAGAGATCGACAAGATCACACACGAGATCTATTTTTACCTATTCCTATTGCTCAATCCGATGATATTTTCACTGTTTTTGGGAAATTTTTTTACAGTCCAATGTCAAATATTTTTTACAGTCAAAAGAGATCAATTTTTTTAACATTCAAATGAGATCAATTTTGTGTTTGTCATCGTAGATGGATGCGATTATTGAATTACGTGAGAAAAAAAGGTTGTTCAGGCGGAATAGAAAGATTATAGTTGTGCTTGCTGCGGCTGCCGTCGTTTTGAGTTCACCTACTGTACGGGGTCCTTCAAGCCTTAGAGATCGACAAGATCACACACGTAGAATATTATTAGCTAGGGTTGTATAATGGGACCAACATCAATTGCTACAACTTACTGCGCATGAATAAAAATTCCTTTCGAAGCCTGTGCAATATTTTAGTGGAGAAGGGGCTTATTGTTGAAACTCAAAATGTAACGGTACAAGAGTCCGTCGGATTGTTTCTATATATCATAGCACATAATAACAAATTTCGAGATGTAGGGGGAACATATTTACGTTCTAACGACACTATTAGTAGACATTTCAATAAAGTGTTGAAGGCAATACTGAAGCTGAGTACAGACTACATCAAACTACCTGAAACAACACAAGCTAGTAAGTGGGGGTACTTTAAAGATTGTGTTGGTGCTATTGACGGTACACACATTGATGTCACTGTTCCGGTAATTGACCAAGGTAAATACCGGAATCGGAAACAAGCAATTACCACAAATGTACTCGGGGTTTGTGATGCAAATATGAAGTTCATATATGTTTTACCTGGATGGGAGGGTTCCTCTTCGGATTCAAGAGTGTTGCGCAATGCACTTGTGAGGGAGGATCGCTTTGAAGTGCCTGTAGGTAAATATTTGGATTGCATTTAGATTTATTCCTAATAATTTTGGATGGATTATTATTTAATATCACATTGTAGGAAAATATTATCTTGTTGATGCTGGATATACAAATGGACCTGGATTTCTAGCTCCATATCGATCAACACGTTACCATCTACAAGAGTGGACAACTCAAGGCAATAATCCAACCACATACAAAGAGTTATTTAATCTTTGTCACTCAAAAAAACGGAATGTAATTGAAAGGACGTTTGGGTTACTTAAAAAAAGATGGGCAATTTTACGTCAGCCATCATTCTTCGATATCAAATGTCAGGTAGAAAGTACTGCTTTTTGTTCTCATCTCGCTCGGTTTCATTTAATTGCGCTCTCATTCTGTACAGGTTCAAATTATTAATGCTTGCTGCATCCTTCATAATTTTTTGATCGATAAAAGACAAGTGCATGATGCTCGTTTGCTAGAAGAAGTGGATGCGGAGATACTAGCACAACCTACTAATGGAGATAGCTTTGTATATGAGGACACATCTACCCCAATTCAATCAACCAATGAATGGACTGCATTCCGTGATACAATGGCTCATACATGGTTCAATGAGTACCAACAAAGAGAAAATGATGTTTAAAACTCTTCTTGTTAGCTTGGTTGCGCGTGCATACTAACGGAGAGCTTTGTATCTTTTTGATATATAAAACTTATATCATGATGATTGTATGTTTTTTTATGCGTAAACACTATGTAATTTTGGTGATGGTTTATGTACTCTTGGTTTATGTAATCTTGGTGCTAGTTTTATGTACTCTTTGTTAATGTAATCTTGGTGATGGATTATGATATTTTTTTCGTATAGTGCAACAAATGGACTTGGGAAAGGAGCAAGCTGTGAAAGAGAAACATAAAACGTACATTCATTGGACAAGTGAGATGGATACTGCACTATCTTCCACTCTATTGGATCAACTTAACTTGGGTAATAAAGGGGCAAATGGATGGAAGGGAGTTGCCTTCACAGCTGGGATTACTGCATTGTGGGAAGAGTGTCATGTTAGAATGACAAAAGAAAAAATTATGGCAAGGCTCAAAACATGGAATAAGTATTTCCAAGAGATTTCTGCAATGCTAGACACATCCGGTTTTGGTTGGGACTGGGACAAACATGTAGTGAAAGTGGACAGTGCCGAGGTCTGGGCCGATTACATTCGGGTAAGGTATAAGTCTATTTTTTATCATAAATTTTGACACATAAACTGATGTTGTTTTTTAAATTATGTAGGCCCATCCTTCCCTTAGGCATTACAAGGACAAGGTCATTGTAAACTGGAGTGATCTTGCAGCGCTATGTGGAAGCGATAGGGCCACCGGAATCAACGCGGCGACTAGTGTGGAATCAGCTAATCAAATTCATGTGGAAGATACTGATGATGAGGATGACTTTGGTAATGAATCATTGCGCCCAAGGAAGAAAAAGGCAAAGAAACCATCAAATCTGGATAAGATTGCAGATGCCGTCACACATATTGCATATAACTTAGATGGCCCGACCGAAGTAGCACCTGTAGTTCAGCCACGTAGAGAGATGACTCGGATTGAAATGATGTATGCTGCACTGGCGCCTATGACAGACCTTTCAGAGGCTGATATGATCAGTGCTATAGATATGCTTGGCGCCGACGAAATCAAATGCGAGTGTTTTCTGGTTATGCCAGAGATTCTTAGGAGGGCTTGGCTGCGCCTGCACTTGGGCGATTAGTTTTTTGTCCGCGGCATAATTATGGTGGATTGTATCTTTTTGATATGTAAAACTTATATCATGATGATTGTATGTTTGTGCGTAAACACTATGTTGGTTTTAAGTTTTTGATGTGCGAAAAGTTTATATCATGGACGATTAACTTTGATTAACTTTTTAATGATGTTTAAGATGTTTGTTTATGGTGGATTATATCTTTTGTATGTTTGTTTATATAAGTTTGATTTTTTTAATTAATTTAAAAATCAATTCTTCTGCCCGAAAACCTTCCAACAAACGAACATGAATATTGTCATTTATCAATTTCTGGGCCTGAAAACCTTCCTGCAAACGAACAGCAGAATTGGTTTTGACAGAAAACTAAAACCTTCCAGTTTTTAGTTTTCAAACAAAACCAATTCCTGCGAAACAAAACCTGCGAAACGAACAGGGCCTTAGTGTTTTCGTTGGAAAAATTCCAATAAGCTAAGGTAACCAAAATCAAAAGGCTAACATAGTGTATTACCTTTACGTGTGAGTGATTGAGGTTCTCCATGCACCCAACTCCAATTTCGCGGTGGATCCCGTACTCCAAAACCTAATTAGGGCAAGATGATGAAAACCTAGTTTAGATTAACTTCAAAATCGAAGAATTTCCATGAAGGAAAATAGACAAGAGAGGAATCGAACTCACAAGAACCAAACGTTTTTCAACTTCCACCGGTTAGGGTAAAATCGGTTCTCCCACGGTAATAGCAGGAAAGAGAACACCCACCAGCGTCTGTATAGGAAGGAGGAGAAGCCGGCGATGAGTTCTGGAGCGGGGAAGGCCGTCGGTAGAGCAGCGGATGCGAGCCGATCGATGTTGGCGGAAAGCACGAGGGGGGGGGGTGTCGACTGCGGTATTCTCCCGTGAAAAATAGGTTACGGGATTATGTGTTGCGGTTTTTAATTAAATCGCACACATCGTTTCTTAGAACCGCCCCTCCCCCTCTTCTCACCTAAAAGATGTTGATGCTATTGGCACCCCACTCCTCACGCGTCAAATCACATTAACTCCTTATAAACATAACAATTTGTCGCGCTTCGTTACTAAATTAAAATGCGTGTCACTACCATTACGACTAACATAAATCATAAATTAACGGACGCGGCCTTTTTACCATACTGATATCGTACCTCGACGACGCGCTGCCTCGATCAAAATCTGTCGCGACTCGATCCTACAATTTAAAAAATTAAGTACTGCGTCAGATAACGGATGTTACACGCCCGAGGCGCCCAGGCGCGCGCCTTATAGGCTCCCAGGCGCGCCAAAGACACCAAAGGCGTGCCTGAGCCTTTCAAGGTGTTTTTTTTTTAAAATTTTTGATGGGCAAAAACATGATTTTAGGCGCACCGAGGCACCCCTGGACGCATTTGTGCGCCAAATTCGCTGAAATTAAGTGCATTTGGGCGCCCAATTCGCTCAATTTCAGCGAATTGGGCCGCCCAATTCGCTCAATTTTCTATTTCCCCCATTTTTGCGCCTCACACGCCTCAGGCACGCGCCTGCGCCTAGGCTCTAGGGGCCCTTTGCGCCTCGGTGTGCCTTGCGTCTTTGATAACTTAGACTAGTTGTTCCATAAATGCTATCTTGAAAGTAACATGTTTTGCTATTTTCAAGTTCCACCACCAAATGTTTTGTAATATTTTTGTCATTCGCTTAAATTTATATATTTAATTTGTACGTCTAATATCATTAATCTATGTTGTGTTGTCAAACTTTCTCATAATATGACTTTGCAATTCTTACAAATCATTTTATCTATTTTGCGAGTAATAAAATAATCAATTTGTGACTTATTTGGTCTGCTTTTAAACGTAATTAAATGTTCTTCCCTATTTATGAAAAACGTATTTGTCACAATTAACTCACGCGCTACGACAAAGTCTAAAATAGTTTTTTTCATTTCTTTTTCCATATCAAAATCCTCCATGAACGACTGTATTATCTATATTTTTCTTTCCTATATGTCATTTAAGTCTTCTCTTATGAAATTTTTCTCTTTGTGAGATTTTTCTTACTAAATCGTCTAAGTTTTTCCAACATTGCACAACTTTATTTAATTCTACTTGTGGCACATAAGCACTGATCACATTGATAGTTTTCTTTCATATGATCAATTTAATAACTAAGATTCTCACCTTTTCTACTTACCCAAACTATTTCATCCCTCCAAGTAATATCCACAATAATACATACTCCACTACTTGTTTTATTTTTTCCCATGTACTATAGTTTAAAACATGAATTATCTTAAAATTTAGCTTTCTCACCCGCCCATCTATTCTCTTGTAGATATAAAATATTTATTCTTCTTCTAATCATTGTATCCACTACTTACATCGCTTTTCCCGTTAGCGCACCTATATTCCAACTTCCAAACCTAAGTCGGTCACAATTCCTATGACATACTTCTCTGGACATCTAATATGTGAAGACTTTTGCCTATTTAACACTACACCCAAGTTCTTTTAGAGGTGCAACTGTCCTTGCAAAGACGACACATTCGGACCATACGACGATGACTCGTGCATATTTAACACGACACCCAAGTCCTGGAGATGCAATAGTGTTTGCCAAGACGCCGCATTTGGACCATGCGACGTGTTCCTTAGGTGGAACAACTTAGTTTTTACACAATTTCTCAAATGATCCATATTCATAAGGGTGACTAAATTTTATGCTGGCTGTCTACCTAACACGACCCTCTAAACCGAAAAGGATGAATGAATAAATTCAATGTAAGAAAATGAATGAATATATTGCTTATTTTTTATATTGGTTACAAAGTTTTTTTTCTTTTCTTGAAGGGGAGCCTTAGCGCTTTGGTTACGGTATTGTTGTGTGACCATGAGGTCACGGGTTCGAGTCTTGGAAACAACATCTTGCAAAAATGTAGGATAAGGTTCGCCTTATAACATTGATTACTGATGCGTATTGTTTACTACTTACTATAAAATATTATACGCATATTGTTATCAATCTTTTGTGTTACATGTACAAGGGTTAATGATGTAAAATTCTAACTTAATTTTTTATGACTAATCCTTTATATTCTAATTTTTAGGGTCCAAGCACAAAGCTGGACACGAGTAAGAAATTGTCTGAATAAGAGAAACAGAAGTGAAGAGAGTAGTGCAAGTGGGAAATTTCAATTAAGCGTGTTTTCTCCACTAGAGTACCATAATCGGTAATGCATAGCGACATAAAATAGGTTTGAATATTATCGCGTAGGCCCTATTGAAAACAGAAACATTGCTCCGCTTCAGTTGCCACCAGAGAGCTTGCATAATATGCCAGATTTGAAAATTCGGTTTTATAATGCCACACCGTTCAATTACCTCGCGAACTTGAAATTTTACTATGCAACTACTATGCTGTTCATAATGTAAATTGTTGTGGTCTACAAGTCATCACAATGTAGAAGAAGTTGTAATCAATTAATAAGTTGATTTTAGAACAAGTTTAACATTAATGATTGTAGCATTACAACAACAACACTCAAGCCTTTATCCCACTAATAGTGGGGTCAGCTATATTCATAATGGTGATTAAATTTTATGCTGTCCGCCTACCTAACACAACCCTCATCATTTTTCATCCGGGCTTGGGACCGCATAGGCTGATTTAATGATTGTAGAATTGTTAAGATTAATTTCCCTAGGGCTATCTTTTTCTCTATTTTTCCCCTCCAACCCATACAAAGTTCGGATGCTACGGTTGCGCATGTCGACGGGACACGCACACGTCGACGAGACGCCGTGGCGTGTCCGCACATGAAAGGAGACGACGATGGGTTTGTCTGGAGGAGGAAAGACCGAAGACGCGCCGCCGACATGATGCATTGGTTTTGTTATTTTTATTTATGTGTACGCCTTATTGTTCGCACTGCTTTTCGTTTTCCGCATCCTGCACTTATAAGCGGTCGTGTTGTACTGTTTTTGATTATGCTTGGATGTATGAAATTTAAGGTTGCTTCCTAGGTTTTCTTCTCATTCCCTCTTTCTTCTTCCTCACCTTCGCCGCCGCCCCCCCCCCCCCCCCTTGCCGGATTCCTCTCAGGATCGTATCAATTTGGTCAGACCCGCCTCACCGCCCTCCATCCACCGCCTCCGGTGCTCCACATCGCGTGTTATTCACTTCTACCCGACCCCATCCTTGCTTTATTTCGTGCGATTCTGTCCGCTTCCGTGCGAATCATTTCGCCTCCGCTTGGGTCACTACCTGCCATGCCCCTGAGCTGTCCACCGCAGGTGTCCGCTGCTCCGCTTCACTCCAAGCAACGGTTGTCGATCGCGCGTTCAGAAGTGGCTCCCGTCAGCCGATCCGCTTCTGCTTCGCATCTACACGTCTGCGCGCCGTCCGTTTCCCGCTCATGTGCGTCCGTAGCTCCGCCGATCCGTTGTAGGAAGGCCACAGACCCTCTGCTTCCGCTTTCCCTAGTCAGATCCGACCATTCTCGGCTGGAATCCGACATTTCCAGCCCCATGGCTCCCACCACTCACTACTCTTGTGACCTCGCTCCAGATACCACCTCCGAAGCCCTTAGCCGACGCTTGGAGGCTCAAGAGCAACTCGTCGCCTCCGTGCATGTCTCTCTCCTTGCCCTCCACTCCATGATCGACTTCCTCCAAGCGTCGACCGCTGCCTCCGGATCCGTCTCGCCCGCAGACGGTGGCTCTCTCCTCGGCGCCGGGATACCGCCCATTCCCTTCAGGATCACTGCTCCGCCCATTCCGGGCCTGTGCGCCCTCTCTTCCTCGTCATTCCCTCCTTTGTCGGCGTTGACTCGATGTGTTGGATCGCCAAAACGGAGCAATTTTTCGACCTCAACTACACACCAAGCACGACAAGGTGTCTATGGCTGTGGTTGGCTTAGACGGCTTGGCCCTCCACTGTGCTTGGTGGCTCCGCCAATCCAACTCGTGCCTCTCCTGGCCCGAGCTCAAGTAGGAGATGATCCGGTGGTATGACACCCGCTACTCCGGCTCCTCCTCTATCGAGCGTCTTTTCGACGTTCGCCAGACAGCCAGCCCGTACACTTATGTTGATGAGTTTGTCGCCCTGGTCTCCCACGCCCCCGGGCTACCACCCGATCATTACCTGAGCTTTTTCATGCAGAGTCTACTCCGACATATCGGCTCTCGTCTCCGCACACACCACGCCCGCACAGTCTCCGACGTTATGAACTTGGTGCATATGGTGGAAGACGACCTCTTTCCCCGGCCACCCGCTCCTACGGCTGACCACCACCATCCTCGGCCGCCTTGGAGACCACCAGCCACAACTCCACCGTGGCCGCCGCCTTGGAGAAACCGGTCGGGCTGCTTACGGCTCCTCAGTGTATCTCAAATAGTGATTACAATGAGTTTCACAACAAGGGTCTCCTTTTTTGGTACCGCAAACCCTACTCCCTCAACCATGATTGCTCCGTGAAGGAGTTCCACGCCATCATCGACGACGTCGACCCTGAGGTTGCCCTCACCGAATTGGAGGCCCTGGAGTTTTCAGCGGGAGATACACATCTCGACCCTACCGCAACTACGTTTCACCGCCTGGAGTTATTCTGTGCCTTGACCAGCTGGATCTTCGGCCAGCAGACCATGCTGCGCTCGAGCACGTAGCGAGATCGCCCGATCATCAACATGGTGGACAGCGACGCAAGTCACAACCTCATCTCTGAGCGTCTGGTGCAGCAGCTCCGTCTTCCCTTGATTCTTTCTCCGGATGTTGCGGCCCGCCTGGGTGATGGGCACCGCTGACCTACTCATGGTTGTTGTACTGCCGCGCCGTTTCGTGACCGCGGACTTTTACGCTTTCTGCCTAAGCAGTATCAACACCATTTTGGGGGTGACTTGGCCCCGCACGCTCGGCGATGTACGCGTCAACTAGGCGATTATGACTATGCAGTTCCTACATGGGGGCCAACCATGTTGCCTCGACGTCGTCCCCGCTCTCTGGTCTCTCTCTGCATGAGATAGCTGGCCACAGAGGTATGCCTTTCCGTGGGGCTGTGGCCCCTCTTGGGACCGTCTGATGCGCCTTCTCTTTCCTCAACAGACCTCTCAGAGCTTTCCACTGAGCTCACCGACATCATCCAGCCTCCGACATGATTTCCACCAGCCTGGCCGCCCGACCACGCCAAATCCCGCCATCTTAGGACCACATCAGTCTCGCCGCAGGCGTTCCGTTCTGACCGTGGGTGGAATGATGAGCTTTAGCCTCTAGTGCAGGGGATGCTGATGGGGGGGGGGGGACCTTACCCGTTCTGGTGCAAGCCCCTTTTCTAGCTCGGTTCTTCTGGTCCGGAAGAAAGATGACAGTTGATGCCGTACTACCCAGCCGAGCTACTTGATCGCCACTACCGCCTTTAGGCGGATTCTGACTCGCAGGAGGTCCCTGTTGCTGGGTATTACTGTCCGGAGTCCGAAGTTACGTGACTGCCACTTGATCACTTCTGTCGTCACCCCTCCGACCACTGCCTTGGGGACAAAGCTTATTTTCCAGACGACAATATTGTTATGGTTGCGCATGCCGACGGGACACACACTCGCCGGCGAGATGCCGTGGCGAGTCCGCACGCGGAGAGAGATGATGATGGGTCCGTCTGGAGGAGGCGAGACCGATGACGCGCCATTGATATGATTATTTTATTTGCATTGGTTATGCTATTTTTATTTGTGTGCGGTTTATTATTCACACTGTTTTTCGTTGTCTGCACCACGTACCTATAAGGGGATTTGTTGTACTCTTTTTGATTATACTTGGATGTATGAAATTTAGGGTTGCTTCCTAGGTTTTCTTCTCGTTCCTTCCTCTTTCTTCCTCACCTCCGCCGGCCCTCCCCCTTGCCGGATTTCTCTCGGGATTGTATCAATTGAACTATGCTTTTCCATTGTGAGTTAGTCACTAAGGCCTCGTTTGACACGGTGATGGCGGTCGTAAACACATGGATTAAATCGTCATTCGTTAAGGATCACCTAACAAACAACATCTGTTTGAACATAAAATTGGATGAAGTTTTTTTGGTGGGCATTAACGAATAACAATTTAACCCTCATGTTCTTGACCATCACCACCGTGCCAAATAGAGCCTAATTAGGGAAACCTTATGCTTTAAAACTCTCATATTATTTTCTGTACATAATATTAGTCTTCTTTGTGTTGCACAAGTTGTATTGGGATGGATCGTGAAGTCCACAAATTGTGATTTGCAACCATTCTAACAAAGGTTTACTGTAATTAATTTCGACTGTATATGGAAGTTATGTGTATTCATTGCTGTATTATCTAATTTTTTTTCGTCAAATATTTTAACTTCAGGTGGAACCTTATTCATGTGGTTGCTGTAAATTAACTCCAACACTTTTTTTTCTTAAACTTTAGCCATACATCTTAGGCTCTGTTTGGCGCGGCTGCAGCGACTGGAGAAGCAGTGGTGAGAAGCAGTGGTGGAATAATCAGCTGTTTTGCAGAGTGGTGGCAGAATTCTGTTTGGAAGAATAGCGTTTGCAGTGCTGTTAATAATTTTATTTTATAAATAATATTATATTTATTAATAATATATAACTTATATAATTATATTAATTTAATAACTTATAATTAAATTATAATATAACTTATAATATAATTTAATATTAATTTAATATAATATAATAAGTTATAATATATTAATATAATATAATAATTTATAATATATTAATATAATAACTTATAATATACTAACTTTATAATATTAACTTTTTTTAATATTAAAAAATATTTTTTTTTTTTAATAAAAAACAGCAGCAGCGTTGCAGCCATTGGCTGCAGCGCTGCTGCTATTTCCGAGTCGCGGAAACTTTCCGCGACTCGGAAATAGCGGTGGCCCGCTGATTTTAGCTGTGGCGTCAGCCACCGCTGCCACCATTATTTTAGTTTAGCGCGGCGTTGGCAGAATCTGCGGCGTGCCGCTCTAAAAACGCCGCGCCAAACAGAGCCTTAATATGCTAAAATCATGATAACTATGTTTGTTATGAAACATTTCTTGTATGCTGGGCTGTTAGGGTTACTAGCATCACCCATTAGATTGGTAGATCTGTTATCTGTCATTGTTTTTATGTTTCATTGTAAGATTGTTCTGAATTGTCCTTTAAGTTTCCATACACTCATTCCTTTATAGATATAAGAGATATAATATGGAATTACAAGTAAAATACCTTAGGCTTAGAAAATGCAAAAAAAATATAACGTTCTGGAGAAAAAAAAGTACAATACAATTTATGAATAAGAAATACATAGTTCAACAATTTCATTTATAGTTTTCTTCTCTTCAAACATTTTAAGGTATTATTGGGGATGTTTTAATCTCTTGCATTAGCACGTGTATTCAGTGCTTTGTATAATTAATTTAATAATTCTATATTTTATTTCTTTACCACATGTATGATGAACTGTAATACTTTTATTGGCCAAATAATCGTTCCTTGTGTAACGAGGGGATGGGAGTACATCTAAGATCAAAATCTCTACATGCTTTATAATGAGTTTTTTGTGCTTTCTGCTGCTTAAATCTTGTGGAAGGCCATTTTTGAATACTTGTAGTAACCATGCTTTGTTTAAATTTTTAAGCTGGCATTATTTTAGGCAGAGCTGAATCTAAACTCTTTTTTGGTTTTCTTGCCAATGTTTAGGCATATTGCCTGTACCGACAAAACAAACTGCTAGAGGCATTGGATTCTCTAAATAACCAAGAAAAAACTCCAATGGCTTTACAGTTAGAGTCTCAAATTCTATATCGATTGGGAAAAATGGATGCTTGCATGCATACCTATGAGAAGCTACAGAAGTTCAAGATTGATTCCTTGGATCTAAAAACAAATATTGTTGCCGCTTTAATATCAGCTGGAAGGTCAAGTGAAGTACAGGCAATGATGGATTCACTCAAAGTTAAAAGTTCCAGTAGCTTTGAGCTAGCTTACAACACTGCATGCTCTCTTATAGAAAAGAAACAGTATGCCGAAGCAGAACAACAACTACTATCAGCCAGAAGGTAATAACTTATATAAATTAGTAAATAGATTAAATTATTCTTGAAGTGGAAGTAGAAGAAATTTTTTATTAACTACTTTGAATTTAAGTGACATGATAATTAGATATAAATGTTCTTGATGTGATATTTTCAAACACATTATGTGCCATGATTTAGATATTGTTGCAAGAGAACTAAACTCACATACACACATAAAGACTGAATACCAGTAACATCAACACAACTACATCAACATTGCAACATTTCTAACACTCCCCCTCAAGCTGAAGGGGGGGGGGGCATAACCACACACGACAATGGAGGTAGGCGATGCGGGACAAACATCAGACGAGCCACCGGGAAAAAACCAAACCGTGGAATTAAGCCGGGGACATAGTCATACACGACGCTGACCCACACACGACGCAAGACCCACACACGACGTGGAATCACTAGAAACTGATCAACTAACATCTCCTACACACACAACATGCGAAAGAGAACAAAAGATGTGGAGCAAATCATCAAACGAGTGATCGGAGATAATCCGTCGGGGATAATCCACACAAAGGGCGGTCCCACATGACACAGTCTCGCACGATACGGTCCCACGCGACACAACCCGATGAGAATAAAACACCAACATCAGATGCGTCCCCAACACAACCAATCGAAAGAAAGAAAATGGGGAGACACATACGACATAAGCTTAGAGGCCATGTGGAACAAAAGTGAGAAAATCTGGAAAAATCATCCGTGTCGCTTCATCCCAACACTCCCACTCACGTGGATACCACATGCAAATAGGCATAACACGACGATAGGAAACAACTACTAACAACAAAAAATTAAAAAATCACATAAACGACCGATAAATAACACAACTCCAGCATCGACGAGATATCAGCACCCTCAGAAGCGGCTGTAGTGACTGGAGCTTCGTCGATGAGTAGCGGTAAGGGAGGAAAATGTTGAATCTCAGCACTAAGAAGAGTGCAACAACAGGTCCTTCTGGCAACGGGATGGATGGGAGGAGCTCCAGTCAATGCAACGATGGAAGAAGCCATTAGGAGGGATACGACGTCGGAAGGCAGCATCGACGGGCCCGGAGCAGCCGACGATGGCTGAAGAAGCTGTTGGAGCAGGCGAGGAACGGAGCCCTCATCGACGGGAGAGGAGGGACGGAGCCCTAGCGGCGCGCAGAGGGGACAATATCCGTCTTCATCGATGATGACAATGGCGTTGTCGATCGCAGGAGATGGAAGAATTACCTACGGGAGATGCGATCCGGAGCAGCCGTAGACAGGGAAAGCAACCAAGAATGACCTGGGATCTACCGGACGGAGAAGTCCAGACCCAACAGGAGTAGTACCAGTTGCTACCGACAGAAGTATAGGAGGAATCAACAGAAGTCGTCGAAGTCGACCGTAGAGGAGAAGCACGAATAGGACGCAAAGGACGATGGAATAACGACGCGACAGGAGCACCTGCGCAGGCGGTAGCATATCGTCGGACCAGCCGTCGACGATGGGAGAATAGCCTGCTCCCGTCTCCGGAATCAGACGGGGATTCTGTGGATGGGAAGAGAGGGAAATCGCTAGTCGAGATTCGTAGCCGCACGCGATCGACCAGAACAGGCGGAGAAGTTACAGGAAGAACGAGAAAAAAGAGAATAGCGGAAGAACAAATTTTTTATTTATTTTAGGTTTCAGAAACCTAGCTCTGATATCATGTTGGAAGAGAAAAGAGAGAATAGAAGAGTGTGTCTCATACATCCACATAGGGGCAATTTATAATATTACAATAGGACTCACAAATCTAAAACTACAATGCGGGACTAAATGCACATACACACATAAAGACTCAATACTAATAACATCAACACAATTATACCAACATTACGACATTTCCAACAGATATAATGTGATGCAATATTTCGAACACATAATTTATTTCAAACACATTTATATCTACCCATCCGGATGAAATTCAATGCTTGTTGGTTACTCATAAGTGATGGGAAGTGGAGCTTTTTAGCTGGGAAAGTAAAACCAGTGAAATACACTTTTAAGAAAGTTGTTTGGTGGCAACAAGTTACACTTTCCTTTTGTTTTAGATGAGACCTCCGAGAGTAAGAGACTTTTTGGGGATTTAGTTGTGCTTTGGCTGATCCGAGTCCTTTTTTCCAGAAGAAGATGCTTTTGGGCATTCTGATTGTGCCTTGAATTCGATATTATCTTGGGCATGAAGTGATTGTCAACTCACCAGACCTTTAAGTAGAAAGAAGTGGGAAATAATTCTATTATGTTAAAAAATCACACACACATATATATGATATGTGACATATCATATATTCAACTCTCCCCCTCAAGTTGGGGGCATATATCAATCTATGTTATTAAAGGCGCGACTAAGGCTCAAGGTTCACCAGGCTTAGAGGTTTGCACCTCCATGCGGTTGATTTGCGCCTTAGGAATATAAAAGGCGCGTCTGAGTGAGTTTTTTGCTATAAATGTTTTTCTTCAAAATTCAAGAAAAAAAAAACAATGCAAGTACTCAATAATTTTTTGTTGATTTAGTGTTTGTGAAAGATAATTGTGTGTTGAAATTTAGATATGATGTAAGTGACCACATTGATTCTATTTTTAAGAGATATAAACAATAATAATGAATGATTAATTAGTTAACTAGATGAAGAATTTTATTGAGAAGCTGAAATGATGTTTGTTGCTGATTATTTAAAATGGATGTGGTTGCGCATTGCCTTTCAGGCACGCGCTTGCTCCTTGAGCCTAGGCTCCAAAACCCCTTTGCGCCTAGGTGCGCCTTGCACCTTTAATAACCAAGATATCAATTATTTCCAACTTGAATGTATTATCAGTAGAGTTGTCCTAGCTTAACCCTTTGGTGAAGATGTCGGTAAGTTGATCTCAAGAGTTCACAAAGGGTGTACATTATTGTCCTTATCAAGGTGATCTTTATTGAAATGTATATCCATTTCAACTTGATTGGTCCGATCATATTGAACTAAATTGTGAGCAATATTGACGACTTTGTTATCACAATAGAGAATAATAGATTTATCCTCGAGGATTCCCAAGTCCAGAAGAATAGATTTCAACCACACGCTTCACATACTTCTTGTGCCATAGCCCTGTATTTTACCTCAGCACTAGATCGTGTTACCACATTTTGCTTCTTTCTCTTCCAAGATACAAGATTTCCGCTCACAAAGGAACAATATTTTATATTGGATTTTTGGTCATCTTGGCTGCATGCCCAATCAACATCAGTAAAAATCTCAATTTTTAAGGGTTGGTATGCTGAAAACAGAATCCCACATCCTCGAGACTTCTTGTGTTAGCTCAAAACCTGGTAAGTAGCCTTCTGATGACGGATCCCAGGAGCATGCATGAATCAGTATGTGTATGAGATAAGTATATTAGTTTATCAACCAATCTCTGTTAGCTCGGTGAGTCAACTTATCTCCTTATGTGTCTTCATAAATTTTGTGATTTGCCTCAATGAGGGTATTCAAGGAGAGCACATCCAAACATGTCAGTTTCCTCCAAAAGGTCAAGTACATACTTTATCTGAGATATGAAGATCCCCCAACTTGACCTTGCAATTAAATCCCCAGGAAATATTTCAGCTTTCCCTTATCTTTAGCTTCAAATTCTCTGAACAATTGCCCTTGCAGGTGTGAGATTTCCTCCAAATCATTTCCTGTAATGATCATGTCATCCACTTATACAATAAGCACTGACACTTTAGTTCCTCTTCTCTTAATAAAGAGGGTGTGATCAGCATATCCCTGAATATAGCCTTGTTGTAACATGGTTTTATGAAATCATCCAAAACAAGCTCTGAGTTTTATGAAACCGTCCAAACCATGCCTGGATTTCCTTAGGTGACAAACTTGGTCATTAAACCCTTCTTTAGAAAACCCAGGAGGAAGCGTCATGTAGACTTCTTCTTCTAACTCATCATGCTAGAAGACATTTTTAACATCTAGCTGTTGTAGATCTCATCCAAGACGTGCAACACATGAATAGAGCACCCGAATAGAATCTATTTTTGCAAACAGAGTAAAGGTTTCTTTATAGTCAATTTCTTTAGTTTGAGTGTATTCTTGAGTCACTAACCGAGCTTTATAACACTCCACATTCCCCTCTTGATTCTGCTTAACTGAAAAAAATCCAACGTGATGCTATTGTTCTTTTTCCAGGAGGAAGATGTGCATGTTTCCATGTGATACTTTTGTCCAAGGCATGCATTTCTTTCTCCATAGCCTATTTCCATATAGATATCTTTGTGAATTGGAGAGAGACGATAATATGACATGTAATGTCTATAGAATGTTCAGTATTACCAGTGTTACCTTTGAGAGGAGCAATTGGAAGCTGGTGATCATCATCATAATCAGGTGCAGAAGCAGACACTTGCAGCGATTGAAAATCCGGAGACTGTACATGCTCAGCTTTACGTACCTTGCTAGAGTATGTATGAAACAAAGGAGGAAGTGACCACAAAGAAGGAATGAGAGTAGGTGGAACAAGAGTAAAAAGATTAGGAGGATAAAAAGAAGCAACTATCAAAAGAGGAGAGTCAAAGGTCCCGTCATCAGCATTACTCGTCTCCCCCTGCGGAGGACAAAAAAATCATAATATGAAAATAAAAGGTAACTAACGCATGAAGGTGTCATGTGTCATCGGATGTGACGAAGGATGCACTTGATGGGGTTGTGGTGAACCTTTGGGCGAACCTAATCATCATGTGCAATGCATAATTAAGATTTCCTTTTATTTACCACTCAACTTAGAAAGTGTTTGAGCATGAGCTTTTACATATATATCATAGCTTTTGGTTTTTCTGCTTTGAGATACAAATTGCATGCTCCACGTAATGCATACTTGTACATGTGAGATGATTCGTCACAGAGTTTGCTAGGATGACCAGGGGAAAGGGTTGTTATCCGGTTTGTGGTCAGCTCATAATTGACCCTCGTTGTTTCTTATACTTATTTGGTTATAGGTAACATAACACGTGTCAGAGTATAAAAAAGCCACGCATAGCTTATTTTTCAGTTATCATTTCATGTATTGGGCCTGTGCGCCCCAAGCTTCTCTATGGGATGTATTTTCTATTTGTTTGTATGGACTTTTGTCCGAAGGCTTGTAATGGTCATAAGGCTGAATGTAACTTTTCTTTTGACACTTAGTATAAACATTCTTATTTGAGATTATAATTACATATTCTCTTCCGCTAGTCGGTTGGACTCTATATTAGAAGAGTTTTATCGTTGTTGCCATTTCATAATGTTTAGCTTGAGAAGGTTTGTATGTTTTGTGGGCTCGGTCGAACCCATATTATGACATTTTGCAGGTGGAATATTATACAAAGTAGTAGTCGTAGGTTGGGCAGGTAATGGGGGACCATCTAGCGTACCTCGGCGCAAGGCGGATCCCACCTTTGTTTATTCACGCAGGCGGACTTGGTCGAATTGGCAATCTGTCACCATGGGTGCGTCCGACTCGTCGATTCGATTGTTTTTCATATATAGCTTTATATTTTTCGGACATTATTTCATGTATTTATGACTCCGAAACCATCGGACAATCGTAGTCGTTGATTCCGGGTTCCCTAATTTTAATTTCTTATAAATGGATGTTAGGGCAATACTTTCATGGAATTGCTGAAATTTGGAGAGTTCTTTCTTATTTCCGGTGATCCCCTCCGTGGTGTCGACTCCGTGGAACCCCTTGGTGACGACTCCTTGTGTAAGTTGTAGTTTTGACTTTCCCCTCCGCCTACACCTCCCCCTACCTGCTGTCCAACCACCGCAAACTACCACCCCTCGCCCCTTCAGGACGCCCCTTTCCCTATCATGCCGTCGGACCTAGGATGCCCAGAACCCACAAATCCTCTCCCCTTCCCTATTCCCAGCCACCCCCCATCTACAACCTGCAAGGTCCAACCGCCCCCACCACTGCCCCCTCCCCATGGAACCACCTCCGGGCCTCATTCCCCACCGTATCTACTCAGATCTGGACATTCCTAGCCCAGATCCAGCCCCTCCCCTTCCCCGATTTTCTACCACCGCTCCCCCATCCCATGGATCCACCTCCCAACACCCAACCTCCACCAGATTTGTCCAGATCTAGGCATTCTAGCCCAGATCCAGTCACCCTCTCCGATTCAGCCTTCCCAATCCCAACAACGTTCCCCTTACCCGATCTTGTCCACCCACCACCGAAACCCCTCTTTTAACCCTCCAACGTTCAGATCTATTTTTATTACAACAACCTTAATATTTTGTGTTGTGTTTTGTATTTGTTGTTGGTTGTAAACATTGTCGTGGTTTGCTTATTACATGCTTGCTTGAGATTTCAGTTTATTATAGTATTTGCTCCATGATAAATTTCTAACTGCAGAAAGGATTGATTAACCGCGCGCTTGCTTTTGGCCCTCTGTGCGGAGGAAAGCCACCGCCTTACGCTTAAAAAAAATACTACTTTCGTTTACGAATTGACGTCATGTTGATTATGTTATTTAATTGTTTGTATTAATTGTTAGCACCTAATTGCAAGTTGTACATGCATTGAGTCATTGGGAAGGCAGGAGTCAACCCTCACTCACCACTAGTGGTGCATTCTAGGAGTTCACTACCATCCTACCTTACATCAGCAGGCCTCCTTAAGGTAGAGTTGTTGGGTAGTGAGATGAATTGTTTTGGACCTGAGGAACGTGGGTACTGCTTGTACACCAGGGTGAGCTGAAATACTTGCTTGACTGTCTGCAGGAGACGAGGAATCAATTTCCGACGAATGTCATGTCCAAGACCTGCCAGAAAGCTGGACACGATTGCGACTACCTTCTCTTTTATATTATTTTTCACAATGAGCTCATGAAAACGAGAGTCCCTTTTTGTAGGATATAGTTGATCCAAGAGTTGGTTCCTATATGATACTTGGAGATGCTTGTCTTTAAGTCTCTGCTTTATATTAGCCCATCCGAAGATGTGATAGTATCAATCTCTCTCTTAACTCAGTTAGATCTTTGCTTGCCCGTGAAGCTTCATCATGACAAACCGAACACGCCACTCTTCAATGATCTCATATCACTCAAAGTTACTGTCCTTGCCTTGAAGTTAGTCATTAAAAGCCTTCGGGTGTAGCTGGCTGTTTAAGAACGACCATCGATAAGAATGCGACGAGTGATATCTTCACAGGGGGGCCTCCTCTACGAGGCTCCTGATAATAGTCGTAATAATCGTCCCAAGCCTAAATCGCACGTTCTTGCGGGGAGCACAATCTTTATGGAGTGGTAATAGTGGGTGTCAAATTTCCTCTTAGGAACAGAGGGGTTTATCAATGATGGGTTCGGGATGATAATCATAGGCATACTCGAGGGTCTCTTCTCAAGTGTAGGATGTGATGTCAAGGGGGAAAATCTCTAATATGATGCTTGATGGTTTGGTGGTGGTGGTGTGTGTGTGTGTGGGGGGGGGGGGGGAAGGTATGTGGAACGTCACGATCTTTGTCCGGGTGATCATCCTGATATTTATGGGCCTCCCTCAAGCAATGAGTCGCCTTACCAGAACCTCTTGGTTTCTTTAGTGTGTCTATCTTATCATTACTCCTAGTGACCTCATGCCTATGGTTAAAGAACAAGGCATCAAGTTGATCAAATTGATCTAGGATATGGCATTGGAAATCTGTGGGTTCCATGTCAGTGTTTGAACTATTCGCTCTGTCCTCGGTGATGTTGAGATGAACCAGTAAGACTCTATATGACTTACCACAAAGCAACATAAACGTGACTTAAACTTTAACCTCTAATACCAAATCTGACACATGATAGACCTTATTGAGGTATTCAATGGAACTCCAAGAGCACATGGCTGATCTATTATCAATTTTGTCATTGAAAAGCCAAAGGTTTGTGTGGTAAGATTGGGCGAATTTTCCTTTTTACAAAGGATGCACAATTGTGTATTGTGCCTTTGCTGGAGGAAATTTGGTCTGTGGAAGACCAAGGAGTAACATAATGCACCGAGATCTAGTGCAGAATTGTAGTATCGGGCCTTGAAATTTATGATTTGTGAACTAATATGACTTGAGTAATTTATGAAAGAGATCAAGTATAAAGTTATTGCAATATGGAAACTGTTAGAGAAGCCCATTTAACTAGGTCCATTTTGTATTTTTATTGTTATCTCTCCTCTTTAGTCCCACCTCTTGTATAGGACCTTGTTCTCTCTTTCTCTCATCTATATATTTGTACTCATTTTTTGTATTTTACACAAGTGAACATATATACAAGGTTGGTTTTTCTCTTCTCTACATGGTATCAGAGCCACCGGTCCTCCTTGGGCGGCTTCCCTCTGCTTAACCGCCTCTCCGCCTGCGGTCTCTCTTCCGTGCCTGCGGCCTGCTACGAACTGACCTTCTGTCCGTTGCCCGCTCTTGCCGCTCGGTCTTTTGCGGCCTATCTTGCCTACCCGCTTTGCTTCTCTTCTTCCCTCTCCTCTCCGTGGTTCCACCCCTCCCCTCAGTTCTCTTATAGCCTTCCCGTGGGGTCCACCTCTCCCTTTTGCTCCTGATCCAGACCGCACTCCCTTCTCGCGTGGTCTCCCTCCTGCTATCCGGCGCGTTCTCCTGCTACCCGTCTTCTTGCTATCCGCAATGCTCTCCCGCTCTCCTGGCACGACCTCCTGCGGTCTATTCTTGCTCGACGCTCCTGCCTTGTCGCAGAGTCCTTCTCGCGCGGTCTGCTCCGGCCTTGTCGCGGTCTGCTCCTGCCTTGTCGCAGAGTCCTTCTCGCACGGTCTGCGTCCTGTTCCTGCTCGCCGCTTTCAGCCTTGTTGCAGAGTCCTTTCTTTGCTCGCCGCGGACTGTTGCTCGCCGCGACCTTTTTCTATCCGCTTGAGTGTTCTTTACTCGCGATCTCTTCTCTCTGCCCGCTCGTGGCCTCCTTCTCTGACCGCTGCTGTGCTCAGCCAGACTGTGCGGATTGTTGCCTCCCGCATTTATGTCGCGGTCTTCTCCTCCTATCCACGCGATTTGTTCTCTGTCCGCCAGTGACCTCTTCTACCGGGCCCCGCCTTCTTTGTCTATCCGCGCGGATTGTCTCTGTCCACTGGTCTCTATCCGCCTCTGGTCACCGCCTCCTCCTGCCGCTGGTGTCTTCACATCGTGACCAGGCGGTCTCTGTTCTAGTCACGCGGCCTCCTTTGTTGCCGGTCTGCTCTCCTAGCCGGTTCCCCTCTCCATGAGTTCTTCTGCTGATTCTACCGGCACAACGGCTCCTCCTGCAGACCGCCCGACCTCTATTCCAGAAATACGGGATGAATTCCGTATTACTACTATATCTCTGACTGACAAGAAGAATTTTGTCGAATGAGCGCATTCTGTTCACCGGGTCCTGCAATCCGAGGGGTTTCTTCATCACTTGACCCGGGTGGTTACCGATACTCCTACTGACGATTGGTTACGCAATGATGGACGTGCACAGACATGGATCCTTAATTCTCTTGATAGCGAGTCCAATCGCCTGGCCATGTACCATGAGACGGCCAAAGGCATGTGGGACGAGCTCCATACCCTTTACTCCGGCAAGGATAGTTTCCACCATTTGTATGACAATATCACTGCTCTCCAGGCCCTTGATAGCAGTGGTGCGACCGATCTGACCTCCTTTGTTGCTCAGGCTCGGTCTTTGGTCGAGGCGTGGATCCAACATAAGCCTCCTACTGTCGACCTTACTGCCCAACGTGCCCAAAAGGAAGCTGTGGGTATAGCCATGATGATGGCTCGGCTACCCCATCACCTTCACAGTGTACGGGCTCACATCCTCTCCTCTACTGTTACCCCGTCATTCTCAGATGTGTGCTCCATGCATCTCAAAGTCACCCCGCCTCCGGATGTGTCTGGACCTCCTTCTCCGGCTCTTGTCCAGCAGGTCCCTACTCCTTTACTGCCTCTTCCCTCTTCAGTTCGTGGAGGCCGCTTTGATTCTCGGGGACATGGTCGAGGTGGACGGCCTCGGCCTAAGTGCTCGTTCTGCGGCAAAGATGGACATCTTGAAGCCACGTGCTATCGCAAGCATGGTCGCCCTCCTCGTCCGCAGGCGTCTGTTGCTACCACCGACTCCTCTCCCACTCGTACTGACCTCGACGAGGTTCGCCTTCAGCTCCAGCATCTTCATGGATTGCTCAGCCGCCCGCCAGCCTCGGTTGCCTCCGCTGCCTCCATCTCCAATGAAGGTATCACTTGCCTCTCCTCTGGCCCGCGATGGATCCTCGATTCTAGTGCTACTCATCACATCACTTTTGTTTGACCGCCTCAGTACTTGTCTTCCCCTCACCCGAAGTACATTACTGTGGCCAATGGAGCATTTGTCCCTGTCTCTGGATGTGCTGGTATTCCTCTCACCTCTTCTCTTCTCCTGCGCTCGGCTCTTCATGTTCCGGGCTCTCCTTTTAATTTACTTTCTGTTGGTTGCATTACTACTGATTTACATTGCTCAGTGACCTTTGTTTCTTCTTCTTTTCTGATACAGGATCAGCAGACGCGGACTATCATTGGTAGGGGGCGATTGCAGGATGGGCTCTACCTTCTTGATGACTCTCCTACTCTCCTCGCCTCTGTCTCCTCTTCGGATTGACATCGACGTCTTGGTCATGCTCCTCTCCCAGTCCTCCAGAAGGCTCTCTCAGATATATCTCTTCCTGCTTTTCAGTATGAAACCTGTATTTTTGGCAAACAGCCACGTTCATCGTTTCCTTCTCATTGTACTCGGAGCTCCGCTCCTTTTATATCAGTACACTCCGATATATGGGGTCCGTACACGATTACTAGTATTTTTGGCTATCGGTACTTTCTTACATTTATTGATGATTACTCACGCATGACATGGTTGTATCTTCTTCGCGATCGTTCTGAGCTTCCCCGCATCTTCCGAGCGTTCATTCTTGAGTCTCACACTCAATTCTCTGCGTCCATTCGCACTATTCATAGCGACAATGCGCGTGAGTACACGGGTCATGACTTCGCGACCCTCTGCTCTGAGTTCGATATTATTCACCAAACCTCGTGTGCGTATACTCCACAACAGAATGGTGTCGCCGAGCGCAAGAATCGTCACCTTCTTGATGTAGCTCGCTCCCTTATGCTTCAAATGAATGTTCCCAAACCATACTGGAACTTTGCGCTCTCCACAACCTGTTTTCTTATCAACCGTCTACCGTTCCTCGTCCTCCAGAATGCTACTCCATTCGGCCTCCTCTTTCCCTCCACTCCGCCTTTTCCTGTTACTCCTCGAATATTTGGGTGTACTTGCTATGTTCACCACCTCGGCCCCTCTACCGACAAATTGGATCCCCATGCTGCCAGACATATTTTTGTAGGTTACTCGCGCTCTCAAAAGGGGTATGCGTGCTATTCACATACTACCCGCAAGGTTACTGTCTCTGCGGACATCACTTTCCGGGAAGATCTTCCCTTCTTTTCTGCTCTGGATATCGTTCCCCTTCCAGAGCCCGTCGTTCATCCAATCATCCATGTTCCCCGCTCCTCATCATCTCCTCCTCCTGCCCAGCCTCCGGTCCGTCCACCTCCACCTGTTATTCGAGTCTATTCTCGTCGTTCTCCTCATCCCGTTGCCCCGCTGTAGTCGGCTTCGACGTCTAATGCTCCACCACCTGCTGCTCCGGTTCCAGCCTCCACCGCTCATCCGCTGACAAATTACATCTCTCTACATCGCCTTTCACCGCCACTTCGTCACTTTGCCACATCATTATCCTCTGTTTCTGTCTCTAACTCTGTGCATGAGGCGCTTCAACATCCAGGCTGGTGGGCTTCCATGGAGGAAGAAATGACGGCCTTTTGGGCCAACCAGACCCGGGCCCTGGTCCCTTTACCTCCCGGTCAGCACCCTGTTGGGTGTAAATGAGTTTTTGTCATCAAACATGCTCCGGATGGCACTATTGCCCGACTGAAGGCCCAACTGGTGGCCCGTTGCTTCACTCAGCAGCAGGGCCTTGATTATGAGGAAACTTTCTCTCCAGTGGCCAAGCTCAACACGGTTTGTGTGCTTCTCTCCGTGGCTGTACACCGCCGCTGACCCCTTCATCAGCTCGATATCAAGAATGCTTTTTTGAATGATGATCTTCAGGAAACCGTCTACATACGCTAATCGCCCGGGTTTGAGACCACGGGGGAGTCTCATGTGTGTCTTCTAAAGAAATCCATCTATGGTCTCAAACAATCCCCTCGGGCGTGGTTTGACAAATTCAGCAAGGTGGTTCAGGATATGGGTTTCACTCGGAGTTCTGCTGACTTCTCCCTTTTCACCCAACACCGGGCAATTGGAACCGTCCTTCTGTTGGTTTATGTTGACGACATCCTACTTACTGGGGATGACTCAAAGGGGATTCAAGTGGTCAAACAACATCTGAGCACCGTGTTTCAGACCAAAGACCTAGGGCATCTTTTCTACTTCCTCGGTCTTGAGGTCGCACGACGACTGGATGGGCTTGTCCTCTCCCAACGGAAGTATTGTCTCGGTCTTCTCAAAGATGCTGGTCAGTCTGGTTGTAAGCCAGCTAATACCTCGATGGAGGCAAATCACAAGCTCTATGCTCATGCCTTTGATATGATCTGCTTCTCCAGAACCCGGAATACTATAGACGCCTTGTCGGAAAGTTGATCTACCTAACAGTCACGAGGCCTGATATATCGTTTGTTGTTGGGGTTGTCAGTCGGTTCATGCATGCTCCCCGGGTTTCTCATCTCCAAGCTGTTGAACGGATTCTCCGGCACCTTAAGGCAGCTCCGGGTCAAGGGCTTGTTTACAAAACCTCTACCTCTGCTCCAACATTGGTTGCTTACTCTGATGCCGATTACGCTGGTTCCCTGGACGATCGGCGGTCGACCTGTGGATTCTGTACTTATTTTGGAGGTCATCTCATTACATGAAAAAGTAAAAAACAAGCCGTGGTCGCTCGATCCTCCGCGGAAGCTGAATACCGATCGATGACATCGGTTGTCTCTGAACTCACATGGCTTGAAAGCCTTCTTGCTGACTTGGGAGTAAAACTTCCTTCATCTGCTGTTCTATTTTGTGATAGTCAAGCGGCTATACATATAGCAAAGAATCCGGTGTTTCATGAGCGTACAAAACATAACGAGGTTGACTGTCACTTCATACGGGAAAAAGTTCAAATGAAGAAACTTGAATTAAAGCATGTTCCGGGCACTGATCAAGTTGCCGATATTCTCACGAAGGCTTTATCAAGTACCTTGTTCTATCAGTGTTTGTCCAAGCTGGGTGCATATGATCTATACGCTCCAGCTTGCGGGGGAGTGTTAGAGAAGCCGATTTAACTAGGCCCATTTGTATTTTTATTGTTATTTCTCTCTCCTCTTTAGTCCCACCTCTTGTATAGGGCCTTGTTCTCTCTTTCTCTCATCTATATATTTGTACTCATTCTTTGTATTTTACACAAGTGAATATATATACAAGGTTGATTTTTATCTTCTCTACAGAAACTATGCATATAACTTTCAATTAGGTCTTCCATGAATTTATCTTGCACATGAAATGAATTGCCACATGAAATGAATTGCAACTTAATATGTGACAAAAGACGATCAACTCAAAGGTATGTTCATGGATGCTCTAGAAGGAATTGGATAATTGTGACAAGTTCTTTTAACTTATGTACTCTAACTTGAGTGGGTGATCATCATGATATTTAGAGGCCTACCTCAGGCAAGGAGTGGCTTGGCCCGAACCTCTTGGGTTCTCTAGTGTGTCTATCCTAGCATTAATCGCCGTGCCTTTGTGTCTAAGGTCATAGAACTAGACATAAAGTTGATCAACGTGATCTAGGATAAGATGTTGGAAATCTGCGGGGTGCCATGCCCTTGCTGGAACTATTTACCTGGTCGTCGGTGATGTTGGGACCAGACATTAAGACTCTATATGACCCACCACATAAATGTGACCCAAACCTTGAGTTCTAATTTCAAATTTGACACATGGTAGATTGAGTATTGAGGTTCTCAATGGAATTCCAGGAGTAGGGTTGATAGATTAACAATTTTTTCATAGAAAAGTGGAAGGTTTTTCTGATGCAGATTAGGGGAGTTTTCCTTTTTATATACAATGCACAACTGTGCATTGTGTATTTATTAGAGGAAACTTGGTCTGTGGATGATCAAGAAGTAACTTAATGTACCATGATCTAGTGCAGAATCGTAGTATCAGGCCATGAAGTTTGATTTGCGTACTGATATGACTCGAGCATTTTCTGAAAGAGATTCAGGGTCTATTTGGTGCGCCATCGGGGCTCCGACACGATAGCAGCGAACGCCACCGCCGCCGCCCGTAGCCGTTTGTTTACCCGCCTTCCTCCTTTCCCAACCGTCACCTCTAGGAAACTGAGAAATAGCGCAGTTGCCAGCCGCCTCCCTCCGGGGCGTTCGGCTCCCTTCCTAGCCGCTTCTGCAGTCGCAAACAGAGCCCAAGTATAAGGCCGATTTATCAATGCAACTTATTTGTGGCAATATGACAACTATTCATTTAATTCTCAATTAGGTCTTCCATGAATTCTACAAACACATGAAATGAATTATCAATAAATCTATTGCAACCTAATATGTGACAAAAGACAATCAACTCAAAGGCATGCTCACAAACCCTCTAGAAGGAAATGAAATTAATTATATCGTGTAGCAAATTCTTTTAACATCTTCACTCTTAATTGAGCGGGAGCGTCATCCTCACTCTATTAGAGAAGCTTGGGCCCATGAACTAGAGGCTGCTAGAGACAATTGAACTTCCCCAAAAGATACATGCGGCTGGACATTGTCTGAATAATTCTTGTCCCCAGGTACCTCGTCCATCTTTTGTATCACATTGTTTTTGGACACTCTTACTGCTAACGTTTCTTTTTATGTGAAGAGTCATATTGAATTATGGATTACATAGCATTCAGAGATAATACTCATTAGCATGCCTTACTGTCTTCTCTCTGCTGCCATGGATGAATGATGATGCATGATTTGTGGTAGCCCTTGTAGCTATTGAATCATTCAGGGTCTGTTTCACGCAACATTTTTGAGCCGCTTGGACAAAAACTCCACTGCTATAAAACATCCATTTCATGCAACAACGGTTATGACCGTCGCCATTTAAAAAATTTCCTTTTTGAGCCTAAACATGGATGCAGTTTCAGGGTCGGTTGGGCGTTCACGAACGATAGTTATGTCCCTGCGTTCTCGACTGTCATAGCTGTGCCATTCCTGGATATCCTTTCTATTTTCTATGTTCAAACCTCCATGATTTCATCTGACTTCTTTTTACCTGTTTTGATGTTGATAATGCTTGTATATTGCTAGGATTAAGAATCCTAGTTTGATTGACAATTGATAAAACTGTTGGGCACTATTAAAAGGATAAATAACTCGATGACTCATCCTTTTAAGTTTTTATACAAACTGTAAACTTGTTTGCACAGTAACTGGATGCTGTACTATCAGTGAATAGGTCTGGGTAACTTCATATATTTTTTTATTTGTATGTTAGATAAATTATGTTCAAAGCTGTATATCTTCTTACTCTTTTCTTGCACATTAGGATTGGTCAGGAAATGCTTATGGATGAGGATTATGCTGATGATGAGATAGAAACTGAATTAGCTCCAATATCTGTCCAGCTCGCATATATCCAGCAGGTCATTACACATTTTCCTTATTCTTATATATATATCTCTGCAGCAACGTATTGTTGGTATTCAAAATTAAATCTTTCCTTCTTTTTTTGCTTGGCTTTAGTTATTGGGGAACAAGAAGGAAGCAATTGAAGCTTATGTAGGTATAATAACTCGCAATCTGGCTGATGCTTCTTCACTTGCCGTTGCGACGAATAATCTAATTTCTGTAAGAGGTACAAAAGATGTTTCTGATAGTTTGAGGAAGCTTGAACGATTTATAGAGAGGGCTGATGGTTCAAAGCTTTTTAAACTTGCTAGTGGTCTTGATTTTAAATTATCACAAAGGCAGAAAGAAGCTTTATGGTCCAACCGCTTACTTCTACTACTTCAGGCAAATAGGAATGATCAGGTCAGGTTATTTTCTCTACCTCTTCCCCCTAACAAAAAAATATTTTTTATTCCCTCTAAGAAAAATGAACTCTTATGTTTGTTTCCGTAGTGGTGATTCACTTCCGTAAGTCTGAATATTATATTAGATTTACTTTTTGTAAAAAAATATCTGTTGTTGCAATTGACGACTAATAAATTTTTCCCTGATGGACAAAAAATATATTTTAAGTACTGATGGTAGAACTGGCATTCCATATAGCCGACCCCACTATAGTGGGAAAAAGCATTGATTGTTGTTGTTTATGGTAGAACTGGCATCATGCGTACTCAATTTGAAGCGTGAAACCTTCTGTTGAGTGAGCTCAAAACTTGTATGTATTGCTTGTGTATCAAAATACAAGCAGAGAATACAAATATATAGAAGAGAAAACGAGAGAAGAAATCCTGTACAATGGAGTAGGACTAATAGGAGAAGGAAATAAAATAAAACATGGGCCCAATAATGAGCCATTTACATGGGCTTTTCCCCAGCAAGCTGGAGCGTACAAATCGTATGCGCCAAGCTTGGACAAACACTGATAGAAGAGTGTAATGGGAGGAGCCTTAGTGAGCACATCCGCAACTTGTTCTGTCCCGGGAACATGCTTCAGGTCGATCTTCTTCATTTGAACCTTTTCTCTAATGAAGTGACAATCAACTTCAATGTGTTTAGTTCTTTCATGGAATACCGGGTTCTTGGCAATATGTATAGCCGCTTGGCTATCACAAAGGAGAAGGGCTGGGGAAGGAAGTCTTATACCCAGATCGGTAAGAAGTCTTTCCAGTCACGTTAGTTCAGAAACTACAGACGCCATTGCCCGGTATTCAGCCTCGGCAGATGATCGAGTCACAACAGCTTGTTTCTTGCGCCGGCACGTAATCAAAT
Organism: Platanthera zijinensis; assembly: GCA_039513925.1. Classification (NCBI taxonomy): domain Eukaryota; kingdom Viridiplantae; phylum Streptophyta; class Magnoliopsida; order Asparagales; family Orchidaceae; genus Platanthera; species Platanthera zijinensis. Next base: position 30,358,916 of record CM077089.1, read on the forward strand.
GTCCTCCAACGTAATCAATATCTGAGTAAGCTATCAATGTAGGAGCTGAAGATGAGGTCTTGTAGACAAATCCTTGACCAGGGGCCGTTTTGTGGTGTCTGAGTATGCGTTCAACGGCGTGAAGATAAGATTTTCGTGGGGAATGCATATACCGGCTGACAATACCAACTACGAAAGAGATATCCGGTCTAGTTACCGTGAGTTAGATCAATTTTCCAACTAGACGACGATAATATTCAGGATTCTCGAGTAATAGATCTGAGTCGGAAGCCTGAGCACAACTTGTGATTCACATCCATTGAGGTATTGATCGGCTTACAACCAGAGTAACCCGCATCATGAAGAAGGTCAAGACAATACTTCTGCTGAGAAAGGACGATACCATCTGGCCGTCTAGCATCCTCAAGGACGAAAAATACTGGAGGGGTCCCAGATCCTTTGTTTGAAAAACTGTACCAAGTTGTTGTTTGACCTCCTGTATTCCCTTTGAGTCATCTCCCGTAATGATGATGTCGTCAACGTACACTAACAGAAGAACTGTCTCTGTTGTTCGGTGACGAGTGAACATCGAGAAGTCTATCATGCTGCGAAAAAAATCAACCTCCCGAAGAGCCTTACTGAACCTGTCGAACCATGTCCGTGGTGATTGTTTGAGGCCATACATAGCTTTCTTAAGGCGACAAACCTGAGACTCCCCCGTGGTTTCAAACCTGGGAGGTTGCTGCATATAGACAGTTTCCTACAAGTTGCTATTCAAAAAGACATTCTTAATATCCAGTTGTAGTAAGGGCCATCGGCGATGGACAACCACCGAGATAAGAACCCGAACGATGTTGAGTTTGGTCACCGGAGAGAAAGTTTCCTCATAGTCCATCCCTTATTGTTGGGTGAAGCCCCGAGCGACCAGCCGAGCTTTCAAACGGTCAATCGTCCCATCAACGACATGTTTGACAACGAAGACCCACTTACAGCCAACCGGTTTCTGATCTGGGGGAAGGGGTGCGAGAGTCCAGGTCTGGTTGGCCTAGAGAGCAGTCATTTCCTCCTCCATGGCAGCCTTCCAGCCAGGATGTTGTAGCGCCTCCTGCACAGTGTTAGGAATCAAAATGGAGGAAATAGAAGTGGCAAATCTGTGTAGTTGGGGAGAGAGGCGATGCAGAGAGACATAATTTGCCAGAGGACGAGCGGTGGAGGGAGATACCTGATCAGCAGGGCGCATGGTAGCCGAGGATGAGGCTGACTGCAGAGGGGTAGCAGAACGAGGAGGAAGGAGGCGAGTGTAAACCTGGATAACTGGGGGCTTGGAGGGAGCAGGAGCAGGGTTAGAAGGACGTAGGGGAACAATCGCAGTAGTAGGGATGACGGGTCGGTGTATAGGCATTGGTGGAGCTGTTGTCGGGGAGGAAGACGCTAGATGTGGGGAAAAGAAAGGTTGATCTTCCCAAAAAGTAACAACTGCGGAGACGATGACATTTTGGGTTACTGGAGAGTAACATATGTAGCCCTTCTGAGTGCGAGAATAGCCGACGAAAATAGTTTTAACTGCACGGGGATCCAACTTATCCGAGGAGGGACCCAGGAGGTGAACGAAGCAAGTGCAACCAAAGACCTGTGGTGTGATAGGGAAGGCCGGAGTTAAGGCCTAAGGGGAATAGGAGGCTGAATGAAGTGGCAGACTTGAGAACCGAGGAAGGGAGTCGGTTGATGAGGAAACACGCAGTGAAGACCGCAAAGTTCCAGTAAATTTTGGGAACATGCATTTGAAGCATGAGGGAGCGGACAACGTCGAGGAGGTGACGGTTCTTTCGTTCGGCAACGCCATTTTGTTGGGGGGGGGGGTGTAGACACAGGAGGTTTGATGAATAATAGCAAATTCTGCACATATATTGACAAATTCATGGCCGGTGTATTCACGAGCGTTATCGGTGCGTACTGTTTTGATTATTGTGGAGAATTGCGTTCGAGTTTCTTGTATAAAATCGCGAAATATGCGAGGGAGCTCGGAGCGATCACGAAGTAGGTAAAGCCATGTTGTGCGAGAATAATCATCAATGAAAGTCATAAAATAATGATAGCCAGAGATACTTGTAACTTTGAAAGGACCCCAAACATCGGAGTGCAGAAAATCAAACGGAGCAAAGCTCTACAATGAGCAAGAAAAGAAGTGTGATATTATTTGCCGTAAATACAAGAATCACATTTGAAAGCAGGAAAAGATACATCAGGCAGTGCCTTTTGGAGAACGGGTAGAGGGGCATGCCCAAGACGGCGATGCCAATCAATAGCGGAGTCAGAGGAAAGGATAGGAGGAGAGGCATCAAGAAGATATAGCCCAGTCTGCAGGAGACCTCTACCAATGGTAGTCCGCGTCCACCGATCCTGTATCAAAAAAGTAGATGGAGTAAATATGACAGAGCAATCCATATCATGAGTGAGACGACCAACAGAAAGCAAATTAAATGGAGAGCCCGAAACATAAAGAGCCGAGCGAAGAGAGATGGAGGGGGAAAGAGAGATGTCGGCGCAACCGGAGACCGGAATAGTCGCCCCATTAGCGACGGTGATAGATTTCGGTTGAGGAGAATCCGGTACTGGAGTGGCCGCATCGAGGTGATGTGATGAGTACCACCTGAGTCCAAGATCCAACGCGGACTGGAGGAAAGACAAGTAATACCTACGGTAGAGATGGAGGCAACAGAAGCAGGAGGAGGGCTAAGAAGCACCTGGAGTTGCTGTAGCTGGAGGCAAACGACCTCAAGGTCGGTATCAATGCAGGAGTAGCCATCAGTGGCAACAACCACAGTTGGGCGAGGAGGATAGCTATGTTTCTTATAGCAGACGACATCAGTGTGGCCATCCCAACCACAATATGAACACTTGGGGCGGCCCCGACCCCCACACCCCTGCCGCGAGAGCCGGAACGTCGACCGCGAGCAGAGGTTGGTGGGGGAAGCAAGGAGGGAAGGGTCTGCTGAAGGAAGACCGGAGAGGGGGTGCCGGAGAATTCAGGGGTGGTGATATTCGAAGGAGCATAGAGCAGACATCAGAGAGGGAGGGAGTAGAGGCCGAGGCCAACACCTGAGCCCGGATGCTCTGAAGGTGAGGCAGGACACGAGCCATCATCATGACAATGCAGATGACCTCCTTTTGCGCGCGCTAATCAGCAAGGTCGGTGGTAGAAGGCTGATGCTGGATCCAGGCCTCCGCAAGGGTCTTGACACGAGCAACAAACGACGTCATGTCAGCAGCCCCGCCAGCATCAAGTGTCTGAAGGTCGGTAATAATATCATAGAGATGCTGAAGACTATCCTTTCCAGAGTATAAGGAGTGAAACTCCTCCCACATAGCTTTGGCGGTCTCATGGTACATGACCATTTGGTATGGCTCACCCTCCAGCGAATTAAGGAGCCATGTTTGGACGCGGCCGTCATTTCGTAGCCAGTTATCAGTAGTAGGGGAAGGAGTTTCGTTAGTAAGGTGAAGCACAAGGCCCTTGGCCTGAAGAACACGACGAACCGAGTGGACCCACGGAACAAAATTCTTCTTCCCAAATAATGAGATAGTTGTGATCCGCAGCTCATCTCGGAGGTCTGGAAGAGAAGTCGGGCGGTCAGCAGGAGGGTTAGCCGCCTGTCCGGTAGAGCCGATGGAGGAGCCCATGGAGACTGGGGAGGCCGCAACGAATAGCAGAGCACGCGGTTAGACACAACGCCTGCAGCGGGAAGAGGAGGAGGCCGAAGGAGACGAGAAGCACGACAAGCCCACGCGGTTAGATATGAGGCCGCAGCAGGTAGTCAAGGCGACAAGCCTAGGTGAGAGACCGACAGGAGGCCGCGACCAGGTGCGGAGAGAAATCAAGGACAGTCCGCACGGTCACTGTGAGAACACCAGCGGCCAGACAAGAGCGAGAAGAGAAGTCAGCTCTCAAAAGAAAAGGAGAAGTCGCAGCGGTTAGAAAGATAGACCGTGCGACTAGAAGAGTGAAGCAGCGAGAGGAAGCTGAGAGCAAAGGCCGCGAGTAGGGAACTCGACCGACAAGGAAAGAGACCGCGAGTAGGAATACTCGAGCGACAAGAGAGAGAAACCGCAAGCGACAAGATAAGCCGCAAGAGGAGGCCGCGAGTAGGAGCACTCGAGCGGCAAGGAGAAAGAGACCGCGCGACACGATAGGCCGAGTGAAGAGGCCGCAAGAAGGATTACTCGAGTGGTAAGAAGAGGTGGGAACTGGCGAAAAGGAGCTCGCGTGGTAAGAAGAAGAAGAAGAAAGCTGGCAGCGAGAATAGGGGCCCACGAGTTCAGAAGAGAGGCTATAAAGACAAAGAGGGGTAGATCCACGTGAGAGAGGGAGAGAAAGGAGAGCAGACATCGGTTAGCAAGGGATAAACCACGGAGAGAGAGGGCGGGAAGAAGAGCCCGCTACCCGGTGTGAGTAGAAGGACAGGTTGCAGAGGAATTGCGGACAGGAGAGGAAGACGGGTCGGGCGAGTAGAGAGTGTGAAACCGCGAGTAGGAGTGGAACCACGGAGAAGAAGAGGAAGCAGAAACAGAGCCCGCAGGAGACCGCGCGGCAAAGGGTGGGGGGGGGGACAGCGGACAAACGAGCAGTCCGCAGCAGGCCGTAGGATAGGCGGTTAGGAAAGGTGAATCCGGTCAGGGAGAATTGCTGCCTATGATACCATGTTGAGTGAGCTCAAAACTTGTATGTATTGCTTATGTATCAAAATACAAGGAGAGAATACAAATATATAGGAGAGAAAAAGAGAGAAGAAATCCTAGACAATGGAGTGGGACTAATACGAGAAGAAGGAAATAAAATAGAACATGAGCCCAATAATGAGCCATTTACATGGGCTTTTCTAACACCTTCCAAAGGGAATTGCAAGTAATAGTTTCTGGAAATAATATTAATAAAACAATGGGATAAAAGGGATTATCATGAAGAAGATGGTTAAATAGCTAAACGAATGATACAATCTTAGTTGCGAAGAGATGCTCTAATACCAAATTATTGTGCTTCTACTTGCCAAGATGTGATTGACACTATTTTAATGCAGCCCTAGGTTCCCGAGTCATCAGCTGGGGACCAATTAAGGATATTTGTTAAGCATATATGTGTGTTAGATATTTCGTTTTTTTGTATTTGTGTTTTAGTCCCACATTGGATATCTTTTAATTTGGTTTCTCCCTTCTCCTATATGTAGAAGACTTATGTTGTATAGAAGGATTGTATTGAAAGAAAATGTTCTTCTATTTCACCTTGTATTAGAGTGACAACCTAGCCACCCTCATTTCCACTAGTTGTCTATGTCATCCAGAACATCTCCTCGACATCGTCCCGTCCAATCACCTCGTCGGCCCGTCTAGCTCGTCGACTTGTCATCCAGTCCAGAGAAACTTGACTCGTCTCAGGTGATAGCGCTCGGCCCTTCTCCTCTTTCGTTACATTGACTCATTGATTCCGCGGGATTCCGTAGATCGCTTTCCTTCATCGTTACGCTCACGACACTCGCCTCATGCGAGTGTCTCTTGCTTACATCAATCGGCTCTTGTTGATTCAGTGGCTGCATCAACCATTTCTTTTTGTCGGCAGCGTTTGATCGACTTTCGATTGAGCCAACTCGTCACCTGCGACTTCCCTGCATCAATTCTGCAACCACAACACCAGTTCGACTCCACGCAACACTCAATTGTCTTCAACCCTACCGTCCAAAACTTCGACCCACCTTGTCCAACGCTCGATAACCTTCAACCTAGCATTGTTTCCTCTCCTATTAGAGCAAGTATTACATGATTATGATTCTTCTGTTTGGAAAATGTAGTTGCTCCAGCACCACTAAATAAAGAGATAAATTCTCTCTATATATATGAAAACCCCTCCATAGCAGTGGAGAAATTAACAAACATTAACTATTTGGATTGGCAAGTGCCCTTCAAACTCTGGTTTGTTGGACAGATTATTTGATCACTTAATCAAACAAGCCAAATAGATTCCTATCGAAAATTGAGATCAATGGAGGAAGGTGGACTATCAATTGGCCTACCACTTCAAAACATACAAAGACAGTTACGAAATATGGAGAAAGGCGCACACTATATACTCAAATGATGTGCAATGTCTTTATGATATCTCCCACAAACTTACCACTCTTCAAATGACAGATCACGATCTTCGATCATACCTCAATAAATCCTAGCTTATGATGAAAGAGGTGAAATTACATAATGATCTCCTTAACACTTATGAAAATTGACAATATCTGTACGGTCTTTGTTTTCCATGGCCTACATAAAGATTTTTACTATGTTCAAAATCAAATATTGACGAACCCTAGTGTTCCCATTGTTGAGGCTCTCATTGATCATTTAGTATGAGTTCCCTATCCCAACAACACATCAAGAGCCAATACTCAATCATATCTTCACTCTTCTGCTCTAATGTCCACTCGTGATAACCGGGACCGTGGTCGCGATAGTGGTTGCTGCAATCTCAGTAATCGACCGTAATGCACTATTGTAAATGAATGGGACATTGATACGGGCCCTTCCTCGACCTAGCTTTACCAATGGTGGGAGATACAATGGGAGCCGGGCTTGACTGAGAGTGGAGGGAAGGGGGGAGTCTTGCTCAACCCTAGCCCTAGCCAAGAAGATGAGGAGAGAAGGAGAAGATTCAAGAAAGAATTATGGTTCAATTTCTCATATGATTGAAGCCCACTCTCTACATATATATAGTGAGGAGAAAGGGTAGAACAAAAAGTACTAAATATGCCCTCACTCGGGCTACATAAAACTTGAAAAATAAAGTGTGCGAAAATAAGAAGAGAATAACAACACGCGGTAAATAAAGATACAATATACTAGAAGATACATATCCTCTCTGACACGCGTCGTCACCCTCTGCGTGGGCCCATAACACTTCCTCCCAGCTCGGATCAAGCTTGTCCTCAAGCTTGAAGTATGGGGTTCCTACCGAATCATCATTCTCGTTCTCTTCATCCGGGGGGTCATTCACTTCGAGCCAAAAAAGACGCTTACACCTGTGTCCGGCTGAATATGGTTCATCACTGTTGAAACAAAGGCCCTGCGCGCATGACGTTCAGCTATCTATGCCGACGATAGTCGCTTGATGGCAGGGGTAGCACTGGATTTCTTACCCCTATGTGGGGTGGACAGGTTGCTCGAACGAGGAGTGTGTTTCCTTATACCGACTGTCCCTGTACCCGCCTTAGTGGTAGTCAGCTGGGGTTAGAGCTATCACTTTGAATTGAAAATTGTAACCAAATTAGAATCGCAAAAAACTGAACCGAACCATTCACGAATTATTTGGTTCCGGTTTGAATTTTGAAATTTTTATAAACAATGGTCAGGGTGTGGTTCTTTAATTTTATTATCCTGACCGGAACTGGAACCGCAACGTATAAGTCTCGAGCGGTTTCAGAATTTCTAAATCCGATCCAAACCGGACTGAAGAAAAATTGAATTGTAACCCGTTGATTATTATTAATATTTTATTATAATATTTTTTGTTATATATTATTATTATTATTATTTTTATTATAATATTTATTATTATTATTCATGTCAATCCTTTTAGGTTTTCATAAGAATATGTGAATAACTGTAGCACGTCTGCAACTTTTTATATTATATTTGTATATACCTCAGTAAACTCCCATTTTGTGAGGTTGTGAACCCGTCGGTTCTATCAAATGTCTTTCAAAATATATCTCAGATTCCCGATAGTCACGCCCTCTGCTAGTTACTGTCTACGACGATCTCCTTTGTTCATTCCTCTTCCTAAATTCCAAGTTGACTCCTTTGTAGATCTGCATCTCTCAATCTCCTATCTTTCCCTCCATCTGCCAGAAGCTGACGGTCATTCGAGCTTCACCTCCAAAGAGGTGGTCGGAGCACTCCAAAGAGACAATCCTTCAACAACAATTTTTTTAACAGTTAATAATTATTACCACCGTGTGATAGTAATGCATGACAGTTCTACCATTTCTGGTTGAGAAATGTTGAGGGTTGATATTAAGTCAAACATACATTCTTAGAATGTGTTAAAAATTTATGAAACAAATCTAAAATGTATATAAATAAGATTCCATATGATGAGTAATTTGATGGACTACCAATGATATTTAACTATGTTATAAAAGTTTGAATATTCTTAAGTGACATTTAATGCCGAATCGAAACCGAACCGGAACTGCATATAACTGGACCAAACCGCTTGTGAATAATTTGGTTTTAGTTCTTGTTGAACCGAAACTGTAGACATGACAACGACAACACTCAAGCCTTTATCCCACTATAGTGGGGTCGACTATATGGATCCTTTGTCGCCATTGGGCCCTATCTTTTGTCATAATCTCACAAATGTCTAAGTACATTATGTCTTTCCTTATAGATACATTCCAAGTCTTTACTGGTCTACCCCTCCCTCGTTTAATATGCTTAGTGACTAGACTTTCACAACGCCTAACTGGTGCCTCTAATGGTCTCTTTTATATGCGTCCAAACCATCTTAATTGAGCTTCTCACATCTTCTGTGCAATTGGTGCTACTAATGTCTTATCCCTAATACGTTCATTCCTAATTTTATCCAGGCTCGTGTGTCCACACATCCACCTAAGCATTCTCAACTCCACAACTCCCATTTTTTGCTCATGTACGCAAGTCATTGCTCATCACTCAGAACCATAGAGCATCGCGAGTCTAATTGCAGTATGGTAAAACTTGCCCTTAAGTTTTAGTGGTACTTTACAATCACATAAGATCCCTGACGCGCCTCTCCACTTCAACATACCTGCTTGGATTCTGTGTCCCATCTTTATCAATTCCTTCGTCATTTTGAACTATTGATCCAAGATATTTAAAACACTCACTATCAAAAATATCTTGATCATCCAACTTCATAACGAAGTCATCCGACCTTCTTGCATTGCTAAATTTAAGCTCTATATACTCTGTCTTTACCCTGCCCAACCTAAAACCCTTCTTTTCTAAAGTGTCTTGCCAAAATTCAAGTTTTGTGTTTACACCCTCGCGCGTCTCATCGACCAAAACTATATCATCCGCAAACAGTAGACACCAAGGTATTACTCGTTGGATATGTCCGGTGAGCTCATCTAAGATAAAGGGTAAAGAGAAAAGGGATTAAAGATGAACCTTGATGTAAGCCAACCGTGATGGAAAATTCTTTTGTTAATCCTCCAGATGTCCTCACCCTTGCCACTGAATTTGTATACATATCTTTGATTATGTCAATGTATGATACATTTACACCTTTCTTTTCCAAGACTCTCCATAAGATTTCTCTTGGAATTATATCATAAGTCTTCTCAAGATCGATAAACAACATATGCAAATCTTGTTTTCTTTCTCGGTAGTTGTCAATGAGTCTCCTCAAAAGTTGTATAGCTTCCATGGTCGACCACCCTTGCACGAATCCAAATTGATTTTCCGAGATATTAGTCTTCTGCCTTACTCTTCTTTCGATTACCCATTCTCGTTTCATGGCATGACTCATCAATTTAATTGCTTTGTAATTAACATAATTTTGTATATCTCTTTTGTTCTTATACAAAGTTACCAAAATACTTTCTCTTCATTAGTCTGTCATCTTCTTTAACTTCAGTATTTTATTGAAAAAACATGTAAGACACAAAAGATGTTTTCTTTCTCGGTAGTTGTCAATGAGTCTCCTCAAGAGATGTATTAGGTTTCATGGTCGACCACCCTAACATGAATCCTAATTGATTCTCTGAGATTTTAGTCTCTCTCCTTACTCTTATTTCTATTACTCATTCTCATAGTTTCATGGTATGACTCGTCAATTTAATTCCTCTGTAATTAACACAATTTTGTATATCTCATTTGTTCTTATCAAAAATACCAAGATAATTTCTTTCCATTGATCTGACATCCTCTTCAATTGATGTATATACTCGAGAATGGTTTTGAAAATTAAATATTTTAAATCAAAATATTTTGTTATTTAATTTTTATTTTCTTAAAAAAGTGGATTTTAATTTTGAAAGGCGAGCCAAGTTGGCCAAATCAAGTTTGCACACAAAATTACACTCGTTGTAATGAACTTTAATAAAAATCGTTTAATTTCGCTAGAGGTGGATCTCTCGAGCGTCTCCGAGTTGCATGTTTTGCGAGACTTATACAACCACAAGCAGAATCACAAGAATAACTTACGAAATAACAGTAATAAGAGTAGATTGAACGTTCGTGGCAAGCTTGACATTATTTAATTGAGACGCATAAACTAATCCGATATTTTGAAGCAAAGATCAAGTAAAAGTTACCTAGGTTAGGATTGGCCGCCAAATCCGTCGGAAATAGTTCGCTGCAGCCGACTGAGACACTCGACTGTCAGAACACTCATTGTTGTGGACGACAGTCAGTTGCAGGCGCAGTAACAGGCTCCTCGGGCCTCTTCTGGAGCCGACAGAACTGTTCACTGAAACAACGATCAAGCGCGAGAGAGCTGCGTTCCTTGGATGCTGTCCGCTGGAATTAGACGTGATGGAGATTGATGGGGGGCCGTGACTGGACGACGGTTGCTGGAGCTTCGCCGGACGATTGAGGGATTGGACGGGCGGACGACGATGAACAACACAAGCGGGGACTGGCTATCAGTGGGAAAACAAAATAGGTTTCGTTCCCTCTAATTCTCCGGTTCTGATTTGCTCTTCTCGAAATCTTTACTTATAGGCGGCCTGGCTCTATTGTTATTCCCCAATTATTTCCAAAGCTATATTTTTTTTTGCCAAATCAAATTTTCCTTTTTAATTTATTTCCAATACTGCTATCACGTTTTTGCCCATGATAATTTCCAAAGGTAATTTAATGAGATTTTCCAAATGGCCGATTACTGTTACCTCCTAATAAATTTTGTCTTGATTTTCTTATGTTTAATTTTATGCGTTTTGCTAAATAAATTAGGCTTAGCCCTAGCGTTGTAACTACTCAAATTACCGAACCTTTTTATTTAGGGTATCATCGGCCGGTCACACCGATAAACCAAAACTAATAACGGGTACATGAAAAAATACATAAAATAAATAATTGCATAGGAAACGATGGAAAATACAAATATTAAAATATAATTGATGCGTGATGGAATCACGCATCCTCGGATGCGGCGTGGGCTGCATCAACTCCCCCGGGATTTACAGAGCTCGACCCTGGCAAGAACTCGCAGAAAATGGTACTGTAAAGATCGGGCGTCGTTGCTGATGCTAAATCAGGTGGAATGTCTGGGGCCTCTACAGATAGCTCGATGTACGTCGAAATTTGGAATGGGACAATCTTCCTGCAATTAACAAACACCCAATCTTGCTTTAAACAGTACAACTCATGGCGATAACGATCGACTGTGAGTTTGTAATGTTCAAAGGTTGCTTGCAAAATATAAGTAATAATTTCACGTAACTCTTTTAAATAATTAGCTTGAGCTTGCATCTCAAATGAAATACGTTCATGAGAATAGAGGGGGCGGAGGTTATGAAGATGACGTAATAGAAACAAACAGATAATTTTGAAAGGAGATTTATTATGGGAACGATTTTTAGAATTGTTATATGTGAGTTGTGCTTGTGGAAGTACAAGATCTCTTTGTTTTACATTCGTCCCAATTAAACGCTCAAGAAGCACCTTCAGAATTTTTTTCAATAACCTTAGGCTCCATTTGTTTGGGCGTTTCGTTGCTCCGTTTTGAGCAAACGCCGCCGGAAGGAGGAAAAACAAATGAACCTCCGGCGGCGTTTGCTCCGTTTCCACCCGCCCCCCTTGAGAAACGCCCCCAAAAAGCTCCATTTGGAGCAGCCACCTCCCTCCTCCGGTTCGAAAACTCCGTTTCCACCCGCCGGATCGACCCGCCACCGCCGAACCAAATGAAGCCTTAGTCTCCCCATCAGTTGAAGTGTCATAAGCGCTACTATTCTCGAGTTTGTATCTCAGTCGACCACATAATATGTTCCATAAATATGATGGAAAATATTTAATATATTGGTTTAACTTTGCAAATATGTCTATAACCAAATGATATTGAGGTGTAATAAAAGTATAGTCTCTAAATAAGAAATCGACAGGGTGAGGTGTGCCGAATGAATGCCTGTCAGATATAGTATAGGAAAACGGAGAATTATTAGGTGACATGTCAGGACTCGATAAAAGTGGGGTGAGTGATACATCTGGGCCACAAATTAATTCTTTTGGTGGGGATTCAGGCGAGAGTGCGGTAATCAGTAGTGTAACGACAAGCAAGATTGTAGATGTCGAATATAGGGGACACATCGGTTTAGGTTTTTCATGTCGATTTTAATATGTCGGGGGATATATCGGGGATATTTTACATATCAAATTTTAATATTTAATTTTATATATGTGTAATTATTTATAAATTTAATCATTTTTAATTTATATATAATAATATATTAATAATTTGATATTTATTGAACTATTAAATTTATCAAACTAATATAAACATTTTTTGTTACACAAGTAATAATGATATAACACGTGAAACAAAATAAGTGAAATCAGAAAGTCGCGAAGTTGTCGATGATAATGGAAGATAAGAAATCTTTGGTCAATAATTCATAGACCATGAATAATTGAAGTCGATGATAGATTTGAGTAAGGAAGAAAGCCAGAGAAAGGGAAAAACTATATAAATAATGAGATAATTTTGGTCTATTTTTTTTGAGCATAAACACTAATTCAAATAAATTGAAAAATAGTCGATAAAATGTCGGGATATATTGACCGATATATCGGCGAATATATCGGTCAATAGCAGACATATCAGAGGATATATTCCAAAAGGATATTTTGCAAAAAATATCGAAAACGTGTCGTTTTGTCCATGAAACCTTTATGTCGACCGACATGTCGGCCATGTCGGAGGATATCCACAACAGTGGCGACAAGTGAACTAGGAGTCGTAGAGGTCCTTTTGCGTGCCCTTGGGATGAAACCATTCTTCTGGGGTAAAAGAACAATCTTGTGCCCATGGTGCTCGAAGGAGTGAGAGTTTCTCGTGCCGTCGTGCATGACACGTCGATCGTACTGCCAAGATCTCTCTAGTAGGATGTGACAGACATTCGTAACAATGACATGACATAATACTCTATCCGTGTACAGGCTCTCTATAGAAAACTCTACTAGACAATAATGAGTGACATGAATAGTCAAATGACTATTGACGCTAGATAAGCTGTAGCGTTGTTCTAACGGGTGCATCTCCAGTCCTAATATATCGACCATGCGTTGAGAAACAAAATTCTCAGTACTACCGCTGTCGATGATAATGGAACAAAAATATCTCTGGATGCGTGTAGTAGCGCGAAAAATATCATGGCTCCTACAGTCATCTTCAGTAGACTCGCTAAGAGTAATCAGTCTAAGTGTTCGACGTGTTCGCCTTCCACTTCTATGACATCCTCAGACTCGTACTCATGTTCAGGCTCAGGGTGAGACTCATTTTTGTAAACTCCATACTCAGACTCACGTCCATCAGGAGAATCGATAATAGCGACGAAGTGGCGTCGCAGGCACTCAAACGATTTGTGCCCCGACTCCATACACTTGAAACATCGGAAGACTCCAGTGTTGGGCTTATCCCCAATAATCTCCTTACCCTTGGAAGGGATAGTGGATGGGATCGGAGTACCGACAGTGACGGGAGGGTGGGGGGATTCCGAGATTCTAGCCGTGGTAGTAGTGGTGACGATCAATGTAGATCTATTAGTAGATCTGACTCTGGTTGGCCGTTTTTGAGACCTCTACTCTCCGCTCACGACTCGATATTTCTCATAAGTCTTTGTTGTCAAATATTCTAGCTGGTCTCTAATGGAATAACGCAACCCGTTCAGATAACTGGAGGCGGTCATATCATCATCCTCTCAGAGGTCGAGACAAGACTGAAGGACTAGGCATTCGTTTGTGTACTCATCCACTGCCAATTTGTCTTGCCATAGGTTGTGGAACCTACGGTAGAGGGTTTGCAAGTAGTCCGCACGGACATATCGCCTTCGCAATTGAATTTTAAACTCATCCCAAGTGATAATCGGGGCAATCCGACCTTGAATCTAGACTGCTCTGGCTGACCCCACCAAACCATGGCGGAACCCTTCAACCTAAGGGTAGCATACTCAACTTGCCTAGCTGGGGCAATTGCTTCCAAGCCAGGAAATGGTCCATTCTATCACACCAATCTAGACATCCCTCAGGTTCTAAGTGCCTTTCAAAATCATCAATGTATAACTTGATCCCAAGTCCCATCGAGGTGGATACCTAATATTTTGTGGCCTTTGCGCCATTCGTCGTGGATCAGGGTTGTCGTTTTCAGGTTGCCTAGGGTTAAAACCCTCTTCAATTTGGGGTGGGATAATCCTTAACTATTGGTTGGCTTCTAAGTTGTTTATACGCGTGCACAACCATTTATCACTTGTCCCACACTTCACATATTTGCGGTAACATTCGTGCTCAACGCTTCGATTGTTTTAGCTAAATTTCTAATTTGTGTGCTCAGATTGGCCACTCCATTTTCTAAATTTCTCACACGATTTTCCATTTAAAATAATATGAATTTGATTTTTTTTTGATTTTTAAAATAAAATTATAAATATTTTAAAATAGATTTTAAAAAAACAATGAAAGTCGGATCGCATGATTCGCGATAGGAGCGAATCACAACCCTTTGATACCAAACTGGTGTAGACTCGGCAAGGGTTTTGAAAATTAAATATTTTAAATCAAAATATTTTGTTATTTTATTTTTATTTTCTTAAAAAAGTGGGTTTTAATTTTGAAAGGTGAGCTTAGTTGGCCAAATCAAGTTTGCTCGCGAAATTACACTCATCGTTGATTTTCGTAAAAGGTGGATCTCTCAAGCGTCTCCGAGTTGCATGTTTTGCGAGACTTATACAACCACAAGCAGAATCACAAGAACAACTTATGAAATAACGGTAATAATTGTAGATTGAACGTTCGAGGCAATCTTGACATTATTTAATTGAGATGCATAAAATTAATCCGATATTTTGAAGCAAAGATCGAGTAAAAGTTACCCAAATTAGGATTGACCCCCAAATCCGTCGGTAATATCTCGCTGCATTCGACTGAGACACTCGACTGTCGAAAAACTCGTTGTCGACGACAGTCAGTTGCAGGCGCAGTAACAGGCTCCTCGGGCCTCTTCTGGAGCTGGCGGAACTGTTCGTTGAAACAACGATCAAGCGAGATGGAGCTGCGGTCCTTGGATGTCGTCCGCTGGAATCAGACGTGAGAGAGATTGACGGGGGGCCGCAACTTGACGACGGTTCCTGGAGCTTGCCAGACAATTGAGAGATTGGACGTGCGGACGACGATGAACAACACAAGAGGGACCGACTATCAGGGGGAAAACGAAATAGGTTTCGTTCCTTCTAATTCTCCGATTTTGATTTGCTCTTCTCCAAATCTTTACTTATAGGCGGCCTGGCTCTATTGCTATTCCCTAATTATTTCCAAAGCTATATTTTTTTTGCCAAATCAGATTTTCCTTTATAATTTATTTCCAATACTGTTATCACGTTTTTTGCCCAGAATAATTTTCAAAGGTAATTTCACTAGATTTTCCAAAAGGCTGATTAGTATTACCTTCTAATAAATTGTCTTGATTTTCTTATGTTTAATTTTATGGACTTAGCTAAATAAATTAGGCTTGCACCTAGCTTTCTAACTACTCAAATTACCGGACCTTTTTATTTAGGGTCTTACTTTTCGGTCACACCGTTTATCCAAAACTATTAACGAGTACATGAAATAAAAAATTGTAAAGGAAATGATGGAAAATACAAATAGTAAAATATAATTGGCGCGTGATGGAATCACGCGTACTCGGATGCGACGAGGGCTGCATCAGTAGTTGTCAATGAGTCTCCTAAGGAGATGTTTATCTTCCATGGTCTACCGCCCTGGCATGAATCCAAATTGATTCTCCGAGATGTTAGTCTCCCGTGTTAGTCTTCTTTCTATTACTCATTCTCATAGTTTTATGGTATGACTCATCAATTTTATTCGTCTGTAATTAACACAATTTTATACATCTTCTTTGTTCTTTTACAAAGGTACTAAGATAGTCTCTGCAAGTCTGCATTGGCCTGACATCGTTTTTAACTTCAGTATCTTATTGAAAAAACATCTAAGCCATAAATTCCTTTATTCACTAGAAATTTCCATACTTCGATGGGTATATGGTCTGACCCAACCACTTTTTCATTTTTCATCTTCTTTAGAACATTATTTACCTCTGATACTTGAATTTTACGATAAAAGGTTATGTTTTTATAGTCCTCTGATTTTATTTAACCCTATTTTACAAAAAATGAAATGAAAAATAAAATTTTTATCCGCTAGTACGTTGTTACTTACACCCGCGCCTGGTCTAAAATGAATAAAATTTTCACTCATGCCTGGTTCGCCTCTCCCGCCTCTGTCTAGCAGAGGCATGTGCACCTACTGCGCCTCATACATGAAACACGCCTTAATAACTGATATGCAACTAGAGAAGAAGAGAGAACTAGAGAGGAAGATAGAGAGGAATTAGGGTTTGGGGAGAGGAAGAAGAGAAATACTTGAAATTATCCTTGCCTGCCTCCAAGAAAGAGCCCCGGGTATAAATAAACCCGGGGAGGGGGGGGGGGGACCGAACCGGGTGGTTCAGCCCCAAAGTCGCGCACTTTAATGAGTGGGGGTTGAACCAGTAGGTTCAGCCCCTTTGTCTCCTGCACTCTCCTTCCGCCAACGAGCATAATGATGCCCAGAGAACCGTGCCATGTTCGGGGGCGTAACGTTCCTCTCCCCATTAAGAACCAGTTTGTCCCCAAGATGGAAGTCCGAGTCGAGTTCCTTGAATTCCAACATTTCGACCCAAGTGTTATGTGTTTCTGGCCATTGTTTCCATTTGACAAGGACCTCGGGGCGGTACTCGGTGCCCCTCTGTTTTCATTTGATCAGCAAAATATCTTCGGGCACCGCTGTTGTCACCTCTGGTAGGAATGAGCTGGCCTGAATTGTGTTGTCGATCTTCTTCTTTAGCAAGGACACATGGAAGGTAGGATGGATGCACGATCACTCGGGTAGCGCCAAGGTGTAAGCCACCGGTCCCACTCGACGGGTAATACCAAAGGACCCATAGTACCGTGGAGCCAATTTCTGGTTTTCCTTGCGGGCAATTGATAACTGTCCGTAAGGCTGGAGTTTGAGGAAGACGTCATCACCGACAGCGAATTCCCTTATGATGTTTGTCCGCTTGGACCTTCATGAGATCCTGAGCCGCCCGTAGGTTCTCGTGCAAAGTGACTAAGGTGCGGTCCCGATCACGCAGTGCCCGATCAACGACCGGCAAGACCGTGCTGCCCGGTTCATAGGTGCCCAATGACGGAGGGGGCGTACGTAAACGACCTCGAACGAGGTCAACTTGTTGGCTGAGTGGTATGGGGTGTTATAATAATATTCGGCCCTGCGCAACCCGCGAGTCCATGTCTGAGCGTCGTCCATCACAAAACAATGAAGCTATGTTTCAAATCCCCGGTTGAGAACCTCTGTATGGCCATCTATTTGGGGGTGATTAGCTGTGCTGAGGCGTAATCAAGTCCCTCGTAGTTCCAAAGAGCTCCAGCCAGAAATTACTCACAAATGTTGGATCACGGTCGAAAATGATGGCACGTGTAACGCCGTGGAGACGGACTATTTCCCGAACAAAGAGATTGACAACTGACTCGCCCGTGTAAGGGTGGCTCAAGGCCAAAACATGTCCATACATGGAAAGCTTATCAACCACGACTAGGATAACAGACTTGCCCTGTGACTTGGGCAACCCGTCTATAAAATCTATGGACACTGTATCCCAAATGTGGTACTGGATCTCCAACGGTGTAAGTAGTCCTGTAGGAGTGGTCGTCTCGTACTTCTGTCGCTGGCACATCTCGTACTGTTGAACAAACTGTTGTACATCGCGCCATAATCCTTTCCAAAAGACATTTGCTCGCGCTCGTTGAAGAGTGCTGAGTACTCCTGCATGACCCCCAGTAGGGGATGAGTGGAACTCATATAACATGATGGTCTGCCAGGCGGAGTTGGGTGGAATAACCACTCGGCCGTGATAATAAAGTCTTCCATTCTGCAGGTGATAGCCCGGGGCGGTGACTTGCCCCTGTTGAAGAGCTTCCACGAGGGCCCGTAGTGCGGGGTCCCGCATGATCTCCTCCTGTATATCATCTAAAGAATTGAACAAGGGGCTGGAGATTTGGGCGAGGGTGCTCTCTGGTAGGCGGGATAAGGCGTCAACAACCACGTTCTCTCCGCCCTGCCTGTAGAGAATCTCATAATCGTACCCCAACAGCTTGGTCACCCACTTATGTTGGAGCGGGGAGGAGACCCGTTGCTCCAAGAGGTGCTTCAAGCTCTGGTGGTTAGTACCGATTTTGAAGTGTCGGCCCATCAAATAATGTCGCCACATAGCCACAATATGGATGATTTCCAGCATCTCTTTCTCGTACGTGGACAACCCTAAAGTGCGGGGGGCTAACGCCTTGTTGTAGAAGGCTAATGGCCGGCCCTCCTGCATTAATACCACGCCAATTCCCACCCTGACGCATCGGTTTCAAGCACAAACTCCTTGTTGAAGTTGGGAAGGGCGAGGACCGATGTGTAGGTTATGCCCCCCTTGAGAGCCTGGAATGCCGCCTCCTCCTCCTGCTAAAGAGGAAGGCGTCCTTTTGTAATAACTGAGTTAACGGTCATGCAATCTTGCCATAATCTTTCACGAATCGCCTGTAATACCTCGTCAGTCTCAGGAAGCCCCGTAAGGCCCAGACTGTATGAGGACGTGGCCATGACAACATGCTCTCGATCTTCTTTGGGTCAGCTTTGACGCCGTGAGCAGAGACCAAATGTCCTAGGTACTCGACCTCTGTCTGTCCGAACGAGCACTTGGACTGCTTGGCGTAGGGCTGGTGCTGGCGGAGAATGGTGAGAACATGCTCTACGTGGGTCAGTTGCTCCTCCCAAATCGTGCTTTATATGAGGATGTCACCAGAAGAATCAATACTGAACAGCGGAGAAGTGGTCGAGAGATCTCGTTCATAACTGCCTGGAATGTGAATGTGGTGTTGGTAAGCCCAAAAGGAATCACGAGAAATTCATAGTGCCCGTCATGCGTACGGAAGGGTGTCTTATGAATGTCCCCTCGCATCCGAATCTGATGGTAGTCTGACTGGAGGTCGAGCTTGGTAAATAGAGAAGCGTCATGCAATTTGTCTAGCAACTCTTCGATCAATGGAATGAGAAACTTATCCTTGATAGTCGAGTTGTTCAAGCCGCGGTAATCCATACAAAATCGCCACAACCCATCCTTCTTCTTTACTAGGATGATGAGAGAAGAGAAGGAACTCGTACTAGGGAGGATAATCCTAGTGACAAGCATTTCTTTGACGCTGCGCTCAATCTCGGTCTTTTGGATGTACGGATAACGGTACAGTCGGATGTTGGTAGGTTCGGCCCCTGTCTTGAGTTGAATCTGATGGTTCTCTGAATCTCGGTGGTGGAAGTGTACGAGGTTCCCGAAATATGTTAGCATACTGAGCCAGTATCGCCAGCATCTGTACCGTTACTATTGATGTAGCTGGACTAGCCGATGTAATTTCCATGATCACCGCCATAGTGCTTCCCTGCTCCTTTAGTCGCTCGAGGATTCGAAGGGAGATCTCCTTCATCAGATAGGATTTGAGGCCCCCCAGACAATATTGCTTCCCGTGTTGAAGGAACTCCATCGTCATCTGATCCCAATCAAAGGTCACCCGCCTCAATTGCTGCAACCAATGTACCCCAAGCACCATGTCCGAGCCTTTGATAGGCAGGAGGTAGACGTCAGTACGACCCGTGTACCCCTTTATCAGTAGCTCCACCCCTTTCATAATTCCCTCGCACTGAAGTTTGCTTCCATCCGCCACCATGACCTGAAAAGCGCCACACGATCGATCACATGTCCCACTCGTTGAGCCACATCGGGATGGATGAAGTTGTGGGTGTTCCCACTATCCACCAGAATCGTCACCCGCTCCTGGCTAGCTTTTCTCTCCATCCGCATCGTGAGGGGGGTGTTGCATCCCTCCATAAGCCTGTAAGGACATGCCAAACTTCGTCAAATCCAAGTCCTCCTCCGGCCCCGGTTCTGGAGTAATCTCGTCCTCCACATCCTCATGTAACATATAAACCTGGATCTTTTGACATTTGTGCCCGGGCCCGTACTTTTCGTCATAGTTGAAACACAGATCCTTCTCCTCCTCGCTTGGAGCTCGAACATGATAGCCGTGTCACAGTCGGTTTGCTGGCCGCTTGCGGTTCCCTTCTAGTGACCACCGGGGTGGTCGTTGTTCTCTCCGTGGTGCGAGTCTGTTGCCTGTTGAAGCGTTCCTCCTGGATGCGAGTCAGGCTGATGACATGGTTTGGACTGCATACCATATAATCTTGAACCTCGTCACGTAAATATTCCTCGAGTCCCAATACAAAATAGCTGAGCAACATCTTTTCTTCCCGGTGCATCCGATTTGTCAATTTTTCGAACTCCGTGTGATACTCCATCACTGTCCCCTTCTGTCGCAACTTCTGAAGGAGGGCCTCAAAATCCTCGTACTCCAATGACCCGAATCTGACGGTGAAGCCCTCCACAAAATCAACCCAGGACACATATTCCTTTCCCCTCAAAAACTATTACGTCCACTGAAAGGCATCATCCTCCAGGCGGAAGGACGCTAGCTGCACCCATTGGCCCTCCGGGACCTCCTGATAACTAAAAAAAGTTCAGCCTTCTGCACCCATTTCAAAGCGCCTCCTCCGTTGAACTTGAAAAAATTCATGCGCATCAATTTCGTAGGCATGTAAGCTCGCGGGGTGGCCTGGCCCTGCCATCCCGGCTCTTGCCCATACCACGTTGGCCTTCTTTGCTCCGTAGGATCGAGATGTGCGCCCGAATATCCTTGTCGATGCAGTCCACCCGTTGGTTGGGGCTGGCCGCTCCAAGGAGCGCTGGTTCCATGCCCCCCTGGTGGCCCGTAGCCACGCGGTTGGGGAAGAAGTCCACCCACACCCACCACCGGTTGTACCGGAGGTCCATGAGCCCGTTCGGCCCCTCCCATGTCCTTGTCGTCCTGCCTCCATGGGGCGCGCCAGTAGCCGACTTCGCCGACCTCGCCTTGGACCGATCCCGCGCCCAACGAAGTCCCGCGGACGCCCCAGCCTCCCGCCGCGCCCACTGCTCCGGACGAACCCGCCCCGACACGACCTTGTCCTGTCGATCCGGAAGCCTTGCTCGTTTGCGGCGCGAATTGATGAGGCCTCGTGTCTAGGGCCAGAACCTATGAGCCGCCAAACTCCTCATTCGTTGTCGACAACTTCCCTTTCAGATTTTGGAATAATAATGCTTTGATTTCTTCCAGGCCGGCATCTATCCGTTCCTCCAACCGCTCCGTGGAGGCCCTCATCTTTTACTCGATGGCGGCAACCGTATCTGTCAAGCCGATGTAGTTTTCTTCTAGGTTTCCAACCGAGTGGTTTCTTTTTGCGAGCAAGTGGTAACCATGGTCGCGGGAATGCTTCTCTGATACCAAATGATAGGAAACTAGAGAAGAAGAGAGAACTACAGTGGAAGATAGAGAGGAATTAGGGTTTAGGGAGAGGACAAAGACAAATACTTGAAATTATCCTTGCCTGCCTCCAAGAAAGAGCCCCGGGTATAAATAAACCCGGGCCCTTGTGCCCCCCCAAGAAAAAGGGGTTGAACCGGGTGGTTCAGTCCCCGAAGCCACGCGCTTTAATGTATGGGGGCTGAACCGGTGGGTTCAGCCCCATTGCCTCCTGCACTCTCCTTCCGTCAGCGAGTATAATGACGCCCTGAGAACCATGCCATGCTCGGGAGCGTAGCACTAACATACACCACAAAGGAGGGGTGACTTTCAATCTCGGAGGGGAGCAATCTTTTGTAACGGCCCCCTTATGGCTACCGCTACAATATAACTTAGCATTTCATAAAGAGTAAAGTATGAACAGTCAGAGTATAACAGCATATGAAAGAGTACGAGAAATAAAATGTCAGGACAAAATAAAACCATTTCATTTCATTAAAGTTTCTGATACATACAAAACCATGAGTCCAAATCCAAAAAGGTTGCCCTAACATACAAAAAGGGGCTTACCTTACTATACCCATACATTTGCTCATATCATACAGCTACTATGTACAGACATATATATACCCTAAGAACTAATATTAATACTACATAAAATAAAACTAGAACTCCTCATGGGGGCACTCTGAGTCAGTGCACTTCGACCTGTCTACCTCCAGGACCTCGAACACTGCTGTCGCAACTTCCACCCAAAGTCGATACCTCTTCTCTTGGCGAGGAGTACATGGTGGACGCTGACTACTGGTGGCTGGGACCGTCTCTTCCTTGACCGGTTTAATTTTTATTTTATATTAGTCGAAAGACTATATGAATTCTTACTTTTTTCTTTTTCATCCAATTCTTACAATTTTGGCATATTCGTTCCTTTTATTTTCAGTCCTATCATGACTTATCTTTCTTATCTTACTTAGTCTTTCTTGGCCTTTCTTATCTTTTGAGTGTGGACTATCTGAAATGTATATTGAGTGTCCTTAATTCACACATAGGTAATATTTTTCTGTGCCCTTGTTTCGCACGTACATATTACCATTCGTGCCCTTTACTCGCACGAAGGAAGATCATTCTCCCCATCTTCCGTTTTAGGTTAACATTGTCTATAGCCCGTTACTCGAAGGGTTCTTTTCCGTTTTCCGTTTTGTTCGTACATTGTTACCATTTTCTTACAGCTTAATCAGATATTTGTTCTTACATTTAAATCGTTTATGCATTTAAAACATAATAAAATGTAAGCAATAGAAACATAATAAAATGCATTGTTCAGGAAAAGAACTCACCCCTACTTTCTCCTTTCCTTTCTCTTTGCGTGGATCTGTTTCTCGTGCTTTTTCCTTGCATTTATCTCTCCTTTCTCCTTCATTTTGCCTACCACTGTCATGTGACATCATTTCCTATAATACAGAATATCGAATATGTCAATTGATGCCTTGGTCTTTATGTTCCTTACATTCCTAAGCATTCCTAAGCTTTTAGATGAAATGCCTTTAACCTAATTAAATCAAATGAGGTAGGGAGTGGCTATCCTACGGTTTCAGTTAGGGGTTTCACCTCATTTAGGGTAAGGTACCTTCCATAGGTGAATTGGAGCAATTCTTTTCCTCCAATTAGGGATTTGGAGTCAATGGATACTACTCTTTTTGAAATAAGCTACATAAAGAATATGACCTCCCCTATGTTTCCTTCAAAATTACCTAGACATCACGGATTAAGGCATATAACTCATCACAAAAACTTTTCAGAAGGAAATAGATGAAAGAAATCTCAAAAACTCAAACCCTAGATTCCTAGCCACTTCAATCCGTATAAAATTTCCATAAAAGAACAAGAGGGCGGGAGAGGAAGAGATTACCTCTCGCTAGGAGGAGAAATCGGGAGAATCGGAGGAGAATTGAGCCTTCAACGAGCCTTGGCGTCGATCGGCACCTTCTTCTGTCGGGCGGCTTCCTGCGGCTTTTGTCGGGCGAGACTGGAGAAAATAAAGCCTACGGGATTCTTTATTCCACTGTTTACTCGATGCCGCTCTTTCATAACATGACACGCATGGTAGGGACCGCTTATTGCCGGTCCATGCCTCCTCCTGCCGACATTAGCTTAATTTATTACTAACATAGATTCTATATTGTATACTCAACTTATTTCCTAAGTTATATAAGTTTTATAAGAAATATACCTACACAACATAATATCACATGACGTCACATCTTTGGCGGCAATGTTTGAGCCGGTCGAGCTTTCTCGACACACTGGTGCTCTTCGTCTACTGACTGCCTCATCCTCACAAGAAGAATGGGAAGAAATGGGGCGTATGTGACCATGAGGTTAGGGCAAAGTGGAGAATGTGG